>JALJCO010002260.1:0-610368 GCA_023101725.1 Atherinomorus stipes | reverse complement strand
GCTAGCAAAAACAAAGGAGGAAGAGGATTTTTATACTCAGGATGTTCAAATGTGGCCTTTTTTTTTTTGCCAGCTTCATGAATAAAATGTGAATAGAAATCATAACCCCTCAGATATACATAGCTAGAAAAGATCGGGGAACATCTAGTCTAGATAATACTGCTAATAATATATAAAATAAACCCACAGGGTGGGTTTGGAGGTGTTAACCTGTTTTGACCAACAGGTCTGCAGTCCATAATATGATAATGTTCACTTAGGTGACTACTTGGTGTGGTGTTTTATGTGTTATTTTCTTGTCAGTATCTACACCCAAGATGTACTTGGTCCGGTAGGGCTGGGCAGTATGGTACATTTTTCAGATCACGTTTTTTTGCAGTGTTTGAATTCACCGCAACTGACTTCTTCCTGTATCAAAACTATTGGGGACGTGTATGCAGCGTCAATTAACGTCACCTCCGCAAGACAGCGCAGGACATTCGGCCACCAAATGACAGCACATTACAGTATGCAGCAGACAGCTTGTTCAAGGCAATGGAGAGAAACGTGGGTGGGCTCGTTCTTTTTTTTCTATCTTTCTTTCTTTCTTTCTTTTTTTCTTTTTTTCTTTTTTTCTTCTTTTTCTTTTTACTTGTCCTGTCAGCATCATAGCAAACAGAATGGAAATCCGATTGCTTTTTTGTGTTTAACAGTTTTGCTTTCCAAGGGCAGCTTTATCCAACACAAGGCTCCCCTTGATATTCTGTTTATTAATTTTATTTCTTTAATTAAACATTTGTCTATAAGAGCATTCCATACCGTACTGCTGGGCCTGACAAGGCAGAACAGAAAGTTAACAGAGGTAATGATAGAAAGTGGAACAGAGAGAGAGGAGTGAGGAAGGGAAGAGAGAGAGAGAGGAGAGAAAACATGTATCCACTTACACAGTTCACTGGTGCATCTGTACAGAAATCCCTAAACAACATTCCAAGGTCTCTGTCGGAAAACAAAACAAGCAATCCCCTACAGCAGGACCCGCAGGTGGCTCGAGTATCTTCAGATCATACAAACACACGCAGAACCACGCAAAGAAGAGGTACAACCTAGTCGGTGCAACGGGAAGCAGCGTCACAGTGTCGACATGCATAATAAAGGGTGCTCCATGGTGATGCATTCATGCAGATGCAGCCTGGTCTCTGCAAGGAGGAGGAAGCCTGCAAAGCTCACAACTCCAGCCACCAGCAGCCACCCAGAGGCCCAGATCGGAGCCGCCCCCCCAAAAGAACGGACATGCATCCCATAGAGGGCGACAAAAGGCAACCCCAGCTGGAGGCTTCGGTTACAACGTGCCAGAAACTCCAGAGAGTGAAAGTGGCTTCTTCTTTTAGTGCAGGCTCTCTCTTCTCGCCAAAATGACGTGCCACAACATTTTTTCATGGGGGCTAGCTTGTACTGCTACAGCTCCAAGGTAAAAGAGCGGAACATTTGTCTTACAAACGGTATAAAAGATAAAGTCCACATGATTACTGCTTTTCAGAGCAAGTCTGCGAGGGAGTACAGTCACCATTCAGCCACATTCCTCCAGTCTGAATGACATTGAGCTAATGTCTCGCTCGCTCTCAGCGTATCTTGGAGTCATCCATATAACAGAAATAAACAATGTGACATTTTAGAACATTATTGAAACAATGCAACAGCAAATGCATGCCATGATCACAGCTTTAATTTTACTATGTTTATACCTTTCAGTAAATTTACTTTAGCATGAGATGACATTACAAATTCCAAAACAAATATAGTATTGAACAACACAATCTAAAAAGAAAACAGGTAAAAAGCAATCAAAGTGACACCAATGAAGAGACCAAATAAGCCAGGTAAAAATTATATTTAAAAACAAGAATAGACAAGAGAAGCCTATGCAAAATCTACAATTTATGTGTGAAATAATACTACAGCTTGTTGAGTACAAGTGTTACATTGGGAAGAAAACTGTTTCTGTACAATTTAGTCCATCTAGAGGGAAGAAGCTGAGACTGACTGTGTAGGGGATGGAAGAAAATGTCAGCGTGTGGTTGTGGATGTGTAGGATGAACCCAAATGCAGGATAAAACGGGAGCCGGGTGAGCAACAGAGAAGTTTATTTATTATAAAACTGCCAAAGCTGCTGCCATTGCACGATTCACAACTATATAATTTATCAAAGATTTAAAAAAAAGGCTAAAGAGAACACAAAGAAAACCTGGGACTGGGAAAATGAGGAAAATAAATGTGAGAACAACAGGGAGGAACTAGCAGTGAACAAAAGAAATCTAAGGTTATATAAATGCTTAGGAGGAGTGTTCAAATTATACAGGGGCTTTTGGGAGTGCCTTATTTTCATGTGGGCACCACAAATTCACAAGTCATGTACGTGTGCATATTTGTATGCATGTATATGAAAGAATCTTCTTCCATCTGTTTCAGTTATTGAGCTACAGGTAAATAAAGTAATCAAGCAAATGTTGCAGAAGTATTTTCTAATTAAAAGGATTAAACTTTTTAAAAGTTACTATAAAAGCTTCATTAATTGATTGTGCTATTAGTTTTACTGATCTTGACATAAAATGTATTTTTTTTTTTCCCTCCTTTTTTTCTCCAAGACATTTCACTTTTGTCTGTTGGAACAGATTGCACTCAGAGAGTAATGTAGTAAATCCCAGCTATTTCCATCCCTGGAGCCATGCTGCAGGCGTGTTCACGCAGTGTGCTTTAACTGGAAGTCCAAGTCACGATGATGACCTAGGGGGTGGTAGTAGATACATTAAGTTCTTGGTAAACATCCAGTATTGCATCAGACAGCTGGAAGTCATGTCAACAACTGTGACTTAAATGGCTCTAATTCTGATGCTATTGTGCGTTTTACATCAAATTGTTCTTGCCAAAATGAAAATTCAATGGGTAATGCAATTAAACAGTCAGGAATTAGTTTTCACTTGTATTCGGGTTGTTGCTTCTGTTTTATAGCCAACTGCTTTGCTCTTAGCTGAGTAAAGTTTTTAAGAGTTTAATATGAGACAGATTGAGCAAGAATTTAAGACTTGATTTATTTATTATTAACAGATTCTGTAATTAAACTACAGATGACATTGTTCACAATACCAGTTTGAAAAAAAAAACACTGAATACATGTATGTGTTGCGGTTTTTGAATATAAGGGCTGGAATATATGTTGCTGCTGGCGAAGCGCCTGCATAGAACACATCATGGCGCCCACATGTTCCCAATGCACCTATGACACGTAGGTTGCACGCGTTGATGTGAGGAAACTTGACACAGTGGCTCAGGTGGTAGAGCAGGTCGGCCAACCATCAAAGGATTGGCGGTTCGAATCTCAATCTCCCAGTCATCTGCCATTGTGTCCCTGGGCACATTTAACCCTCCTTGCCCCCAGTGGGGACACCACTGGTGTGTGAATGTTCCGGTGGTGGTCAGAGGGGCAGTATGCATGAAATGGCTGCCACGCTTCCGTCAGTCTGTCCCAGGGCAGCTGTGGCTACATACGTAGCTTACCATCACCAAGTATGAGGAGTGAATGAATAATGGATCTACTTTGAGCGCCTTGAAAAGCGCAATACAATCCATTATTATTATGTGCATGGTGCAATATTGACTTGAATCCTAGAGGTGCTCATGTGCATAAATGCATGAACACGAGGTCAGAAGTAAACACAATGGTGAGTTGTGTTGAAGAGCACAGTTTGGACCTTGCCTGCAACTACCATCATTCCTTCCATTGTACAGTGAAAACATGTGTCTCATTAGCTGGCAAAAGAATAGAAATATTTTAGGTGATGATGCTGCACCAGAAATACAGTGTGACCAGCAGATTGACCTTGTCACAACTTCAATGTCCAGATGCTGTGTACTGCTCCTAGCAGGAACCTCCAATATAGTGTTCTGGCCACAATGTGCTACAGCAAATATATTCACAGACAACGCAGACCGCTTACATGAGCGTACATCCCAGCCCTAACTGAGCTGAAAGGAAAGGCGAAATAAGTCTGACTGGTCAAAATGACAGTTCCTCGGTCTGAAAATTTGTTCTTTGTTAAAGAAAATAACATTTCTGGAAAACATGAGATGCTTTTGAACTGTGATTGTCAATCACCTAAAATGATCCCTGCGGTGCATGTTAAAGGCGCTGTAGAAGATGTTTTCAGCATTTCAGAAAGCAGGGACTGTCAGCAAGTTTTTGAATAATGTGCATGCGCAAGACCAACCTGCTAGATTCACAGCTTCCTCCCCTGGCCACAGCACAACGTTCACGAACCAATTTGGTGTTTAGCAGACAGCAAGTACAGATTCTCCCATCATGAATGCAATTAAAACAGATGTCATTGTCTGAACATCGCTAACTGCTAGCAGATGTTAGGAGGACGATTAAAACCTGGTCTACTGAGGCTGAATTTGCTCTGAGAGGGTGCTTTGAAGCCACAGACTGGAAGGTCATGTGAGAACCTCATGGAGATGACATCAACACCATGACTGAGTGTGTGACAGATTACATAAACTTCTGTGTGGACAACATCGTTCCAACAAGAACAGTGAGGTGCTTCCCCAATAACAAACCCTGGATCACCAGTGACCTGAAAAAGCTGCTGAACATCAAAAAGAAAGCTTTCAGGGATGGAGACAGGGAGTTACTGAAGGCTAGAGATGTCCCGATCAGGGTTTTTTGCCCCCGATTCCGAGTACGAGTCATTTGATTTTGAGGATCGGCCGATACCGAGTCCCGATCCGATACTTCTATAATAAAATGAAAATTTAAGAGAAAAAGACAGTGTTTCCCCTACAGCAGTGGTCTGTAGGGGAAACTGCTGCCTAATCTGATTCTGAATCCTATCAGCTCGAAGGTGCAATTGGGGAATCAGGAGGTGCCATATTTGTTGTATTTTTTCATTTTATTTATTCTTATTTTACTTTATTATGACACCTCCTCGGATCAATTACATTCTTCCAGCCATATTCTAAAAAAGAAAACATATTTAGCATACATTTATATACCAAACTAACGTCAAATTAATGAGATTGTAATCATTTATGCATGTCTGTGGAAATCACAAAGGAAGCTGGTTATTTCTCCATTTCTCTGAAGCTTGGAAAAACATGATTATTTTTGGACAGCAAATAAAACCAACACTAGATTTCAAATAAACTCTGAAACAACAGATAGGCCAAATGTAATGTGTGCTTCGGTTTTACTCTGTTCATTAATGGCAAACAAAGTTTAAGCAGCTTTCTTTTCTTTTTTCTGTCACTTCTCCGCGGGTCACGTCAACCAGCAGCCCCGTCAAACCCGCAGCGATGCACGTGCTGCACAACTAACGTTAAACCAGCACATTGTCACGTTGCTTCCCTAAATATGAACCACGTGTTACACGTTATGTTGACTTATTGTTGTTTGCTTTGATTAATGGATCAAACTTTTTAAAAGCGGCTCATCGGTTCAGCTGCAGCCGCCTTCCCTGTAGTTATGTCTGAATGAACAGGCTGCTGCCTGCTGGTGCGTTACATTTAAACTCCTGCACCGCCCGGTGATGCTGTAAACAGCACTGAGCTGCGTGCAGGACGGGGCGGTTCACATGAGGCAGAATCAAACCAACCGCTGGTCATAAAACCGAAACTGAGAGGAAACCACGCAGAGGAAAAGAGGAGCAGCCCGCTGCTGCCGTATCAGTAAAGGAAACATTTAACCGATCCCTGATCGGGAAGTAACAGCCGATTCCGATCGAGTCTGAAATCACGTGATCGGGCCCCGATCCCCGATCACGTGATCGGATCGGGACATCTCTACTGAAGACCACACAAAAACAACTGAAAACACAGACTAAGAAGTGCAAGGAGGACTACAGGAAGAAGTTGGAGAGCCAGCTCCAGCAGAACAACGTGAGGGATGTGTGGTCAGGAATGAAGAAGATCACTGGCTTCAAGTTAAAGGGGGATCAGACTGATGGAGGTCTGGACAGAGCTAACGAACTGAACATGTTCTTCAATAGGTTCAGTTCCCCCCCTGCCGAAAACCCAACACAGCACACACCCTCCATGAGCCCACAGCTTTCCTGTCCCACCTCCACTCTGTCACCCTGCACCTCAGTCATGGACCTGAACACAGCCTCATCTCCCTCCACATCAGGACATCCTGAGACCTCTTTTGCCTCCACCTCCAGCCTGACTGTCTCCAGTGACCAGGTCAAGAAACAGCTAGAGAAACTGAACCGGAACAAGGCTGCAGGTCCAGATGGTGTCAGTCCCAGAGTTCTCAAGACCTGCTCAGAACAACTATGTCCGGTTCTCCAGCACCTTTTTAACACCAGCCTGAGACAGAACAGAGTTCCTGTGCTGTGGAAAACATCCTGCCTTGTTCCTGTCCCTAAAAAACCACAGCCAGCTGAACCAAATGACTACAGACCAGTTGCCCTGACATCTCACATCATGAAAGTCGCAGACTTACAGTTCGCATATCGTAATGGGCATGGGGTTGAAGACGCCATCATGCCCATTCTTGCTTCAGAGAGCCCACTCTCATCTGGACCAGTCAGACAGCACTTTGAGGGTCATGTTCTTTGATTTTTCAAGTGCATTTAATACTATTCAGCCTGCTTTGCTATGTCAGAAGCTCCATAACTTCCAGGTGGATCCCTCCACAACCACCTGGATTTACGACTACCTCACAAACAGACCACAGTTTGTGAGACTGAAAGGTTGTGTGTCTGAGATGGTGATCAGCAGCACTGGAGCACCACAAGGAACTGTACTCTCACCATTCCTCTTTACACTGTACACCTCAGACTTCCAGTACAACTCTGAGTCCTGTCATCTGCAGAAATACTCTGATGACTCTGCAGTTGTGGGGTGTATCAGTGATGGACAAGAAGCCGAGTACAGGGAACTTGTTAATCAGTTTGTGAAATGGTGCGGTAACAATCAGCTCATCTTAAATACCAGCAAGACTAAAGAGATAATTGTTGACTTCAGGAGGAGCAAGAATAAGCAGCATAGTCCTGTCTACATCCTGGAAGAGGAGGTGGAGGTGGTGGAGAACTACAAATACCTTGGAGTTCAGCTGGACAACAGACTCGATTGGAAATGCAACACTGACTACATCTACAAGAAAGGTCAGAGCAGACTCTACTTCTTAAGGAAGCTGAGATCATTCAACGTCTGCACCAAGATGTTGCAGATCTTCTACAAGTCTGTTGTGGAAAGTGCAATTAGCTTTGCAGCCATCTGCTGGGGAAGCAGCATCAGAATCAGAGACTTGAAGAAACTAAACAAGCTGATCAAGAAAGCTGGTTCTGTGGATAACTCTGGAGCCACTGGAGCTGATAGTTCAAAAAAGAATGCTGCACAAGCTGATGAAGATGATGGAGGACACTTCCCATCCTCTCCACAACACGGTGAAGAATCAACAGAGTGTGTTCAGTGTGAGGCTGCGTCAAGTTCGCTGTAGGACGGAGAGATACAGAAATTCATTCCTGCCAGCAGCCATCACCTTAAAGAACAAGACTGACTGACTTTTTTGTTTATTTAAAAAAAAAAAAAAAAAAGAAAAAAAAGTGAGCTTTTACAATACTGAATTTCCCTTCTGGGATGAATAAAGTATTTTTCATTTCATTTCAGAATGATGTTAGCTGTCTGCTGTAAACATCAGCACGTTACTGTTACAAATCAATCACTGTCATTAATCAGTCAGTAATCAGTACACTTTGAATTGACTGTCAGTTACTCTTACTATGGCAGTAAGAGTAACTGATGGGCCAATAGACAAATAAAAAATGTAAGGAATGTGGAGATGATTTGCGGATGAAAGCCCCATTACTTTCACAACTGATGTATAAAGAATGAATGAATGAAATTTATTTATAAAAAACTTCATGCAAGAGTAGCAAAAAGTGCTTTACATATTAAAATCAGCATCATTTCAATAAAATGACAAACAAATAATTACACATTATCTCCCACACACACACATACACACCCTCCTTCTCTATTTGTTATAAGTAAATAAATGTAACCTAGCTTGGCGCTGCTGTTAGGAAACAATATTGTTTATATATTCAAAGTTTTTAATCAATCATAGCATATGGGGTAGTGAACCCAATTTCAGCAAATATTGTAAAAAAAATTGTTGAAAGAAACAGCCTCTAAAATGCCTGTTAGAGTTGCATCTGAAAGAAAAAACAAAACAACTACGGCTTTTATAACATAAAATTTTACTGTATATCACTATTTTACTCTTATTTTGTCTACATATAAAAAATAAAATTAAAAAAAAAAAAAAGTTTTTTTTCAATCTTTTTTTTTTTTTACCTGAATAAAATAACTATCTGGGTTGAAATAATTCAGTCATCATTTATCACATCATCCAGAGTTCCCAAATTCACACAAACAAGTGTCCCTCCTGGGAGAAGCATATCTGCATTTAAACTTTTCATATTAATCAGTCTTGCAGATTAATATATCCCAGCAGTATACTGTACCATCTGCCTAAAATAAACCTTTGTCATAAAAATAGCTTAAATTTGGAATTAAATGGTCTTTTTCTTTTTTTTCTTTTTCTGAATGTAGGACTGAGTCTTTTCAGTACAAAGGCTATTTAGTTTTTTTTTCCTTTCTTTTCACTTGCACACACACAAACACAGTTTATTTATTTATTTATTACATCCTTCCTGTATGCAGAGCTAACCCAGAGGCTATTCAAACAACCTGCCCTACTTTCATTAATAAGCGGTTGTCACAAATGACCCAGTGCCACATTCTGCGCTGACTCGAGAGACACCTTTCTGTGGTTTGGACCAGACTGATGGCACAGACCAGATGAAATGAAAAAGAAAAGGCCCACAAGGTGTGGTAAAGAAATAACCAGAATCAAACGACTGGACTGGTTTTAGGTCATGGATGGCTGGAGGTGAAAATGGATGCCTGTCTGACCTATGGCTGCAGGAATAGTGCACCACACCTGTAAGGGAGTTAAAGTACCACCTGGCTGAAGGTTTTCTTGTTAGAAATTCCCAACTGCAGCCTCCACCTGCTCAGCATGAGAATTTGCTATGCATAATAAATGAGATGGCTCTTGAATACATGGGCAATACCAAGTATCCATACTGAAATTTCATCTCTATCAGCCTCAGTGAGTAAATTCATGTCCATAAGGAGTTGCATTTAGCTGAAAGTGAGAGAGAGCTTGTTATGAATCAACTTTCCTTGAGAGTTTTTGATTAGCTGCATGTTAATTGTAGTTAACACATACAGCATTTAGCCCAATTAAAGACAATGAATAAATAGGGAAAGTTTCAGATCCTCTCAAATCTTAACACATATGTAAGGTACTATAACAGTAAATATACAGGGGTTAGACAATGAAACTGAAACACCTGCCATTTTAGTGTGTGAGGTTTCATGGCTGAATGGACTATATGCCTGGCTCCACTACTTCCTGAACTTCAGACAGCACCTTTGCTTCCTGTCTGTTGTGACTGGATGAACTGATAACCCAGGTGTGTCTGACCTCAGTAACTGGCCAGACACACCTGGAGTAATTAGTTCAACCAGTAATGAAAGACAGGAAGCAAAGGTGCCGTCTGAGTTCAGGAAGTAGTGGAGCCGGGCATATAGCCCATTGGACCAGCCTGGAGGCCAATCTTCATTTATCTTCAGCAGAATTAAATGTGCACCTCAGCTCTCCTGTTTTCACCAGAACTGTCCATCGGGAGCTCCACAGGGTGAATATACACGGTCGGGCTGCTATAGCCAAACCTTTGGTCACTCGTGCCAATGCCAAATGTCGGTTTCAATGGTGTAAGGAGCACAAATCTTGGGCTGTGGACAATGTGAAACATGTATTGTTCTCTGATGAGTCCACCTTTACTCTTTCCCCCACATCCGGGTGTAGAGAGTTTTTGGTGTAGAGAAGCCCCAAAGAAGCGTACCACCCAGATTGTTGCATGGCCAGAGTGAAGCATGGGGGTGAATCAGTGATGGTTTGGGCTGCCATATCATGGCACTCACTTGGCCCGATACTTGTGCTAGATGGGCGTGTCACTGCCAAGGACTACCGAACCATTCTGGAGGACCATGTGCATCCAATGGTTCAAACATTGTATCCTGAAGGTGGTGCAGTGTATCAGGATGTCATTTCGAAGACGAATTGTCATTGTATTGGCCGCAGAAGGAGACCCCACACCATACTAATAAATTATTGTGGTCTAAAACCAAGTGTTTCAGTTTCATTGTCTAACCCCTGTACATATGTATATCATCATTACCTGGAAACTGATGAAAGTGTTGGGGGAAACTTTTGTGGTCCAGGTAGCTCAGTGTATAGCAGCAGTTGTTCCACACAGAGACGTCATCACTAATGCGTTTCTTTTCTTCCTCCGTCGTCACATAACCTGCTCATACATTTGCCGACTGCCGCCACAAATTGCTTTCAATGTGAGCCCGCAAATTCCGGTAACCTCTATGTTTGTTTGCATTGGTTTCCATGACAACCATTACGTCCGTGATGTCATTCATGTTTAACTGAGCATGCGTGTCACTTGAGAAGCGTGAGCTGTTCATATTGCAGTCGGCGACAGGCCACATTTAGAAGTGTAATGTGAACACTCACACAAAAATTTATCGGATCTGACAAAAAATCGGAATTGAGCATTAAGACCTGCAGTGTGAACGTAGCTTTTGACCGACTGACTCAGATTTCTTTTTTAAAATTTTTTTTTTATGGTTTTTAGACATGCCAGTCAAAACTCGCCAGCTGACTGAATGAATGAATGAGGAAATGAAAAAGATAGTGTGGCTGAAAGTGGATGAGACAGCAAGAAAGTCAAGGTTTCTCCACATTAACTTCCTCCCGACCAGGTTAGTTTCCAAAGAGTCTGGTACTCTGGACCGAGGGTTTAAGTTACCCCTCTTTGTGAAACAGGCTAGAGCAGTTGGCTAGAGTTACCCCTCTTTCCCTGGGTTGATCTGGGCATGAAAAAGTTCCCCTTTCAGCCGACTGCCAGCCACTTACCAGCCACTTGTCTGCTAATTCAATCGCACAGAGAGACACCTGTGTGCCCAGGGGAAATGATTTCAGAACGTCAATGAATGTCCGGAACAAAGATGTTTCTACACGCCAAGTTTGGACACCGTAAGTGATGGCACTATTAGTGCACCACTTCTGGCAGAAAAAGGAGGAACTTTTTCATGCTCAGATCTGTACCTTTGGGAAAGTTTTCAGGGTTACACAACTGAAGGTTTTCATTAAACCTGCTTTGTGAAACAAGCCCCTGGTGAGCCATCAAAGTCAAAATTTGCAGAAGTTTTCTGCTTTGTAACCCAGCAGTTTAGGACTTTGCCAATTTAAATAAAACAGATCAAGTGAACAATAAAACAGACTGCAGGAATTTTTTAAAGAACATTTAACCTTCGAATCATGAACTTGTGGATTATCCTTTTCTCTTCCATTTCCTGTCTGCAGTTAACCGTAACGGTTAAGTTAAACAGCCGAGATGTCAAACACCACAAATACTGTATAGAGTGTGTTGCATAATAACATGGGAGAAGAATTGGTACAGTCACTGTGTAACATGCAGATGTTGAGCATGCTAGGTTGTGGAAGCTCAGCCTGTTCTGTAATGATAAAGGAGATAAAGATACATGCCAGCTTCACAATTCTGGCGTGAGCTCAAAAATAAATACACAGCTACAATGGTCTTTATGAAGGCAGCCAAAATCCTGATTCACACATCTAAACACCATTTGACAGCCTTTTCTGTGCTGGTATGAAGAAATCCTGAAAGTGAATTTCAGGTGCCATTACATTATTTATTTGCACCACAATGATGGAGTGGAGCCTTTTCACTGCAAATGAAAGCCTTGTTTGCAACTCCATCATGTCTGAAGTGTCCTGTCTGTTTAAACCTTGCTGATACTATTTTGAGAAGGGTTATCTAAAATGTTAATGGTATTTAAATTTGATTTCAATGACATAATAGAAAAAGGTAGACCCAAAGAGGATGGGTGTCCTTTGTTCTTCAGAGTAACTTTGACAGGTTTATGTTTTTTTGATGAGGCTGAACTGAAACAGGAAAAAAAGGAGCAGTGGGCGTTTGAGAAGAGGAAGTTATGAGGTAAAAAAAAAAAGAATTTATCTATCTATCTATACAGTATATATGTATATAAAGAAAAAAGAAATAGGGAGTCTAAATCAACATATACAAATATCTTTTTTTATATACATTTTACATCAGTAAGCCCAGTAAAACATTTACAGTACAACAGTTTATCAAACTACTAGCACGCCCTTACAGAAAAACCACATGTGCAAACGTGTGCTTTTGGAACATTTTGGTGTCATCCACATGTGGTCACATTTGGATCACATGTTGATATAGATGTGATTCACATGTTCAAACGTGTGCTTTTGGAACATTTTAGTGTGATCCACATGTGAAAAATGTGTGACTCACATGTGGTCCACATGTGAGTCACATGTTCATGTACATGTGATCCACATGTGATCCACATGTCAGACGTGTACTTTTGGAACATTTTAGTGTGATCCACATGTAAACCACATGTGGCACATGTGACCACATGAACCATTTGTGGTCACAAGTGAAAATCCTATGTTTTTTTCTGTAGGGGCAGGTCTAGAAAATTACAGGGATAATGACCAATTCCAAAGATATATCCTAGATATAGTAGATATTTAGAAAGAGAGTGAAAAACTTGATAATTCAGTCATTTCAGTCAAGTACTGCCAGCACTTTACAGTGATACAAGTCCAATTATGCTACTTCTTTCAAAATGCGATGTCATTGATACTCAGGATTTGACTCTCCACATTGTTTTAACCAAAAATATTGTCAAAAGGAGAAAGAAGGGTTGATGGGTAGCCTTAAAGTGACACTGATGACACGTTTTTGACATTTTTTGGCATGTTTTATCGACCAAAATATTCTTCATGATTATCTATGTAACAGAAACAAGCACAGCTGCATAGATGAGTTATAAGAAATATTGGCGCTTTTCAGCAAATCTGACCAGACTACTGGACCCCTTTTTCTTGACCCATTGGCTAAAGAATTGTGACGTTGCTATCGGATGTGGGCTATTATTAAATTTCATACAATGAAACGAATAAACCATATAAGCCAGGCGTAGATTGAGACTTTTATTGATATCTCAGCAGGTCGTTCAACACCAGTGAGGCTGACTGATCCTCCTCCATGCAGCGTTTTTGTGCATGTCTCTGACTTCGGTTTTTAAGCTGCCAAACAGCACCTCTTTAATCTTTCCCACCTCACAAATGAGGAATTCTGTCTTGACCCTTCCAAAAGTTTCTTATTTGGCAGAATCTCTCCTCTCCACTGTTCAGCCTCGCTGGGCGAAGCCTCATAATCATGCACGTTTAAGGGCGTAACCATGGGCGTGACATTTAAATGACGATGGATTTCAGCCGTGGTATTTATCAAGACTCTTTTGTTCGTATGACGAGATTGGTCCGATACAAACGTTTTAATAAATCACACATGGGTCCAATCGTATGACCATTTTCACGATTGGATGTGTGATCATTTCTACGCTCTATGATAAATGAGGGCCAGTGGGCGGACCGCAACTCTGTATGTTCGCTGACGTTACATCATGGTGGCTAGGTTTGTGACTGAAACGCTATTAGCATTTAGCCAAGCCTCCTTAACATCAAATATTTACGTAAATGCAGGTCTGATTAACTTCTGATGGCACAGAACTACTTATTTTGTCTTGGTGTGTTGTCGTATGGCAAAGTGACTTGAGGTTAAGGTCATGTCATCAGCACTTTAACCCTATAAACCCCAATGCACATAACATACTGTTTCTGAGACCTATTGTATTTCTTGATAAAATGTTGCTGGATAACAATTAAATATAATATAATATAATATAATATAATATAATATAATATACAATTTTAGAAAAAAAAAAAAAAAAAAACTTAAAACATTTATCCCGGGGTCCCACACTATGAAAAGAACAACAAGAAGTGTTATGTGATCCATTCATTGTCATTGTGCTCCATAAAGCAACAGAAAAGATGCTGAATAACTGATCGCCCTAAGGCCTACCTGATAGATTCCCATTTGATTTTTTTCTTTACAATTTCACAGAATTACCACAAAAATTAAAACTAAAAAATTTAAACCAATACCACCACAGACTAGCACAACCACAATGAAACATATCTTAAAATCAAACAAATAATTTTCAAATAATAATAGTAATAATATCCACTTTAACTGATTAAAAAGACCAAAAGATCATGACTAAAAACCCATAGGTAAAAAAAATAGTTACAGTTATCTCTAATAATTTAATCAGGTGACCATCTTCATCAAACATAAAAGTCTCAGCACTGTCCAAAAAGAAACATAAACTGGAGCCATCACAAAGTTTCCCACTTCACCAGGGCACCAGAGAATGATACAGACGTTTTCCTTTATTATTTGTTGTCTTAACTATTTGAACCATTTGCAGCTGCAATTATATAAAGGGAAAATAAAATGAAAGGCATTTAAGTTACCAAGACATGGAATACAATCATTCAATCACTATACAGATGTTTCATCATCACATTTAGAGGGTCACAATATTCATCAGAAACCTTCAATACCATCAGTTTATGTCCCCCAAATCTCTAATTAATGTATAAACTGGAATGGGAAGTCATCTCTACAACCACTGTCTAATAATTCCTAGGATTCAATGGCTTAAATTTTTTTTTTCGCTCCAATATCACACTGGCGGTATTAAATATTTAGGTATCGATATATCCCCCAAGCTGTCAGAACTTTTTTACCGTCTGCTATGCACTCCTGTCAAACATGAGTGAAGTTGATTTGACATGTTGGTCCTAGCATTCCACTTTAACTTTTTAGCTGAATTTCTAGAACAAAAATGAGGACTCTATAACTTGCTTTTATCATCTCTCTCTCTATTTGGAAAGGAACACTTCATATCATTCAACAAACTACTCAGAAGTTTAAAGTTAATCAAGGACATTTCTTTGAAATGATTAAATTAAACATGAGCATAAATGATTCACGATGAGCATACTGAAACTGACCAATTTTAGAAAAATAAAATACAAACTATATACATTGACTTTAACAGAAGACACCACAATATTATTACCAATGACCACGTGGGGGAAAGACTTGAGCTTGTCCACCAAATATATTTGCAACAACATTTTATTCAATGGTTAGCCACACAAATTTTAAACTTTACTTTCCAGACTTTTTTACAGGACTTAGTCAAAAAAAGAAGTTTCAAATGGGTCTTACAGACACAGATATCCAGGGGCTGACTCAGACAGCCACTTGGACCTGCCAACCAGTTATTCTTCCTGAAAGACTGTTAAAGCAGAACTCAGTAACTTCAGCTCGGGGCTCCCCCTAGTGGCGTCCTTTCACTGTGGTAAAGTACACCCCCTACACCCACACAGCACACAGACCGGCTTCTCTACCTGTCTTTCCTCTATTTTGATCCCTGCATTGAATCGCTCCGTAAACACTTTGTTTAGCCCCACGGGGTTTCCGAAAAGCATTTATTGAGGTAACAAAGTTAATGAGTTCCCCTTTGAAATAATTTAGGAAAAAAAAAAAAAAAAAAAAAAAGAAAGAAAATCAGTCATGGATCACATGCGGACCGAACCACGGAGAATGTTTTTCTCTCTCTCTTTCTCACTCTCGGTCCAGTTTGTAGTAATCCTTTACTTTTTTTTTTTTTTTTTGCTGCTGCTGCAGTGCTCCTTCTTTACCCTCTTGAATGTTTTTGTTTCTGTCAGCCATCCTTCCATGTTAGTTGCGTTATTAGCAAAAAGCTATATGTTATGTTCAACAGAAACACCCGTCTGTGCGGAACGTCACTTACATTAACGTTCTGCCCAGGTTGTGTCACAAAAAAAATCATGTGGACAGATGTGCAAAATACAAAGATTGGGTTTAATGAATCCTCGAGGCAGCTCATTTGCCTCGAGAAAATTACACAAATGATTCGAGTAATCGAAGTGGAAAACTGCATCGGTAGCCACATCCACACTGAGCTAGACCAACCAAGATATGGCTACCAGGCCAAGCCTCACTATCACCTAAACCAGTGGTTCTCAAACTTTTCAATTATGTACCACCTGAGAAATCATCGAGCCCTCCAAGTACCACCATCTTGACCAACCTGAACATACAGTAGCAAAGGCTGACCCTACTAGTTATGGCTGTTAACAGAGGAGGCATTCATTAATTGAGAAGACCATCTTCATAAGTGGGACCAAAATCACACACCTGTCATCTTTCATTTCTGATCTGTAGTGATGATAGTATCTTTGTGCTAAATCTGTATTTTGTTTAAACTAGATACATTTTTCACTGCAATAGACCTGCTGTTTTGTGCTATTATAACTTATATTTGTGAGGTTTTTACTCTAGCATGCATTTTTGTTTTCAAGTTGGGGCGTAGAAAAGATTCTCATCCACCATAAATGAGAAGGATGAATTTTCTTTATCAGCAGAGCTGAGGTCCACTTCAGGTCTGCTGAAGAATCAGCAGCATAACTTTCCTTCTGACCTCTGATTTTTAAAATTCTAACTGAGGCTTAGCTAACATCCCAGAAGTGTTTGTGTGCATGTCCAGTTCACCCCCATCAAGCAGAATCTTCTTTTCATATTTAGTGTCTTCTTCCTTCCCCTTGTTTTTTTTTTTTTTTTTTTTTTTTTTTTTTCTCTTTTTTTTTTTTTTTTTTTTTTTTTTTTTTCGGTTTTTCCCCCCTTTTTTATTTTTTTATTGTGCTATAATGGCATGGCATAGATATTTCAAAGATTTTGTTCAAACCTCAACAAAAATTAGCATTATTGTTACAGCATCATGCTGTGTTCGCCTGCTTTTCCATCCACATCTTACCATTTCAAGCCATCAGTTTTCTTTTTGTTATTGTTTTCATTTTATCTCTTGCAGCTAGTGTCACCACAGCTTTCTTTTTTCTTGTCTGAAGGAGACAATCACTCATATGTTGTATTGACATGGAAAAATATTACCTGGCAATAACATTGTCATTCCATCATTCAATTGGAAAATAATGTTTCAATGTAAAGGATGACCTGCTGTCATCTCCGTCTCATACAGTTAAGACTTGTACCCACCCGGAACCACAGTCATTATTTTCAAGAGAAGGTTAAACTGTCACCTGTCCTCTTTTTTTTTTTTTTTTTGGGGGGGGGGGGTGGTCTCAAGAAATTTAAGAACCAATATTTTGTACATACTAAACAACAATAGCCTCAATGCTCAATATTACATTGTCAGAGCTGGTATCTAACAACCACATGATTATCTCAAAAACAGATGCATAATCAGTAAAATCAAAGCACAAACCAATTACATGAAACACAAAGCCACTAAATAAGTGAAACAAGATGACCACAAACGAAACATTGAATAGTACCAAAAACTTGCAAAATAAACTAAATTCAAAACAAGATGACCTACATAATCACAAAAGTCAAAGTAAATGAAAACAAAACAAAAAACAAGAAGCATAACCAAATAACCAAAGATAAATCACCATTTGACCACTAAATGATTTATTGATTACCAAAGACCAAAGTTACCAAGAACAAATGGATTTACCAAACGACCACCCCAAAAAATGTTTGACACAAAATAGGTACAGAAATGCAGCACCATGTGCTACATAATGGAAGATAATCAATAAACAGGAAATCCACCGCGACTTCGGGCAGACACAAAGCCTCTGAGTCTGGGAGTTGTCTCATATTCTGTTCATTGTCAAATGAATCATGTTAGTCAAAGCCCACAACTTCTTATAGATACAATAAACGTGTCCTTGACACTTGAACCACTATGGATGGTTCATTAATAGGCTTGCAAAGAACTTGATGAGGAAGTTAATTAATCTGAATCAAGTGTGTTGGAGTAGGAACACACTAAAGACATGCAGGGCCGTAGGTCCTGAGGACCGGAGTTGAGAAACACTACTCTAGCATGACTGATTTGGCAGGTCAGCATTGGTGTGGGGAGGCATTTCTTTGGATGGCCACACAGCCTTCCACTGTATTAGCTCAGAGATACAGTGACTGCTATTAGGTACTGGGATGGAATCTTCAGACCCATTATGAGACTATAAGCTGGTGCAGTTAGCCCTGGGTTCCTTCTTATGACAATGGCAGGCCTCATGTGGCTGGAGTGTGACAATGCTATGGACTGGCCAGCCCATTCCCAAGACCTGAATCTAATTGAGTACATCACGGACATCATGTCTCCTATCCACCAATGCCACGTTGCACTCCAAATTGTCCAGGAGTTGACTGATGCTTTAATTCAATTCTGGGAGGCAATCCCTTGGGAAAACATCATCAGAAGCATGCTCAGGTGTTGTAGGGAGGCACATGGAGGCCACACACTACTGAGCCTAATTTTGACCTGTCTTGAGAAATTTTCACTGATGTTGGATCAGTCTGCAATATGATTTTCCACATTAAGTGTCAAGACCTTCATGGGGTAATAGTTTTGATTTCCATTCATTTTTTATGTTATTTTGTTCTCAACACATTGTATGAAGGTTTTCAACTGCAATATTTAATTAATTGTGATCTAAGATGTGTTGTTTAAGTGTTCCCTTATTTTTTTTGGCCAGTCTATAATGATCAGGGAAGTCATGCATGTAAACCATCAGAAAATGACCAACCCCACAGAAAAGACAAAGCCAAACAAACTTTACCAGGTTACTAGTCAAAACAGATTCTGTTCATCATGATTGCAAGAAAACTTTAACCAATCAGATAAAATAAGTGATACCTTGTGGACTTAGTGAATCATTGTTGTCACACCTCACACTCATTGACCACTACAAGAAGAAGAATTTGATCCATATTTAAATAACTTAAATGAATAGCACACCCACAGAATGATGTAACTTTATTTTCCACTTACCCTCATGGTGAGCAAGACTCTGGAGTACTTTTTTAATATCTCAAATGCAGGTCAAATGCGATCAGGAAGGCTTATCTTTTCCCTTCAACTTAATGGAGTTCGCTGGGGCCCGAGCCAAAAAGGTCCACAAAAACTTGTCAATATTCCTCCATCCTGCTCATCCAACGTAATCCATGGGCCAATTCTAATTCCTATCTTAACCCTCAATCTTAACCCTCAAGCTCAACCCTCAATCTTAGTAGCCCTCAAAACCAAGTGTTAAGGGCTATTTTGTGACTTAGAAATGGGACACCCTTAAATGCAGATGCATCTTCAGACTGTGGGGGGCAGCATTATGCCAAAGCGTTTCAGTCTGTCAATTCAGGAGAAGAAGAAGAAGAATATACTTTATTTACATTTATTCTCACTGTTAACCCTGTCTGTTTAATCGTAAGCCACAACCGCAGCCACCATGGACATATTCAGCTGTCACAGCATACCACGGCTTATTGAAAGCTAAACACCAGCTGTAACGAAAGTTACGTAGGTAACTGTGGTTTCTGTGAATTCCTAGATTGCTGCCAGTCAGCTGGCACACATGCCATCTGACTGACTTTGTTGTCGTTAGCCACCTTTGGGGAGTGCGACGAGACATATCCACTCAACCTGTGCGGAGTGCGACGAGACATATCCACGCTGGCAGTGGAACGAAACAGAATTATTGTTAGATAATTGCGGCTACGGGACATGACATTAGCCTGGTCATCTTATACCATTATCAGTACAAGCACATTATACAGGCTTTTATCTTGATAAAACAATGTCATTAGAACCGAGAAAAATGACCATTTTGTAACGTTAACTAACTTAAAGGATAGCAACATGGCTTGATCGTAACCGGCTGCTATTGCCAAAAGATTGTTAAATAAAAATTTATATTATGCAACAATGAGGTAACTAATCTATAACATGGGCCTAAACTAAGAAAATAAAATGGTTTTCATAATATTTATATCTCGATTAACAAAGAAAATACTCAAGATTTGTAGCTCGCCTATTTGCCGCTTGCATTCTGGGTAGCCCTTACTCACAAGTTTGGTATTGGAGAATCTCAATATTGAGGGCCATTCAGCCCTTAAAGGTGCCATGACATCAAATTTCACTTTTCTGGGGTTTTGGGGGTGTAATATGATCTGTTGTGCACTGATGAGGCCATGTGAATGTCCAGAGTGAGAATCAAAGTTCCTGTTTATCGTCTGTCAGCTTTGTCTCTCTGTTCAAAAACAGTTGAATCAGACAGCAGGCTATCATTCTACGTAGTTCTATCATTCTACGTAATTTAATTGCTCCAATAAGAGCACACTATCAAGTAAACAGCCTCCCCCCTCCTCTCTCCTAACGGTCTATGCACCGTTCGCTTCTCTCCCCCCACTCCCCTGCTCCCCTGCTCCCCCTCCCTGTCTGATTCAGCTTCGTGTATGGAGCTAGTAGTAACTTCTGTGCAGTCAGGTCTTAGTTTTCAAGCAAATGGATTTAAAAGAAAACTTCTACAGCAACACTGAGTGAGGGGTCCACAACCTTGTCATTACCTGTAAGTTTATTTATTTTCTAAATGCTGTCTTGTCTGATAAACATAGCTCACTGTCTGAAGTGCCCGTGTTGCTAGCAGTTTGCCTTTAGCAAAGTCCGACCGCAGCATGACCTAGTTTCTCTAAATAAGGTCATAGCCAAATAAGGTGTAGCAAATCAAAATGACGTCAACGTGGTCTCCGGGTAAAGCTCCATATCATAACCGGACCCAACTGTATTTCTGAGGAAGTGAGGTCTGGTGTTTCAAAACAATACCCCACTGTAAAAAATGCCGTTTTTTTCTTTGGAGTATTTACATATGCAGCAATGCCAACAACATGAACTAGTTTTTAATGCTATGCCATCACTCTTTTAAACTTGCCCCTTAACTTAACGTTCTGAGAATCGAGACAGCACTTGGACTTCGCGGGAGTGCACATTGTTGAGATTGAGGGTTAAGACAGGAATTGGAATTCACCCCAAGTGTCCTGAGTGGGTAGCGTCCAGAATTTGCTCAAAACGACATCATTTAGTATATTTTTAGAGCCTAAACAGTAGTACTTCTTACTTTCCCAATGCGCAAATATGCGCGTTCACGAAACTAGGGAAACCTTGGCGCTCAGAGCCTACTCTGCTGATAATACAAGTTTAGAAAAATTTATTTTCTTCATTATCACTTCCTTCTTCCTCCTTACTTTCTATATTTTATTTTATTTATTTTATTTTCTTTTATCTATTAATTACTCCAATTACAACTCCAATATTAATATTATATATATTATATTAAAATTCTCATATCCTTACTACCTACTCACCATCTCCCTCTCCCCCCATCACCTCTATCACCTCCCCGCCCTTTTTCTTGACCTCACTACCATACTGTCCTGACTTAACTTTTCAGCTTTCCAATTTCCCACATTCCCCCCCTTATACATTGAGGACAAGACCAAAAGGTGATTGCTACTGATTCTTTCTGTTCCCAGATCTCCGTGCCCATGCACATACACACACAGGCAATGAGACGAAAAAAATGTGGAAGAAAAAATTGAAAAACTATAGAGAATACCCCCCCATGGCAACTACTTTCGACGAAACATTCCGACAAAAAAATGAAGAAATATTCAAAGAAGACTCAAATACAACTCACCGCCTCTCGACACCCCCCACCACGACCCCCCAAAAAAATCTTAAAAAACACCCTCCGCTCCTGTTTCTTCACCCCCTTCTTCACCACACTCCACAAGAAACACCCCCCCTCCCGCCCCACCACAAAAAGACCTGACCTCCTGCTTTGTCTGCCACAGTGTTGTTTTTTGTTATAATCACATTTTGTATTTTTTTTTGAAATTTCGGACCCACAGTCTCGAGGAAGAGCGGAGAAGCACAGAACACACACTGCATGTGATCTACTGTAAGTTTCCACTTTCTCCCATGTGTGTGGTGCCATGTCCCCTCCCCCCGTCGCCCCCTCTCGTCTCCTTTGTCCCAGGTCCTTGCACCCCCCTACCCCGATATTTTAGAGCCCTTTACCTCTTCCCCCCCCCCCCTACCTTTATGAAATTTCAGATTTCATTTTTCACATTTTCTGCCTCCCCCCCCCCCTCCACCCCCCCCCCCTCCCCCTAGTACCCCCCCCACTATCCCCCCCTTCTTTTCCTCCATCCCCCCCCCCCCCCCCCCCCCATAAAATATATATAATATTTATATGGAAGTTGCAATACGCTAGACCCACCCCCACCAAGGAGCTGGGAACAACTATCACAGCCCCACCGGCCCCCCCTCCCCCCCCGCCCACCCCCCCACCCATACAGACCCTTCCACCCCCCCCCCCCCACTGTTATTGACTAAAGGGGACCCCCCCCCAATTATTATTTGATTCCTATGCCTTTCTTTTCTTTTCCTTTTTTTTCTTTTCCCTATTTTTAAAAAAAAATATATTTTTCTTTTTTTTTCCTTTTCTTTTTTTTTTTTTTTTTTTTTTTAAATTTTATATTTTTTATTTTTTTTATTTTTTATTTATATATAAAAAAAAAAAAAATAATAATTAATACATCTCCATCCTTTTTTCTTTCAATAATTTTATTTTAAATTTTCTCTTTTTGAAGGGAATTACTGAGATAAATCAAGTTTTTGATGGTATTCTAATTTACTGGCCAGCACCTGTAGAAGAAGAAATTTGCTGTTTACATTGTGCTAAGAGCGGCAGAGCTGCAGACAAACCTGGACAAACACAAGAGGGGTTGGATATTGATTTAAAACAAAGAAAGAAAGAAAAAGAGAACGCGCGATCGTCTGCTGCGGCTTCTGTAGTTTCGTGAACGTGCATCGGCATGCTTGCAGGAGATGCGATGCAGTACTGTTTAGGGTCTAATAATATACTAAATGATGTTGTTTCAAGTAAATTATGGACGCTACCCACTGAGGACACTTGGATTACATTGGACGAGCAGTATGGATGAATATTGACAAGGTTTTGTGGACTTTATTGACCTTTTTGGCTCGGGCCCGGCGAACTCCATTATATAAAAGTTGGGGGAAAACGACAAGCCTTCCTGATCGCTGTCTGCATTTGAGATATAAAAAAAAAGTGCTCCAGAGTCTTGCTCACCATGAGGGTAAGTGGAAAATAAAGTTACATCATTCTGTGGGTGTACTATTCCTTTAAGTGTAGCTAAGCTACATTTGACATCTATGGTAATTTTACAGAATACAATCAAACAACCACTGTGTACTGTAAAATTAAACTTATGGAAATAATCTGATGCTTTGTAAAAGTTTTTTTATCATCAATCACACTTTGATAATTTGAGAGACTATTATGCATGACTGAAGCAACAGAAGGAAGTAAAGTAAAAGTAAAAAAAACAAACAAACAAACAACAATGATTTTCAAAAGCTGACAAAAAGGCAAAAGTATATATTTACAATTAGAATACCCAGAATACCATCCATCTATCCCCCATGCTAGCTGCCCCCAGTTCTGTTTCTCAAAGCTCAAGACACCCTGGACAGGCTACCAGTCCATCACAGATGTAACACACAGAGACAGACAACCATACTTACATCCAAAGCCAAGTTGTAACAAGTGGAAAACAGAAAAGCAGAGGAAAGCACACTCTCACTTTGCAGCTCATGGTGGGCAAACAAGACACAGAAGCAGACAGACTTTGAAATGAGGAGTAACTGGAGGTTAAGCAGGTGACTGAGACCAAAGTGAACCAACGGAATTCATTACCAAAGCCTAATACACACACAGGCACAAGGACACAGAGTTGAGGTTAAAAGCAGTTACCTTTTTGCTGTGATGCAGTGCAAGCTACTGCATAACTGGAATGCCTCCAGCTAATCATAAAAACACCAAAGAGACTACCTGGTGAGAATCTGTCTGAACAAATGGATGTGACTTTTATAGTCACCGAGGACCACTGGGCAAAGGCAACACTCATTAGCCCTCAAGATAAATTCTTGCTTAATCAATTTCTATATGTACAAAGAATATTTGTGATTGAAACAATTACAATCTTCAATTTCAAGGAAAATAGTTAATTATTAGAGATTGACCACCAGATATTTTAGAGCTGATACCTATGGAGTTTTTCTTGTGTTTTAATTAAATTCACAAAAAAAAAAAAAAAAAAAAAAAAAAAAACAATCTGAAAGGGGAAAATAATTTTCATTGACCTAAAAATTTGACATTTGGAAAATTATTTTCAATGGAAAAAAGCTCTCTCAAAAATATATTTTTACTCTCAAATATATATATATATATATATATATATATATATATATATATATATATATTTGCATTCAGAGTGAAAACATTTTTCTCTAAAAAAAGATTTTTCTCTCAAAACTTTTTCCTTCTCGCTTTCAAAACCTAAGTCTTTGCTCTTGATTCAGGATTTTTCTCTCAAATGAAAACTGTGTCATGGGCGGGCCTGTGTTCCTATTGGCCAGTCTCAACAGAATTGACAGCCGGGTGGTGATATTTTGGGCAAAGGTGGTGATGCCTTCCTCGTATATATTAATGAGGAAACTCCCGCTGACCCAGTCTTCCTGATCCACGGCAGCATGTTTACAAGGACTCAGACTGACTGTACCGCTTTCTGAACAGTTAATAAATGCTGCAGCTGCTTTGGGACAGATGGATACAGATCACTGCAGTTCAGGTGGGTCATGGTGAGAATAAGTTTATTTTTTGTTGGATATATATATATATATATATATAACCCCCCCCCCCCCCCCCCCCCCCCCCCCCCCCCCCCCCTCCCCCCCCCCCCCCCCCCGCCCGCGGCGCCGCCCCCCCCCGAGCCCCCCGCCCCCCCCCCCCCCCCCCCGCCCCCCCCCCCCCCCCCCCCCCCCCCCCCCCCAAAGAGGGCCCCGCCCGCCTAAAATAGGCTTAAGAATAGTGGTATTTGCTTGCCATAAACTGAAATACTCCTGTAGTTGTTAATAAAAAGAAAGAAAAAAAAACTTTTAAATGGCTACAGCTTATCTAGGAAAATCATGTAGATTTCTAGTAATCCCTTGCATCCCCTCCCACAACTTTCTAAGGTAGAATTAAGCATCAAAATTGTATATTTGATCTTTGTAAGAACTAATTAATGTCCATGTCTTGCAACTGAAAAGCTCTAATTCTACCATAAAATGTGCAATAGTGTTTGGAAGGCCCAAACTGGTCTGTAAACTGAACAATTTTTCTCTTAAGTTGTTAGAAACTGCAGTGAACTCAGAACTTCAGTGGCACGTCAGAAGCCTTGATCAATTTTTTACATCCCCCAAACCTTGACCATTCGCTCATACATTTTAAGGAGTTCCAGACGGTGACCTGGATGTTATGGCTCAGGGCGGATGGCCTCATCTGGACCCTTCGCTTGGGGCTTCACCCTGGGTAGGGGCGGTGCTGACAAGATGCTTGGTGTCACACATTTAGACCTACAGATCTGGGCATTAAAAAGTTCCTCCTTTTTCTGCCAGAAGTGGTGCACTAATAGTGCACCATTACTGCACTACCACTGGCTGAACGGCTTGTCCCACAAATATGCCATCACTTACAGTGTCTAAACTTGGCGTGTAGAAACATCCTTGTTCCAGGCATTCATTTATGCTCTGAAATCGTTTCCCCTGGGCACACAGGCGTTTCTCTGTGCGATTGAATTAGCAGACAAGTCGCTGGTAAGTGGCTGACAGTCGGCTGAAAGGGGAACTTTTTCATGCCCAGATCTGTATTAGAGGTCTGCGGTCTTTAGAGTGTTTGAAAAATCTGTTCCTGCTTATCTGACTTATTTCATTTAATCTTAGCAAACATCATTATGTATTTGTTGAGGTTTTAAGTGTGTGTGTTCAGCAACAGTTGCTGATGAATCTCCATTTAGAGGAGACAGACTCCGATCCAGCGGATCATGTAGGACATGAATATCCACCGAACAGCGACCGCGTCCGTGTGTTTACTTGTACCAACAACTGGCTCCTTTACACCTCAACAAAACACAGCAGCAGAACATTTTCCCTTTGACTCTGTCCACAGATGTTTCTGCAAACAGCAACACCGCTCTTGCGACTCATACAAAGCGTTTTTACAAGTTTTCGGAGACCAAATATGGAGAAAAGTAGGTGCAAGCTGCTGAAAGTGAACATCAAACATCAATCTTCCTGGAAAGAAGAGAAACATCCTGGAAGCCAAACATGAGCTCAGTTGGAAATCCTCGCTTTTCCCAGGATTCTGTGCAAGAATGCAGCAGAGAAAACGTGGCAGCAGTCCTGCGAGTTGCAAGTGGAGCTAGTTGTTTCTCCACTGTTTGTGAGTCAGGCGCCACCGCTCTCTCCGTAGGAAAACAATGGGACAGCCAGGGCAAAGCGTTTTACCACAGATTATGTGTACGGGTATTTATGAGTTCCGCCTCCGGCTTTGAGCTTGAGATGTTGAGAGGAACAACGAGCAACAAACTCTGAAACATGGCAGAAGCTCCAGCAGTTGCACTGGCTAAAGCTAAGCTAATGTTGTAAGGACCCTGCTGTGGCCGAGTCAGAGGAGAAGAGGATGTCTTTGGTGGTGATCAAGTAGGTGCCTGCCAGGAGAGTTAAGCCTCAGCTGTAGAGGTGAGGTTAAAGACACACAACGTAACTTTTAGACCTTAAAAATCTGCGTTTCTGACTCGTTTTGATGGCACACCAACATTCATTTTGTGCATTTTCGAGTCGTCACTGCCCAGAGGTGTCCCGGGGCTCAGAAACAGCACTATGTAAGATTCCCATCCGGGACGCGACTGTGACGTTGCAGCCGACTATTGGCTGCAGCACCGCGTCACTCATTAGCAACCGGATGTAAACCAGGGATCAACCCCGCGAATGTTTTGAACGCACTTCATGTCGGATTCGGTAAGGAAACATTACAGGAGGAAGAGAGAAAAAGGAAGAGAAGAAGGGACAGAACAAGAGTCAAGATAAGACTGTCTTTTACTGGCTGGAGTGAATCACGGTGCAGGAATGATACAAGATGGTTGCTAGTTTAGTCGCCGATAGGGGGCGCGTCACTGAGAAAACTGCTAAAAGTTCCGTTGTGTGTCTTTAAGAAAAGAAGACAGATGTTAAGAAAGATGTTGTCTTGCCATTTATCGGTTATTGTTTAGCATTGATCAGCTGTGGAATTCAGATGATTTCACCTACTCTGACGTCAGAGGTCACATGATTTCAAAACCGTGCAGTGTTTGTGAAGGAGAGTTTTATCCCCTACCCCTCCCTTTGTAGGCAACAATTTCTGTTTTTTGTCAACTCAAGAGAAAAAACAGCTGCTGCCTCATCTCAGAGAATGATTTTCTGCCATTATAAAGAACATGAAAGATGCACTTTAAGACAGCTGTAAAGTCAGCCTGTTATCACTTCAAAGAACATATCAAGGATTAAAGAACTGTTGTCTTCGCAGGATTTAGAAAAAAAAAATGCCCATGCATAATCTTTAGTAGACCAGACTACTGTAACATTGTCAGGTCCATAAAAAGCCATCAGCCAGCTGCAGTTAGTCCAGAATGCTGCTCCTTAAATGCTCACGAAGGTCCCTTTCACACCAGGGCTGTTTGGTCCACTTTGAGTTCATTCCAGAGTTCGTTTCCTCTGATAGTCTGCTTCGTTTGGGCAGGTGTGAAAGCTCACCTGAACCCTGGTGAGGACCAAACAAACAAACTCTGGTCCACCTGAAAACGTGGGTCTCTGTTCGCTTGCAAGTGAATCCTGGTTCGGTTTGTATACAGTGTGAAGCTAACCGGACCAAACACAGGACCAAATGTACGTAGTGACGCTATAAAAAATGCAAACACAGTCCATCTAGGGTAGAGGAAGTGCAGCGCATACTCCAAACAAAAATAAACATGGCGAGAGGACAGACGTGGACAGACAAAGAGCTGAAAGCTCTGCTGGAAATGTGGTCAGATGACCGGATAAAACAACTCCTGACGTTCACTCAACTCATCCTCTACTAAAGTCACATATTCAGTACTAAAATACAATGTATCTAATCTATATATAATATAGCTTGAATCTGCATCTCTACAGCCCATTAGTCCTTACGTGATTTTTACTGTTGCTGTGGCAACAAGTGACCGCTTACATTAGCAGTTGCTAGCTAGCTTAGCTCAATTGTATGAAAAACAGCCCATAAATTAACACTTTGGCATGTTAAAACAAAATTAAAGTCACAACTCCCCAACAGTCGCAGTTCTTAAACTCTGAGCTCAGATGTTGTCACGTGTTAGACTGTCAAAGTTAGAAAATTAATACAAATCAATTACTGACCAGCTACGATGGCATTACAAGATCAGGCGCGTTCACTAACATTGTAGGGTGCCCTACAATGAGACAAAGCTCAATATAAGACTACCCATGCACCGCCGTTTGTAATCTGTGAGATTACATACAGTACCTTGCCCGCTGTCGTCATAGCAACGCCAACAACTCGTAGTCTTGCGCCAGTCTCTTCCAGTCCTGCTTCTATTTTATTTGAGACACTAACAAAAGCTCCATGCCTTGCTGCCTTACCAAAAGAAACACCACCAAAACCACCAACTTAACATAATGCTCCATGTTTACTCTACATTATCTTTCTGGGGCGGGAGGGAGGGATTTCCGCTCCTACTTTGTCCAATCCCCCTTTCACCCGTTATCTCCATTAGCCCCCCCAGTGAAGCAAACCGAAACAGATGATAAATGCAACAATGTTGCGACTTTCAGCTCCCCAATCGGACTGAGTCCACTTGGTCAGGTGTGAAAGCGACCTAGGACCAAGAATGTGGATCGTATAACTCCAGTCATCAGGTCTTTACACTGGCTTACTGTCTGCCAAAGTAAAGTAGTTTAGGGCTAAAATACATTTAGGATTTTCATGTGTGTTTCAATTCAACCAGATACTTCTGGTCATCAGGGTCAAGTCTACTTTCTGTGCCCTGAATCAAAACTGCATATAGGGAAGCAGCATTCAGTTTTTATTCTCCTCATACCTGTATGTGGAACATACTCCCAGAAAACTGCGAGTCTGCTGAGACTCTCTGCTGGTTTAAATCAAGGTTAAAAACTATGCTTTTTCTCCCTTCTATCAAAACAACTGTTAATTTCTCACATTGTAACTAACTTTAATTTCTTGCATTTTATTAGATTCTTTAGCTTTTTTTCTTCTCTCGTTAATTTAATAAAGTTTGTTTTTGATGTACTTTTTAATGCTACCTTTGCATCCCATTGTAATGCTTTTAATGTTTTGTGTAAAAGCACTTTGAATTGTCTGGTACATAAAATGCACTGTAGAAATAAACTTGCCCTGCCTTCAATTCAGCAGGGAATTCTGAAAAAAATTCACCTGCTTTCACACTGCCCTTTACTCAAGTGGACCAAACTGCCTAACGTCACACAGTTGCAAAAACTGACCACTATGGGTGATATTTCCCAAAAGGACCACTGACGAAAAGAGAAAAAAAAAGCTGGAGGCTGAAGATCCAGCCAGCTGTTTTGATTCTGCCAGCTGATTCACCACAAGTAAACAATGGACAATAAATTTATGCAGTTTGGGGGTTTCTGTTTATATTTCTCTGTTCATATCTGTCCTTTCTCTGTGGAGTTTGCACAAATTCTCCGGACCAAAACATACATGTTAGGTTAATTGGTCCCTCTAAATTCTCTAGAGGACAGAGTATGATGGTGAGTGGTTGTTCATCTCATTGTGTTGGCTCTGCAATGGACTGGTGACCTGTCCGGAGTCTTCCCTGCTTGCCGGGGAATTGCTGGTATACTCTACCCAACATTGTACAGTCTCAAATTACTCATCCTCTCATGATGTACAATAAAAAGGAAATTTAACCCAGACTGAAGTGTGAAATGATTCATCATCTAAATGTCCATTTTGCTAGGTTAGGGGAGACTTATTACATGTGGCGCTACAGGATAAAATCCTTTTGAAATGTATTGAAACATCAGGGTGAAATGGCACATATATTAAATATTGAGCTCAATTATGCAAATCAGTGGGAAACATATAAAATTGAAAATACTGTAGGTGGTGATTTTTGGAACCTTGAAACACCTCATATAAACAGTTTAAAAAATTTTGAGTCTTTTTTTTTTTTTTCCTGTTCTCTGTGATTTCATATCCTCTGGGGTTTTTTGCTATGCATGTGCATGATGTAATGTTTTTCCCTTGCTTTTTAGAAATTTTTAAAGCTTTATTTCTATGTTATCAACCCCATCTTTTGTTTCCTTTGAAATATTTCTTGACAAATGTGTTTTGAGTACTTTGGGAATAAGTTTGACCTAATTTGACTTGTCTGCTGGATATGTAGCTCAGAAGGCTACATTTAGCTTTCCAAATTAGAAACATTTCACTGATGGATAATGGTGCATAAGGATAAGATCGGTTGTGAAATTGCATTCCATCATTCAGTGACATGTTATTCTCTTCAGTCACACCATGAAAATTAGCATGCTCTCATGAGAGAGGATAAGCACTGATAGTGATCTGGCTTATTTTCATTTCAGCTCTTAAACTTTCACATTAGAAAAAAACTCAGCAGCAGATGTTGACTTTATTTAGCTCCAAAGATAGTTTTATCATAAACACTCGGTTTAGCAGACATGGCCTACAGCTTGTAATACATGTAAACAGCTTTAAAGAGATAAATGAAGAAGACTGCCTGAGCAACCAGGTTTTATAGATTTGTCACACTTGAAACAGGATTCTGTTGCCTTCAGGCAAAATCGCAAGGTTAAAGATGCAGGTATTGTATCAGATGAAAATTTAAGTTCAAACCTTTGAGTGCTGGACTTCTTTTTTTTCCCTTTTTTTTCCCCAAACAAAATGGAATGCATTGGAGATGTGACCAAATACAGCTTCAAGACTTTACAATATACTAACAATTTGGTGCTTCTAGGATGAAAATTTGATCAATTATTATTATTAATATTATTTTCACCATTATTATTATTTTTATTTATTTATTTGTTTATTTATTTATTTTTTATCCTCATCAAAACTATTGACTAGACTAGTTTCACAAAAATAGGTCAAGCAGTATCTCTTGGAAATTTGTCGCTTGTAAAATCATGATCATTTTCAGCAATTTTAAAAGAAAAAAAATTAGAATAATAATAATTTGACTTTATTAATCCTGTTTAGGAATTTCGGCTCAGCTTTTAACCCATCTCTAGGGCTGCCAATTACAACACCCGGGGAGCAGTTTGTGAGGGTTAAATTAAGGACCTAGCTCAAGGGCCCATAGTGGTTCAATTAACTTGTTTAGGACTCGAACCTGACTTTTCCCAGAAGAAAAATAAAATAATAAAAGATAAAAGATCAGAATACAATAAAAGAATAAAAGCTTCATCAAATTCAGACAAAGCTGCATCTTTATCGAACAAGTTGGACATGTCTCGGCCAGTCCAGCGATGGCGTGCTTCCTCCCGAGACGCTTGAATCAGTGATGATGTAGTTCTTGGAGCGGCGACTCCTTCCTAGGAGACGGTGTGTCAGTTGGCCCTCGCCGACGCTAAAAGAAAAGGAATGAGGGCAGCTGGTGATGCACCTGCTTTTATACCCGCTAAGGTGGGAAAAGGGGGTAGACATGCCCTACTGGCCAGCTACATACATGAAAATTTTAGTGGGCCATCGCGTGTATGCGATTGGAGGAGATTTGTACCCATCCAGTGGAGGGCGAAGCCTGTGTGAGATATAACTTATATTAGATCATTTTACAGCTCAGATTCTTGGTAGTTACAAACTAGGAATATTTCAAGTTTATTGTTTTGCATCTTGGTGTGTGGTTTAATGTAATATTACCATGAAATAAATTAGAAATGTAATTTACATTTTTTGCAGCCCTGTTTCATTGTTATTACATAGAAACTGCTTTGTCAATGTAAAAAATAGTTTCCTTCATTTACGTTTGTAGAAATTTCTAAGAAGTCTCCACATACTACCAAATAGTTTAGCCTCATTAAATTGCCATGGGTTCCAGGTCAGTTATTACTGTACCTTGTAACTTCAGTTTGGTTTTGTTGCTGCCATGATGTCCCCAGTCTTACCACCAAAATATAACCTAGGTTATTGCTGTGTAATTACCTGTTATTACAGGGTTATTACTTGGCTATCACTTCTATTCCTATCTTGTTACCAAACTATTACCATATTATTACCAAGCTGTAAAGTATTGTGCTACTGTACCATAACATTTCTACTATTTGTGTGGGAAATTGCTTTTTTTTTTTTTAAGTTAGGTTTGGGGCAGCTTTAGCTCAGGAGGAACAGCTGACATCTGTCAATTTAAACTTCACTTCCGGTTGCCCAAGACTACAAGTCAAAGTGTACATAGGAAAGAAACTGAACCTCATATTGCCTGTGATTGCGCAACAGACAACATCAGGCAGCAAGGAAGGCAAACACAATGTAGAATGTTAAGAAGTTTTGTATGACTTTTTAAAGAGCGTTGAGCGTTCCAAAGAGACAACAAAAATACAGTTAATTTTCTATTTTTGTATTTGTTGATGGTCACCCCCCCCCCCCCCCCCCCCCCCCCCCCAAGTTCAACATACTAGTTAGATTTTTACATGAATAATTCTGTCTTAATCCGTTTCCCACACGTTAACCAAATCCCAAATATGTCAATCATCTTTTTCCTTACACTGAAACATCCTGTTATTTTCACTTTTTAAAATTTCCATTACGAGCAAGCAATTTAGAGCATGTTCCTGCATCATTTTGCCTCCATTGGTCTTGTCTAAAGACAACATGCTTTATCTATTTTGTTTGTTTGTTTGTTCAATACACATGAATAAGGCATGACTTCATATCTGATTCACTGTGCTCAGGAAGAGACAATTTGATGTGTTCTGTACTGCATAGCCTGTAGGAACCATTAGGGTGGGGCTGGAGGAGTAACACAGAAACTGTTTATGCTAATAACCTTGCCACACAAGACTATTTATAGAGATCAATTTATTAAGTAATAGGGTATGTATGATGTTATATTCAAAGCTGGAACATCACCTCTCCCCACCTTGGATCCTCCCCTGGAAGTCTAATGAGCAAGACAGAGAAAATCAGACAGCTAGAATCGTGGTAAGCAACATTGCTGCAATAAGAAAGAAAGAACGGGAGACATTGAAAGACAGAGAGAGGTATATTAATTCTGCAGTTTTCCACCTGTCAAACCTGATGCACTTCTGCAGAGAGATTGATTTGCACCAGAACTCAGGGAAAATCAGTGACTAACCTGCACCAAGAACATGTAGCCACTAAATATTTTTCAGAAAATGTCATGAATATATGCTATGTGCCAACAAGAAGTATCTTGCAGGATATTGTAGTGTGAAGTAAATATTAAGAAACAGAACCATGTTCATGCTCACTCTAAATGTAAATATACAGACTTTATCATTGTTCTGAAAAATGGCAATCATCTTAGCTTAGGACTTAAAGGATACGTTTCTTTTTTTTCAACCTGGACGTTATTTCTAGGAGTTTATATGTGCACTAATTCCCCAGTAACAATTCTGCATCACTCCGACTCCTACGTGAGATATTTAGATTTTTTCGCGATCAGCGTATGTCCATATAATGGGAGGGAGCGGGGCAGCCAGAGCGGGCCTCTATATAAGGCAAACAAGGCAAAACAATGGTACTCAATGAACAAACAAGCGAGTACCATTGAACTGTGACGTCAGGTTTTGCTCTTCGTTTGTTATTGGGGTCGGCTAACCAGATTGCTATCGATAGTTGGCCAGAGAACAAAACTCCGCTGCACGTTGGTGAACAGATGATACCTGGTGGTGTCCGTGTGGACAATGCTCAGTTATGCCAACAGAGGAGGAATGCCTTTGTTGCTTAGACTGGGATTTGAGACCAGGAGATGCGTGTTTGGATGTTTCCAGGATGTCTCACTACGATAGAGGATTTATCTGCTCTGATCAACCGGACTGTGGTAGAGACTTGTTTTCGTGTCCCCAAAATAAACTGGAAGACCAGCTAAGGCCTGCAGGACCGAACGGGCAACTTTCCATTGAGTAAGTAGTCTAACATGTCTAAATGTGATGAGTTGTGCTGGGTTTGTTGTCCGTCCGGTAAGCTACTTCCGGCTCTCAGCGTTACCACGGTAACGCGCGTCAAGGGGGCGCACGCGACCAGTAGTGTGTTGAACAACTCCAATAACAAATGAAGAGCAAAACCCCAGTAAATATTGGTGAATTTCAAGGAGTTTTGCGGCAGATAATGCCTTATATAGAGGCCTGCTCTGGCTGCCCCGCTCCCTCCCATTATATGGACATACGCTGATCGCGAAAAAATCTAAATATCTCACATAGGAGTCAGAGTGATACAGAAATGTTACTGGGGAATTAGTGCACGTATAAACACCTAGAAATAAGGTCCAGGTCCAAAAAAAAAGAAACTTATCCTTTAATGTGTCATGCTGGTTTCTACCAAGCTGTGTTGCTCATCAAGATCATGAGGGTTGATTACTAGAGGGTTGTGGGATTATATGGTCTGGTATATTTCATATACATTAAACATCCGATGCCCAATCTCAATTCACCTCCTTAACCCTTTTCCTTAGCCCTTTCCCTCTGTTTTGCGTGTTCACGTTCACGTGTCTAAATGCTGTTAAGATAGAGGGGTAGGGGTAAGTGGCAGGGGTTTAAACCTCTTCAAACCAAGGGTTTTTTGATGCACACGTACAACAAAGCAGTATGACAAATTTGCAAATCACCAGCGAGACAACTGCTACAGAGTCCATAAAATCCACTAATGTACATTTTTTCTCCATAAATAAAGTTTAAAAATGTATGAAAACCATAGTATTGTCTTGTTTAACGCTGTTTAAATGTTTAAAGGTCATTCTTTTTTGCAAAATGAACATGAAAAAAAAATTCACGAGAACTACGTTGAAGCTTGCTACCAGGCTGGAAAGCAGCGGTGCTCTATTGGCAGCCCTGATAATCTACAGTGGTTGCGCGATTGCTGCTGGCCTTCAGTTACATGGAGGTCCAACGTGGGATGTAACACCAGTGGGAATGTCATGCACAAATGGAAGTTGCTTCATAAAGTTAGTCAGCTGTAGACAGCTTGATTTCTCGAGATTTGCGTTGACAGCACAAGCACGCATCTGTATAAGCCGCCGGGGATCACTGATGACTTATGCGATTGTTGATGGGGTGTCCCAATTTGTAGGGGTTGACTTTCAGCCCTAGCTGTTATTAACCTGACTCAGCCAAATGGATTTGCTCCCGCAAATCTATCTGGGAATCATTTGTTAGAATAGTTGTGGGAAAGGGCAAAAATACTGGTTAGCTGATTGGATAAGGCATCTGTCTGTCACCACCTGTGTTGGTAATAGATGAGCAAAATCAACCAATCAGATCAATGAAGCATATGACGTACTAACAGAGCAATGATGAAAACACAACCACAAGCCAGGCTATTCTTGCTGCTGAGCTAACAATGGCTCGTTAGCTCAGCAAACCAGACACATGCAGTAATTCCGCTAAAACTTAAGCGATTGCCAGGCTGACGCTAGTTTCATCCGCTGAAGCTGCCATGTTGTTTAGACTAAACTGTCACTTCCCGTTGCGTCATACCTCAACCCTCCTCAAATCCAAAGCTGATTGGACGTTCGTTTGGTGAACTGCTCCAAATTCTCTTAAACGGACAGTAGCCAGAGTGATCTGGGAGTGAAAACCTGAAGATCAGGATGGTCTCACGAGGCTAAGTCGTTATAGCTCTGTTTTAAATGGCAAGGGCCACGGGGTAGGGGCAAGTAGGTGTAAAAAAGAGAAATGAGATTGGGCCCAATTCTTGTTTAATAGCCTTTAAAAATGTTTACAGCTTCTTTCAACAGGAGATGATGTGCTAGTTTCCATGAAGGACTGTTTACCATTTCTCTGAGTCTTGTTTTAATCCCTGCTATTGCAAACTTCAAGGTACTGTATTTTTGCATCTGATGTCCCCATGTCTGTGTTTACTACCTCTCACTTACCTAGATTCCCTCTGCACTGTCATTGTATTAAAGAAGATATTTGTGTTTCCATAAAAATTTTTTTTTAAAAAAAAGCTAGCTGTGGAGTTGCTGTTTAGGGAAAATATTTGACGCTCCAACAAAATTACATTTTGTTAGAGTGTCAAATAGAAATTATTTTGCAGAGTTATGGAGAAAATTAGACATGTCCCCAAATTTCCCCCCCCCCCCCCCCCTTTTTTTTTTCTCTTTGACAAAGCAAAATCATAAACCCACCTATTTTACCCAATACAATGCCTGTTACTGCAACCATTTGTTTGTTGTAGTAGTTAGGATTTTGCCTTTTGCAGGTAAAGTACAAATGAAATTATGAACATGGAGTAGCACAGACATTAAAGCTAGGTTTTATAAACACCTTTAAGAACACTTCTGCTCTGTTTTTTTTTTTTTCTTTTTTTACAATCCATGCAGTATAGGAATGTTTTACTTATTTTACAATCACAGGAAATATTATTGCATAAGACCCTAGGCAGCAAATGCAAGATATTTTTTCTCACCCTGAACAATATAAACATCCACTATACACACACAGACACATTGATACATTGAGACATAGTGACAAATGCATGTGGTTTCTTTATACACTGTGGGCCCATGTCATTTGTTGGAAATAACCCGCTATTTGCATAATAAGGCAGAGGTGCATACAGCGATGTTAAAGTGGAAATAGAAAAATGTAAAAGGAAAAATTAAGATGTGGAAAGGATTAAGGGAAAATTAAGAGAGCAGTAATTAATTAACAAGTAAAAAAATAAGTCACTGAAAGCTTAAAATACAATACATACTTGAGTTATTTTGGGGAAAACTGATACAAATAAACCACAATGTTAGGTGAAATTAATAAATGCTGAAATACAGTTTAAAAAAAAAAAAAAGTAAAGTGAAAAAAAACATACTGAATTGATCAATAATGTTGAAAATCAAATTGTTAGGTAGATAAATGGAAATATTAACAGAAAATTGAATTGATGCATTTAACCCTTTATATGCATTCGGGTAATTTTTGACTCATTTTCAATTTTAGATATGTAAACTTCTTTCTTTTCTTATAGGAACAATATTTCACGACATCCTCAGGAACAGCTATTTTAACACAACAAAAAGCATTTTTAAAAATTTGGTCAATTCTGAGGGTGTCTAAAAAAAAATAGTGATATTTGTGGTGTTCTGGGTCAAATTTGACCGGGCAGAGAATATTGGCTTTTGCATGCAAATTAAAAGCTATGGGTTTCTCTGTGGATCAAATATGATGCACTTCGTCCCATCGCACATACACCACACACACACACAGGCATACATGGGTGTGCATGCACACACTTAAACTCATATTCTCATCCCACTTCCATGTAGACACATTTGTTCTGCTGAATATTGATGGATTCTGGGTAAGATGTGATCACTTTCATTCTACAGTAGCATCAACCAACATCAGCCCAACTTTAGCTGTCTTTGAGGATAATGACCTCATCGTTGGTCATAAAAATGATGTTGAGGACAAAAAAATAGCAAAACTGGTGATGATGTATTGTGGAATTATGATGCCGTTCTCTCCTGAACAAGAAGGTTTACATGTATCTGATGATCAAGGTGACCAAGATAACACAGATGTTCAGAAATGTGACATTTCATGGTCATTCAGCCCTTATAACACTTGATGCACATCAGCACCATAGAACACAATCAGAATAACCCCTAACCCTAACATGCTGAAAATGCTGAGTCACAGACCCAAAACGTAAAGATGACTAGTCACCATCACTTGAGACACTCTTGCTGGAGATGACCAACATGGAAGAGAGAGAAGTGTTTAGCAACAGGAAAATGATGAAACATAACTGCATGGTTACATGAGGTTGTTGCTTCTTGCCCTCACTGAGAATGTTTGGAACAAATGTGAGGAGCAACCGCCATTCATCTGCTATCACCACTGTATGATCAGCTATCACCACATACTGTATGATCGAAAACTGTGATTCATGCATGTAAACACAGACAGAAGAATTGTTTTGTCAATTTACCATTAATTTCCAATTTGCACACCCTATTCTGAGTAAGATAAAGTTGATTTTATTAAAAGAAAGGACTTTTTAGCCTTTTTCCCCCCAACGTAAATCTATGCAGGTCATTTTTGACCCGTACAGTAACACAACAAATGTCACTCTATTTAATCATTTTACATTGAGAAAAAGGAATCAAACTCTCCTTTTGGGGTAGTTGTACTCTAATAATAGTCTAGTAGACTCTTATAATAATCTTAACCATTCTCATCCCCACAGGAAATATAATGAGTGAATCTGAACCATTTTTTCAATTAAAAACAAGTGGTATATATAAGATATAAGGTCTGTGTGGCCAAAACTGAACATTTTAAACAATATTTAGGTGGACACACACACACACATTCTTGTACTTCTGTTTTTTGTGAGGACATTCGCTGACATAATGCATTTCCTATCCCCACACCTAACCCTAACCATCACAACTGATTGCCTAAACCTAACCCTAACCAAAACCTAATTGACCCTCAAAAAATGAGTTTTTCTCAGGCTTTTTTTAGTGAGGACTGCCCAAAATGTCCCCATTTTGTTGATAAAAAGAACAAAACGGTTCTCATAATGGAGCAAGTACATGCACACACACACAAAAACACAAGAAAAACTATCTCTTTGTTAGACACAAATTTTGTTTTTTGAAGGCAGTGATGACCTATGATGCTCTAAGAGTTTGTGGATCAAAGTGCGGTTCATTTGCAGGCTCCTAGTAATGTTACTCAGTGATTACATTTTTATACAATCAACTCACAAATGTACAATAAGGTATAATGACAGGCTTTCGAAACCCTATGAATTATGGAAAAATATGAAATGACAAATATGGAGATACAAGGCTTCCACCTAAAAGCGACAGCTCTCTATTTACTCGCTGCTAATCTCATTACACGCCTCCTGCTGCTACTTTATATAAAGCAAACAGGTAAAGCAGCACTGATTGGAACTGACTTCCAACAAAGCAACTCCTGTAAGTGCACCTGATGGATGAAGTGAAGCTCATTAAAGACGTCAGGTCTTGAAAACCAAATCCTCCCTTCTAATTGATGCAAGTTGTGAGGAGACTGTCATGTTCTCATTTTAGCTTCTCACATAATGAAATCAAAGCTGGGTAAATGGAACGACATGAAAATGGAAAAAGAAAACTCATTTTAAGAGGATATATAATTCTGTATGTCTGCTGATGGGTTTGTCATGAAGATGGCTCCCCCTAAACTGAATTCTGAATCGTTATGCAATACCCCACAAAAACCAGGGACATGATGGTCCTCAGTGGTGGCAGAATCTGGCCTCTAGAGAGTTTGGTATCAACATCATGGAGTCAGTGTAGGATTACATAATGAGATCAAACACACTGACAAAGCCTAAACCCATAATTAAGAGGCAGGCTCTTTAAAGTTCTTGGAAAAACCTTCCTGCTGGAATACCTTGAAAAGCTGCTCAAGCGTACGCATGAGAAGATATACAGGGTGTGTGTATCTGCATCTGACACCTGGAGTGAGCCTGGTGAGCATCATTTACAGTAAAGCATGCTGTTGTTTTTATTACACTTAAACAATTTCATTAGTTATCTTGTGTACTGTACATTTTAAGAGGACAATGATACAGTCTTCTTAGTAAAGACAAAGAAAATCAGCTATTCAATATAAGTTTAAGTGCTCAGTGCTTCTTACTGTTTTTTCTTTTTCATTTATTTTTTCAAAACTCAACAAAAAATCCTTTCAGGCCCATAGGGACAGTTTGGACTAGGTTTTTGGAAAAACCCCATCTTCAATCTGAATGGTTTAAGGAGTTGACAGTCATTTTGGGGGGGTCAGGAAGCTACCTAAGTGAAATAACGACGTGGCAGCCATGATAAGAAAATGTTGAATTTTCCAATATTTAGAAGTTTCAGAACTGCCTTTTTTATTTCCTTTGGCACAGGAACCATGAAAATATCCTTTATAAAAGATTAAACTTTTTCTTTTTTCAATAATTTCTGGGAACTGTAACTGTCTAAAGTGATTCTTTATTATATTTATCTGGGATTTGTGTGGATGAATATAGAAGCATGAGTACACACAACCTTTGACAGAAATATTTAAAATAAATTCAACTTTCTGTTCTGAATTGCAATCCTTAATAATGAACACTTTTATATTGTATAAGATTTTATAACATTAGTGTATTTCATTGTACTAATATAATTTATTTCATGAAGCCTCTGTGCAGAATCATAAGTTTGCATTAAATCAGGTGTCTAAAGCAGGTTTTTCGAGAATATTTATTACCCAGCAGGTGTTTCAGAGCTGTAGACCCACATTACAAGGAGATGCAAGGGTTGGTGGAGTTCATTTGCAGTGCAGTCATCATCTCTAGAATTGAATCCTTTTTTTGAATTTATGACATTTTGCAGCAAGATTAAAGGCAGGGTGGATGATGTTTTCCAGGAGCATTTTTTACTATATTGCTTAAAATATTCTTCACACCCCAATTGCAGACATTTAATTAAATGTTCTGACACAAAAATTGAAAACTTTAGTCACCTGTGGAACGGACAGGACCAAAACAACCCAATCCAATTGTCTTGAACGGCCCATGCTTATTGACTGAATGATGATATGTACATCAAACTTCAAGGCCGTTTGTCTGTCCTTTATGAAAAGTGAGTCTTGACAAATATTTGTGGCATTAGATGTGATGCCACCTTCACTGTAGGTTGTATATACACTGCAGGCAAAACTATGTAAAATCCAACAGTTTTTTTTTTTCCATATGGGACCCATATCTGATCTATTTAGGAAAGTTTAAACAGCACAAATCCATTTTCTTCAGATCCACTTTCACATGTGATAATAAATCTTATACATACAGTAGCCGAACTTTTTTACAGTGACTTTGTTGGTCCGAATTGTTGTGTTACATTTCATACAGCTTTTACGTCATTGAAGTGAGACAGACATCACAACTCTGTACCAGAGGAGGTGGGATGCGGCAAGATCAAATGTACAGTAAATGATGGACGGGACAATATTATGTCATAATTTTGTCAACTCTTATTGCAAAAAACCAACAAAACTGATACGACCAGCTGACATGTGTAACATCCATATTTACCTACTTAAATACAATGTGCTGCATGTGACTGCAGCGCACGTCAGGGCTGTAGCACTGTTCACACTGAGGTCTTATACCAGTCACATCAAACTATAATGTGAACAACAACATCAAAGTAAAAATGGATTTATTTTTAAAAAATAAATACAGTTTATCAAAATAACCAGCAGTTTGAAAGTAGCCTTATTTGCCTTTTTTACCCTTGATATTTTATTCATAGTCTTCAAAGTCAAATATTTGAAAGAAAATTTTTTGCCAAGTATTTTGAAACAGACGTGTACAACACGTAATGTGATTGAATTTCTTCAACATAGGCTATCTATCTGGGTGCAGGAATAGCGGCTGTCTCAAGCCTCATGTAGATCAGCTAGCTTAGCTTCTCCCATGCCACTTTCAATTAAATACAACCATATCAAATTTAGGGTGAATTCCAATTCCTGTCTTAACCCTCAATCTCAACCCTCAATCTCAAAAATGCGCACTCCCGCGAAGTGCAAGTGTTGTCCCGATTCTCAGAAAGTTAAGTTAAGGGGCAAGTTTGAGGGCTGAATCGCCCTCAATATTGAGATTCTCCGACACCACCCTTGTGAGTAAGGGCCACCCAGAATGCAAGCAGCAAAGAAGGCGAGCTACAAATCTTAAGCATTTTCTTTGTTAATGGAGATATAAATATGACGAAAACCATTGTTTTATCTTAGTTTAGGACCATGTTATGGATTAGTTACCTCATTGTTGCATAATGTTTATTTTTATTTTACGATCTTTTGTCAATAGCGGCCGGTGCGGTCAAGCCATGTTGCTCTCGTTTAAGTTTGTTAACGTTACAAAATGGTCATTTTTCTCGGCGCTAATGTCGTTGTTTTATAACGTGCTTGTGCCGATAACAGTATAAGACAACCAGGCTGATGTCATCTCCCGTAGTCGCAGAGTGATGGAACGATATTTCTGTTTCATTCCTTCTGTAAACAGAGCTCCTCGCGCTCTTCGCAGGTCGAGTCCTAATGACAATTGTCAGTCAGGTGACGTGCGGGCCAGCTGACTGGCAGTCATCCAGGAATTCTCAGAAACACGGTTACCAACGTAACTTTCGTTAAAGCTGGTGTTTACCTTTCAATAAGCCGTGGTATGCGGTGACAGCTGAATATGTCCATGGTTAGGCAGGGTTAACAGTGCAAATAAATGTAAATAAATTCTTCTTCTTCTTCTGCGTCTTCTTCTTCTTCTTGAATTGACAGACTGAACGCTGCTTTGGCGTAATGCTGCCCCCCACAGTTTAAAGACGTATCTGCATTTAAGGGTGTCCCATTTCCAAGTCACAAAACACCCCTTAACACTTGGTTTTGAGGGCTACTAATATTGAGGGTTGAGCTTGAGGGTTAAGATTGAGGGTTTAGATAGGAATTGGAATTGGGCCTTAGTCTACTTTATTTTTCTTGCTCAATATCATGCTGACTTAAAGCAATGGCATGTTCAAAACATACTATCCCTGTTAAGCTGTGCCAGTTTTGAAATGGAACAAACAGTCAATGTATGTGTAATTGTGTTATGAGTACAAGACTACAAAAAAGAGCAGGGACACATTGAAAACCTGCAGGATTGCAGCCTTCGTAGGACCTGATTGGGGAAACCTGGTTTGAGCTAACCAGTGTCAGCTTTATTAGCCTACGGTAGCATTGGCATTCCACGTGCCGCTCATCATCAATATCTTCATCGGAAAGTCCATTCAGCTTTTAATCCTTGGCATTTTGAAATCACAGCGCCAACAAGATAGCCGTGGTAGTCCACCTCTGCTAAATCAGTGTGGGGAAACATTGCTTTCAGTTGCCGGTGACTGATTTAAATGGATGAAAAAATAAATAAAAATCAAGTGGTCTACCTGGTTGATGGTTATGTGGTCTTTGTGCAGGTTGGTTGAAGGTAAACAACTGTTGCCAGAGCTGAAAAATATCATTTATTTCAAAGTAAGTAAGAGTGGTATTATGGTCATCCAGCGTTTGGAAGGTTGTTGCTGCATTTTCCAGCTTTACTAGTATGGGCAAGACACGGAAGCTGTCATTGCCTCTAATGTCATCTTTACTCGCAACTCTCTTTGCATAGAAGCGTCTGCCAAATGAATAACTTTAAATGTCAATTTTAACTCCTAGTGCAAGTGCACATAAAGAAGCCTCTCATGGGCCTGGGTCACAACGCCTACCTCTACCTCTTTATGACAGCAACCTCACTGAACTGCGGCAGCTGTCACACAGGTAGTGTCTACATAGACAGCATCACTCCTGCAATTCTGCACCTAACAAATAACGTTCACACAGGCCTTTTTCTTTCATTTTACAAAACTGTTGCCCATTTTAGATTTCTTAATAAGATGTTTGTGCAATTGTGACCTTAATGATTAATGTTGTATATATTATTGCAGTTGATATTTACATATATATTAAGGTAAAACCTGACCTAAATAATGAAACTATAAAAGTGACACCAATGTGATATTACTGATAGGCATTGAAAACTCAACCGAATAGCTGAGAACAACAACTGATGCTGAATATTGCATTGACCAACACAGCAGCAAAGCTTGAGCTGCATATTGCATGGGCGATTCATGCAGATTGCCCCGCTGCATAAGCTGTTGACACATACACTGACATGAAAAGCAAGAGGCGGTAAGCAGTGTGGCTCAGGCCTGAGTGAACTGAAGAAGCAGCCTTTATTGTGCCTGAGGACCCTTTGGCTCAGATATTTCCACTTGCACAGAGTTGACAGCCCCACCCACCTGCGGTCCAATTACCTACAATGAGACAACAGCAAGCGTATAAGCTCACCTCAGAAGGCCAAGGGGCTGTCACATTGTGAATTCAAAGAGGAAGACAAGACAAAGGCTCAAACAACTAAAAGAATAGAGCTTGAATAAAAGAGTTCAGTTATTTAATGTAGTACATAAGCAAGAAGCAGAAAGACAGCAAAGTAGCTGGAACTCATCATTTTCCAGACTACAGTACAAGAAGGGCAGTAGCAGCTGGGGCTCTATATAACATTAAAGATTGAAGATTTTCTGTTGTTTACTTTTTTCAGCATTATTCTGTTTACTTGTTATTAAACCTTACCATTTAAAAAATACTTTTAGGGTTTCAGCCCGTCATAAAAACTACTGTGGGTCATCTGTCAATGATGGAGGGGTATTCTAAATACATAGAACTGTGGGAAGGCCATTTGTAGTAGCCATTAATTGCAGGCTTGGTGATTTGATCACATCAATTCATCATTTTGCGTGAGCTGTCACAAAGAGAATCAATATGTGTTGTTTCATAGTAATCACAAATAACTACTGCTGAGGAAAGAATGCCATACTTACCTGTTAAGGAGAATAAATATAAGAAATGCCAAAGAGGTCCGTTGTTTAAAACTAACTAATTAAATAAATAAATAAATAAATAGATAAATATCCTCATTTAACTTTGTTGAATTGACATGTCAAGGGATGTGGTAGGTCAACAGTCCCACCAAACACCTCCCACATATTTCACAGATACATCGGCTAATGGAGAGCAGAAAAAAAAAAAGCACTGGACACAAGCCACCAGCTACCAATTGCTGAAGTAACACAAGAGTCTCAGGTGAAGGAGGAATTATCCACAAAGATCACACCTTGCTATGATTAGAGTGCGATGAGTCCCTGCAGGCTGATAAGAGGCAGACAGCTGAGACAGAGCTTTGGCCCTTCTGTTTGGTGACTAATAGCTCCAATGATGCTCGCTGTATCATTTTTGGGTCACCCAGTAGACAAAAATGAACAGTTGTTCAAGCTTGAGCAAATGTAACCACACACTAAATTATATATATATATATATATATATATATATATATATATATAAACCGTTTGTCCACGGTTTCCATGGTGGTCCCACCTGTATTTTCCCATATCCTATAGGCATGGGCTTGAACTGGGTAAATTTGCAGATATCATAGATTAAGTTACATGGGCCCCATATGTGGAAGCCCACATGGGAAAACACAGGTGGGGCCACCATTGAAACCATGGACAAACCCACTTGGAACTCTCATGTGCAGTCCCACATAGAAATACTTTTGTGACACTTTTTTATCGAAACTTCTGAGAAATCACCCAATGAAAGCATTTTTTTTGGCAATGTCTGAGAGGCTTTGATTTTTATTTTTTTTAAATGTAGGTGTTTCCAATACCAGTCTTTTGTTACAAGATTTAAGTTATGTGAAATTTTGTGTAATGGAAACGCAGCTACAGCTAGTTTAGCATTGCTTTACTGTGTGATAACACAGAACAATAAAGTAAAACAAGGATGCATCTGTCACACCTTAAAGGCCTTTTTATGCTTATTGACCATTCTGAGTGCTGGAAATGGTCTTCTGGGGTGTTTTAACTTACAAAGAGGCTAAAAATGCTCATAAAAACAACTTTGTAATTATTAACACTCTTTAAGACTTTTAAAATGAAGTATTTATTATGATCAGCCTGACTACAGCATTTTATTCATACGTCACTGGCTGGTCACTCCAGTCTGGAGCACCGTCCACTTCCATACATGATTAACTAGCATTGCTCCGCTTTCAAGACTGAGACACTCTTGCTTCAGAGAGGACTCTACTAGCATGCGGTACTGCACAACACTTGTAGAGGTGAGAAACAATGAAGCTGCTGCGGCTGGTCGGAGGTGCGTTTGAGAAAGGAGGGAAAAAGAGGGTATGCGGCGCAGCTAAAGTGCTGTAGCTGAGGACAGATTTGATCAAACTATGACCCCTTTATTACATAAATATTAAAGAATCAAATAGGTGTGGGGCTGGGGGTGGGGGGGTGGGGGGGTGGGGGGGGGGGGGGGGGGTGCATAATATGGGCCCTTTAAGGGTGACATTAAATTTCACTTTTCTGGGGGGTATAATATTATTTGTTGTGCCACTGATGAGGCCATGTGAATGTCCAGAGTGAATATCAAAGTCCCTGTTCATAGTTAGTCAGCTTTGTTTCTTGTTCAAAAACGGTGGAATCAGACAGCAGCTTATCATTCTACGTAGTTCTGTCATTCTACGTGATTCAACTGCTCTAATAAGAGCACACTGCAGAGCACACAGCCCCCCCCCCCTCGCTTATTCAACTGCGTCAGTGGAGCTGTGTAGGCTAACTGCTGTGCAGTCAGGTCTGGGTTTTCAAACAAATGGATTTAAAAGAAAACTTCTGCAGCAACACTGAGGGAGGGGGGCCACAACCTTGTCATTACTTGTAAGTTTATTTATTTTCTAAATGCTGTCTTGTCTGATAAACATAACTCACTGTCTGAAATGCACATGTTGCTAACAGATAGCTTTTAGCAAAGTCCTCTAAATAAGGTTATAGCCAAATAAGGTGTAGCCAATCAAAATGAAGTAAACTTGGTCTCCGGGTAAAGCTGCATATAATTACTGCACCCAACTGTATTGCTGAGGAAGGGAGGTATAGCTGCAAAAACAATCTCCCGCTGTAAAAAGTGTTTTTTTTTTTTTTTTTTTTTTTTTTGGGGGGGGGGGGATTTACATATGCAATAATGTCAACTACATGAACCAGTTTTTACTGTTATGTCATCACTCCTTTAAAGCAAACAATGTGAGAGGGGCTGTTGTTTCAGCAAACATGGAGTTGTTGATGGTGTTAAACTTGTTTGTCTTTTGTTTTCCTAAATATAAAGTCTGATTTTACCTCTTTGTACTCTGTTGTAATGTTAAGGTTAGAAAATCTCTAAACATCTTCATACTCAAGTATTTTGGTAAATATCAGAACAAAGATTTTCCTACATGTGACGTCCCTCCATTAAACAACCTCACCGTTAAGTAAACAGACATCTTTGTTACAGAAGTCTAGGACACAACTAAAACACTTTCCTTGCAGCTACATTGAAAACATTACAACACAATGTCAATGCAAAACAGCTTTTTACTACGCAAACCACAGCTTTATTTTGCAGTACTGTAATGTATTCTGTTGGCATTCAAAGGAAGGTTGGTAGACAGACTTAATCCACCCACTCTCATGTAAGAGATCACAGGATCGTGACCCATCTGACTCAACAGTCTGTTCAGTTCCTGACTTCACACTCACATATTTCCTTACAGTTCTACTTTACTTTCTAATCCTTGACCACAGCCATTGGGGAGTGAGAGCAGAGTTTCTTTTAAAGAAGTAAAATAAGTAAAATAGCCTAGGACACCCAAGATAAATCACACACACACACACACACACACACACACACACCCACCCACACCCCCCCCCCCACACACATATATATTATGTACATATATACAGGTCCTACCCAAAACATTAGAATATCCGGGAAAAGCTAATTTATGTCTGTAATTCAACTTAAAAGTTGCAATTTACATATTGTATAGATAAATAATATGCAAATCAATATATTTCAAGCTTTTATTTGTTTGGATGTTGCTGATTAGGACTTGCAGCTTAAGAAAACCTCAAATTCAAAAACTCAAAAAATTGGAATACTGTGAAAAGCTCCAGTATTTTAGGCTCAGAGTGTCACAGTCTAATCAGAAGAATCATCTGCATAAGTGCCCTGAGCCTTTAAAAAAGTCCCTGTCTTGGTTAAGAACAATCCACAATCATGAAGACTGCTAATCTGACAGCTGTGCAGAAAACCATCATCAACTCCCTGCACAAGGTGGGAAAGACACAAAAAGTGATGGAGTGCTGTCTCAAAGCACATTAATGGACAGTTAAGTGGAAGGGAAGAAGCGTGGAAGAAAACGATGTACAATCCAGAGGGCTGACAGCAGCCTGGAGAAGATGGTCAGTGTTAAGTTTCCCAGTCTGTGATGACCTGGGGATCCATGTCAGCTGCTGGTGTTGGTCCTCTGTGCTTCATCAAGTCCAGCATAAATGCAGCCGTCTACCACGACATTTTGGAGCACTTCATGCTTGCTTCAGTGGACCAGCTGTATGAGGATGCAGACTTCATCTTCCAGCAGGACTTGGCACCTGCCCACATTGCCAAAACTACAAAATCCTGGTTCAACAACCATGGTTGAATGGCCCGCAAACTCACCTGACCTGAACGCCATCGAAAACATGTGGGGTATTGCCAAGAGAAAGCTGAACGGAAGAGACCAAACAATAAAGAAGAGCTCAAGGCTGTGATGGAAGCATGTTCGTCTGCCACAACACCTGAGATATGCCACAAGCTGGTAGCACCCATGCCACGTTTTCTTAAGCTGCAAGCTCTAATCGGCAACATCCACACAAATAAAAGCTTGAATTATATTGATTTGCATATTATTTATCTATACAATATGTAAATTGCACTTTTTAGGTTTAATTATTTGATTTGTTAGCATTAAAAGGTCAAAACTGTCCTGCAAAATTTCAGCTCAACATGTGTTAGCAAATTCTAACTACGTCTTATTTTAAAATGGTAGCTGAAATAAGTTGGTGAGTGGTGTTATACAGCAATACATCTACAGTTATATTGCACTGCAGCATTAAGTGTATGAGATCATCTTTCTCAAACGAGATACTAACTCATCCCACAATCTGAAGATGATGTGGACCTGTACCAGGTTAATTTACTGTAGTTACTGGCCAAAACAAATTCTGAAGCTACTTTTGACAGCTGTATTTCAGAGACTCTGAAGAAGCAGATCATTGCCATCTTAAAGAAGAGTAAGTATTTACACCTATTTTGGGGGGGCTACCATTGCCCCTTAAGATCAATCATTTTTACGGGGAAATGTTGCGAGTATAAAGGTTTTCCACTATTTGTTTTCCTTTTCCGTTTATGCATCCTGGGTAACTTCATATTGCTGGTGATCTCTGGAACCATGTGAACTGCTGGTTAATCAGCCTGAATATTGATAAATTTCAGAAGATTAGCTATCGACAATGTGAAATAATTGTTAATTTTATGCCAGTTGTTCTTAAATGAACTAACCTAGGAAGGGTTTGTCATTAATATAGACTGTGGCAGAGCAAATCTTCCAAAAACAGTTGAAAAATGATCAGATAATTATGATATAATAAAGAAAAGAACTTCAAATGAAGAAAACAAATCCTGAATTAATCAAATTAATGAATATCATATTCATGATCCTGCATTATGTCACTTTTACCTTTTAATGGTATACCATTATGTCCACCTCTCCCAAGAGTAAAGCTTTTTTTTATTCATTATTTGAAATTTAATTTGACTTAATCCAGTCGTTAAAATTAAATCAATTAATTTATGGAATTGAATTGAATTTAGGCCATTTTTATTTCTACAAACTAATAGAAAATATTATGATCTGTTCAATAACAAAGTGTCAGCAATAGTAAACAATTTAATTTGACACTGATGAACCCATGGACATGGCGACTGTTTAATTGAACTCATCTTGCAGTTAGTTTTACCTTATATTGAGATATTGCTTCACAAAACAACAAATGTGTCAAAGCATGTGATATTTAAGTCTGACAGGCTAAAAGTGATGTCAAGCCTTTCTGAGGAGGGCACACCTATCTGGAGCAAGACCTTGAGATACAGTTTACCCATCTCGTATCATTCAACCACTGATACAACAGCATTTAATTTGCTTCTTTCTGGGTCATGCAGTAAAGAAGCTGCTGTGATTTTCCAACCTTTTGAAGAAAGTGTGTGGTTAACAGCAGCACTTTCTAAAGTTTGTTTTTTCTTTTTAGATAACATTGTCATGTCTGTTATATCATATGAATTCAGTAATGAGCTCAGAAGATTGGAAAATGGTCATTTATGTGTATAAAATGTCATAAAATTCAATTAACCATGAAGCTTGAAGTTCAGCTTATGCATGCTCCGGTTTTCTTTCCACATCTCACTGCAATCTCAAAGCTGTAGAGAATATTTCTACTTGGCACATTCATGCAAGCACATGACACAGACACACACACAACAGCCAAAATGTTTAGGGGAGATACAATCCCTGCACGATTGAGCCAAAGGTAAGGAGAAGAGGATTTAGAAAACCTCAATTAGACACGAGTGTTGTGTAGGATTATTCTGCAGGGAGAACCGCATTCGGAGTGGAAGGATAATGCTTTGTACAGCGGGTCACAAAAGGAGGAGAGGGGGACCAAAGAGGGGGCCCTCGTGCCACTGATTGGTCTCAATCATTGTGGGTAATTGGGAGACAGGATGATGGAGAGCTTGCAAGGAAGACTTCTGCTTGTCCCTGACTGAATGTTCCTCGGTCTTGCATAGATTCATTTACCTGTCTCTGGAACATTCAGTGCACTGAGTAGTGAGGCTGGAAGTACAGATGCAAGAGTACAAAAAAGCAATTTAGCTTGCATTTTGCAGCATCACTGCTGTGTGGTCCAAGTGTCCTGTCAATAACGAGAGGAGCAATAAAGAAGAATTTACTGAGCATGACAGTCTCAGTAACTACCTAAAAGTGTCCTCCCATTTTAGTCATTATGTTTGAACTGTTGTGTAATGATTGGCTAATTTTATAGAGTAAGGTGGTCACATGCCTCATAGAATACGTCAGTGCTCTGTTGCTAACAGAACAGAGCTGGTGCAGACCAGAGTGACCTTGATACTGTCCAGGGAGCAGCGGCAAGTAGAACACACAACACACCCAGTCGCTCTGCAGCTAATGAGCGAGTGCAAGGCTCAGCTTTATCTTCGTAATTAATGATTGAGACGTGACTTGTGAGCTCCTTGTGGATGTCTGCGTCAACTCTCAGGAGCCGAACCGTAACGATTTAAACAGAAGCAGCTCTGTAAATTGGAAATAAAAACAATTACCAGGTGAAAGATGATGATGTTCAAAAATACTTTCTACTGAAGTGCAAATTTGTGACTTGATTATTTTTTTGTGCATGCACGAGTAGAAAATTTGCATCTTTGTGTTTAGTTCATTAAGATTCACATATCCTAATTACAAGAGAAGCAGGGCTTGTAAACAAAAGTCACATGGACTGCACAAGGATTTTAACTACTGCAGAATAGAATGCGAGCAACTTGCAAATCCAGCTGCTCGCTAATGATGAATTAACAATCCTCTCTATGGTTTAACTGGCAAAAAAATAAAGAATTAGTACACTTTACAAACTGATCAAAATGACCAAATTTCAATCATTATTTTGTGAGTCGTTTTTGGCATTTGTGTTTTCTCCCAAATGTCCATGTAGCTCATTATTCACTCCTTAAGTCACATAAATTAAGCTGAAGCTGTAGAGGTGTGTATTCCTGTTGGATTTTGTGTCAGGTTTTATTAGCAGGAAATACAGCTCAGTGACATGCGGGTCATGGAGTCATTTCAGCAGAAACAGTTAAACAGAAGTGCCTTTTAAGAGATCAATACCCTGTTTGTATGTTTCTGACAGCATAGGTGCAGCTTTCTCTCACCTTAACAATACTGTGTTTCCATTACACCTTTCAAATAAAAGTGATATTTTTTAAATTTAAAAAAAAAAAAAAAAAAAAGTACAATTACAATATGCAGTTGTTTCCATTGAATGGTGTTTGGGCACAAGCTGTAATTCTCATAAAGTTCTGTCCCCCAAAGACTCCACTTTAAGGAGGATGGAGATTAAAAAAAAAAAGTGTTGCTTTTTAGAGCTACTTCTGCTCTTCATCGGATGAAAGCAGCAGATGATAATTCAGAAGCAAAGTCTGTATGTACAAAGACCTCTGATATTGGCGCAATATGTTACAAAGGCATGGCTATATGATTATTAAATCGTGGCAACATATAATTACCATGCGGGAACAAGCTAACCAAGTTGTGGCCATGTGTTACGAATAAGTGGAAACAATATAAATAACTGATGTCCAGTTGTTACTAAAACATCAATAACTTAAACCATATCCGAATGTTGTCCAAAAATGAACTCTGCTGAATTGTGTCAGTTTATGGTTTTTTCATGTGACTGGTAAACTTTCCCCCGTCATTCCAATTCCAAAGTCAACGCTTGTAAATGATCATAAACATCATGAGAAGGAACAGTTGGTTTTTGCACCCCACCCTCAATGTCACGGGACATGTAAATGCAAAAAAAAGTGTTACCATTACACTTTGCAATATACTGGTTTATCGAAACATCTGAAAAACCTCCTCATGAGGGTGCAAAAGCTTTTATGCAAGATTTGGGAGGCTTTTTTTTTTCTCAATCTAGGTATTTTATAACTAGTTTTTAATTGTGATATTGAAGTTTTGTGAAATTCTAGCTGTGATGTTATTATACAACTCACTAAGATTGGTAAGCAGTGTATTTTCAGCCAAGCAATAGTTTCCTAAGCCTGACCAGATAAATTGTGCACCTTCAAGTAACAAAGTAGCTTTGATCCCTTAAACAATCTCATTACAAAGATTTTGCTATTCATCTACAGTATAAGCAAAGGCATAATCAATGCTGAGGAATATGATGTGCATGTTGCAGAGACTCAAAAGACCAAGCGCATTAATGATGCATATACACTAAAACTTGAATTCTCCTCCTTCCAAACAAACTGGTATTTATGATGGGAGTGTGTTCAATGAGAATCATCTTCCCATTCTTCAACAATTTCAGCCCCTCATGGTTGGAGAATTTCACAGAGCCTGCTTAGTATGACAGATAAAATATATATATATATATATATATATATATATATATATATATATATATATATATATAATTTTTTTTATTTTTATTTTTTTTACTGTGTTTCTTTTCGATGATTTTTCACATGAACATTAGAGATGTTCAGCAGAATGTGCTGAAATTTTGATCAGTTGCTGTTTACACAAGCACTTCATAGCAGGAGATTTTCTGCTGGAGAAATGCTCTCACAGTTGGAAATGCAAGGGACGGGCTGCTGGCGAGGGTCTGTCTTGAGTGCAGAGAAAGCAAAACACAAAGCAACAAGTGTGCTTTTAAAATCACTCTGCTTTCTGTACAACAGGTGGAAAAAAAGGAGGAAATGCCTCCTAAACATGGCTGTGTTGATATCAGTACCACACGTATCTGAGCTTACACAAAATACCGAGGAGTGAGTAAAAAGCAGTATATAGGTCAAAGCAAAGAAAAACATTGCAGCAACTCTTGCAAGCCTGCACATATTTACTCATCGCATTCAGAGGCAGAAAAATATTTAGTTTGCAATATGCTGAAAAATATTTTGTATATATATGCATGTCTCACTTACTGATGTTTCTGAGATTTTACAACAGGCTAGGTGGTAGATTTCTAATAGACGATTACAGAAAATGCTGCGAACAGTAGTGATCTCACATCCCACTGCTTTGCAATGTCTCTGCAAGATTAGAAAATATGCTTTGTTTATAGCTTTTACATCATAATGTAACCGTAATTAATTGTTGACACTATAAATAACTGCTGATAACTAATGATCAGGCATTGTTAGAAGACCTAGCTTGTGCAATTTCAAGAATAGAATAAGTCAAAGATTGTTCTGATTTTCTGGAGCAAGATGAAAAATAGCTTTTCTTTGGTTGTTCTTCATGAGTTGGTAGAGGGACAGCTACTAAAGTGTTATACTGACCTGTTTCAGGAAATGCACTTTTTTGAACATGGGCTACATGGTGGCATGGTGGTTAGCACCACAGCCTCACAGTGAGAAGGTTGCTAGTTCAATTCCCGGCTGGGGAGGGGGTTCAAACAAATTCCAGTGACATGGAGTTTGCATGTTTTCCCCGTGTATGTGTGGGTATGTGTGTATGCATACTTCCCACCATCCAAAGACATTCATGTTAGGTTAAATGGTCACCTAAATTATCCCTAGCAATGAATGTGAGTGTGAACGGTTGTCTGTGTTGGCCCTGCGACAGACTGGCGACCTGTCCAGGGTGTACCCTGCCTCTCGCCTGATAATCACTGGAATAGGCTTCAGCAACCCTGAATTTGATAAGTGGTACAGAAAAAAAAAGAAAAAATGGCTGTTTGAAATATGACCTGCATAAATAACAAATGTTCAAAATGTGGACAAATCACCCTACCTTTTTTGTGACTGATGAATATCTTAATTTCACATTATTTGAAACTGTATTGTAAAAAATAATGTTAAAATGTAATAAATAATTCTTGCAAGTTTTAAAATATAAATTTTTGCTGAGTTTGGACACCCATCCATACCAAAGATGGGAGTGGAGATCAGTTTCTTTTTTTTTAAATTTGCATATAATTTCACAATGATTGAACTTTATATAACATAATCTGATTTATAAATCTGGCAAAGAGATGATGCATAAATGCCTGTCTGTACACATATTTTGTCTTGCGACTACATCATTTTTTACAGATATGGCCCCAAATTTTCCAAACAGAGTGGCTGAATTTGTTCCTATTAGATCACACACGGTAGCTGAGGTGGACACTCGACCATGATGCCACGACCTATAGACTGATCCGACGAGCGTTTTGTGTGTGGCGCCATCTTGTGGCGCCGTCATTAAGGTGGGGACTAGTCTCAGACCTCCTACAGTATCTGCCAACATGGAAAGCAGCGTGAATGTCTGGATTTACAACATTGGACAGTCGTCTAGGGTCATGATAACCTATAGGTATGTTATCCGGAGATCTTTTAAGTATTCTGACATTTATTTATTTATTTATTTTACATCGGATCATGAATTTAAACTAATATTCATCTCAGGAAACTGGCTTTAATGACAAGCCACACTGGAGTAACACACATCTCGTAATTACTTATCAAAGTTTAAAGGAGGTGTATCATGCTTTTCAAATGTTCCAAAAGTCAAATATAGGCATTTATAAGCTAGATATGTTCCCATCGTTACTATAGAAACTAATTTGGTGTTAAATATTAGTTTTTCGATGCATCTAATTTCCAACACGGAAGTAAGATGGCTGACTGTCCTGAACCGCGGAGCTCTCGACCAATTGCAGCATGTTTTACGCCCATTTCATGACGTCGCCCCGGAAGAGACACTTATTCTGAAGGGTCACAGAATTGTCTGTAGCACCGGCACCGGCAGCTCTCATGTGGATGTTAGTAGTAAACATTGATGGATAATTACTCCGATCGACGGGATAAAACAGACCAGCCTGTTATGGAGCTGTATGCGCTCGACCCAGAGTCTGATATGGAGTTTGAAGTATACGCAGTACCACAGAAGTACCACAGAGACCCCTGACAAGTAAGTAATTTAGCGAACAAATCATAGGCTAACAGTTAGCGCTGAGCTAAGCAGCACTCACATGGATCTTGTAAACATTGATGGATAATCGGACTCCGATCAACGGGATCAAACGGAGCAGCCTGTTATGGAGCTGTATGCGCTCGACCCAGAGTCTGATATGGAGTTTGAAGTACACGCAGTACCACAGAAGTACCACAGAGACCCCCTGACAAGTAAGTAAATTAGCGAACAAATCATAGCCTAACAGTTAGCATTGAGCTGAGAGATGTGTTGACTCACCAGTGTTGTTCTCTGTCCATGCGCGTTTTTATAGTAGGAACTGCGTCAGGTTTCAGAAGTAATCCCAGAGAAAAAAACACTTTACTGCCCGAGATTCATGAAGTTGTCAGGAGTGAAGTTCACACACAAAGTTGAGGTTTTTTTTCCTGCTCCTGAAATTATAATCCAACCACCTCTGGCAAGTCGATTCATCCAGTACAACAAATAAACTCCCACGCTGAACATAACCACGCTGAACGTAACTGCATTTTCCCCCAACTTGCTGTCCTCTAGAGCTTAAAAAAAAGAAAAAAAGGAAGAAAATTCTCCTGAACTCTGGAGCAAACGTCTGTTAGCTGATGGCTGCTTGTCTCTGAGGAAATCTTCCTGCAGGTGTTAGTTTCTTCCTCAGAGAGTGTGTATATGATTCTCTGAGTTTCTGTTCAACAGACGGCGTCTTGCTACGATACTGAGCGTGCGCATTTGGACTTTCGTGATTGGTGCCACGTTCATACGTAACGGGGTGGGTAGTCAGCCGTTTGCAGGGAGGAAGCGCTTGGTTTAAAGGAGCCCTATCATGAAAAATGGACTTTTAAGAGCTTTTCAGCATGTCAGTGTGTTATTTCCTTATCAAGAAATGATTTAAATCGTTATTTTTCTTCATTCATGCATATTTGAGTAATCTACATGAATATTTAAACCAAGTGCTACCTCCCTGCAAATGGCTGACTACCCACCGCGTTACGTATGAACGTGGCACCAATCACGAAAGTCCAAATGCGCACGCTCAGTATCGTAGCAAGACGCCCTCTGTTGAACAGAAACTCAGAGAATCCTATACACACTCTCTGAGGAAGAAACTAACACCTGCAGGAAGATTTCCTCAGAGAAAAGCAGCCATCAGCTAACAGACGTTTGATCCAGAGTTCAGGAGAATTTTCTTCCTTTTTTTTTTTTTTTTTTTTAAGCTCTAGAGGACAGCAAGTTGGGAAAAATGCAGTTACGTTCAGCGTGGTTATGTTCAGCGTGGGAGTTTATTTGTTGTACTGGATGAATCGACTTGCCAGAAGTGGTTGGATTTTAACTTCAGGAGCAGGGAAAAAGAACCTCAACTTTGTGTGTGAACTTCACTCCTGACAACTTCATGAATCTCGGGCAGTAAAGTGTTTTTTTTTTCTGGGATTACTTCTGAAACATGACGCAGTTCCTACCATAAAAACGCGCATGGACAGACAACAACACTGGTGAGTCAACACATCTCTCAGCTCAATGCTAACTGTTAGGCTATGATTTGTTCGCTAATTTACTTACTTGTCAGGCGTCTCTGTGGTACTTCTGTGGTACTGCGTGTACTTCAAACTCCATATCAGACTCTGGGACGAGCGCATACAGCTCCATAACAGGCTGGTCTGTTTTATCCCGTCGATCGGAGTAATTATCCATCAATGTTTACTACTAACATCCACATGAGAGCTGCCGGTGCCGGTGCTACAGACAATTCTGTGACCCTTCAGAATAAGTGTCTCTTCCGGGGCGACGCCATGAAATGGGCGTAAAAAATACTCCAAATGGTCAAAAGCCCCGCGGTTCAGGGAAGTCAGCCATCTTACTTCCGTGTTGGAAATTAGATGCATCGAAAAACTAATATTTAACACCAAATTAGTTTCTATAGTAACGATGGGAACATATCTAGCTTATAAATGCCTATATTTGACTTTTGGAACATTTGAAAAGCATGATACAGCTCCTTTAATTATTCATTTAGTTTACATCGAATCATGAATGAAAACAATTATTCATCTCAGGAATCATTTCTTATAATGACAAACACACTGGAGTAACATGCGAAAAGCTCGTAAAAGTCCATTTTTCAATAGGTCCTTTAAAAAACTAAACTCTTTCAAAGGTGGTTACTTTTCTATTTTATCCCATATTTGGCTTTTGGTATTGTTTAAGGACTGTACAGACCACGTAGCCTTTACATACTGTATAAACTAAATGAAACTAAAGGCTGCAGGACACCGTCTTCCTGATCCGTTTATGTTTCTGACTGAACTGTTTTTATTTTCTGGTCCCAATGTTGCCCTGATCAGAGCAAAAAATGTTATATTTCACAATATTTCCCAGATTAGTCATTAACTCTCAGCAACACCACAGCTGTCTCTGTTCGCATTAGCTAGCATAACAACGTTATGCGGTGCATCATTTTGGGGAGCCTAGATACGTGAAATAAAGTGTCAGATTAATGAGTGTTCACCATAATTTACCGTGTTTTTGTTGTTGGGGATTAAATCCAATATTTTTTCTGCTGTGGCAGCAAGTTATTCCGCCTCTGCTCTGTGTCCAATATTCCGATAACACACTGATACACAGTGGACGAAGCAGTGGACAGTTTTGACACAGATGGCAGAAATCTTCGTGAAATAAATGTCCATGATCTTCTTATTCATTTATTACCACATTAAAGTTTTCCTCTGAAGTTCCAACAACCAGGAATGCGACAGTCCTTCCAGATTTCCTCCATATTGTTCAGAAAAAAGTCTGATTCTCATCTGTTCTCATTATACATGTACAGAAATGCCCCCATTGCAATTGCAGACGGTCTACTGGCGGCTGGATCAGTCTATTGGCTTGTGGCTCGCAGGTCATAAGCTTTTTTTGACATTTGACTGTTAACCGTCATAGCTTTTTGAAAGCAGTGAACATATTGAATGTTACGATATTGTAACCCTACAGGCCTCTACTGGACTCTATGGGTACAACTCTCCTCCAATCACATACACTTGATGGCCCACTAAAATTTTCATGTACGTAGACGGCCAGTAGGGCATGTCTACCCCTTTTCCCCCCTTAGCGGGTATAAAAGCAGGTGCATTGCCAGCTGCCCTCATTCCACCAAGCTTCAGCGTAAGGCGAAAGAGCAGCAAGGCCCTGTGTAGAGGGCTCCGCCTGTGTTAATATAACTAGGGTTACAACATCGTAACCTTCATTATATCTCACACAGGCTTCACCCTCTAATGGACTCTATGGGTACAGTAGGCGAAACCCGATATATGTACACCCTGCCGTGGGAGAGGCTCCGCACACTGACCACGCCAGCTACCGATGAGGTACCAAAACCCAGTCACCACTCTATTAATCTTAGCCACGCATGGAGTGGCGACAGGTCCAACTTCAGCCCAGTTAGCAGCACCTGGCTAGACTGGGTAAAGTTGTGGCCTAACCTTGCAGGGGTCCCGTGACCACATGTACACCTCACTGACAGCAGAGCACAGTCCAATGCAGGTGCATGACAAGCTGTGGGGATCAAGCATTGCAAATACTTGGTACACCCTTCCTCTCACAGGTCCTGTGACCCTGCGGTGAGCTACAAATTAACAACAATAAATGAAGATAAATAAATGAATAAACTAAAAATTACTACATTAATAAGATTTAATAAAATCCCAAATAAATAAATGAATAAATAAATAAGACCAGAAGTGGCTTGTCCCAAATTCACAACACCAGGATTCAAGGGGTTAAGGTTCCATGTCCTATTTCAAAATTGTCTAATTTTTTTGTTTGTTTGTTTGTTTTTTATAACCTGGTAACACAGAAGTGTGACAATAATAGGAAATGGTTTTATTGCGATATAAGTACAGTCCATTTACCATTTACCATCACCACAATGTGCTACACAATAAGTCTCAGACTGTTTTACAGGATAGCTCACATGATGTTCTTTCTTTCTCAGTGATTTTTTTCTTTTTCAGCAATAATAACAATAATAACAATTTGGTTGTGAAGGCTCAACTGCACCATACAGACTTTTACCATTGTCCAGATCTGTACTGGTTTATGAGGTATTTCCTACTCAAGGGTAGCATTCTGGGCTTTTTTTTTTTTTTTTAATCAGCTTAAAGGAATAGTACACCCACACAATGATGTGCATTCATTTTCTACTCACCCTCATGCTGAGCAAGACTCTAGAGCACTTTTTTGATATCTCAAATGCAGCCAGAGATCGAACAGGTTTTCATTTTCCCCCAACTTTAATATAATGAAGTTCACCAGCGCCCGATCCAAAAAGGTCCATAAAAGTCCACAAAAACGTGGCAATATTCCTCTATACCGCTTATCTAATGTAATTCAAGTGTCCTGAGTGGGTAGCATCCATGATTCACTCCAAATGACATCATTCATTATATTCTTTTAGCTTAAAACTACACGTAGCTATCACAAGACGCGTCCATGGGAGTTCATGACATTTCAGAAGCCACGGCAGACAAGATTGTGCGTTTTTTTGTTTTTTTTTTTTTGCTTTCTTTGTTTTAAATCAATAGCCAACCCCTCTTGTGTTCGCTCTTGGCACAATGTAAACAGCAAATTTCTTCTTCTACACTTGCATGATCGGCAGAGTAGGCACTGAACGCCACAGCTTCCATAGTGTCACGCAGTATGGAGGAATACTGCCAAGTTTTTGTGGACTTTTATGGACCTTTTTGGAATGGGCGCCGGTGAACTCCATTATATTAAAGTTGGGGGAAAATGAAAACCTGTCAGATCTCCGGCTGCATTTGAGATCTCAAACACAATCATGTATTCAGCAAATACATGTCTTTATCCATTATGTTAAAGGAATAGTACACCACAGAACGATGTGCATTCATTTTCTACTCACCCTCATGCTGAGCAAGACTCTGGAGCATTTTTTTGAGAGCTTTCAATTTTGAAGCTGTCATATGTGAAAGCTGTGCTACTGTCATCTGCGGTTTCACCGTCTGTTTAATGCAACCATCTTCAGCTGCACTCATCTTCATCTTTCATCAGAATCTAAATCCATGCGCGCTCTTACAGAGTTTATCAGAAATTTCACTTCACATCAAATATATGCAGACACGCTGCTCCTCTGCCCTTCTTCACCACCCCTAGTCTCCATTGATGTGGATATATCTGAGCAACGATTGGCACAATATCCCTCCAAAAAAGATGGTTTGGTCTCTTTGATATGGGGCTGTGTGAGGTTATCTGTAGTCAGTGAGTTCCTTAAAGCAGATTAGAGTTGGCAAGACTTCAGTCTGGAGAAGGCAGGTCATTCCAGCACTGAACTGATGTGAAAAGGATCAGCAGCAAAATAATCACCAGGAAGGAAAATATTAAGCATTTAATCTTGATTAGAAAATCAATATCAGTTTAAATGGAAAATATGTTTAAAGTTTTGTCATTGCTTTACTTTTCTGTCACTGTGCTCTTCTATTGGAAAGTGGAGCATTAAATAAAATGTATAATAATACTTTGCAGACTCATATGTGCTGGTCAGCTGCTTACTTCAATTTGTAGTTTTAAGGGATTAAAATCTAAATGAATATGTAAAAACCACAAGTTGAAACGTGCATGACTTTAGACCAGCCAATCTGGGCTTTTCTTTAAGGCAGAAAAAGGAAAACCACAGGATGAAGGCAAATGAAAGACCCTTAATTCCTGCAGCTTTTGTGTGTGATTTCTCTTCAAGCTTATGTCTTAATATTCTCTTCTCATCAAAATGCATTTATAAAGAATAAATCAGAATTACATGGTAATCTTTAATCTTTAACATTAAAGAACGTTTTCGTTGCTTGTTTTATTCAGTTTGTAGATTTAATGTACAGGTTGAGTTTTGATAGTGCAGATGAAACTGATTTGATCTTAAAATAGTTCTCAACAGAAAAAAAATGTTTCACAGTGCACTGTATTTGAAAAAGATTAAACTAACTCAGTAGTACAACTTAAAACTGTGTATTCATCATTATTAAATTTAAAATAATCCTTAACTTCATTAACATTTTTATTTAAACTTAAGCCTGTATTTCTAATGCTAAGGTCTATCTTGGGCCTTGACCCAGGTTCAAGTCTCTGGGCTGGCAATGAAGGTTGACAAAGGTTTTTCCTGGGCCTCTGAGCAATGCCTTTAAAGGAGTGATGACATAGCAGTTAAAAACTAGTTTATGTTGTTGGCATTACTGCATATGTAAATACTCCAAAGAAAAAAACGGCATTTTTTACAGCGGAGTATTGTTTTGAAACGCCAGACCTCACTTCCTCAGTAATACAGTTGGGTCTGGTGATGATATGGAGCTTTACCCGGAGACCACGTTGACTTCATTTTTATTGGCTACACCTTATTTGGCTATGACCTTATTTGGAGAATCTAGGTCAAGCTGCGGTCGGAGTTTGCTAAAGGCTAACTGCTAGCAACATGGCTCACTTCAGACAGTGTGAGCTACGTTTATCAGACAAGACCAAGGGGCAAACTCTGCCTCAGAACAGTGAAGCTCGCTTTCTTGTTGTAAATAGTGTAATCCTCCCTTCATCCGCTAGGGGCTGGCTCCAAGAGCGAGCAAATCCCCATAGACTCCCATGTTAAAAACGCCAACTTCACAGCAGAAATAAACATGTTTACAGCCTGGTTCAAAAAATCATTTTAGGTTTATTAGGTCAAGTTTACCTTCATGTCAACTGTGAGGGGGGTGATTTTTTTTATAACTCATTCGTTTAGATGTTATTTATTCTTCAAATTACACATAATTAAGGGCGTGTCCTTATGACAGACCGGAAGCTCCGCCTGGCGACCGGAGGCTCCTAGTTAGCTCCTTCTTTGCTCTTAATAAGGTCTCAGTTTGTTACAGAGTCGCACAACGGCGGTGTTTAGTCAGCGAATTGCAAGTCTAAGCATGTCTTACCTTAACCATGCCACTTAGGAGCCTTATCTTTGTTAGCTCCTCTTAGTTTCGTGTTAGCTCAGTTAGCGTTTAGCCCACAGTACGTCAGCTGTCAATCATTTGCCCCGCGGCCGCGCTGTGCCCATTTTAGGATTTTCCTGGAGTGACGACGTACGTGACACGGCAAGATGGCGACGGTAAGACACGCCCAACTGGCTTCACATTTCTCTATTCAGAAGAGACCGGAAGCTACGTCCAGTAATTATATATAGTCTATGGACAAGACAGCATTTAGAAAATAAATAAACTTACAGGTAATGACAATGTTGTGGTCGCCTCCCTCAGTGTTGCTGCAGAAGTTTTCTTTTAAATCCATTTGTTTGAAAATCCAGACCTGACTGCACAGAAGTTACTACTAGCTCCATACACGAAGCTGAATCAGACAGGGAGGGGAGGGGGGGAGCAGACGGTGCATAAACCGTTAGGAGAGAGAGCTGATATTATTCATGTCTTTTTATTTTCTTTTACTTTTTGCCAATGCCATCAGTGCACAACAGATCATATTAAACACCCAAAACCCCAGAAAAGTGAAATTTGATGTCATGGCACCTTTAAAGCTACGGTTGGCAATGTTTGAAAAACGGTTTGGCAAGCTTTTTTAAAAAATCAGACCCCCTGAAACCACAGCTTCAGAGTGCAGGAACGTGTGCGTTGCTGTTTTTTGAGCAGGTTAACCAATAACAGCCGGGTGGATAGCTCATTAGCTTGCTAGTAAACAGCTGACGAACCACTTTTCTAAAAGCTCTAATTCACTGACCTCCAATTTCTATTACGGTGTAAAAGTTCACACTGCAAATGCCACGCCTCCAAGACTTAATCTTTATCTGTTGTTATGTTTTCTTTGGCACAGCAGCAGTTAGCAGGCTGTGAGCTATATTTGTTTACCGTTAGTGACATAAAGAGGAGTGCACATGGGGGACAGGAAGAGGGGAGGGACATAGACTAGACATAAAGGCATTAATTGGTTCTTTCTATATAGTGCCAACAACCAATTCCTCCTTTCGGCACAGATGGCATGGATTGGTCAGAGTTTTTAGAGACCTGCAGCTCTCAGAGAGGTCTGACTTTTTTCCTTCCTGTTTATGAGTACATGATGTATTGACTACTGTCTGTCTGTATGTCTATGTGTGTCAAAAAGTGAAAAATTGAGTTGAGCAAGATGGGATATTGTTTGCATCCATGTCTTTGGGATGACAATCTTTGTATATGCATTTCTGAATTTTCTTATAGCAGTACAATATCACATTTGTGATCATTTAATTAATACAAAACAAGACAAGACATTCTTGGAGTTCTCGTTATGTTTTCTTTTTTTCTTTGTGTGACAGTGCCAGAACGTGGCAAGGTATGCAATGGAGGGCCCAGGTGGGATTTGATCCCCAGACTCCCAGGTGAAGGTCATGCATGCTAACCAGTCAGCCAAAGGGACATCCCTGTGGCCAAGTAGCCAGGGCGCATGATCTATCAGAGGCATAGTGACAGGACCTGTTTTGAGCAACTGTGACATTTTCAGGTAATGAAAAACATCCTCATGTTGTGATTTTGTAGACCAGAAAGTGTAGTAACTGATCAATGCAAATTCCATTTTTTATATATGTATTTTTTTACTTTTACTTTGTTGGTTCACCATGTTGCTGCAATAATTTTGAGTAGTTGGCTGACAGTGAGCAAGCTGCAGTAGTAAACTGTATTCATTACTCAGACTTCTCTGTCAAACATAAGATGAGAATAATTTTTGAACATATTATAAACATCATAGCACATCATTGCATTGTTTGGATCAATGTTAAAAGCAAAGAGTTTCACAATCCATCGTGAACTGAGGTGAGGAAAATCAAATCAAATCAAATCAAATCAAGTTTATTTATATAGCCCTTTACAGTACCCATTGTACACACAAAGTGCTTTACAGGAGGGGTAACAGAAAAACATTGGGACAGGTGGGGGAGGGGAGAAAAAAAGAAACCACTGTCCCGCCCTCTGAAACAGAGGACGTGATAATGGGTTAAAAAAAAAAAACAAAAAAAAAACACCCTCAGTACAATTAAGCATGTATACAGACAATCACATCATGACACATGTGGTAGGGAGGAGGAGGGGTCCAGAGCCCAGTGAGAGAGGAGACGCAGCCAACAACAAGGGGCGCATCTTTCCAACCTCCACCGATTTCTGGTGGGAGGAAGTTGAAGGACCAGCAGTGCAGTGGACATGTGTGTGTCAGTATCGTGTGGTGTGTGTGCGTGAGCGAAAGACAGAGCACACGGAAAAGGACCCAGTGTTTGGCCGACAAAGCAGGAGGCAGGCAAATGTAAGAACTAAGATTTATAATCAAAATGTGCTATAAAGTAGTGATGGGATGTGCTGTGTCTAGGTTTCAGTACATGTCTCTGGTAATCCATAAAATATCTCACTGATGTACGTAGCAATGCATGTGTTGTTTCAATGGAGTGATAACACTGATTAAGACTGAAACCTCACTGGCTAGCTGTACAATGTGACAGTTTAAAAAGCACTTCCAATCATGCAGGGGCAGACTGGGACAATAATTCAGGCCAGGAATTTGATACCAACCCAGGCCACCTCCACTAAATTAACCCAAAACACGAAGTGTGAATGAGGCTGGGCGCCTACTGATGTAAGACTTTAAAATAATAAAACAAAGGCTCCACATGTGGCCACACACAGCTTTTTGTTTCTTTCCCTTACAAAATAAACATTGTTTGTGCTGCATGCAAATCACATAAACTGAAATTCTACCTAATCAACTACAATATGGTTAAATGTGCAGTTTGTACAATTAACCATATTGTAAATCAAATAAAATTACACCATCATTCACCTAAACTTGATACTCAGCCTATTTATAATCTAACGGGTTATTTTATCAATTATTCTAAAACTATCACCAGCATGGTTGGTTTGTACTTAAATTGCACCTGAAGGTTCTTGCTGTGATTCCTCACTGCTGCTGCTGTCCACCACTCCCGTGACCGTAGGAGCTCTTGCAGCACTAGTGCTGCTGAGAGTACTGGTACTACTACCTTTTCTATCTTTGTTAAAAATAAATAAATAAATAAATCCAAAAGCCACCCATAATTTCCCAGACTTTTGGATTCAGAAATTGACAATTTCATATGCACTGGCCATGTTAATAATTTCTTGATCTCAGTCTTTTTTTTCTTGCTTAAATAGAAGTTAAATAAAATATACAAGGATCTTAATATTCATAATAATCATGTATTATCTTGCATCTGTATAGTTGACGATGCTAAAATCTACAATATCCTTTGTTACAATTTAAAACTTTTTTTTTTTTTTTATGAATCAAGTTTTAGCCCATCAGCTCAGCATTAAGCTAGCTGGATGGATGTGTGTGCATATTGTCACTTTTCACCACTAGTGTGTTTATATCTCACCTGCTCCCTGACTGACAAACATGTCAGTTGATTTGATGCACTGTTCTCCATCTGTTGCTGTGTATTTTTCTTCTTCTTAAAGGTGCCATGACATCAAATTTCACTTTTCTGGGGTTTTGGGTGTATAATATGATCTGTTGTGCACTGATGAGGCCATGTGAATGTCCAGAGTGAGAATCAAAGTTCCTGTTTATGGTCTGTCAGCTTTGTCTCTCTGCTCAGAAACAGTTGAATCAGACAGCAGGCTATCATTCTACGTAGTTCTATCATTCTACGTAATTTAATTGCTCCAATAAGAGCACACTATCAAGTAAACAGCGCCCCCCTCTCTCTCTCCTAACGGTTTATGCACCGTCCGCTCCCCCCCTCCCCTCCCTGTCTGATTCAGCTGCATGTATGGAGCTAGTAGTAACTTCTCTGCAGTCAGGTCTGGGTTTTCAAACAAATGGATTTAAAAGAAAACTTCTGCAGCAACACTGAGGGAGGGGGCCACAACCTTGTCATTACCTGTAAGTTTATTTATTTTCTAAATGCTGTCTTGTCTGATAAACGTAGCTCACACTGTCTGAAGTGAGCCATGTTGCTAGCAGTTAGCCTTTAGCAAACTCCGACCGCAGCTTGACCTAGATTCTCCAAATAAGGTCATAGCGAAATAAGGTGTAGCCAATCAAAATGAAGTCAACGTGGTCTCCGGGTAAAGCTCCATATCATCACCGGACCCAACTGTATTACTGAGGAAGTGAGGTCTGGCGTTTCAAAACAATACTCCGCTGTAAAAAATGCCGTTTTTTTCTTTGGAGTATTTACATATAAAGTAATACCAACAACATAAACTAGTTTTTAACTGTTATGTCATCACTCCTTTAAGTCTTTACCTCTCTGCTCCACCTTTTTTCTTGCCCTAACGCTGCTGCTCCATCTTGCCCCTTGTCAGAGCTACGTCGGGAGCAAGCAGCAACCTCTGGTGGCCAACTATGACGCCACCCGGAAAAAAACATTTTTGTAGTTCTCCCTTCATCCGCCAGGGGCTGGCTGCAAGACTGAGCAAATCCCCATAGACTCCCATGTTAAAAACGCCACCTTCACAGCAGAAATAAACATGTTTACAGCCTGGTTCAAAAAATTATTTTAGGTTTAATAGGTCAAGTTTACGTTCATGACAACTGTGAGGGGGGTGAATTTTTTTTATTACTCATTTGTTTAGATGTTATTTATTCTTGAAATGACACATAATTAAGGGCATGTCCTTATGATTGACATGCGGCAGACTGGAAGCCCGGCCTGCCGACCGGAGGCTCCTAGTTAGCTACTTCTTTGCTCTCAGTAAGGTCTCAGTTTGTAGCAGTCGCACAACGGCGGTTTTTAGCGAATAGCGAATAGCAAGTCTAAGCATGTCTTAACCCTCTAGGCGCCAAAGTCGCAATATTGCGACAGGCGACTTTACTGACTATAACAGGCCTCATCTTTAAATCTACAGCTTTGTACTGCTGCTGCTTGGTTTTACTACATCGCTAAGACATACAGCCTTAGTTCTGACGCCATTTTTGAGTGTGTTTATATGAAAAAAATCAAAGAAATAAAGGTTTGAAACCCGACACCCGCTGTCTGCGCGCGAAGCCGCAGGAGCGCGGGAGAGAGAAAGAAAAGGCGAAAGCAGCAGCGTGTCGTACAGAGAGAGAGACAGATCACGACTTTTAGAATCAAAAACTAAACGCCCAGAGGTCTTTACAGTGCAGACGAGGTGCTGCACTGATCTCTGCTGATCACGATTAGAAGGGGACGATCAGCCCTCGTCAGAGACGAGTGACTGACGTCGCAGCGCGCGCTGCCGCACTCGCGCCGCACAAATGGTGAAAGTTTTCTCTGCCACGGTGATGGGAGAAAGAAAGAGGGACATGTGGGCAGAAGAGGGGATAATCAAAATAGGGGAGTTATTGATGACGGCTGGAAATGTTTGAGAGTTTAGGAAGTGATCCATGAATGGATCAAAGACACTGACGAGCCTGTGTGGGATATCGCGGACACGAGGATCTCACAGATGCTCGTGCATGTGATTTTCTGTCTGTTTTCGGATGAGGTTTTCTGGAACCTCATCACAAATGAAAGATATGCTCATCAGCACCTACACACACCAACTCCAGCCAAACCCCAGATTTCATGGCTGGTATGATGGTATGAGGAGTCAGCTAGGTTATGACAAATTATAAATCTATAATAACAAAACAGGGGGGAAAAAAACATAAAAATATAATTTTACCTGTTGATATATAAATTGTATTAGCAAATATACTCCTGTCAGATTTCTGTTCATTTATTCTGAGGATGAGAGGATAAAAAAGGATCAGTGAAAAAATGGGAAAAAAAAATCTACTGTGTAAATATGTTCAGAATTCTGTTTTACTGAGTTTTACCTGCTGATACACAAATTATATTAGCAAAGTAACTCCAATCAAACTCCTGTTTCTTTATTTAGAGCATGATATGACAGTATAATTTTTTTTCCTGTGTATAAATATGTTCAAAAATCTGTTTTTTTACTGAAAGTTACACAATCCAATATGGCCGCTACCTGATGACATCACAATATGCAAATTACATGAATAAATTTACTCCCATCACAAACTTTAGGTCATGATGAATATTTTTCTCATTTACATTATGGATCTATCTCTCACCACCTCCAAGCTACAGCATTTTGAAATCTTAAAGTCCAAATGGAATATTTTCCCAAATAAACTCTGGCGCCTAGAGGGTTAACTTAACCATGCCGCTTAGGGGGCTTATCTTTGTTAGCTGCTGTTAGTTTCGAGTCAGCTCGGTTAGCGTTTAGTCCAGAGTACGTCAGCTGTCAATCATTTGCCCCGGGGCCGCACTTTGCCCATTTTAGCATTTTCCGGGAGTGATGACACACGTGACACGGCAAGATGGCGACAGTAAGACAAGCCCAACTGGCTTCACCTTTCTCTATTCAGACGAAAGTGGATACTATGTCCATATTTCCTACAGTCTTTGGTCAGGAGGAGCGGGACGAGGAGCATGGTAACATCAGTGACAAGAGTCACAAAAAGAGAGTGAGAAACGCGAGGGGGGCGCTCAACATTTCTGTCTGCGTCTGTGAGTTTCATGAGCTTCAACAGGACAGCTGGCATGACGGATTGTTTATTTAAAACTCAAACTGGACCGGACAGGCCAGGCCAGTTTGGCGGCCAGGCCACCGGGAAATGTCCCGGTGCTCCCGATGGCCAGTCCGCCACTCAGATCATGTCTTATCTTTGCGATGCAAAAGGCTGCTTTCAAACGCTGGTGAAGTTGAATACTGTAGATCATAGGGATGTAACGAAATTGTCGATATCACGATATCGCCGGAGGTAAACTGCCGCAATATCGTCGTGGTCTTGTCATGGTATTAAACAGCGTATCTCTTGAGACAAAAACAATAGTTTTCAGTCCGCTCAGTGCGTAGCGTAACGTACTAAACTACATAGACCATGATCCTTTGCTGCCAGTGCGCTCTTTTGAGCCAATGGGAGCACACGTAGCCCCCACGCACAGGAAAAACAAATACAGCATGGACATACTGTCATAGACGAGGAAGGAAACAGCTGTTATTCTCCACGAGAAGCGAGAACTTTGTTTCTGTTCTGCGGGCCGCAGGGACCACAAGAAAGTTTGTTTTGGTCCAGTTATTCCTCCGTGAGAAGTTTCAGCAGCCGTGACGCCGCGGAGATCGCTGTGTTGACTTGGTGAGTTTAAATTTAGTGACGAACTTGGTCCGGGCGGGGGGGGCTGTGGATGCGGTGATGTCCGTGTATTAAACGCCTCGCGTGTTGTACACATTTTTGTATTTTTTCACCACCTTGATCAGCTGTTCATTAAAACTCTACGTTTAACCTGCAGCAGCGGATGCAGAAGAGCATCTGATCAGTTGATTGTCGACATCACGGCGCCCCAATCATGTCCGCAAGGAGCCTATAGAAGTTCAGACATATGACTGACCACTGACAGACAGGCGGACTTATTTATTTTAAATTTATTGACTACTAAAGACGAGGCAGTTGACTTGTGCCTGGGTCTGTTTACCTAGTAAATAGGCTGTTTTAATGCCTGGTTGAGTTTATTTAATCTAGTACCTGAGCTGTCTTCTCAATAAATTTGCTGGATTTTTACTTGAATGTCAGCTTTAGCAAAGGTTTTTCAAGCAGGTCAAAATGTCACAACCTTGAATTTGACTGAAAAGTATTGTAACAATGACTCGTCAAAGCATTTTATACCATCATTATTGTTATCATGAGCCTCCCCACAATATCGAGATAAATACCGTACCGTGAGGTTTATATCGAGTTAATATCGCACTGTGAGATGTGGATGTCGTGACATCCCTTGTAGATTATTGTTCTTGTTCAGGGGTAAGCAGTTCTGGTCCTCAAGAGCTGTGGAGTACTGAAGGTTTTAGATTTTTCCCCGATCGAGCACACCCGATTCCAAGTAAATGGATGTAACAGCTCATCAAGTTCTACTCAGTGACTCAATAATTTGAATCAGGCCTGTTGTAACAACGAAACATCTAAAACTGGCAGGACTGCAGCTCTCCATGACCACAATTATCTTCCCCAGCATATTGTCATCATAATAGCTCAAAATATTTAATTCTGCTGTCTGGGAGATGGCTGTGCAGAGCAAATGAAACCTCAAGATGCTTTGCCCTTGAGTGGACCAATTTAATGAAATGCTTCAGTGCTTCACAAGGCTTTACCTACCCATCACCGCTACAAAGGTAGGATGATGAAGAACTAAACCAAAATAGAAGCTCAGGCACAGACAGTGGACTGATGGACTGAATGACTGACCTGGCTGGCAAGAGCAATCAGTGGTAACAAAACAGTAATCTGTGAAGGTGCAAAGGAAGCCAGACAGATGATATGCAGAGGGACAAGTGATAAACAAGGAGCAGGTGTGTCAGAGGATCAGGGGTGATGGGGAGGCCGGAAGTAATCAGAAAAACCTCAACAAAGCAAAACATGAAGCAATAATATTAATAATAATCATAATAATAATAATTCATTCATTCATGACCGTGTACCTTTGCCGTGTAACTTTTGGCCACTAGGGCCATTAAATGTGGAACTTCCCACAGGTCAAACAACTGTCACAAAATTAAGCAGTCTCGATCCGTGTTTTGGAATCGGGTTCGCAGACCATTTTGAACAGTGGATAGTGAAGTCATGGAGCCATAAAGCAAAGCGCTCCAGGTCACATGATCCAATAAGAGATGGATCCACTCATTATGATGTCTGGGTTTTGAGGATGCAGCCCTCTTGAAGAACATGTGTGAAATGCTGTGTATTGACCCCACAAATAATTTGTTATTACTTAATTTAGGCTAATGTTTGGGTCAAAAGTTCCATGGTATCCCTTTAAATATCTCAGATATAAATACAGCAATGAAAAGTACAGATTAAACATAAAGAATTATCCGACAGCATAACTGAAAATTATGCCATCAAAAAATGCTTTTTTTTCTTCTTCCTAGCATCACTTTTACTTTTATAAAATGTTTGTGATCCAATAGCACGTTATTGTTTTGGTTTTACTGAGATATTATTCCCCCCCCCCCCCTCTAAACTGTGTTTTAGTTGTGCTGGTAGGTACTCTGAGAAGTATTTTATAAAATGTTGTGTTTTGGGTTTTGTTCATTTGTTTATCTATTTATTTATTTGGAAAGGCTATTGTGTTTTGCTTTGTCAATCAAATAAAGCATGTGAATTTTTTTTCATTTTTTTTCATTTATTTAATTTGTCTTTTGTTGTTTTTGTGTTTTTGCTTTCCTTGTTTTTTGTTTATGATTTTGCAATGCTTTCTGAAATCTTCTGATTTAAATGTGTTTCTGATTCTTTTTTCTTTTTTTTACTTGCATTTTTCAGTGTTTTTGTTTGGTCTTCCACCTTTTCAAATGATCTTCTGCAGTTTTGACTCCTTAATCTGTCTTTTCTGCGCCACCACATGACAGAAGGTGATTTTTTTTTTTTTCTGGGCCATATGATCATTTACAGGTAAGACATTGACTGAAGTGAAACACAAACTGCCCCCGGCCATCAGCCACAATGACTAACTGTTACCTAGTTAAACAAGACTGTACAGTGATGGTGGGGCACCCGAGTTCTTGAAAGCTGCAGTCCTGCAAGTTTTGGATGTTTGCCTGGTCCAACACACCTCATTCAAATCAAATGGATCAAACAGCCTGTTGCCTGCTTGTTGTTGCCTTGCCTGCTGTTACGCATTCAGGCAATGACAGAAGATATGCGATCGGACATTGTGGACAGCATCGAACGGGTGGTCTCAGAGACGGTTATGAGGGAAACCATGACTGCCCTATGTCCGCTGGAGGCTACGGTGGCTTCCTAGACCATTGCCAATCTGGAAATCTCTGCTAATGAACATGATGGCAAGCTAATTCACCTGGAGGCTAAGGTGGCTATGTTATCCTCTCTGGCCGACTCTTTGTCCAAGAAATGTGAGGATCTGGAGGGGGGGCTCTAGGCTCAATAATCTGCACATTGTTGGGATCCCGAAGGGTGCCGAAGGACACGGTCAGATGGATTTTATATCCACCTTGCTGCAGGATATCCTGGGTCTGGACAACATGTGCTGGTCAGGGCTCAGCGGACCCTTCGCTCCGCATCAAGGAACATGGAACCCCCTCGCCCTTTTGTTGTCCGGGTCGCCCTGTTCCAGCAACGCAACAAGATTCTGCGCAAAGCTTCCGCCAATGCTCCTCTTCTTTACAATGGTAGGAGGGTTTCTATCTTCCCGGATTTCACCGCATCGGTAGCCAAGCGGCGGGCAGCATTTGCTGGCATCTTGCCCTGGAATTAAGTTTGGCCTTCCTTTCCTGCTGTGCTTTGGATCAGTTTGTCATTACAGTCAGTCCCAAAGATTTGAGGAGCCATCCTCAGCCATGGCCTTCATCAAGAACACTTTGAAGAAGGTGGATACCTCAGGTTTTGTGGGAATTCCTCACTTTGTTCCATTGTTTCTCTTATGGCTTGATAATCCTTTTTTTAAAAAAAAATCATAGAAGCAGGGAACCACCTGTAATGATAAAAGGTGTGAGTCCTTTACAGAGTAGCACTCCAGCTGAGCTGAGGTGTTCATGACAGAGTAAAGAAATCATTTGCAACCTACAGTGATGGCTACCACTTGTACAGTACATTGTTTACACAGGCAAAAGAGTTGAAGTGGCTGTTGATAATTGCAGGCTTTGTTTTGACATTTCCAAAACCTTTATGGAAATCAATTTGGTTCCAAGTTATCATTTCCCACATGGGTTGAATGATTGTTTCATTAACTTCAGTGCATTACACCCCACTGCATCAGCAGAGTGGGATCTCTTGCTTCTTTCCTTGTGAGGTAATATTAATCTCTAGAACAGGTACAACATTATGCAAATGGCCGTGGAGGACATCATCCATGCAAGACTTTTTTTTTTTCTTCTTTTTCCCAAAACAACCTTGGGGGTTGTTTTACAAGAGGTGCAAAGCAAGAACATGCGCCTCTGTCACAGTGCTGGTGTGCGTTTCCCCTCTAGCTGTGCATTATCCATTCTGCTGCTGGATTAATGGGGCAATTGATCAACAGCAGACTTGTGTATCCAAGAGAGCAGCTGATCACTCACCTACAGCAGGGCCCGACACTGGAGCACCAATCAGCACCACAACAGCCAGACTGATTACAGACGCATGGCTGGGCCAGGCAGCAGAGGAGCCGTCACAGGCTCCCACCTCCCTTGACAGAGCTGACATTGATAGGAGAAGAAGCTGCAAGGTAGCACAGAAGAAGCTGAAGATGGGCTCAGCAAGGCAGAAACCTAACAGGGATGAAAACATAGGTGTAAAGCTCAATCGCAGAGCTGAGAACAGGCTCGGAGGGAGAAAAATGCTGCCTTGTTCCATCAATATAATGATGTGCACTTGAAGAGACACCATGGTTGATTGTTTGAAATGAACAGGTTTCATCAGCGGCACCGTGAACAGAAAGCATAGTTATTTCTTATTGATATACAGAAGGCATCCAATCAGCACACATTTCAAAACTTTAACCCCATAGGAGAATTATCTCAATTTTTGCCTTTCGTAGAAAGTAACATGAAATACTGTTGATTTAAAGCTGAGAAAATGTGATTTCCACAACTGCTTTCTGTCATTACATAAAAGCTGCATCAGACAGTCTCCTTGTGTGCCCTCACTCTTGAAGGCATAAGAGGTATGAAGAAATGACAAAACAAACAAAACAATATGCTTAATTTTACATTAGCTATTCAACATATTCCCATTTACAGATATTGAAATAAACAGTGAACATAGCACGATGTCCAGTAGCAAAGTACTAAAACAGGACTCAAGACTTTTCACCCTGTCAACACAATGTGGTGTCCTTGCTCTCCTTGCCCATCACCACATATCAGACTCTCATAGCTGGGGATTGTCTGAGATGGAAAACAGAGAGATGTAACGCTCACTATCTGCTGCTGTAGCGGTGTAGTTTGTGGAAGCTTTCAATCAATGCAGGAAATGATTCAACCAGTTTATTTTATTCTGCTGTGAATTATAGCTTTCACACAGAAGCAGTGAAGCTGCCCAGTAATGCAGTGTAATGTAACTACCGCTAAAATGATCGAGCCAAGTGGCTTCAAGTTGCAGACCACATGGCTTTTTGTCTGGGATGGGCCAGACAGCAGACAGGCAGTTTGTTTAGATGAAGCCTGAAGTGGAGAAGTTGCTGCTGAACATGGGAGAATTCAGCTCGAGGGTTTGGAAATCCAAATTAGCTTTGATGGAGGCTCGACTTACAGATTTTGATGTTATAGACTCAGATATGGAGGAAGTAGACAGTGTTTGAGGAGCTTTTAATGGAAATCTACTCAGGCTGCTGTTTATTAGATTCGGCTGCTGCTGGCTGACTGAACAGTATAGACTCCAACAGTAAACAAAAGTTAAAATATGATTAGAAAAGAGTGCATTCATGGGAGTTTACATTAAATAGGTTGTCAAATTAGACATTCATTTATAAGTTTTTTGTGTCATAATCACAAACCTGAAGACAATCAGCAACTGACAACTTTTATAAAATGTTGTTTTGTCTAACATTGTTTGACCTCACCTCTTTCCTCTTAATAGCATTTCCTGTTGCAACACTCAGCTATTAAATGAGGAAAATGCTGGGAAATCTAACAGCTTCCCAGCACTAAGCAGCACAAATAGACTAAATTTCTCGGCAAATGTGTTGAAGCATTTCACAGTTATGACAACAGATGTTTCAGTTGGGAGTTCATGGGGGCATTGCAAATGTCAAACAGGAGCATGTTTGAGCATATTTATATTGTGGCCACAAACACATTTAAATGAACTTGCTAATGCTGCTGCATGTCTGCAACGACTTACTGAAATATTTTAAGGTATTTCATGTAGGAACAACGCACACTGTCCACTCAGTCAGGCATGATGAGGACATACACCACCACAGGGCTCTTAAAGAGACAGTGCATTATTTATGTGTTATACTACAACGCTTTACAGCTGTTATTTCTACTGTATTTACCAATATATTGCCTTGTGTTTTTTCCTTCTTTTTTTAAGTGTTTGTGAGTGAGAGGGATTGCTGCTATTAAATTTGACACATGTAAATATTTTGCATAAAATAAATATGATAAATAATAATATACACTTCATTAACCCACATTAGAGTGCCAATTAGAAAATTCGTTCTCTGCATTTAAGGACCTTGCACAAGGGTCCACGGGAACGTCCTTAACCATAAAATTAACAAATAAAGAATAGCAAAATAATAGCATTTAAAATAGCAAAATGTTCCACTTTTAACATTGGATAAACTTTTTGATATACTACTTTAAATAAAGTAATTTATTTGGCTAATTTGGTAATTATTACATACGTATGACATGTTTTACTCATGATTCAACTTTTGTGGAATCAAAAATGTAAAAAAAGAAAAACATTTAAAGGGACACTGTGTAATCGGGAGCAGCTCCCTCGTACTTTTCATGCTGCATTCGCGTGAAACCGGGCAGACCGACGACATCCACTGCATGTAGAGTTATCACCAGCCTCTATGTGAAGATGTGGTCCGTCAGTTACAGTGACATCAGTCCACATTTGTTCGGTTGTCATGGCGATGTCGTATTGTTTTCCCTGACCCATGTTTTACCGTCTTTCGCTCGGCTTCATTGATTAAAATGACATCTGGTTTGTTACCAACGGCCGTCTGCCCGACTGCACGTGAACCCAGCATCAGTGAGACGCTAGTCTCTCCCCCCACTGCAGCGCGGTGACTTTTCAAAGGCATTACCTCGAACTGAGCTGAAAACTCCGGTGTGTCCGGTGAGTTTCTGTGTTTTCCTACCGTCACGCTTCTCCCGAACGCAAAAACATGGCGATACGACATGGCAGCCTCCACCGAGCCGACCCGCTCAATGTATAAATGAATGATACGAACGGCAAATTTAGAACTTAGAGGAGCACTTCAGTTTGTTGATGGGAGTGATTACTGATTAATGAAAAAACACTTTTGAACCAAATAATCAGTTTTTGTGAATAAAACACAGGAGAACTTACACAATATCCCTTTAAGATAAAAAAAAGGAACCATTTTGGCATAGAAAATAATATTAAATAGTGACAATGGATATATTCTGGCAAAAAACTACAAATAATAACAATGATCTACATCTCTACCATGAAGAAAGGGGGATACTAAGAAACAAGGATAGACCAATACATCAGTCGGTCGATATTTTAGGCTGATACATATTCTTTTAAGCAAAGGCTATATATTTATTGCAAATTGAATGTTTATATTTAATATTTGTTTGCAAATGCACTGTTTTTCTTTCTATATTTATTTAAAGTGCTTCGTTCTTTTTATATCAAGCTTTGTTCTTTTTATATCAAAAGGATTGTAAACTTACGTTTCATTGTATCCGCTATTATATATTTTTTTTTTTTTTATCCGTTATTAGATTAAACTGGGAGTCAAATGCCGTATCGTCCCCAAATGTCGTCCCCAAATTGTTGTCTGATCGGCCAGTCGGCCATCGACTGAGGCTGATGGGAAAATATCAGTATTGGTATCGTCCCTAAGAAATCTGTATCGGTCAATCCCTACCAAGCAGCTGCAATAAAGAATCCCAGTTATTGATTAGTGAATTGAATGAAGGATAATTAGCTACAGTCAGAGCATGAAGAGACTCCATATACTGAATATTTACTCTACATGCACGTGGGTGTAAGTGTGTAAGAAAGTGAGGGGGAAATGTGACATCCCTCCTTAAGCTGAAAAGCTGTTCCTCATAATATCTGTAACACTTCTCTGCCATACCGCTTCCTATATAGCATAACTCTCCCCCGCCTCCATCCATTACATCCCATCCCATCCCATCCCAGCCTCGGCAGATACCCTCTGCTCTGCTCGCTGCACCGACCCAGCCCTTCAGTGGACTATGCCATTTGATCCATGCCGAGGATGATTCACGCTCTGCGATCTAGGGGGCAGAGGAATCCCTCTCTCGCCCCTCCACATCCATAATTCAGCATTTGCGCCTTTTTTCCTCCTCCCCCTCCTCCTTCTCCTCCTCCTTCCACCTCCTCCCTATCCCCCCCACCTCCAGTCTGCTTCCTCTCACTGCTTCTGCTGCTGCTACCTCCTAATGCGTGCTCTCCAGCACATCATCCACAACCCGAGGTATCAGTCATCTGTAAATCACCCATCTGGAACCTACGTCATGATGCACAGGTAAGGTGAGTGCAAAGCTAAGTGCTACTTTGCGTTCATACGGCTCACAGTTTGTGGTGTGTGAAACATACAGCAGCTGGATGCATCTGAAATTCTTGTGGATGATTCGCTTCCCATCATGCTGCATAATTTACCCTTTATGATTCTTGTTGCTCAGATTGAGTGAAACTGTTGCTATGGTAGCTTAGTGAAGCAGCTGAAAACTAAAGTAAAATGTCTGGTGGTCTTGAGACACCAGGGGTTCCATTAGAAATTGTTGGAGCGTGTTTCTTTGGCATGCAATAAAGTTTAATGTCCCTGTGTGAGTTGCTAATCCCTCCACTCTCAGAACACACATGCACACACAACATCCACCTATCCTGTAGGCTGCTCTGCTTTTATCCACTCGTAAAGAGAATCACTGAAGCTTATCATAAGACTTCAATCACTGGACTCTTGGTAGTACTCAGAGGGAACTTGGCCGTGGTGGTTTGTCATACGGAAGCATAGTAACAGACTGATTATGTCTGGCTTCATGCGGTGTTTTGATTTTGAAAAATTTGAACTATCGCCCCCACTGAAGCACACATTAAAGAAGAGGAGCATTAAAAATAAAACTTATAGCCAAAAACATAGATTCTGAAGAAGCTTACTACCCCGTAGCATGACAGGCATGCCTGTGCTTCTATCACAGACACGCACTTGAACACACACAGCAATATGCGGTCACAGGTTGATGTGCACCCCCAGCCACAGGGGAGTGAATTGATTTGATACACTGTGGCATAGCTTTAAGTTGATTTTAGTTGACTTTCTCTTTTATAATGCAGTAGGTGTAGAGCAAGCTGCTAGAGGGAACAGAAGGGAAAACAAGTTGAGACAAAGACTGCATAACATCTCAGTGAGACTGGCTGTTGATGTGTTCCTACATAAGAAAGTATTGGGAAGCACTGAGGTTGAAGTCTGATGTAAAATTGTCAACATAGCTGGATTTCAAAGGGGCTGATTCAGAGTGGAATAAAGTTGAGATTTTCCGACTAGAAAATTGCAACTTAGACAGTGATGTTTACATGGAAAACAAGCTGTAGGAAGCAGTTCAGATGCACTATGCTATGAGTCAGAATGTCTTGTTAGTTTGACAAAGACATTCATTTGATTGTTTCAGATGTCATTTGTGCCTTTTCGTGTTTCATGTTGTAGGCTGTTACATCTTCACTTCTCTAACTTGAAGGCCTGAAAGTTCTGAAACCTGTTGATATATGATGTGAATGTGAAAAAATGAATGAATAAATCAAATGATTGGCTTTTGAGGCTGTACACACAAAAAGTATGTGGTGAATATGTGAAGTGAATAATTTTCTATGTAGTTTTGAATATCTTTTTCTGAATTTATCACTCGTGCAGTCGTTGCTTTTTTTTCTCTCTTTGTGGCAGCAATATTTATGACACATAGTTGCAACTTTGTTGTTCATCTTAAAACCCTGTATTAAAAGTGACCAATATAGTAAAAAAAAAGCATTGTGATGTAAAAAATGTTTTCTCCCACAAGTCTTCCAACTATCAATTGTTTCGTAATACATCACAATTTCCTCCTTTAAGGTACAAGCAGCATGAAAACAGTATGATTCATATAGTTTATAGCTGACATCACTGCTTCATTTACCGTACGCCGCAAAGTCCTTAAAACGAGGAAATTGAGGTGATTGGATGGTGTGAAGTAAAACGCTTGGACCTTTTGAGATAATAGATAAAGGATAAGCATTCTTATAGTAAAAATGACACTTTCTGCTACTTACTTCTGTTTTCCCTCTCTTGCTCTTCTGCCTCTTACCTGGGTTCATGTAAAATCATTACTTTAGCTGGATTAGAAAACAATCAGTTTGACATCAAATGGTTTCTTTGTACAACACGATCAGTCACTTGGAAGCCACATTTACAGTAAATGCAAATGTTTAAAAAATATATTTTTTTGAATTTTTGCTTTCAAGCAGATGTTAAATTAGGTTGAGATGGTTAATTTTACCACAGCACATAAAATAGATGGAGATTTGGGTTTAATGCAAATTTGCGACACTAGGTGCTTTGGTTCAAAAGTAATGAAACAAAAATAAAAATTATATTTCATGTCTTAGGGGACGGAAAAGGCTTTATTGGTGACACAAAACTATTTTCAGTGTCCTGACTTTAACACCACTTTTAATAACTATTGTTCACTATCATACTTCATGTAGCACAGAATAGATATACATAAATATGTATCATATAAAAGTAAATTCATAGTGAACTGCTGCAAACAGATATAAAACAGAGCTGTAATTTTTTCTCTTTGAACATGAAATAAACATTCATGAAAGCAATATTACTGATTTAGGTAAGCTACACATTCTTTACTGCTGTCACGGAGACAGCTGTCATCACAGTCACCTGGTGGAACTCAAGTTCAGTTACCAGAAAATGCAGGTGTGTTTATTTTGGTCTGTGTATGAATAAAGAGTAGAGATTGCATTTTTGCCTGCGTGATATTCTAAAAATGACCACAAAAAAAAGAACTAGAGCGGTATTTCCTGAAGAAAATTCACACTTGTACTGAAAGCCTTCTAACTACAGCACTGTTTACATGGAACGGGAATTAGTGGAACGAGTGTCCCTAATTTGCTACAAACAGAAATGTTCAAATCACTTGAGAAATGTCCCACGGAGCGTACATCAACATATTAGCTGTAAGAACACAATTAGCTAATAAATGATTTTTATCTTAGCAAAACTCCTTATATGTGAATAATGCTCCAAATTTCCAAGCTTTTTTTTGTGCATTTTAAAACAAGAAGTAACCGCTACATTTAACCGGATAATGTGCCCACTCTAATGGGTCCGAGTCCAACTGTAAAATAGGTGCTTGCAAAAGGTTCCTAGGAATGTAATGAATATACCCCAACCGTTAAATATGGAATATAAGCTATCTATTTTGTTACTGTAATAAAAGCAGTTTGATGCAAAAATGCGACACTCGGCGTTAAGGGGTTAAAGTCAACATGTGTTCTCGAAGTCTCACAGTAAAGGAGCAGTTTGGGGGGTTTTTGCTCATTTTTCCTTTACTTATTAACAGTCAATCACATCACCACTCTATTTCACTTCAGAAATGCTGAAGATTTTTTTTTCTTTTTCTTTATATGAATCTCAAATAAGACTATTCAATAAATATTATATTTGTTTAGCAGTGTAACAGTTGGTGGTCCTATCACTATGTCCCCGACTGATCGTGCGCCCTAACTACTTAGCCAGATATGTCCCTTTGGCTCAATAGTAAGCGTGCGTGACTCTCACCTGGGAATCTGTGGATTGAGTCCCACCAGGGCCCTCACTGTGTACCCTGCCACACAAACAAACATTTTTTTTTTCTTAGCTTCCCTCCAATTTTCTAATTTTCTAACCCCCCCCCCCCCACCCCCCCCCCCCCCAAGTGCCCCTCGGTGCCCCACACTTTGAAAAGGACTGGTCTGTTGCTTAAGCCTTCCTACCTGCTATGTGGTGTTTTAACAGTCTGCATTTCTTCAACTTGTAACAAGCTGGTGCCTAAAGAGTGATCAGTGACAGCTTGCCATAACCACAGAACAAAAACATAAGAATTTTGAGAATGATATTACATTTCAAGTATTTTTCTGTCAGTTTTGTGTGTGGTGGCTAGTTTGTGTGCTAGTGTGAATTATTGTATGGTGCTTACTCATATGGTAATAACATATTTCAAGGGTTATTGAGTTTAATTTGAGTCTAATTTCCATTTGCATGGTCTGTCAAAGTTATAGGACAAGTCTGATTTAGGACACACTCCATGTTTGATAGGGGTGGGGTAAAGTGGGCTTAAAAGCCTTCAAACCTAAAAACAGCTCCTATGAAAAGAGCTGTAAAACTGTGGTTAAAAGATAAGAATAGTACTTTTTCCTCTGTGGAACTTTGACCAAAGCATCTCCTTAATGTTCATTCCGATTGAAGGAAAAAGTGAGTGAACTTGTGAAAAAAGGGCATAACATCATTTCTTTAAGCTCTTCAGCGTGACAGAATAATTGAATGTGTTGAGATATGACCACTTTATATTGACCTTTAGGAATAGGACTTCTGATGAGTGTCAACGTTTTATCCAGCAATCATCACTATAAGGGACTAGAGACAGGAATTGTAAAAGAATAAACATGTATGTCCAGTGTTTAATGCTAATGGGTGATGAAGCATTAAAAAACAAAAAGAACGAGCCCACCCACGTCTTTTCCGTTGCCTTGAACAGGCTGTGTGCTGCATAATGCGCTGCAATTCAATTGTCCAATTTTTCGCGCAGTCCTGCAGGTTTTACGTCAATTGACGCTGCATCCGCGTCCCCGACAGTTTTGATCCAGGAAGTAGACGGCTGCGGTGAATTCAAACACTGCAAGGGATAGTTATGGATTCTTCTGCCATCAGCAAACAATCCAGATCAACTGAAAGACACTAAAATGTGGAACTACAAAGAAAATAAACTAAACAACATTATAGAATCCGTTTGTGCGCGCTCCCGTGCCGGCTTGGCTGGTGGCTGCAGTTACCTGCAGCGCCAGTCGCAGCACTCGTGAGCCTCATTTCTTAATCTTGCCTTTAGTCCCTTATTAATTATGGATTAACTTGAAACATTTTTCTTTTTTGCTGCACTTTAAATTATGTAAAGCAAAAAGTTGTGTTAATCCTAGGTGCAAGGTTTGAAATACACAGGAGCTTTTAAGGAGTCTCATTTTCAGTCTTGCAATGGTCAAAACATAGTTACTACCAAAAACTTCTGCTACAACTGAATGCAGCTAATTCAATCAGATACATCTCTTACAGGGATAGAAAGTTTCTATATGAGCCGTAAAAAGCAAGCAAATGAAGTTGTCGGTGGGTAGAACACAACAATACATCGGTCCACAGCTCTAAAGAGACAGAAAAGATTATTCACGTCATTCAGGAAACATACAAATGAGTAAACACACAACGCTGACAAATAAATGTTATTATTTTAACACTTTACAACTTTCCCACCTTAAACTGTGTGTTTCTGATTTGCTTTAATTGCCTTTTGGCATTGCGTAAATTTTTGGAGCTGTTGTTGCCCCGCAGCATGCTGTGGGAATGACTTTTCACAACTTTGTCTTCTGGGATGCTATATCACTTTACAGCTATGTTTTCAATGTTGCATCGTGTTACATGTAAGCAACAACACACTGGCCATTTGATGCTGATATATTAAAGAACTGCAAGGACATCATCAAAGGAAGAGAGGAAAATAAAGTTGGAAACAGAGCAGGATAAGACAAGGGTCAACATCAGGCTGACTTTTACTGTCTCAAGAGAGTTCGGAGAACAAGTGGGATGCGATATGAATGCCCAATATCAACCATCAATAGGAGGCACCTCACTAAGGTAATCAGGCAAAGTTCAGTAGTGCTTATTTAAGAAAAATCTTAGGCTGTGAACAATAAAATGATATATTAGCTGAAAGTGATCTACTTTTAGAGTTCCCCTTAGTGTCTCAGGTGAGTGCTTTTAGGTGAGCCCATCTGCATTTCAGGAGAGTAAAGTTTCTCTTATCTCCATCGTAATCTGAACCATTCATAGGCATAATCCCAACCACAGCATATATCTAACCCAGGGGTCGGCAACCCGCAGCTCCGGAGCCGCATGCGGCTCTTTAGTCCCTCTGTTGCGGCTCCCTGGGATTGGAAAATGAATTAATGACTATTCTACTAAAGTGTATTGTATTTTGGTTGGTTCACTTTAATAATGTGATTCTAAAAGACCAAGACAAATGTCCCCTTGAGAGACAATAAAGTTTCTTATCTTATTCTAAATTTGAGGATTATGATGATCCCTCTGAGGGATTCATGTACAGTTGCGCACTTTTCCCGAGTTCTCCGAGCACTGCAAATGCAGCACGTGAAATAAAATCCAACTTAACTATTAAAATAAAGACATAATTTATATTTTACCATTTTGCAAAGCAGCGCTGCAGTAAAACTGCAGTAAAACGGCGAGTAACAGTCCAGCATGCTATGATGCGTCTCACAAACCTTTACGCAGCCAATCAGTGTTAATAACTGCACTTCATGCTCACGTGCCGCTATTGTGCAGCATAGCATGATACAGCCCATTGAATCAGCAATCACGGAATTAAACATTAAAAACGAATTAATTACAAACAAAGAATACAGTGAGTGTGGACGTGCCGCGGAGCGCTGAACTTTCCTCCTGGCGCACTATCCCATAACGCCCACAGCGGAGCGTCTCTGTTGTGCTGTTGCTGCAGTTCTGGCATTTAAAGTGAATAATAAACGAGCAAAAGCTTATTTGTCCACTCCGACCCTGTCATGCTGCCTTTGATCACTTCTCCAGCCAGGTAGGCCGACGATAGAGAAGAAAAGTGTCTGATGCACTGAGCATGTTCAGCGCTCGGGGCAGATTCATTTGTTTTCACTGCTGACCAGATTATTTTTGTAGCTTTGTTCATATTTTTGAAACAGTAATTTCATTTTTCGGGTAGCTTACTGCACGTGCCAGTAAAAGGATGACAGCACAGACAGGACAGCGTGTTTGGTTTGCTGCTGGAGTTATTAAAGCTGCGCTTTTTCCATCCTACATAAATACAACAACTAAAATAGATTTAAAAAAAAAAAGTGACCTTCAACCCGACGTCTTTTCTTTTTTTTTAGTTTAAAATGTTTTTTTGCTGGATGCAGAAATGTGATTTCGTTTTCTCGTTTTTATGTTAAATGCAACACATTTAACGTTAAAGTTTTATTTAATTATCAATGTTAAAAGTCAGTTGATGCTCCAGTGTTTTCTTTATTGTAGGAAACGGGCCTAAAAGGCTGTTTGGCTGAAACAGGTTACCGGCCGTATTTAAGACTTTTACATTTTTGCGGCTCCAGACAGATTTGTTTTTCGGTTTTTTGGTCCAATATGGCTCTTTGAACATTTTGGGTTGCCGACCCCTGATCTAACCTTACGATGATTTTGTTTCTCTGTCAGGATGTGAAATTAACACTAGAATTTGCATGTTTTCAAATTTGCATATTCAATAACTTTGAAATCATGAAGCTTTGCCTGGTCACTGACTTTTCCTAAAACAATGATTTGGATCAGATAATGTGGAAGTATTCTGCAGGGTGGTATCCAGAGATGAACTTTGAAGGAATAAAATCCCACATCGTCTTTATGTGGTGCACTGCACCCAACCAGCGTAGGCTACAGGAGTTTCTGTAGCAGAGAAACGTTTGTCGGAGTTTATGACGGAAAACAGGCAGCAAGGCAGCGCAATCCACCGTGCAGCAGGCTTACAGTACAGACTTACTTTACAGACTGTAAGTAGGCGGTGCCAGGTAGGCCCAGAGGCTGAAGAAAAAAAAAAAAAAAAACTTTAACTCCGGCTGCACGTGAGGCAAAACTGTGCGGCGGGGGAGGGGGGACTGCAGCAGGAGAGACGTGATCAGCCTCACTGTGACTTCTAAAAGCTTGTGTTACCGTTATCGTAAACAGGGTAGATTGTCCTGACAGTAAATATTCTTGCCTTCACACAGACCAACTTTTACACTTGTCACGCTGTCTGTGTGGCTACGTCAGACTGATCACCTGTATTCTGTTTTTCATAAATATTTAGGCTGCAAAAGTTTCGATCTTTTTTTTTTTTTTTACCCCCCAAACAACCCCTACTGTACAATTGCAGCTTTAAACTTTGTTTTGGAAAACAGTATTTAATTATTGTTAATAATATTTTAGCTATTACAGGGAATTTACTGAATTTTAAATATAGCAGTCAAAATAACCACTGGTAGACGTTTTAGTACTTATAGAATCATGACCGTTCTAGTGTTAAACCTAGTCCTGGTTTTACTATTTTCCTAAATGTAGTTAAAAAATGTGGGACCTCTTTCCTCACCCAGAAATGCAGTTTTAATAAGCGTAAACACATGGGTACATATGCTTGTATGTGGTCAAACGGTACATATGCCAAAATCATGTTTCTAAGTGATTGCTGTTTCTTGTTGTGGCCTTAATCCCTTTTGGAGCAAAAACAGCTGTAAAATAGAAGTTCTGACTCCATTTTAGGACCTCACAGAGTTTAAAATGAAGTCTTTAATCAACGAAAGGGGGCTTCAGCACTTGGGTCAAGTAACATCAGACAAATAAAAAATAAACCCTTACCCATGTCTAGTAAGGATGGGATGTTTTGTCGACAAAATAACAACATTCGACACATGCTCCCCCTGACAAAAAAACAGTGTCGACATGTGGAGGGGGCGGGACTTGTGGGATTTCCAAATTGCATTTTTTTGTCTTTTAAGTTATTTCATTTCCTATTCAAATACACATCATAAAGTGCCTCTTTTTCCCATATTGAAATAAAATATCTTAAATAAAACCAATCAGGGATGTCCCGATCAAGACGCCAGCATCGGTACTGGCACCCATTAGCTACCTATCAGACGCAAACTGCGTCTGCTCTGCGCGCTGCTCCAACGAAGGGAGGGATGGGGTGCTGGTGGTATTATTTAAAGGGACTTGAGGCAGGAATTTGAAAAAAAACAAACATGCATGTCCTTTTTTTTTCATACTAATGGGTGATGAAGCGCTAAATACCAAAAATAACGTTTCCACCCATGTTTCTCTCCGTTGCCTTGAACAGGCTGTGTGCTGCAAAATGCGCTGCAATTTGGTGTCCAAATTTCCCGCGCTGCCCTGCGGACGTGACGTCAAATGACGCTACATCCGCAGTTTTGATGCAGGAAAATACGATCGCGTTAAATAAAAACACTGTAAGCGATAGTTATGTATTATTCTGCCGTCAGAATACGATCTAGATCAACTGAAAGACCACTAAAAATTGTAACAACGAAGAAAAAGCTTAGTTAACAACATTATAGTTTTCCAGCTCTGCCATGCGGACGTGACGTCACATGACGCTACATCCGCTGTTTTGATATAGGACGAAGCCGGTCGCGGTAAATTCAAACACTGTAAGCGATAGTTATGGATTATTCTGCTGTCAGCAAACGATCCAGATCAACTGAAAGACACTAAAAAGTGTAACTACGGAGAAAAATGTTAGTAAACAACATTACCACAACATTAAACACTTCAGTTACCTGAAGTGCCAGTCGCAGCAGTCGCGAGTTTCGTTTCTTAATCTTACCTCAAGTCCCTTTAATGCGTTAACGGGTCGGGTTGCGGGTTAAACATCAATAGTCGGGTTTGGTAGTCTTCCTTGTGGGTGGGTGCGGGTTGGTGAAACTGAACTAGTGCAGGACTCTGGCACAGGGAGACCGGGGCTCACCCTCCATTAATGCAGGTCAAACATGGACGAGTCCCTCCCATTCTCCCACCGGGAGAGGAGAGACCTGCTGCTGCTCATTTTCATGTTGTTTCTTTCTCCTTTTCTCATTTATCTCAAAACTCTGCTTCATCTTCCACTTCCCTCTCTTGCCTGATGTGCTGGAAATGTGGGACACATGCACGATAGACGGTAACGTCATCACATTTTTTTTTTCTTTTAATCCCTTCATGGAGCCTCTATTTGTCTGCAGGGCCCTACACAACGTGTGTAGTGTGCGTATTGAGTAAACCGGTACTGGAACAGAACCACACACCACAACTAATCAGTTTCACATTGCAAAAATATTGATGAAGAGAATATCAAATGCATCACAGGTGCGTCCACCTCCAACTAGCCTTTCAGCTTGAGGTGTGCTGGCCATCTGGTCTCCTCCACATCTGCAGCATCAGGCCGACAGCGTCTAAAACACAGGTGTCGGGACATTTCCCTATTAATGACTCACATCCATATTCTGTTTTGGCAAGTACTCAAATGCACTCAGTACTTGTACTTTGTTGGCAAGAAAGTGGTATCGGGACATCCCTAAAACAAACCCACTTTTTCTAAATGGGATCACAACTTTACTCTTATTCAACTTCACATGTGAGGGCAGCAGAGAACATCGGCAGCGGTGAAAAACAAGAGCAGTGTTGGGGAGTTTTATATCTTTTTCAGGATTTTTTGGGCTCTAGTGGCCTTTATACAACAGTGTATAGTGACAGGAAAGGGGCAGAGAGAGTGGGGAGTGACGTGCAGCAAAGGAACCTGGAATCAAACTGGGGCCAACTGCACTGAGGAACTGAAGCCTCTGTTCATGGGGCGGCTGCTCAACCAACTGAGTTTTATAAAAGATAAGGAGAAGGTAGTGTGGCAAGGCACTATGCTTTTCACACATCCACGTCAGGGATGCAGGCTCACTTAGAAAAAAACTTTTTCAAAATCCTATGTCGTTCTCATCCCCAGTGTGTACATCTGATTTTCTCCCACTCCATCAGAAAACAACAAAGATGTCTTGATCAGCATTATATTCCAGGGTCATGTTCCAGAAAAAGTAGGTAAATAAACAAAAGAACAGTGAAATTTAAAAAAAAAAGAACAGAAAAGCTGTTGGTCTGCTGCAGCATTTTAAACCAGCCTTTTTTTTTTTTTTTTTTTTTTTTTTTTTACCAACCTGGACCCATTTAACCAGGACTCTCCAACAAGTTACATCATAAAGAGACTCAGCTCAAGAGCCTGTGGACTAACTTCAGACCAGGAGAACGTGAGTATTTGTGAAATTATTCATATATTTTTCTATTTGTCACGTTGACTACCCCATGCTCACAGCTAATGTTAATCCCAGCAGAATTTTTAAAGCTATTACTTTTAAGACCAATTTTTGCTTGATGCAGAAAACAGATATGGAGATGGACAGACACTTTCATCCATCTCCTACGTCATTTACCTATCTAATTTGGTCCATTTTCAGGGGCTTGCTGATCCATTGCTTGACGAAGCAAACAGAGCAATACCACCTGAAACTGCAGGAGCAGTGTTGAACAGTATAGCTGGCATGCAACCAGTGAAAGGAACAAACCAGAGAATAAGAAGAACAGTGAGAATAAGAAGCAGAAGAAGACGATGATAACAACAAAGATGACAAGGACAGCATCTGTAGAGATGTGTGTAGCTTTCAGAGAAACACTGTGTAAGGCATGGAGGGAAGTTATAAACATCATCATAACCGTGCATTACCGCCACCAACCATTGACTGAAACTGATGTCAGAATATGGAAGTGAGCTCCTAACTCAATACTGCCATCTAGTAGGTGAATTATACTGTTGTGAAGTCCAGCTTTTTTCGCAACTTGCCAAAGTTAAACCAGTTTTTGTTTCTGCATAACTTTGAAATCTTAGTCCATGCTTATCTCAAAACTCACTCTTGATAGTTGACTTTTTACTGTTTTTCATTGTTTTATGTATTTCTATATTATTTATGTAATTTGTATTTCATTTGTCAATTTATGTGCAACACTTTGTTCGACTGTGTTGTTTTTAAAGTGCTCTTCAAATGAAGTTGGATTGGATTGGAATTGACCGAACAGCCATGGCAATGTATGGAAGTATGAGGACAGCAATGTATAACAAGTTCAACGTCTGATATTAACATAGGCATTTACATCTGTAAGGAAGCATAAACGGGCCTTCACAGGGATGTTTGTGGAGTGTAATTTTCGAAAGAACATTACAACTCTGCATGTCACATGCCAACACGTTATAGCTGTGGTCAGAAACAATCTGCTACCATATGCAGCTGATATAATCAAGAACACCTTATATAGAGTTCTGTTATTATCAACCACAAGCACCAAATAAGGTGTTTACACGGTTCACAGCACACAACAGACAAACAATGCTACTGTCCATGGTGATGAAATAAACTGTTTGAAAAAATGTAATGTGTTAAATTGATAAACAAGATGATGATAAATGCCTGTCCTCTAACAAGATGATTAGCCACAAGAGAAGTGTCTGAACCATGAATGAACCACTAAATGTTCTGGTTCAATGACAATGTGTATATAAACAGTCTCTTCATCATCCTGTTGACATTTAGACATCATCAGACCAAGACCACATCTTACACATGACAATTTATTGACAAATTTCATGCTGTGGTATGACAATGTTTAGAGTTTTCATTTTTTAAGAAATGGTTTGAGATAAAAGAATTACCCACATGATTCTACTGAAATGTCCAACATTCGTCATATGGCATCAACAACATGAACTACTGTAACAAGATTTACCATCCATGGTGGGCGTACCACAACAAAGAATATGTGTATGTCATTAACTTTACATGTGTTAGGTGTGGTTTGGGTCAAATGATGTCTAAATGTAAACAGTATGATGAAGAAGACTACAAGCTAGCCCTCACTGAACCCAGATATAAACAGCTCCATTCATGGTTCAGACACTTTGGTGTTTTGTGGTTGATCATCATGTTAGAGAACATTCATATTTTTAAAACTTGGATCTGTTTTTTCTTTATTTTATCTTTTACAATGGTGGAAGTGAATACGTGTCAAGGTTCGATCCAGAACTAGTCTGAATCAGATGGATCCACTTCCTGCATCAGGGATGTGCAGATACATCAGTGCACAGGAGGACAGAACGACTCAAAATATTTGGCCCAGAAACCTCCAGCAGCAGCTGACAGACCTGTAGGAATGGATCAACAAGTCAAAACATGTCGATTTTTACAGTTTTTTGCATAAAGGACGATAAGCTTCATGATGTGATCGTTTACTGCATTAAACCGTATAAAAAAATAATAAGAGTTTGATAGCTGATGACACATAGCTTATAGGGTAAGCTACACTACACTGCTAGCACTGCTAAAGGTTTTATAGAAGAACTAGAAACACACAGATCAATAAAAGTTAGACTTTCTTAATTTCCTTTCTGGCATTAATACAATATTTTTCATTTCATTTCAGCAGTGTCCTGTTGAATTCTTCAAACTTCTTCAGAACCAGCGTCTTGCTGAAGGTCTAACTCTGGTTCCAGAAGGTGCTGTTCCTGTCTGTTGTTTTCTCTCCATTAGGCCTGCTGCACACAAGTGCTTTCTGATGAGCTAAAAGTCATTCGAGGCGGTTTGCTCAGCAGATAGTTTGCCATGTGCGCCTGATTTTTGGTGAGTTTTCTGCATCACGGGGCCTTCAGGTGAAAATCAAACACGTTTGATATTTTTTGCTGAAAAACTCACCATGTGCTCTCAACTTGAGATGTCTGCTGAGGGCAGAAGATCTAGCGACCAATCAAAATGTGTCCCCAGATCATATGATTTCAAAATGACAGCCCTCTGTCATCACGTTAGAAGACTTGATTGATATTTCACAAAAAAAAATCCAAAGACTGAAGACAGAAAAGTTTTGAGAATCTTTTTGTTAGAGACTGAATTGTGTTATCGTATTTAATTTTTATTTATTTTGTCTTTTTATCAAGTTAATTATATAGTATCAGTGGGTACCAGTTGGTGGCGGTAATGCACCTTTGAGTTGCCAGGGAGCAGTTGGTGGGGCTTAAGAACCTTGCTCAAGGGCCCACAGTGGTTCACCTTTAGTGCCACACCAGGGACTCAAAACCTAGTTTCCCAGACCAAAGCCCACCTCCGCAACCACTAGGCAACCACGACCCACTCCACTTGTGCAGCAAATAATTGCACATTTTCATAAGAATCATTCACAAATGGATTGGATGGAAAAAAATAAAAAAAATGTCCATCAATTAGTAGCTCAGATATCACAAAATGTGTCTTTAACAGTGGCCGTCGTGGATGCCATCTTAGTTAATGTAATAGACTACTTCTATGGACAAACTTACCTTTATTCACTATTCTATTTACTACTATATATATTTACTAGTGTATTAAGAAAACAGAACTGGCAAATATTTATGCATTTCTCTAGTTCTCTGACTTAAAGCTACTTTAGATGTCGGACATCTTGTAAAATGGATGTGATCTTGAATTTTTACGTTGCCACTTGTATTTTTTGGAAAGAGAGTACCTTGAAGAGTACCTGTACCAAATTTCATGCTTGCATCACAATTTGAACGATTATTTTGCTTATCTGCTCCACAAAAACTGTCGATCACCTCGGAAACAACCCACCTCCAGGAAGACAGTGAAGTGATTGGTGGAGACAGCAGCTGGTCTGCTCCCCCTCACCTCTCCGTCCATCTCCTACTCCTGTAACATTCCATCTGGAGGAATGTTTCTGCTGCATCAGAGAGAAGCTGCTGCACTCAAACTAAAAGTATCGATTTAACCAAATGGCTCTAACATTTCATTGAGAAATCAGAGAATTGTTTCAGATTGAGAAAAAGTGCACAATATGTCACCTTTTATCAGTTATATTTATTTTCCATGCATATCTTATCAATATTATCCATTGCATTTTACATATTTCTAAACATTTCTTGTAGAAAACCAGTACCGGTCAATGTATTGAAAGGTGTGTCCACATAAGTTATTGTCTTGGAACATAATGTACAAACATTCAGTTTTCTTTAAAAAACAGAAAAGAAAAAAACAGTTTCATGTAATTTTGCCCCTTTTTGCCTCAACTAAAAAAGAAAAGTCACAATTAGGCTTTAGATCAAAACAACAAGAATGTAGAATAAGGTTACAGGCTAAAGCTAATAAAAACAATAGTGCTGTGTGAATAGTGCTATTTGCACCGGATGGTCTGGTCCTGCTTCCAGAGTTAACAGAATTTCATTGTTGCACTTTCCATGTAGCTGTTGATTAAAAATGCCTCCAGCAGATAGGTGTGATTACCCAGCTGCTACCTGGACCCGGAACACAATAAGCATAATGGCGACACTAAATTACTTTCATGTCGCAGACTGAACTCTGCTTGACATACAGCTTTAAATGAGACGTTCGTTGTTCTCAAGTGGCTCTGAAAACGGTGGGGAAAAATCTTTTAAATGTCAAGATTTTCAGACATGTCTGTCAACTCCTTTTTTATGGCTTCATACAGTTAAAAGTACTGTGGCGTGCCACAGCAGTTCCATTCTGTCAGTGATTCAGGCCCTGTCAATGTGACTTTAGCTTGTCTCGAGTCAGATTTCCTGCATGTGGAAGAGCTGCCAAAATTATGTTTAGGCTGTCAAGCATTTGTAAGAAACCCAAATCTCTAGTTTAAAACTTGGCTGGCATCTGCTTTACTCACCTTATATTTTGAACGAATTATATTCATGGGTATCATTTTGAAGCTGATATAGTGGCTGCTTAACTGGAGATATCCTATATTCCACATCAAAGCCTATGTTTTACATCCTTTTTAAAAGATTTAAGAACAGAAATGTGCCTTGGAATCTAATCTAATAGATTTTATTATCAAAGACAAAATTTAGTACAGAATTTAACAAAAAAAGTAAAAACAAAAAACCTTGAACAATTTATAGGGTTACCTAAAAGAGAAGCCTTGAAATTGTTTGTCACCTTTGAAGTTTTGTTCACTTTGAGAGCAAAAATTCCTTTTTTATATATATATATATTCTAAAAGTCTCCCTGGGGAGCATCTTTGCACCAAATCCTCTGACTGTGTGTTGGAAAGTGCCCTTTAAAAACATTACTTTGATGGCATTTCTTCATCATTAGTCAGCTGGAATTGAAAAGGCAGAAAAGCTGTGTGAGAGGGGGTGTAACAAAGCAACACAGATCCAGGCAAACCTGAGATGCTGCTTCTACTTTGTAAACACCGTCACCAGCTGAGCCTCAGTGATTCATACGTCTCCTGGCTGTGTCTTGGAAGTTATAATCATCTGCTTAGCAATGAACATCAGGATATTTCATTTGCCTTTCACATCAAAACTTTTGCATTTAGAATTTCTGGTAGCTTTTAGGCATTTTTTTTTCTTTTTGTGAAACTTGAATCGATTAGAATTTTATCTGTGGGACATCATCTGTCTGACCAGGCAAATCAGGCTTTGATATTTACAGGCCTTCTGCAGCCTGTTAGGTGGGATTTCATTGATCCCCATTGATTCATTCCACATGGGGCGTTTCTTAGAACGTGTTTTCTTTGATCAGTGGGTCCAAGGGGTAAATTTAAATGGCTTCCATCTTTTTTCCTACTTCAACCAGTCCAAAGTAATCTCCTTGTATGGTTTGAAAATGATAATATATTGCTAAGACACATCTCCCACCCTAAGAGGGCAATTGTTTCTCTGTTAGTCAAGTTCTGCTAACCTTAGATTTTTTTTGTCTTCCCTCTACAAGCACCTCGGGGTTTGATAAAGTTTTGCAATACAACACTTATTCTGTTGCTTCCCTGCCTCTTTTTTCTTGCATTTTTAAAATGAAAAAAGGTACCATTAAATGGATCGATTCTCATACAGATCTCACAAAAAGCTAGTGTGCCACAGAGAGATGCAGGTTGAGTCTAGAGGGGGAAAATCACAGCAAAATGCCACATGAGGTAGTAGCAGTACTTTGTTGTCAGAAGAGTAGATGCTGTTTCCAAATGGCCCAGAGGAGGTGGTGTTTTTCCACCATTACGATTCTTCAAAACAAACTTAATTATTAGGGGACCGGAAAAAACAAAAGGCAAAACCACAGAAGAACAATATAACTTTGTAGGCTAAAGACGAAAGAGGCAACAAAGACAAATATATATATATATATCTATATATATATATAAAAGTGTGTCGAAATCATAGGATAGAAACTATTTTGATCTGTTTATTTCATTAACATTTCATAAAAATCATTCAGCCATTGACAGATTGGGCTCATCCATAATAACATAGTTGTGTTCCAATTTCAAGATATAAAAGAGACTGCTGCAGTCCACTGTGCAGGCCCACCCCAAACTGTTTCACAACCCACTGCCACGCTTTGAACTAATTCTGCTCATAATAAACACAAAGATAAAAGTTTGTTTTGGTCAGTTGCCCATAAAAGAGTAGCATCCACCCCAAAATTCCTAAAACGATCAAATAGAAACAGATGATAAGTGCTGTGTTGCAGTGCAGAACAATACTCAAAACTTTAACAATGTGAAATAAGGCTGATTAAAAAGCCCAGAAGTAGAAAGCTCAGCCCATAGCCAGCCCTGATAGGACTGTGTGTGTGTGGCATTAGATCTCACAAGGAGTGGAGGAAGGCTTTTAGGTGTGTGCGTATTTACTGGGATCAAGGAGTAGATGTGAAAACTGGCAAACTGAAGAAAATAAAGTCAATAACCAGAAGGTATCTGATGGAAGAAAGCAAACACACCTAAATAAATAAATGATTTAACATAAAAGAACAATATAGCTCGTGAATCCTTCTGATGCGTCTTTATCAATTGAAGATTTGCATTGACCCAATTTACTCTTATAAGCCCACATGAAAAGAACATGCATTATGCTGCATTTGTATTGACTGCACAGGCATATTAAAAAGGCGAAGACGAAGGTGAGCATGTGGTAGTTAACCCCAGCTTAGAGACAAAGGTTGTCAAGAAGTGACCTGACAGCATGAGGTGATATTACGTCCTCTTACTTCCCAAATGGTGCCATGGTGAGATGAAATATGAGTTCTGAACTGCCTCCAATTCTAAATTAGCTCTGAATCTAATAGTGTCATGATTTCTTTTCTCCACATGAGAAAACTCATTATCCGGAATCACCACAGTATGTCAGCAATACAGCCAACAGTAGCAATGAAGCAGTTATGGCATGAAATCATGTATTATGACTGTATGTGGACTTGTCGCCTATCAGTCTACTTTTTGAGAGATTAAAATGGACCCTCAGGGGTATTCCAGACCTCGTTATGGCTTTAAAAAAGAAGTGGCAGCATGGCGCAAGCAACAAACAGCAGCAGTTGCATTATGCATGACCTAATTTTATCATAATCTGCCCAACACTGAGCCCGCTCCCAAATGGCACCATGGAATAACTACATTTGTGAAGATGGTAATTGAAAGGGCGCCGCACTGAAGTTGCAAATCAAACTGCTCATCTCAAATCCCTTTCTGTTGTCGTAAAACATTACTCTCCCGAATGCAAGTGATGAATGTCACTCAGTTCCAAGGCAATTTGACTTGTATTGAGAGTTCCTGGGCATCGATTTGGAGTCTTGAAACTGTTGGAGTGGCTTGCCTTGCCTCAATGTATTGACAAAGAAAACAAATCACTGCATTGTAGAAATGAAAAGCTCATTTCCACTTCAGAAGAGTACACATATTACTCTCTGCTGCTGAGTGCTTTGCTTCAATTTCCTTAAAGATTTAGAGATACTTAAGATTAAAGAGAAGGCAACCGAAACCACAGCCTTCTTTCACACAACATGTAGACATAATATCAATCAAAGGGATATTTATTGTGAAACCGAGATATTACCGAGACCAAGACATTACCAAGACTGGGGACCAAGACATTACTGAGATATGACCAAGACCAAGACATTACAGAGACCAAGACGTTTCCGAGACCAGGGACCAAGACCAAAACATTATCCAGTCTTGTACAATGTCTTGGTCTCGGTACTTGGTCTCTGAAACGTCTTGGTCTTGTCTCGGTTCCTGGTCCCAGTTATGTCTTGGTCTTGGTACTTGGTCTCAGTAATGCCTTGGTCTTGGTGGTGTGGTCTTGACTACAACACTAGTTAAAGGGATACCATGTAACTTCTGACCCAAAAATTGGCCTAATGTAAGTAATGATAAATGATATCTTGGGTCAATAAAGAGCACTAGATGCATGTCGATGCTCTGAGGGGGCTACCCTCCTCAAAAAACAGACATTGTAACTTTGCTGGAGCGAATCTGTCTCTCATTGGACCATGTGACTTGAAGTGTTTTGCTTTATGGCTCCATGACTTTGCTATCAGCCAATCAAAGTGGTCAGCAAACACGGTTCCAAAAACACGGATGGAGACTGTTTAATTTAGTGACAGTTGTGTGGCCTGTGGGAAGTTACAGCATTAGCACCCCTATTGGCCCAAAGTTACACAGTAGCCCTTCAAGGTGTTAACATAGCTTTAACTCATATGCGGTCAGTTTGTCATTATTTTCTAATTCTGAGAACCACAAATCAGATAATGTGACATGACTGCAGCTACAAATCAACCCAAATAGCCTTGAGTGAGTGGAGGTGTGGGGGTGCATATTCACCACCACTGTGGAGGTACAGTCTTTAGCCATGACCTATTCTTTTTGGCCAATGGAACAGAGAAGTGTGCCAACATGATTAATGATCATGATTACCTACTCAGAAAATGTGGTTTTCTGGCCCAGCAGCTTCACTTTTATGACTTAAACCTGGGGCAAGATGGTTTATCATGCAGGCAAAGCTGCACGCAGACTGCACAGACAGCACGTGGTGATGGCCAGTGTATTACAGATAAAGTGTTCACCATCATCTGTTTGGGAGGGAGGTAAACCCTCCTGTGGATTGCAACACAGATATTTAAGCTGAAGTTTATTTTTAATATTAGCCGCAGGAGTTTAGGACTGATGTTAAATTTCAATCTTGCAGTGCGCTTGTGTGGGTGTATCAGTACAAAACAAACTAATTCAGTTGCAGACTGTGCTGAGCTGTTAAAAAAGTGAGGTTAAAACATATCTGAAATCCCAACCAATATTTGATCTGAGTCCAGATCTGCTTTCTATCAAAGAAAAGCTGCTGAGCGCAGCTGAGAAAATTATCCATCTGAACCACCAGAGATTTCCTGACGAAACCACAAGTCCCGTCTACGATACTATACACTTCCTAAATGTCTTACGGCGACTGCATCTTGATTGTGCAGGCAAGCATCCAAGCCTCTGTCTGCTTCTGCAGCCCCTGTGCTGTAAAGAGCTCCCAGGTGATAGTCCCAAATCATCAACCTAGACTTAATTTCTGTCACAAACACTACAGCAATCTTCATTATGACTCAGCACTGCCCCACCTGCACCAAACGACTCTCCATCTAGCCTCAAAGGTTAGCCCCTCTAAAAGGTTACAGCTTTCTGTGACATTTTCCTCAATGACTTATTTGGCCCTGTGTTTTTGATAAATATCAACTCAGCTGTTGTTGCCACTTGGAATTACTTGCTCATTAAGCAATAAGAAGATAGTTTGTCCTGGATAAGAGTGAACGGTTAATGAGGAGAGCAGATCTTCGATTCATCAACAATATAAATGAGCACTCTACCTGAGGGGGAACAACGCAATCTATACATTAGGTCAATCTCTGCCAGAAATCAAGGAGTTTCAACAACATCAACAATGTCAGCGTTCTTGGTGACATGCAACTGACACACATATTAAAGCCACATTACATTGTCTAGGGTTAGGGTTAGGGTTAGGGTTAAGAGTAACAGAAACAGCAAGTGAAGAAGAAATGCATCAAATGCTAAGTACTCTAGTAATCTTCCATTTGTTTTTTGGCCAGATTGCAAAATTTCTTGTGGCTTTAACACCATCATCCATCACCAAACAGCTGAAAAAATGAGAGCTGCTGAGATTGTTCCTATGGTACAGGTAGAGAATTCTGAGAGCGAGAAAAACTCCCTTTCTGGCTCAGTACGGACTGAATGATCAATAACCTTGTCAAACTCTGCAGATGTACCACACTCATTTGTACTGATCTGGCCTTAAGATTTTAGTTATTGCACTTTTGGCACTTTTAAATATGTCAGTGTGCTCCCTCGACATCTGTCACATGACAATTATACTCAAAATGAAACTGCAAGTTTATCTGGACAAACATCCATATCCATATTTTTTCTAAAAACAGAGGTGACTGCATGAATTACGCAGCTAATTAAAATGTCAATCTAGAAAATGGACTCAATTTGCATGTTGAGATATGCTGTTTTCCAGAACTAAGCATCCTCTGCAGACATTGATGCTTTCCCAAGAAATCATGGAACTAGTAAAGCCATACAGCTGCTGGAATTATTCAATTTGTAAATGAGCACATGATGTATATTAGAATAATAGTGGTATATGATGCATATTAAATACCTTATGAACCATGCAAGCATCATTTAGTATCACTAAAAGACCAACACACACCCTCATAGGCTGTTGCAGTCAAATCATAGGGATGTAAAAATGTGCTCCGTCTCCAGTCCCCATCATTTTGGAATGAATAAACCATTTCTGTGCAGACTCAGTTATTTCTTTAATGACTGGCAGCTCCTGTGTTGCTGCCAGGAGGCCCACTGCAGCAGCTCAGCTGCAGCTTTATGTGCTACTCAGCCACTGGGGCAATGGAGTTTGTTGCCACCATGCATCTGGTGTGTAGTCCTGCTGGTTTCCCCTCTTACCGCTGCCAACATTTTTTGCTGCCTGACATTTTTTCTTCTTCTGCTATTTCTGATTGCTTTTGCGAAGCTGAAGTATTCTAATATGACCAGTCAGCAGAAAAGTGGAGTGTGTTTGGTGTTTATATGGAAGATTAAAGAGATAAGAGCTCCCAGTCTTAAATCTTTGCAGTGAAAGAAATTAATCACATGTTTTTGTCAAATGACATCCTAAAATGTAGTCATGGAACATTTCTGTGGCTTCAAGTACTGTTGAACTCTCTAGCTTAATTGAAGAGCTTATAAGTAAAGATTATGTGTGACTGTGAAGCAGGGAGATGTTGGAAAATAAAAAAGGCATGCTCAGCAACCTTTCCTCAGTTTTATAAATATGATCATGTTGTGGTGTTTGTTTTTTTATCTCAGGCACATGCTCGATTTAGTCAATGATGCTCTGACTCACTGTTCTGTTTAAATTGATGTTCTAGGTGTTTGTTTTCTACACAGCAGATTAAGACCGCACAGCCAAACAGTGTAAGTAGAATCAAAGCTGTGTTGAATGCAATAATTTAAATTAATTTTGATTGTGTATGAGTTGATCCAGGGTTCATTATTATTTGAACTCATACCAAGCTTTACTGTATCTGCTTCAATGCAAAATTAAAGGAGTAAATGAAATATGACAAGATAATCACATAGAAATAATACATAAATGAAATCAAATTCTTGCTTGAGTGGATAATTCATGTAAAAAAAAAAGGACTATTGGCACTTTTTTCTGACTATGCTGCACAATAGCTACATTTATGACCGTAATCAAAGATCGTGCAAGACATCAATCATTTGAGATAAGTGCTGAAACTTCAAAAATCCATTTAGCAGCTCATATGTACATAAATTGCCACTCCTTTGCAGTTATGCGTAATCATCCGTAGGATTATGCCACAATCACCACCACATTTATGACCACTCTCTCACACACTGTTCAAAGCATCACCTACACACATCAGTGATTTCTATGTACTGGAACATTTGAATACACTGTGCTGTTGTGTGCATGTAATCATTGGCATACAAATGTGGGGGGAAAAATTGCATCTTTTTCTTTAATGTTTAGGACCTCCTGGTTCATTTGTCCCACAATTTGTTTGTTTAAACCTCATTACATGGACTGCAGAGTTAGAGGTGGTTGTAACAGCTCCATTGTTATGTCTCCAATCTCATCTTCCAATGTGATCACATCTGAGACATTACTTTTAATTTGCAGCACAATGTACTGTAGATCTAACACTATACTTAACCAAACACTTTCATGCCACCATGAAGAAATTTTATGACACTATTAATTTTTGTTGTGAACTACTTTCAGAACAATCCCATAACGTAAATAAGCCATGTCATATTAGGTTGTATCTAAATAGTGACAGGGGCTGAGGCAGGCCTCCTTGTTTGTGAGCCAAAGTAAGCAGTGGTGTTAAATCTATTCATTTCTATAGCACTTACCCTCTTTATGGCATACGTAGATCTAGCCTTTGTTTATGACATAATACATTTAATTTGTATCCATTATGCAACCAAATCAACAGCACTCACTATGTGTCAGAGCCAAGAGTGTGGAAACAGGCCAGTAGGGTCTAACTACTGTATCACCGTCCCCAACTCTCTCTCACGCAAGGTTTATCACCTCTTGTTGTAAGTTAAAGGCTGCCTGGGACATCATTTTGTGAACGCTTTGGGTGTACACTTTGCACTTTGTTTACTGTAGTTCATTGAGGTGCAATCACATTATGTTGTGGTAGAGGTCAGAAAAGATTTTACCATGAGATTATTTTAACTGGAGCTGTCCGTGTCATGAGGTTTTGGGTAAATGTTCGACTACTTATTCCTTATCTTTATCTAAAAACATGTAGCTTGTTTAACAGCTCTACTTTGCAAAAGAGACTGTGTGTCTCATTGGGACTTTCCAGAATAAATAAAGATTAAATAAAGTAAAATTGTGCTGCAACAACATACTGCCATATTTGAAGTAATTTGTCAAAATAACAAAACTGTTAATAACACTATAAATTAATTGATCAAGGCAGTGATAAACCACCTGCCTGTGTTTTTCAAGGTATGAATGAATGATCTGTCAAACAAGATTAGTGGCTTTGAATAGGATTCTATAACAGCAACCTGAATCTGCCTTGCTCTAAAAATAAGAAACTCTAATAGGCTTTGTAGTTATGAGTCTAAATTCAGCTATTAAATTGCTCATTTGTCTCCCCAAAATGTAGCTGAGTTAAGAAATTACATACTTTCACTCAAACATATTAATTTCAGAAGTCAACAACTTATGATGAAATTGCACAGAACTAGGAGCCTGACAAGATTAAAACTAACATGGAAATACTACAGCTAATGTTCACAATACAGCCTCAACATTACATATTACATACTTATTAAGCTCTTTTTCACTTTGTTCCTTCCACCAATGCACTTAAAGTTTCAAATCATCAAAAAGGTGATCCTTGGGGGCGGTGTTTAGTTCAGTTTGTTGAGCAGCCGCCCCTAACAGGGCACAGCTCCTCAGCGCGTCGGCCCGGTTCTTCCCGTCCGTCCCTTCTGCTGTCCTCCCCCTCTCTCCCCCCTTTCCTTCCCCTTCTGCCCACCAAACCCAGATCTTCATCATCCATACAAGCGATAATGTCCACTTTCCATTTTTTGCCAGCTTCCATGAAGCCAGTAGTTTTAAAGAAATCTTGGTTCATTCAGAGACACTTTCTGACATGTTTGTGCAAGAAATTACTCGTTTGAAACTTCTCGATCAATGTTCTTTCTACTTGTGATTCCTGGGTTTTCCTGTAAGGATTACTTTGAAAAACTAGTTAGAATCAGAGTTTATGTATTAGTTCAGGCTACATGTTACTGTAAAACAAATTCCTGAACACCGTTATTAAAATGCACATTCTTATTTTGACAAATTGTCATGTCATGTCATGTAAATGCTGCCCTACAGAAAACAGCCTACAGCTATTATCCCCTCATAATTTACAGCCATGTAACGTGACACTCTAATATATTGAACAAGTGGACAAGCACAGATTTGACAAGTTTTCTGTTGAGGCCGGATTGTATTGAGATGGTCCTGTGTCAGACCTGTCAGCTGCAACCACTAAAAGCATCTCTGTCCTTGGTGCTGAAACATTCGAGCACAATATGAATGCTGAACTCTACACAAGAGCAAACTGTGTCACTTGCTGCTCATGTGAAATAGCTGCTGATATTTTTATTTGATTTGATTTCTTATTCATTTTAATTGGGCCTCATTACCTTTTAAAACCTCACTGTATTGTTTATATCTTGCCTATTTTTCTTATGTTGGAATTTTTCTTATACTGTTGTTTTATATGTACATTTATTATCTTTTGAATTTATTTTAATGTAGCTTATCTATATATTTTATTATACCATGCTGAGAGAGAATCCAAAGGCCAATAGGCGAGCATTATTTTTGGATGTACGCACAGGTAATTCAGCAAGTTAAACGACTGTCATATCACTCAGCTCCGGGTATCACCGTAGCAACGCAAAACAGGCATGTTCAGATAAGTGTGTCTTGAGCGAGAGAGTGCCGTTAATGGTAGGTTAAAAAAATCTGGTTTATTATGTGGTCCATGTAGCCCAAAAAGTTCCCAAAAGTGCTTGGTGGGCAATCCAAAACCAGAGGAAAACCAGGAAAATCAGTAAATGATGTTGCTAAATGCTTGCTTTGCAATATTTTTATATTTACATTGTCTGGTATTTAGTTTGTGCTAACTTCCAGGAACTTTTTAGGGGCTCCGTGCTCTGCCATTTCAGTCAACTGAGTTGAGCTCTCGTCCCTGAAGGTTGGATATGAAATATGGACACAAACATCAGGAGTGTCCAGGTTGTAGTTGCAACAGCAGAAAAATAATTGCAGCTGTTGGGTTGCCAAACTTGCTGCCAATATGTCAAGTGACCAGCAGCCTGCACTATGTAAAACAACTAATGCAGAGGAGCTTTATAACTGACAGCTGATGTTACCCATGCTAGCAAGCGAGTTAGCTTATATATACTCTCTCTCTTTGTCTCTCTCCTTGTCTCTCTCTCTCTCTCTCTCTCTCATATATATATATACATTGTATATATAGTATATATATATATATATATACAGCTGTGTGAAAAAGTTTTTGCCCCCTTCCTAATTTCTTACTTTTTTGCATGTTAGTCACACTTAAATGTTTCAGATCATCAAACAAATTTAAATGTGAGACAAAAATAACACAAGTAAACAGAAAATGCAGTTTTTAAATGAAGATTTTTATTTTTAAAGGGGGGAAATCCAAACTTAAACGGCCCTGCGTGAAAAAGTGATTGCCCCCTAAACCTAATAACTGGTTGTCCAACCTTAGCAGCAACAACTGCAATCAAACGTTTGTGATAACTGGCAATGAGTCTTTAACAGCGCTGTGGAGGAATTTGGGCCCACTCATCTTAGTTCAACTTTTGTCTCGTCAGTCCACAGAGTATTTTCCCGGAAGTATTGGGGATCATCAAAATGCTTTCTGGCATAACGTGAGACGAGCCTTTATGTTCCTTTTGCTCAGCAGTGGTTTTGGTCTTGGAACTCTGCCCCCTCCCCCACTAATAAATATCTTCATTAAAAAACTGCATTTTCTGTTTACTTGTGTTGTCTTTGACTCACATTAAAATTTGTTTGATGATCTGAAACAGTAAAAACATTTAAGCGTGACAAACATGCAAAAAAGTAAGAAATTAGGAAGGGGGCAAAAACTTTTTCACACAGCTGCATGTATCACACATAATGTGTCTGTAAAAAACAAACAAACACACATTCAATTTACCTCTGACTAATATTTCAGAAGCCCTTCTTTCTCTTAAAGCCTATCCACTCATAAATAACTTCAAACTAAGCTGAATTCCAGTAAAAAAGATTGTAGCTTCCCCTTAAAACCCCTTCAAACAACACTGGTAGCTTTTGCCTTAATGAAACAATAAACCTCTCAACAGCCACAATAATACAAAAGAAATATGTATTCTTTTGAATTAATAATCATGTATGAAACTCATATTCAAAGCTTTACACTAATGAACCTAATACCGTAAAACAGAGAAAAATAGTACAACCCACTCGTAAAATAAGAAAATGCAAAATAATTTCCTGATGCAAAACCAATCAGACTGGTACAGACTAATCGAATGCCAAATGAAGCTGACTGGCTTCTTTCCAAGAGAAATCTTGACAACGCATTATAAATCACAGGCATTGCCTTTAAAGTGCTGATAATGCGCTTTCCCATTCTGAAACCATCCCTCTGAGCTTTGGGACTTGAGGTGGAAAATGAGCCTGGCCTACCCAACTTTAATTATTTGGACAAAAAGTGAAGTCATTATAAGTCATCTGTGTCTTAGACTAATGTCTTTGACATGCAGATGAACGTGAAAGTCAAGGTTGCATTAGTTATGATTAACTACAGGTCTCAGGCATAAAGATGTGCTGCCTTTATTCCACTTTTACGTACATGAAGGTTACATTAATCAGATCCAACTAATCCATACATTTTCATGCAGAAAACTGCAGTATTGATAGACAGTTATTGACAAATCCTGAAAACTAATATTCCCTTTATGGGATTGCTCATATTCCAAGTCAACTCCTTGAGGTACATGAGGGGTTTTACTTAAGGGACATTAGGATGTGGATGACAACTCCAAGACAGAAGGTCTTTGTCAATTTAAATCATTTCCCCTGTTCAGTGATTGCCCCCTAAAGTCTCTGAGCAGCCTAAATAGTTCCCACTATATTACTCATAAAGCTCGACTGATTATATTACTCATGTCTGGAAAGACTAGATTACAGCAAAGCCTTTTGACTCTATCACTGTTGATTTCCCTCAAGACATTAGAATGAAGTATAATGAATCTCCATTTTCACCAAAACTCCTTGCTGTGGGGTTCATGAAATTGGCATGCCACGAACAATAAATGAACCAAATGTCCAGACATATCAAATGACTAAAGTTGGCAGGGTTCGAGCCAGGTCTGTAATTTCTCATTTAAGTCTGAAGCCCTCAATCAAAACAATTGTCAGAAAATATTTAAATATTTCCAGCAGGGCACGACTTGCCAGTAAGTTCTGTTACAACAATCAGACTTAAAGTACATCAGTGGGACACAAAAAAGAAAAGTAATGAGTACTGAATTCAGTTTATTCCCGCATCAAGGGAATTTAACGAGATGAAGTCCTTAATTACAGGTTAAATTAGAAAAGAATCGCTACCAAATCAAAAGTTGAATGGCCAAATTAGATGAAAAAAAACTTGTCCGTTTATCTCATGTTTTGTTTGGTTTTTTTAAACAAATTTTCTGAACATTGAGGCGAATCGCATTTGCAGCTTTTTAAATGAAAATGTTTTGTCAGGTCAAGTCTGACAGTTTAGCATCATCACTGGGTATCATTTTTTATTGTGCAGTGGGTCAACAATGTCAAAGGGTGTATTTTAAAGGGGAAAAGCTTAGTCTCAAATATGTTTTTTTTTTTTTTACTTTGAAATACAGATTTATTGAGATACAGTATTATGGCAGTTTGAAGATATTGTAACGAGTTATCAGTAGTCCATGTTCTGTTTTGCATGTTCAGAGCCTGTTATAATATGATGTTTAGGGTAGGGTAGGGGGTAAGACTGCAAGAAGCAGGGATGCAGAGAGGGGAGAGTGAGGAAGCCGGGAGGGGGTGGTGTTGAGGGAGCCAAGGAAGAGTTAAGAAGGTAGTGGCTCAAGGCAGTTGTTGATATTATATGGTTGTATGGTGTGGTCGCGGCCTGAAAGATTTCACTTTATTAAAGAAGCTAGTTCTTTGAAGCAACCACTCGACTCATCATTTTATCGCAGAAGCGTTACAATATCTTAAGTTATTTCACTTGAAGGTTTGTCAGTTATGGTGATATTCAGTGCCACAAATTGCAAATTACAACCAATTCAATATTATGTCAGTTTGTAATATTAGGCCATCTATGGGTAGATATGCAGTATCATTTTTGTATGAATACCAAATTGTGAGGATCACTCCCCCACTGAAGCTGTGTCTTGTGTTGGTCTTTCATATTTTTAATACACTGTGCCTGCTTTCATACCTACTGTAAATGCTAAATGTGTCTGTGCACTAAACAGAGAGAGCTGTTGACAGGGTCAAAGTTGATAGCTAATTTTGTAATAAATAGTCAGATGATAGGAGGGGAAACAGTACCCTAGTGGTTACAGAGGTGGGCCCTGGTTTGAGGTCTTCGATGTGCCAGTGGGTTAAATGCACAACTCCACTACATCCTGAACTTTGTAGTGCTCCTCTGTTTCCTGTCTTTCATAATTGGACAAAATGATTAATCCAGGTGTGCCTGATCTCAGCTACCACAATGACAATGGCCAGACACACCTGGATTAATTAGCTTGTCCAATAATGAAAGACAGGAGAGAAAGGACTACTATTAAGTTCAGGAAGTAGTGGGGTTGTGCATATAGCCTATAGAAGTGAACTATCTTGGCCCCTTGAGTTCAACCTTCAACTGCTCCCCAGGCACCAAAACATGACAGCCCACTGCCTTCTAGTCATTTCTGTCCTTTCTAGACATGGGTTAAATCCAGGGGCTTGACATTTCTTTCATATGCCATCTCTCAAACCGCGCACTTGCCCGAATGCATTGAAATTCAGTGCAAAGTGCACATTGTGTACTTCGCCTGTGGAGCGCTCTATTGTCGCTAAATGCTGACGCGAATAGAGCACTGCACTTACCGAAAGTGATGGACTAGCATTGACTGCTAACGTGAGCTAACTCTACTGAGCCGGTATAGCAACCGCTCAAACAAATGACCAGATTATAACTGTCATCAGGGAGTGAACAGCTTGGTACCATGCCACATGCATTAGCAATTTTATCTGAATAATTTCATCAACGTTACTTATATCAGTACAATACAGCCTCCGCTGCAGCAGGGATCACCACTGCTTCATTCTCCGCCATTATTCAGCTCTGCAAACAGTTAGAAAGTCCCACTTTTACCTCTACGTCAGCAAGATGCCGTCCGTTTAGTGGGAGAAGTGTGCTCCGTTTCGCAGTGCATTTTTGGCCGTGATTAGGGTTACATCCAGGTATTTTCAGAACACTGAAATTTTAGCTGAAATCATAGTGTGAACACACTATGCTCTCAAAAAGAGTGTTAAAAATGCTTAAGTGTGCTGAATGAGACATGGCTAATAGTCTTTCACAGAACGTTGGACTCAGTAATTTATCCTGCAAGATGTTACTTGGTACAGTTGGATTGACATTAGAACTTTCATAGGATTCAAATACCGTTCTCCATATAAAAGGAAAATACTCAATGGTGCCAATGATATTACTCTGAGGTTAAAAAAAAAAATGACAGCATGTCTCCTGTCATTACTTTAATGTCAAAAGAAACCTCTTGCTTTACAAAGAAGCTAATTTGTTTTTAAGTGCACATTTTATTATTCTAACCATATTTCATATCATTATAATATTAACTCACTGCTCCATCCGTGTTTCCACGTAATTCAAACCACAACCCAACCGTTCCACTTACTTAAGGGTTTTAATCGGGGGAGCTGTTTTAATCTCTGGCGGAGCTTGTCAGAGAGAACCAAGTGCTGATCATCTTTATTTCGGTTATTTTCAACCAATCCAGCAGATGGCGGTGTCAGACAAGCTTAAAAAAACCTACCAGGAAGTGATGTGCTTCCATGATGCCTGCCTGTGTTAGCGGTTGTTAGCCCAAGAAGTGTGCTGGATTCTGTTGCGAGGGGGAGAGAACATGGCGACCAGTTGTAATCGAAGCAGTTTAGGAGGTGGATGAAGGAGGAAAGTTTGTGGAAAAAGTGATCGGTGACAGAAAGTGACACGATCGATCGAAGACACATCCATACATGGAAATACAGCAGCGAAGTGCGGCAGCTGAAAGTGAAAGTAAGTCAACGGCATGCGGTTGTTTCCAGTGGGGGAGGGGGTTGCTCATGCACCTAAGCTGTGGTAGAGGGAAGGAGGGGGGGAGGAGTAGAGGGAGACGTTGCTGCTCTATGTTTCTGCCAAATATTATGTTGTGAAACAAACTTGTTGTGGCTTATTTAGCTAATAAATAATTATTTTGCCACCAAAACTCTTTTCTCAGTGTTGTATTTGTTGTTTCATAGAAGTAAACAGCTATTCAGATTATGAAGGTGTCACTAAAGTAAAAAAATATTGGTATCAAAGACACTTTTCCACCCGAAGTGCATTGCAGCATTCAAAGCTAGTTTTCTTAGCTTTTTGGTCAGAAACAGGCATTTTCGCTGCAACAAACCCCTGTTCTACTGCAGATTACTAAAGAATGGAAAAAGCTGAAACAAATGTTTTTTTTCTGATAAAAGAAGAGAGAAAGAAAGAAGAGAGTCTATATTCTGTGGATCTCCCAAAATCAGTGAAAATGCTTAAAAATCCTGACAATATGGAGCACTCTGCTCGGAAAAGGTCTGGCAGTCAACGAGTTAAAAACATATATTATTTCATCAAACAGATTCATTACCAAAAGAGAACAATCAAACAGTTTCCTCTTCCATGTATCTATATTGATTTTGAAATACAATTGTTTTTTGTTTTTTTGTTTTGTTTTGTCTTGTCTTGTTTTTTTTTTACTTTTATACAGTATAAATCAAAGCCTTGATTCAATTTATATGCTATATGTGACAACTTAAAATGTTTCAATGTGAAATTCAAATGTTGAAATCTAATCAAACAGACAGCAGCGACCTGACATTATTCTTTGACATGATGCAACCTAGTTGCAATGAGAGTTAAAATTCAGCACATGTGATGCAGGGATTAAGTCAGTAGTCCGTGAACCAACAGTATGGGCTTTTGCAGTGACCTCCATGCCATCCAATAAGGTTGTTTTGATTTTATAAACTGCAATCAACGTCAATATTAAATGAATCTCCAAATTATAGGTGTGATTTCGTGTCTTCTGTCATCCTCACTTTTAAGTCAGTAAATTATTCTTCATGCATGAATTGGTGTTCGCATGTTTCAGTGCACACCCTGTGTTTTTGTACAAGGGATTGCAAAGTCAAATCCTATTTGTAAATTCCACGCCTCCCAAAATATGTCTTTGTGGGGTTGTTGATGTCATGCACAGCTTTGCTGTTTTACATTCCTGACAGACTCATAAGCTTTCAAGCCCAGGACCAATGAGCTTTCATGAATTAACACTGTCAAAGCCATGTAGCTGTGGGGACAGAGATTCTTGTTTGCACCTGCTTACAAAATTGTGGTTTAATTCATGTGTGGTAGAGAGGTATTTCACGTTAAAACATGGAAAAGTATGAAGAGGAATTTTTTTAATGCAGGTCTGAGCATTTATATTTCATTGGCAATTTTGAATTCATTATCACCTTAAGAGGTGTAGACCTTGGAACAGTGGGAGACCACACACTATTAGACCAGGGACACATGGCTATGATTAGTACAGAAAACACATGAAATAAAAACACATTTAGATGATAACTTCCACCCATTTAAAACTGCTGTGAGCTGTGCTTCATCTCTGTCAGAATCCTTGAGAAGGTGCCTGAGAGCATGACTCAAAAGGCAGCTAAAAAAGGAAAGATGTGTTTAATTAGATCAATTAGGATACAAATATCAAAGCAGATGAACAATGCCTAAATGTAGCTACTCTGGGTAGGAAAAACAAACAAAAACAAGGTTTAAAATAAAACAAGCAGGAAGGAGAACAGAAAGATAAAATTTGAGACAAATAATCTAGCAAAGATGGAAATGAAACATAGCAGATGAGTTTGTTGGAAGAGTGAGGAGTGGGATAAATGAGTATGAATGAAAAAACACAATGGCCCTCATTTATCAAACGATCGTAGAAATGGATCGTACATCTGATTGTAAAAATGGTCGTACGATTGGACCCATGTGTGATTTATTAAAACGTTTGTATCGGTCCAATCTCGTCGTACGAACAAAAGAGTCTTGATAAATACCACGGCTGAAATCCATCGTCATATAAATGTCACGCCCACGGTTACGCCCTCAAACATGCATGATAATGAGGCTTCGCCCAGCGAGGTTGAACCATGGAGAGGAGAGATTCTGCCAAAAAAGAAACTTTTGGGGGGGATCAAATCAGAATTCCTCATTTGTGAGGTGACAAAGATTAAAGAGGTGCTGTTTGGCAGCTTAAAAACCGAAGTCAGAGACGTGCCCAAAAACGCTGCACGGAAGAGGATCAGTCAGCCTAACCGGTGTTGAACGACCTGCTGAGATATTAATAAAAGTCTCTATAGGCCTGGCTGATATGGTTTATACGTTTTATAAGTTATGAAATTTAATAATAGCCCACATCTAATAGCAACGTCATAATTCTTTAGCCAATGGGTCAAGAAAAAGTGGTCCAATATGAAACTCGCCACCAAAAGATCTTTCACCGGCCCCCACTTGTCATTAGTCCAACCGCTGCGCACCAACAGGTGGATGCTGGTCGGATCCAAGCCTGACCCAGACAGGAACAGAAGAACAGATGACTTGCATTTGCAAAGCTAAGGGACAGTCTACTGACTGACCACTTATACAACTTTAAGGTATAGACTACTTATTAGAAATGACGGATCAGCTGCTGTCTCCTCCGTATAGCCCAGTCAGGACTGCAGAGCGGCTCCGGGCGCATCTGCTCCTCTGACTGTGCATCAAAACTCTCCATCAGCTGTCCAAGCGATGTGCAGCACTGCACAGAGCAGGATTGTGTTGTAGATTTTCTCCGAGTCTAAAGCAGCGTTTCATCCCTCTCGTCCGATACCCACCTGCCTTCCTGCAGCCTGAAGCAACGCTCCACCTGGGCTCCTGCGCGTGTGTGTGTATGCCTACCTACGCTCCTATGTGGCAGTTTTACCAGCGGGGTGAGGAGATGCACGAAGAGTGCAAAGCACTTGTCTCCTAGAACTATATGTTAATGATCTTAATAATTTGTTGAGAAAAATAGAGGAATAAAATTCAGTTACAGCCATTTTTGTAATTTTGGGAATACATTCCCTTTTTTTTTTTTTTTCTTTTTCTTTTTCTTTGCAAATGGATTCATTCTTAGTGCTGGATATGTAAATACTTAAATGACAGTTTGCAGTTTGGTTTATAAATATTTCCATGTTCTGCTGTGCCGCGCTGCAAAACCTCACTGACTCAAAATTGCGTACACCAACTCAGAGCTGTTGTGACATTTGATCGTATCCTACACTCATGTCCAACTTGATAAATGCTGAGTCTTGCGTGGAAATGGTCATACGCCAAATTTTCGTTATACAATCGTTTGATAAATGAGGGCCATTTACTCCTTGTCACTGACCCCCTGTTTATGACTCCAAAAACATAAATTAGCAGACCATAAACCCAAAACCTGATCTATTCAATCTAGCATGACCGTAGAGAATATAAATATATATTTTTTTTCGTTTAATATATGAGCTTTCCTCATGCACATAATGCCAAACACAAGCCCGATCATAGTTTGTATGAGACAAATATCTATACGTACAGTATATCTTAAAAATCCTCAATTTCTGATGAACACTTGTAAGCAGTTTAAATATTTCTAGAATGTAAAATCATTTCTTTTTACCAACTTTTTAACCTCAACATGCAGAATTGATTGTTCTTTTTTTAAGCTGTGCATTTGTTTATCTCAATGGAGTAGAGACCAGTCATGGCGACAGTATGTCAATTTCAAGATCAATTGTTGGCTCCTTGCCTCTGGCCTTTGCATTACATTACCATAGTAATGACTTTTTGACCCTCCTTCTTAAAGTGGAGGCTGTGCAATCCCAGTTGTAGACACAAATGGCATACCTGAAAGTCATTTGTGGTGTGTAATGGATTATTCTTTCAGGACCTTGTGTATTCACATGTCAAGTACCATAAGTGACTATCCATGGAACGGTTGTAATGAACTGTGAAGGTAGCAGGCTGAAAATGTCTTCCAATAAATGTACATCTTCCTTTACTACTTTGAAATGACTCCTTGGAAGAATATTGTATTTCTTTATCTTTGTATTATGCGTATAGGGATATTCCTGTGTAATGATGTAGTAAGTTATCTATTATAAGTTATTATATTATCAATGTTGTTCTGAAATATTACACACATTATGCTCAGGGCCGCCTTAACCTACTGGTAGGCCCCTGGGCTGAGAAGTTTTGTAGGCCCTGTCCCGTCCTCCAAATTTACTCGATTTTTCTCTTTTTTTAAAAAAAAGAGCGTCATTATAGAAAATACTATCTAAGGCTGTTCCAGTGTTTTGTTTTTAGTTTGACATGATATTGATTTTCAGATAATGTGAGCAGAATAAAAAATAATAGTAATAATGATAATAATAATACAAAATCTGAAATAAATAATAATAAAATAAATAAATAATAGCAGCAACAAATCAAACTAGACTTTAAGAAAAATCAAACTGGCTGATTAGTTCATGCTGCTCAAATAACCTGTGGTTCACTCATGAAAGCTATCAAGTCCACATTCAGCCAAATATTTCACACCTCAACATCCCTCTATAGAACCTGTGTCCAGTATTCACATTGGTCATTTAACTGTTTCTCTGTTTGGAGTCTGCTGTTCCACAGTCGGCTGCTGGATTAATATAAGCAATCATGGCTTTTCTGGGGACATCACTGTCATTCATTCATTTTCTGCACAGCAGCAGGGTTGCAGGGGGCTGGAGTTTATCTATTATCAGGTGAGAGGCAGGTACACCTGGACAGGTCTATGGACGTCACTGCCCTCTGCTAAATGATAAACATGATCACCCTTGATGGAGAGTAACGTAGCCGTTCTCTGTTTACTCACTCCCCGTTACTTTGCGCCTGCCACGTGCGCTCTACGCAGATTTATCAGCACTTTTATTTCGACAAGGTATCGGTCGTATTTGTACCCAGTAAGCGCTGACTTTGGGCCGGTTTAAGTTTTCCCCAGAGGCCCAGGTCACCGCTAATGTGCCATCTCATCCCTCCTCTCTCTCTCTGATGCGCGTGTGCCCGTCTCAGCTCCCTCCCCCCCCCACCCACCTCTGTATTCCTCTCCTGTGTCCGTTACCTCTGCATCAGCGTGGGCATCGCTGCCTCCTCAGTGGGTTAGATGAGCGGTTTCCTCGCTGTCATTTGTGTGAGGCTGAAAGAATCCAAGGAGCTTCGGGATGCTCTTTAGTCATTTTCTTGTGAAAAAACCTCTAAAACCGTCATTTTTAGCCAACACAGCCTACACCTGTCTCTAAAGTTAAGTGATGGAGCATCATCAGATTGTCACATGGCGGCGGGGCGGGGCTTGTAGGAACGGGTTTATTTGGATCAATCAGCAGTTTCTAATTTGCATATAATGTGATTGACAGGAAAACTGACAAATTGCATAATAACTTTACTTTTTATTATTTTTTCCCAAAAATATAGGCCCCTGAACTCCATTGGCCCCTGGGCTTCAGCCCAGGAAGCCCGTGCATTAAGGCGGCCTTATTATGCTGTGAATAATAATAATTAGCTGCTGGTTTGACTGAATGCATGACTTAATCATTTTTTCAAGATCTTGAGGACTTTCTCTTATTATTGTTATCATATTAGGCTCTCTTGGAGATGCATACCTGTAGTTGCATACTTAATAAATGATAAAGGTCAGTCGGATCTGGCCTTAATGTGAATCTTATTACAAATGGAAGGCTTTACAATGGATAATGGAAAAACTACATTCACATTATCAGTCCAATTCTTTAACTCTGATTCTATTCTAATTCTAATTTAACACATCAAATCTGAGACTTTGCAATCACTTGCACTTTACAATGAAGTTAATGGAAATGCCCACTAAAATGGCAGGTTGAGAGCAGGACTCAGGCAGGTAAATTATAAACACAAAAATGACTTTTCTCAACAGAGTGATTGCAGGACAAAAACATGCTGCAATAGGATATTTAGTAAAGTGTAATGATAAAAAAAGAACATAAAATGAGGCTGAATACGTGAAAACGGAGGGACATAACAGTCACACTGAAAAGGTTTGAGTGAGAGCAAAGGTAACTACAGATAATATACTGAGCGATGTATGACAAATTAAGGAAGTGGAAGTAATTAAGCAATGAAAATAGTAAAACTTCAGTAGGCCATATGTAATATGTTCTTTCTAGTAGTCTTTCCCAGTCCTGGTCCTCAAGTACCCCTGACCTGCATGATTTGGGGATTTCCATACTTTAACACACCTGACTCAAATGAATGGCTCATCAACTGTCTGGTAAATAACTTGATGAGCAGCTCAGTTAGTCTTCATCAGGTGCACTGAAGTTGGACAGACCTAAAATGTGCAGGGTAAGGGTACTTGAAGATCAGGATTGGGAAACACTGTGCTAGACAGACCCGGAAATTCTTGCAAAAGAGATGTCTGCTGTCAATGAGACGCATCCCTGCAGGTTATAAATATGAGAATACTTATTTTAGACCACATATACTGTAGATGTGACACCAGTTGAGTTTAGCAGTCAAAACTGAAAATATATTTTAAGGCTGTTTATATAAAAACAAACACAAACAAACAAATAAATAAATGATGAATTGTGTCTGGATTACTCCAGAAAAGGGAAGGTAGCTCTGATAATAATCAGGGACAGGATAAGACTGGCAATTAGCAAAACTGTTTGGTTAACACTTGCTCTTCCACCAGAAAAGTTTAACTTTTTCTCTGCAAGCAAAACTAGCCAAGCAAAGACCAATTTGGCAAACCAAGATGACACACCTTTTAATAGAAATTAGAAGAAAGACCATTAATGGCTCACGCTGCTAGTAATGGAAAAGCTGCTAAAGTTCTGCATTGCCCCAGCTTTGCAAATTTGCACCTGTTCTTACCCCTTTGATTCAAGTCTGATAAACTGACCTCTAATTAAACCTGTGGGCTTCACATTTACAAATTCTGAAGTGCTATATTTTTAGATGTGAATTTGGAAAGTAATGTGTGTAATATCAGTTGAAAATGCAAAGCTTTAATAAGGCTGTGTGTCGACCCGAATTGTCTCAAGAATAAGTATTAGGTTTGAGGAGTAAAGTTGTAAGTCAGGATAAGCAGTGTAGTATGGACCGTGGACCGTTTTTTTTTTTTTTTTTTTTTTTTTTTTTTCTTGTCCTGTCCAGCATCGAAGCAAGCAGAATGGAAATCTGATTGCTTTATTCTGTTGAACAGTTTTGCTTTATCAAGCGGAGCTTTATGAACATAAGGCTCCACTTGATATCATGTTTATTCATTTTATTTCTTTATTTAAACATTTGTCTATTACACCATTCCATTTCATACTGCTGGGCCTGACAAGGGAGAAATGAAAGTTAACAAAGGTAATGATAGAAAGTGAAACAGAGAGAAAGGAGTAAAGAAGAGGAAGAGAGAGAGGAGAGAAAACATGAATCCACTTACACAGTTCACTGGTACATCTGTACCGCGATCCCTAAACAACCAAGGTCTCTGTTGGAAAACAAAACAAGCAATCCCCTACAGGAGGACCTGCAGGTGGCTTAAATATCCTCAGATCATACAAACACACGCAGAACTACGCAGAGAAGAGGTACAACCTAGTCATTGCAATGGGAAGTAGAGAAGAGGTACAACCTAGTCATCGCAATGGGAAGCAGTGTCACAGTGTTAACATGCATAATAAAGGGTGCTCCGTGGTGATACAGTCATGCAGATGCAGCCTCGTCTCTGCAAGGAGGAGGAAGCCCGCAAGGCTCGCGACCCAGGCCCCCAGCAGCCACCCAGAGGCCCAGATCCCAGCTACCCCCCCCCAAAGAGCGGACATGCATCCCCCCGAAGGGCGGCAAAAGGCGGCCCCAGCCGGAGCCCCCCGCAGTCTGGAGGCCCAGGCCCCAGCGGACCAAGACCAGCAGCTGCTGACCCCACCGGGCGCCGGGCGTCCCCCGGAGCGGAGACAGCGCCGGGCCCAGGGCCCAAGCGCCCAGGAGCAGCCACCCCCCCCCCCGGACCCGGGCGGCCCAACCGAAACCCAGGAGGACCGGACCCCCAGACGACGCCCCCCAGGGCAGGCCAGCCCCCACCCCAAAGTCCCTGCCCCATACACCTGACACCAGGGCGCCACCACCTCTACCACCCCCTACCCCGCCACCACGCTCACACACACACTCCCCACACACCTACCCCAACACTAGGGCTGAAAGATATATCGTCACCGCCCCCACATCGAGACACAGGCACCCAAGACATCAATACCGCAAGAGCAACCACATACAAGATACAGATCCCCCTGCGCCCCGCCCCGTACAAAAAGCCCCGGAAGCCACAAACAAAACCGCACCCCCCACCAAAGCGCCCGGCCCCCAACCAACCCGCAGCCACACCGCACCGCACCGACACCAAGATGCCCGGCACGAATACCGAGATACGAACCTCCGCCCACACCGCCCAGCCCTACCCAACACCTCCGTGTACCCCCCCCACACACGCATACACCCACCCACTCCGCTCTCTGACCTTACATACCCACACTCACTCCTCTCTCCACCCCCAACACTCTCCTCCCTCTACCGTCCACACCTACCCCCACCTCCTCATACCCTCTAACACACACATGCACTCCCCCCACATAACTGCACCAACCCCCTCCCCACCCCCCCACACATACGCCCCCACCTCCCTATACCCCCAATACCCCATACAGTCCCCCCCTTACATGTCCAGCCCCGCCCATCCCTCTGACCTATCACACTCCCGCCCTTCCGTGTCTTTAAAACCCTGCAAAACAAAGTTTTGCATCCTGGACACACTATGTTCACACTACTGTGATGAATGAAGCCACACAGCAGATGGTTTGCTGCATAGGATCCTGTTGGAAGTCCTCCAGAGAAGTGCTTTGGATGGTGGCACAAATTTTCAAAAAGTACTCAGTAGATGATTAGATAACTCATGGTCTATTAAAGTTAGGAATTTAATCAGTCCGTAAGGCTAAAGCCGGGATCAGACTACACAACTTTTTTCATCGTTCATGGTGGTCACTATGTCAGATTAACAGACATTGTGTAATAAAATCGGACGGTGTCTCGTTACTCGCGAGTGGTCACACCACAAGAATGACACCAGGCAGACAACCGTCTGATCATTGCGTGGTGTCGCAAAAGACAACATGAGACGGGGAGGCGGGACAAGCAGCTGTCAATCTGTCACTTGGTTTGGAGGCCTCTGAATTAACTGTTTGGGTCACTCAAGAAATGGAAAGTGGACGGAGGACATCAGCTCCTGTCCATTATTGAAGTTTTGGACTCATGTGACAAAGATGTTTTTCCCAACATGATCTGTTTGTGTGTATTCTGGTAACGCTGCATGTTCGAGTTGCAACTAAACAGGATTAAATCCCCAATGTGCACAGTGAGACTGAAAAGCGTCTCGCTGCTCATCTTTGAAAAAGAACTCGTGGAGAAAGGGCGGAGGCAGGGCGCCCAGTGCCAAGCAAGGCCAAAACTATCAGTCTGACCAGAGTCTGTTGCCACGAGAGCAAAGTCCAGCCAACCCAATGACATTACTTTAAAAAACTGCCTTAAAGTGAAATAAAGTGTGTTGTTCTATACAAACGCACACACATGCGTCCTTACGTGTGCGCTCCATCAGTGCCGGTAGAGAGCATGTTGGAAAACACAACAACCACATGAAATCACACACACATGATGAATTGAGAGCTGCGCAGTGCACAGTAGCATCGCTGTGTCTATACTCTGCGCCCAATAGCTGTGTTCAGATGGTTAATTAACTTTGATGATCATGCGTAATGTGGATAGTTATGGCTGAGTGCACGAGTACGCGCATGAGTGTGTCACATTTGTTCATCTCATTGAGCGCAATGTCTGTTATGTTGCAGTGTTTTTATTTAAACACAAAGTGTGATTTTTTGATTACTTTGTCATTGATTTATTAATAGCGTCACACGTGAATGTTTGGACCTGCTGTGAACTACTGTTGACTATTACTGATAGAACACACACATTGTGTGGATATGTTTCGTGTTAATAAAGTATGTTGTACTTGAGAGAGATACACTCTTTTGAAAGTTCGTGGAGGTGTAACACTGTTAAAAATAAATTTGGCACACCCAGTATTGTGTTTTTTTTTTGGGGGGGGGGGCTATACCAGTAGTATGGGCTCTCCATTCTGCACATCAAAGAGGCACGGAAACTGATGCCACAGCTTCACAAATCTCTCGTCGGTTCCACCTGACGGCAGCTGTGTCTCTCCCCCTTTGCCATTGTTTTTTGTGTACCAGCGCTCCTGAGCGTCTCTCTGGTAGAAGCGAGAGGCGCACTGTCTTTCTATTGGTAGTTATGTGGGGACACATCACAGGACATGTCACACTAGACGGACAAAACCCCAAAATTCTGATATGCCAGTCTTTCTGCGTCGTGGTCATGAAGTGTTGCAGATGCCAAATTGCCAATCGCTGATTATTTCATATTACACGGAGCAAAGACGTGAGGTCCTGTGATCCGACAACGTGGGATCAGGCACGACAGTGAGCGACTCTCTGCGACATCTCCGTCAGGTCAAAATCGGGCTAAATTTGTGTAGTTTGATCCAGGCTTAAGAGAAAGCCTGGGATATCCCTCAACCAAAGGGATATCCCAGTGGCGAGGTAGCCAGGGCACATGATCTATTAGAGGCATAGTCACAGGACCCCACACTGTCACATCTCTCCCCCTCTTTCCACAAACAAGTCCTCGTGCTCCATGCAGAGTGCTACCAATTACAAATCCATGGACTTATTACCAGTGCCACATTTATCCTGCCGACAATGCCCGAATGTGGCAAGGGTATGCAAGTAGGTGCCCAGGCAGGATTTGATCTCCAGACTCCCCGGTGAGAGTCATGCGCACTAACCAGTCGGCCCAAGGGCTATCCCTGTGGCCAGGACCCCACACTGTCACAATATGTTTTATAAATATACCCTGAAAAACTCTGAGGCCATCCTGGAGGTCTTTGAATTAAAGCACCAAATTGTGAGCACTGAAGTTCTCAATAAGGCATCTGGCGGAGAACCATCATTGCATATAAATCCTCCTCAAGTCCATTTATTGCCATCTCTTTACTGCCAACAAATAAATGAGAGCAAAATATACCCCATGATATAAGATCTGCTAGAGGAAGAAATTGAATTTCAGCATTGTTAAAATGAGGGCAGAAGGTGATTACATACTTTATATTTCCATAACAAAGCTACCAGTATGCTCTGCATGATAGCAGCCCAGAGAAGCTTTGGCACTTAGTACTTTATTAAGTGTTCAAATCTGTGTCAACATGGATGTAAAACTTAACATTGCTGCCAGCTCTTCAAATATTTCCTGATTTTCAAACAACACAGAGAATATTTTATATAACAAATATGTATCCCTTGCAGATTTGTGTTACTTATCCTGAGAACAGAGAAAACATGCTAAGAGTTTTTCAGCTTTCAACTTCTTTACTTTGAGATTTCAGAAATTGAACGCATCTTTGAATTGGTGTGTACATGTATATGGGAAACTTCAGTTTTCTTTACAAAATGTGACATACTGTGTAGTGGCAACATGGGAACTGTTTCAGAAGGCAGGGACAGTTTGTATTCTTTGAATAGTTGAAAAAGTGCTGGCATAGAACACAGAGAGAGAGAGAGAGAGAGGTCCCAAATTATCAAATAAATATATAAATATGTGGATCCCCTATTCACAGATGGCTGAGAGGATGCCATGCAAAATGTCCCTCAGGATACAAAGTTGCCTTCACTGCCAGGCAGATATTTGGCATTTTAGGAACTGTCAGCAGGCCTCATTTGCTCGTATGGAATCCTGAGCGCATATGCATAGTCGTATGTAATTGTACAGCCCTGAATGGGCTATGGCAAGTCCCAACTCAGCTGGGTGAAAATAATAATAATAATAAAAACATGCACTTCCAAGCAGCTCTACATGTTTTCAAATCTACTTAGTGCATTTAAATACTTGGATGACAAGCCTAAAAAATGTTTTTATCTGTGGCAGTATACCATATGTTAAGTTTTGAAATGGGCTTCTTATAAACAGCAGATGGGAGGCAATTATTCCTACTTTTGGATAAAAGTCAACAATGCCACCCAAATTTTTTGAGGTCAAATGAAAAATATCAATATCAATTTCTTAAACAAATCATTTGGCATTTGCAGTGTTAACATGCAGATTGCATAGCACACTTTTTTTTCTTTCCAAGGATTAATAATCTGTTGTATGTCATCAGTTGCAATCTGTTGTATGTCATATCTCTGATCTTCTGGTCCAAGAAGACTTTGTTCTCATAATATCTATGGCTCAGCTCAAAGGCAGCAAAGTGATTTTCCTATGATTTTATGAGCTTAAAAGATTTTCCGTCTGTATTTTACTTCAGTTGCACAATGATACCTGACAGTGCATTGTCCTTGTTTCTGAGAGGATCTCACACGAGACTGAAGCTGTCTTTTCCAACTGTCTAAATGCATCACCTTGTGTCACCTTAAACCAGAATGACTGGCTGATTGATTTTCTTTTGACAGATCAATGCGTTCTTGCTCATCCAGCACTGTCAGACTGTGTGAGATCTTTTAAGACACTGCTCACCTAAAAATGAAATTCAGTCAACTGATAGAGGTTTCAGTTTATCCGGATACCAAACACACCATGAGTTGCTGGCATATCATGAGTGAATTGAATAGTGTTCTGTTCTTAAGTTGATGCAGACAATTTTATCATGTCCTGGATATTTTGTATTCTCACAACTAACTTCTTAATGATCTTTTTCTTTTTAGTTAAACATCATAAATTTTTGCATACTCCACACTTTACCTTAGTGTGTCCCACCTCCTCTTTAAAATTGCATGTTGGTGCAGTTTTATATTTAAAATTCTTATATTGCAGGATTCAGTCCAACTGAGACATTCTTCATGTCTTTTCATTAAATATTTAGGAAGCCAAAGTATAATCTCTTTGGGATACTCACTGAAAATTGAACAAGTCTTAACTTTACAGCATGATTTTAGATGGGAAAATTAAACTATTTCTGTAAACATAAAGAATGTTCTTTTAAAGAGTAAAAAAAAATACATTGTGAGCATGGCATCAAAGAAGCTGTCGGCTAACTGGAAGTGGAGTGAAGTTACTCTATCTTTACAAGACAGTAAATCTGTCTGAGGTTAGTGGGAAGGGTTAAGATAAACGACTCAAAACGGTAATGTGGGCGGAGTTGGATGTCCTGCCCTGCCTAATATCTGACTCTGCCTCGTCCTACAAGCCGCAGGTGGGACATTCTCCTTTTCACTGCCAGAGTTTTGCCGCTTGGTCTATATAACTGTAATATACTGTATATAGTTTTTTTTTCATCTACATTGCCATGGTGACTCGTGGAGTCGGGGCTCCATTGATGCTGGCATTTTATCATGTTATCACACGTGTAAAACCCCGGGTTGAACTACCCTGAGATGATTAAACCAACTCAAATCAGCTGTTCTGGGACCGAAAACTCAGTTTTGTATCTCTGAGTATATGAACTCAGTGTTCAGGGTTACACTTACAGTTTGTTGAACCTGCTTCGTGAAACAGACCCCAGGCGTATTTTAATGAAAGGTAAACAAGACGTTATTAGGATAGCTTTCAAATGGGGGGCTGTTTTGTTACATGATACAAATGACCGTGATGATGGAAAGCTGTTAAAGGTGTCATAACCTAGTGTTTTACATACACAGTCCTTCTTAAGTGATATTCTAATGAATTTTTAATCATAGTTGGGTGGGAGGAAATTTTTTTTTTTTTTCTACTTGTCCTGTCCAGCATCGAAGCAAGCAGAATGGAAATCTGATTGCTTTATTTTGTTGAACAGTTTTGCTTTACCAAGAGGAGCTTTATGAACATAAGGCTCCACTTGATATCCTGTTTATTCATTTTATTTCTTTAATTAAACATTTGTCTATTACACCATTCCATATCATACTGCTGGGCCTGACAAGGGAGAAATGAAAGTTAACAGAGGTAATGATAGAAAGTGAAACAGAGAGAAAGGAGTAAGGAAGAAGAAGAGAGAGAGGAGAGAAAACATGAATCCACTTACACAGTTCACTGGTACATCTGTACAGCAATCCCTAAACAACATTCCAAGGTCTCTGTCGGAAAACAAAACAAGCAATCCCCTACAGGAGGACCTGCAGGTGGCTTAAATATCCTCAGATCATACAAACACACGCAGAACTACGCAGAGAAGAGGTACAACCTAGTCAGCGCAATGGGAAGTAGAGAAGAGGTAAAACCTAGTCATTGCAATGGGAAGCAGTGTCACAGTGTCAACATGCATAATAAAGGGTGCTCCGTGGTGATACAGTCATGCAGATGCAGCCTCGTCTCTGCAAGGAGGAGGAAGCCCGCAAGGCTCACGACCCAGGCCCCCAGCAGCCACCCAGAGGCCCAGATCCCAGCTACTCCCCCCCCAAAGAGCGGACATGCATCCCCCCGAAGGGGGGCGGCAAAAGGCGGCCCCAGCCGGAGCCCCCCGCGGTCTGGGGGCCCAGGCCCCAGCGGACCAAGACCAGCAGCTGCCGACCCCACCGGGCGCCCCCCGGAGCGGAGACAGCGCCGGGCCCAGGGCCCAAGCGCCCAGGAGCAGCCACCCGTCCCCCGACCCGGGCGGCCCAACTGAAACCCAGGAGGACCGGACCCCCCAGACGACACCCCCCCAGGGCAGGCCAGCCCCCACCCCAACGTCCCTGCCCCACACACCTGACACCAGGGCGCCACCACCTCTACCACCCCCTACCCTGCCACCACGCTCACACACACACTCCCCACACACCTACCCCAACACTAGGGCTGAAAGATATATCGTCACCGCATCCACACCGAGACACGGACACCCAAGACATCAACACCGCAAGAGCAACCACCCAAAAGATACAGATCCTGCCTGCCCCGCATACAAAGCCCCAGAAGCCACAAACAAAACCGCACCCCCCACCAAAGCGCCCGGCCCCCAACCAACCCGCAGCCACACCACACCACATCGACACCGAGATGCCCGGCACAAACACCGAGATACGAAACTCCGCCCACACCGCCCAGCCCTACCCAACACCTCCATGTACCCCCCCCCCACACACACACATACACCCACCCACTCCGCTCTCCGACCTTACATACCCACACTCACTCCTCCCTCCACCCCCAACACTCTCCCTCCCTCTTCCGTCCACACCTACCCCCACCTCCTCATACTCTCTAATACACACATGCACTCCCCCCACATAACTGCACCAACCCCTCCCTACCCCCCACACATACGCCCCCACCTCCCTATACCCCCAATACCCCATACAGTCCCCCCTTACATGTCCAGCCCCGCCCATCCCTCTGACCTATCACACTCCCGCCCTTCCTTCCTTCAGCCCCTCATGACCATCCCTACTAGACACTCACGAGCATGCCACTCCTTCCTCCATCCCCCCTTTCCTCCAACCACTTACCCACATCTCCTCCCTCTTCCAGCCCAAGTTCCTCCCTTCCACATTTCCTCTTTCACACTCTCATTCATTATTCTCACATACCCACCTCGCTCTTGCCCATGCCCTCGTGCCTCCTGAGTGGTAGCTCGGGCCGGGGAAGGAGCCGTGAGCTCCAAGCCCCCAACACGCCCCCCCGCCCTTGTCCTAAAAACATCAAACTTCGCAACGTTTTTCTTTTATAGGCTTATTTTTTTTCACGTATGGTATATAATTATTGATAAGACCAGGACTCAGTCTATTAAATAAAGTTAAGCCCCGTTTCCACCAACGGGTCTGGTCGGATCGGTCCACGTTTTTTTTGCGTCTCCACAGATAAAAACCTGGATGAGTACCCTTATATCCGACACAACCCGGCCTACTTTTTTGTCACCCTTCGGTAGGGGTACTGATCTTACCGATCCGGACCAAAGAGGTGGAGCTAACACAAAGCAATACATTGATTCGTTGAAAAATCTCACTTCCCGGGGTGGTGATTAGCTCAGTTGGTTGAGCAGCCGCCCCATGAACAGAGGCTACAGTTCCTCAGCGCAGTCGACCCCAGTTCAATTCCCGGTCCAGGTCCCTTTGCTGCATGTCACTCCCCACTCTCTCTGCCCCCTTCCTGTCACTATGCACTGTCATATAAAGGCCACTAGTGCCCAAAAATCCTTTAAAAAAAAAAATCTCACTTCCCACGTGACCTGGTGTAAAAACAAAGCCTGGGTGACTCCTTTTGTTTCTGTCACGTGTGGCGCGGTGTTTTGGTTAAACTGCGTTGCACGGCGATGATGTCACGCGATCACGTAGCAGCGCTGTCCAGCTAATTCTCCGCCTCCAGAGTAAGGGTACAGGTTGCTGTGGGGACGCAGCGTGAAATCAACACATCCGTACCAAAACCCACCCGTTCCGGCCTGGCCCGACCCAGACCCGCGGGTGGCTTTAGGTTGGTTGAGCGTTGCATTTCCACTTTAATCCACTGTTACAGCACTAAAAACTGCTAAATTCTTCCGAAACAGCACAGCATGGCGGGTTTTTTTTTCCCCTCGTAGTTGACGTCACATCATCATCCTCCTCTCTGACAAAGCTGGTCATTAATCGGTATTAATCCACGGCAGGTAATCAGCTGATTTCAGGTGATGCTAAAGAGGCAAGCTTAGCAGCTAGCAGCCTCTGTAGTTCACGTCATCCGCGTCCAAAAAACAAAATCGCTTACTGTGGAGAGCGCACTCTTGTGGCTGATTCTGGTGAGAAGAGAGAGCCCGCACTTAAAAACGAAGCCACTGTCACTCTCTGCAGTTTCTGGCACATTTTGACTGAGGTACTGTTCCAATACACATTTTAACATGAAAAAGTGGAATTTCTGGGTGATGACTCCTTTAAGCTAGCTTTCATAATAGCTTTGAATAAAAGAGATGAAAAAACCCCAGTATATGGGGCATAAATTTGTCACTGTCAGAGATGATTCCGTCAAACATGGTCCCTATCAAGGTCCTCCCTCGTGTGAACACAAACTGATGGGGAAGGGTAGTTCTGATAACTATACTCAAGACGGGTAGTTCTAGGAACTGCATTCCTAGAACCTCTCTGTCTGAATGCACCCTTTGGAGATACAGTGATTTCAGATTGGTAAGCCATGTTTTATAATATTTAATCTTAAAACGTGAACCACTTGAAAACCTTTATTTCCATTTAAAACCAAAAGAGGTTGTTCTGGTCACTCCTAATTTATTGTGTACTTAGGCTCAAAGCATAAGCAAATAATTTAATTCATTCACTACGCTCAACAGGAAAACAGAGGGGTTTCTCTCACTGACAGAAAGAACCCTGATTCAACATGTGGAATCAAATTTAAACAGGCAGAGCATCAATGCCAGAAAAGATGGGCAGTTCGCTTATGCCTCCAACATCCCCAACAGTCAATTGTGGATTCGGTACACATAAGCTCTTTGACATCTAAGATAGAAAAATAAGTCAAACTACATTAAACTTATGTTCATGTGTTGTCATTCATTGAATGGATGACTGACAAGTATATGATACTATGGCTCACAAGGTACAGTGCTTATATTAGAGGATTCCCACTATACAGCAAAAAGGGCCAAGATGTGATTCAGTGTGGCTGCATATATTATATACCTTTGGACCCAGTTGGGAGTCAGTAAACAGAACAGTGAGACAGTGAGTTAGGGCTTTTAATCCTGATGATACATTGGCCTCAACGCCAAATTTCCAACAGCTCTTCTATGCAAAAATGAGAGAAAAACAAATTTCATATGCATAAAAATAAATCCTTGGTGATGTTGTTGGAGGGGCTTATGCTCATTGTTCCTGAGCAAAAGCTTAAAGTTATGAATCTGGCCATGGAACTAGCTGTGATCAAAACTGAATGAAGCCTGCCTGGCAATGATTCAGTTCACTAATGTTGCAACCTCACTGAATCACAATGAGCGCATCTTGCTTTTTACTGATATCAAATTGAAGACACAGCCCCAGGTCTGCATTCACAGAGCACTTAATGTGAATAATAGTGATAATACAGTTAATTTTGTTTGATGCAAAAATTCAATGCTTTAATTACAACTATGATTTTAAGATACCAGAACTACAAATACTTTCTGGCTGTCTTAATAATGGAATGAATAACTTTTTCCCAGGCCTCTGCAGAGCTGAATGACATGCACATGAGGTAATTCAGGAGTAGTGGAGAAGAAATGCATCTAAAATTAGCAGGATAGTGGCTCTCGAGAACTGGGCTTGGCCAACCCTGGTCAAATCCAGGTCCTATGAAATGTACCCAATTTTATTAGGGTACATTTCATACAAAGCAGCAACTCAATGTGCCTTGCACACAAATGGAAGCAACAATTTATGATACAAAAAATTAAAAGGAACAAGCCATAAAAATAATGTACATAAAAAAAGATCTAAAAAGCAAATAGTATGAAAAATGTCAATGTTAAAAATAAAACAGACTAAATTTAGCTGCAATAAGCACAGTCAAACAAATACGCCTTCAACCTTATCTTGAAAGTACTTTCACTAGCTCAATGCAAAGTCGGGTTAAACAGTCAACTCTTCATTGAAAGTTTGAAAATGGACCTGAAACATTGGTAAGCACCATTTTCATTTTTCTTGCCAGCATTCTTTTTTGTGGGCAACAGTGAGTGTCAGGGTGCTGTACAATGTCTTACCTCACATCTGAAGCCCAATTTTGGTCAATTGGAAATCTAGCTGTGTGGGCCCTGGATCTGCTCTGGCCTTCTTGAATATATCAGCCTGGATCAGTGACTTTGGGGGCAATTCTCCCTTCAACCCCTTCAATTTTTTTTTCCAACAAAAGAGAAAACAAGCAGAAGCTGTTTACATAATGTATCTGTGAGCGCGGGGGAGGGTTGAAATCAGGAATGCTTTGCAATGCTGAGAGGGGTGTGAGCTACACTTCTCATCTGTATTGTTAAAGAAACTAAGTAGAAAACGCAATATTGTTACTCATAATTTCATTTTACTTCATTTTTTATTGTCAATATAAATATTGGGTGGTACTTATAGCAACTGGACGATTCAACGCTCTCCACTCTAGGTGGAGTGTGTGCATGTGTGCCCTACCCCCTCATGGGATTGCTGCTCAGATCTTCAGCCATACCAGAAATATACCGCTGGCCAGAGGCTATTTTTTCAAGAGCTTCTTGAACTGTGATTATTTGTAGCCAATTCTTTTACAACAAACATCGAAAAACACACGCTGTGCTGCTTCTCAATGACCAACAACACACGCTTCTCTAAGTACGTCTGTCTCAGAGATGCTCAATGCACAGCGTCTTTTAACACAAAGATGAGTCGCTCCTTCACTTCTTTGGAATCATTTGCTGACATGTCCAATTCAACTTGAAATTTTTCCAACGTAAAATAAAAAATAAACTAACAAAATAGGTGACAGGGGCAACAGTGACATTAGCGACCGTATTTTATGCAATTATGCACAAAATCGACGAGATAACGGTCTTTTATACATGATGTCCCTCTGGGACATTTCTTTCTTCTAATTGATTACGGATTTTATCTTTTATTTTTTAAATAGATTTATAAAAATCTACAACAACAGCAAAATCGATGAGGAGGAGCAACGACTCTACTTTGAGCCCCTCCTGGATGACGAGCTTCTCACCCTATCTCAAAGGGAGAGCCTGACCACCCTGCAGAGGAAGCTTGTACCCGCACTGTTGCTCTTTCGGTCACTACCCGCAGCTTATGACCGTAGGTGAGGGTACGAACTTAGATCGACTGGTAAATTGAGATCTTAGTCTTCCGACTCAGCTCTTTCTTCATGACAGATTGATGCAGAGTCCACATCACTGCGGACAGCGCACTGATGTGTCTGTGAATCTCCCGCTCCACTCTTCCCTCACTTGTTATCAAGACCCTGAGATACATGAAATTCTCCACCTGGGGCATGACCTGACCCCCAATCCAAAGAGGTCTCTCCAACCTTTTCCAGATGAGGACCGTGGTCTCAGATTTGGAGGTGCTGAATATGGTTGAAGTTCTCCCGGAGGTGGGAGTTGAAGCTTTCTCTGATAGGGGACTCTGACAGACATTCCTAGCAGAACCTTACAACACGTTTGGGCCTGCCAGGTCTGAATGGGATCCAGCCCACTAACCACCAGGTGGTGATTAGTTGACAGTGTCCAGGACAAGGAACCGCAAGTTCGACGACACAACTACAAAGTCAATCATCAAAATGCATCCTAAGGTGTCCTGATAGGTGTACAGGGAGTGCAGAATTATTAGGCAAATGAGTATTTTGACCGCATCATCCTCTTTATGCATGTTGTCTTACTCCAAGCTGTATAGGCCCAAAGCCTACTACCAACTAAGCATATCAGGTGATGTGCATCTCTGTAATGACAAGGGGTGTGGTCTAATGACATCAACACCCTATATCAGGTTTATTAGGCAAACAGAGTTATTAGGCAACTTCCTTTCCTTTGGCAAAATGGGTCAGAAGAGGAACTTGACAGGCTCCGAAAAGTAAAAAATAGTGAGATATATTGCAGAGGGATGCAGCACTTTTAAAATTGCCAAGCTTCTGAAGCGTGATCATCCAACAATCAAGCGTTTCATTCAAAATAGTCAACAGGGTCGCAAGAAACGTGTGGAAAAACCACGGCGCAAAATAACTGCCCATGAACTGAGAAAAGTCAAGCGTGCAGCTGCCAAGATGCCACTTGCCAGCAGTTTTGCCATATTTCAGAGCTGCAACATCACTGGAGTGCCCAAAAGCACAAGGTGTGCAATACTCAGAGACATGGCCAAGGTAAGAGAGGCTGAAAAACTACCACCACTGAACAAGACACACAAGCTGAAACGTCAAGACTGGGCCAAGAAACATCTCAAGACTGATTTTTCTAAGGTTTTATGGACTGATGAAATGAGAGTGATGGACCATATGGATGGGCCCGTGGCTGGATCGGTAAAGGGCAGAGCGCTCCAGTCCGACTCAGATGCCAGCAAGGTGGAGGTGGGGTACTGGTATGGGCTGGTATCATCAAAGATGAGCTTGTGGGGCCTTTTCGGGTTGAGGATGGAGTCAAGCTCAACTCCCAGTCCTACTGCCAGTTTCTGGAAGACACTTTCTTCAAGCAGTGGTACAAGAAGAAGTCTGCATCCCTCAAGAAAAACATGATTTTCATGCAGGACAATGCTACATCACACGCATCCAAGTACTCCACAGCGTGGCTGCAAGAAAGGGTCTAAAAGAAGAAAAACTAATGACATGGCCTCCTTGTTCACCTGATCTGAACCCCATAGAGAACCTGTGGTCCCTCATCAAATGTGAGATTTACAAGGAGGGAAAACAGCACACCTCTCTGAACAGTGTCTGGGAGGCTGTGGTTGCTGCCGCATGCAATGTTGATGGTGAACAGATCAAATCACTGACAGGATCCATGGATGGCAGGCTTTTGAGTGTCCTTGCAAAGAAAGGTGGCTATATTGGTCACTGATTTGTTTTTGTTTTGTTTTTGAATGTCAGAAATGTATATTTGAGAATGTTGAGCTGTTATATTGGTTTCCCTGGTGAAAATAAATATTTGAAATGGGTATATGTATTTGTTTATTGTTAAGTTGCCTAATAATTCTGTTTGCCTAATAGACCTGATATAGGGTGTTGATGTCATTAGACCACACCCCTTTTCATTACAGAGATGCACATCACCTGATTTGCTTAATTGGTAGTAGGCTTTGGACCTATACAGCTTGGAGGAAGACAACATGCATAAAGAGGATGATGTGGTCAAAATACTCATTTGCCTATTAAGTCTGCACTCCCTGTATGTGGACACTTTTATGCCTGAACGTGGTGTTTGTTATTTACAATCCGTGACATGCACATAAGCCCAACAACAGAACACCATTCGCGATTCAGATCCGAATTATTTATGTCTTTGTTTTTCTTTTGTTTTGTCTTTTTTTCTAATTCACTTTGTTTTTTTGTATCAGATTTTTTGTTGATTTTATGCACTATACCATCACTGGCATTATGGTTTTACGAACAAAATATTTTTCCAAATTTATTTATTAATTATATTTTATTTTTTGCCTGTTATTCAGCTTGTGTGGCTGAGTTTAAGTTGTACAGTATGTGTCATTTTTTTTTCTTAACCATCACTCTGCGGTTGCAATCGGGGAGAAAGTCTGAGACAAGTTTCCTCTAACAGATATTGATATTGATGGATAGTGTCTCCTCATATTTTTCCTGTGTTCTGTGTTGTGAATCTGTATAGTACCAGTCATTCCTTTTAATTTGAGAATTGGATGCGTCATTAAAAGAACTTAATCATATATCCATAAATTATATTTGCAAACAGACCTGTGAAGACTCTTGATTCAAAATTATTTCTAATCAGAAATATTAGCACTGAGTCAGCCAATGATTTGCAGTTATAGAAAAACAGACGTCATGCTTGCACCATCTTAATTATTGTTAAGATAATAGGCTGAATATAGCTTCTCCAGCACACTGCAGTCTTTTGACTTCACACTACATTGTTTTTGAAGAAATTTGATATTTTTTTCCTGCCCTGTATTCATGTGTGAACATTTTGTTTTTAATTTCTAATATCCATTTATCACTGAAACATTACAAAATTGGAAAATGCTAACATGGTGAATAATTTCCTGCACTCTGGAGCACAACTTAATGATTTCGGCAGGTTCAAGTATACTTTATTTTGATTTTCATTTAGTAGCCTCTTCTGAGGTTACTAAATGAGAGTTTGGAGAAGAATAGTTTCTAGATCACCATCTCACTGCTGGCTTTCACAGGAAATGAAAATGAAAACAGGGCATTGCATTTTTAAAAACAAAAAGATATGCTGCTTCTCCAGTTTGAGAGCATATGCGTATATTTGTGTTTGCCTTTGCAGCTGCTGAGACTGTAGTGGCAGTAAATGTTCAAGAGTCTGAAGTTCATCTCAGCAGCAATTTATATAATGCTGCCGTCTGATTTCAAAGGCATCTTTTATATTCATCATATCATTCACTTTTACACAATGCAAGGAAGAACAACACTTACAAAAGAAAAAGGAGCTGTCTGTCTATTTCTTTAGCATTTTGTATACCAGGCTCTCTGAGGGTGCATATGTAACCAATTTCACGGTGCATAAGCTACAGCCGAATAACATCTGTGTATGCCGTCTTAAATTAACTTCAAAATTAGCTCACTTTCCACTGAGGATGGTGTATAATGATAGAGTTAAAAACTAATCAAGATGAAAATACTTTAACATTATTTTGTGGCTGTGGAGATAAAGTTCTTTGTCAATTAATATCTGAATATTTAGGCTTTTTAAAACCATCTAATAGCAAAAATTTTGCACCTTTAGTGACGGTCATCTTATCAAATACCATTCGACCTTTGTGCTTCCATTTAAATGTGAGCTAAAATCAATGTTATCTTTAATTGTGTTTGTCTAAGTGATAACTACAGGTGAAATCCTTCAGTAATCATGAGGGAAATTATAAATTAATGTCTATGTAGGTTTGTGTGATGTGAATGTAACTGCTGCATCTTTTATAGGCAAACACCGCAGGGTGAGCTAGATACATGCCCACCTTTTGCTGACATGCTGTGCTGCTTCTACTTGAAACCATGCCACCCTCCTTTTCTACTTGATGTTGTGGGAACACCTGTGTCTTGTTGGGTTTTATTTTATGGTGACATGCTCTGATAAAAGCCCACATAGGACTACTTTTATCTGAGGCCAATGTAAGAAGAACTTTATATAAATGTTTGCATGAATGATGATGACCAAGGTTGATTGTTTTATAGCAAAAAAAAAAAAAGTATTACCAAGAGTCTTGATAAGTTGGGAATAAGAAAATTTTATTTTAACAAAGAAATAGTAAACATCGCTTACAAGCAGAGAACATCACACAGAAAGACTTGCATTCTCATACAATCTGTTGAGCTCTGCCCCACTCCTCAAAAAGATACACTTTTAACAAACAATCCTGAGATAAAACAGTCTCTGCTCCCACGAAGAATAAAAACATTGTCCTCTTTGGCTGTCCGAGTCGGCCTTGAATCCATCCACACACTCCTCTCCTCTCCATGTTCATAAAATACGAGACGCATTATGACTCAAACACTGAGTACAAAGACCTTCACCAGAATCAGAGTAGGAGACAGAGCTAAATCAAATCAGGTGAAAGGTGACATGAGCTGCAAGAAATAAGGGTAAAAAGTGAAATTTCCAGAACAATCGCTGCTTGCTTCATGTGTAAACATGGTGAGAATGTTGAAAAAAAAAAATCAACTTCATGGTTGAACACCATTTAAATGCCAACACTGACAGTCAAATCCATCCTTAGACCAAACATTTGTCCTTTGGGTGGTTAAAAAAACAAAAAAAAAAACAGAATTATTTATAAAAAATATGCCTTAGATTAGTTAGTAGTCATGCGAGGTGTATTTGAGTTGTTTCTGCAGCCATTTAACCATCTGAACCTATACACCTTTAAAAATTGCTCTGGGACATAAATCAATCATTCACATTATACACATAGTGAATAACTGAGAAACTCACTTGGGCTAGTCTGTGGAAAAATTAAATAAATACATAAATAAATAGAAAACAAATAATACAAACCAATTTGCATGAAAAATAATGTTTATGGATTCATCCCAGTGAGGAAGCCTCTTTACGGAGGGGCTTCAGTATGAGATGATTGGCAGTCAGTCACTGCCTGCATTCCTGCAAAGCTGTACATGTCCCATATAGTATGAAGCAGAGTTAACCGGAGAATGTTAAAAAAAAATTAATCTTGCTTCCTGAACATAATAAACCATGTAGTAATGGACTCACATTTACACATATCACATACATCTGTGCATAATAACCATCAGAATAGTCAAGTGTGCTCTGCTTCACACCAAATACATTGCTGCTTGAAAAGGGAGACTTTGAGTGTGAACAGTCAGTGCGTCAGAGAAAAAAGCTCACACAACACAAGTGGTACCATTACCAGTGGTTAAACTTTCGTATCAGGTGAACTGTGTTTAAAACCGTCACTATCATTTCACACCTTTGTGAAAAAATTCTGAAATTCATTTTAGTGATTGCTATGCATCTATCAATCAGTATATCACTATGAAATCTTCATTATTGTAAGCATGTGAATATTATGCATTCAGTTTTGTTGGCATACTGAGAAAGAGTGTTCCATGGAGGCTTCAAGTGGAAATGCCAAGCCTGAATATATTCATTTGGGCTATGCAGGCTTTACACTCCTAATCTAATTTAAAATCTGAAACAGAAGCTAAAGAAAATTAATTCCGACATGGAATGGAAATGGAATGCTAATAAAAAACAGAGATGAAAAAATATACAGAGAAAATGTATTGTCATAGCCATATTCCTTGTGTTATGTCCATACATTGCCATAAAGACTGCACACATCAATAGCAAAAACAACTTTGGCCTAATCCCTGTTCCCCTCCTTAGCCCTGCTTCTTTGTGTACATCTTTTCATTTGGGGATTAAAGAGTAGTGGTCAATCACCTGATCAAAAGGATCCCCATTCCCTGGTCGAAAGGCTATATCAGTGGTTCCCAACCTAGGATCAAGGGCTTCCCCAAGGGGCGCCCAAAGAGCATGGGGGGATGGGGGACTAGAGGGTCTCCTGGCTGGCCTGGGAATATCTGGGGATCCCCCCAGATGAACTGGTCCTCAAAGCTTCCACGGTTAATAGTCAGTGTTATTAAAATTAAGGTCATGTCCACACAGATGAATTGTGGTGTATCTTTACTTTTTATCATTTTAGTTTGGTTACATCATGATTTTATCATAGGACAGAAATAAAACAAAACATAAAAAAAAACAAAAAAAAAAAAACAGCCAGAATCCATCATTCACCATACGAACCTCACAGATAAAAGCATAAAACCAAGCATGATTTCAGCAAAAGGTAGCGAAAGGGGGTCCACAGCTTTTTGGTATAGTTGCATGAAGTGGGTCCTCGGGGAGAATAGGTTGGGAACCACTGGGTTAGATGACCGCTATACTTGTATTTCCAAAGGAAAAGAAAACTTTTCCCTGCAAAACATAGAGGAAGGACCACTAAATAAGGCCAAAGCCAGAATGGGATTGTGCCTTTGACCTCAATGTTAAGTTTCTTCTTTGTAAGACTTCAGTTCCAACGAGCTCCCAGAAAATGGAAGTACTTAATTGTACCTTTAAGGGTAAAAAGACTGGCAATTGGCTTTAAGCAAAACACCACTACACTGTAAAAAGTGTTACTTTGGATCAAATTAAAAAAATTGCGTCGACTCATCACATCTAATTTTTTTTAGTTTTTCTCAAATTAAAAAAAAATAGTTTGAACAAAGGAAATAATGTAGTAATGTTAATTCAAAAAATATAACTAAAATCAAGGAAAGTTTTCAATTATAATCAACTCAATTTCAAATTTTTACAACAGAATTTTAGTTTTTCTCAAATTAAAAAAATTAGTTTGAACAAAAGGAAATAAGGTGGTAGTGTTAATTCAAAAATATAATTAAAACCAATGAAAGTTTTCAATTATAATCAACTCAATTTCAAATTGTTACAACAGAATTTTAGTTTTTCTGAAATCAAAAAAATTAGTTTGAACAAAGGAAATAATGTAGTAATGTTAATTTAAAAAATGTATTTAAACCAATGAAAGTTTTCAAATATAATGAACTTATAATTTCAACTTGCAATTTTCTTTTTTAATGCTTAGCATTAACTTATATTTTCACCCTAGCTTGAGCCAAAATCTTACAGAAATACAATGTATTTTTTTACTTTCAGAAAACTAATGAAGTTGCGTCGACTTGTCACAACTAATCGAATTACTTACATCCAAGTTAAAATTATGAAAAGACACAGTTGAAATGATCGCATTTCTTTTATTAAATTTGTCACATTACAGTAACATCAAAGGATTTTGAGGTGAGCTGGGCTATTTTCTAAAAAATGACAAAAATTAAACATAAAATTAAATGCCTTTTCAACCAACTCCAGTTGTGCAAAAAACAGATTAAATGGTTTTGAGGTGAGGTTGTCTGAGCTTTAGATAATATAATAACTAGGAGTGAGGGCAAAAAAAAAAAAAAAAAAAAGAAAAAAGAAAAATTGATGCACTGAAATACTGCAATATTTTCATATGGTGATTGTCTTTATTCAAAAAACGTGATATCTATTTTACCAACGAAATCATGCAAGATTTCATTGTTCCGTTATGAAATCTTGCTAGATTTCGTAAAGTCTCATGAGATTTTGTAAAAGAACGATGAGATTTTGCGATATTGCGTTAGTAAAATGGATCCATACTGGGTTTTTACATATGGATACATCGGCATGTGAAAATATTGTAATATTTCAGTGTATCAATATTTTTCCCACTCCCAATAAAAACATAGGATTTATTTTTGAAAATACAATGTACAAAATTAAATATCCTTTCAAAAGCCCAAGAAACAGTTCCAACCAGAGTTTCCTCAGTCCTGAGAACAGACATGACAACTGGTGGCATTAAAGCATTTATATTGGGTTTGGTGCTCCATTCATTTCATGGTGGTAGTACATTTAGAACAAATGCACACAACAACCTGCTCTGACACACACATGCACACAAACTAAGCAGTGACACTCCCATACAAGTGCACTTCCCTCCACTAATCAACAAAGCATCAGACTCAGTGTGAATGCCCACCAACAATGTCCCATGAAATAACTGTAGCAGCAAGCAACAAGGCAAAAGTCTAGTCTCCTTAATAAAACAAGTGCCATTTTAATTCCAAGAAATGTGACCACAATGAATTAACAAAATATGGCCTTGGCAAACCTGAACAATATTTTCTCTTGCAACAGCAACAAGCAATCATCTGTGATGAATACCAAGGCTCATTATTCACAATGCGACAATGTCTTCAAGTTCACACGTTTTCACTCCTGCAGCTTAGCACAGAGATCCTGAATCCTTCTTGACATTGGTCTACTTTCAATATCCATGATGATTTTTTGAAAGGTCTCAAAGGTATATTTGAGTTCCACCGGATAACAAAGGTTGAGTGCATAAGTCAGGCCAAATAGCATGGCACAAGCCGATGCAATAGAGGACAAGTGGTTGAGTACCTCAACACCATCGATGACAAGGCCAATATCCTTCGGAGGGGAAAGAGTGTCACCATCTCGAAGGACAAAGACGGCCATGGCAGCATTTTCAAGTTCTGCCTTCGCCTCTTCCTTTTGGACAACCTAAAATCAGACAACTTAGTTTAAGTAACTGTCCCCAGGGAGGAAAGAGGGGGGATTATTCATTCAATAATGACTACAATTATTGACATTGACAATAAATTATATAAGTAGTACATAATATGTGCAATCCTCTGATCACACATTCTGATTTTAAATATCAAAGGGAGGTGGAGAAAGAGAGAAAAATAGGTACAGTTGGATGACAATCCAAAGAAGTAATGAGAGAAAGAGAGCAAGGAGATGGAAAGACCCTCGGTGGTATTCTCCTGGATAGTTATTGATAAGTCTGATCAAATGCCAAGGGCCAACAGTTACATTTAACAGACAAGTCTAATCTCAGTGCTGTCAAAAGGACACACCCCTAAATGTGTAATTTTAAGATTCAATCATCTAAACAGATTAGTTATAAAAAAAATTCAAACCTATTAAACCTAAAATGATGTTTGAACCAGGCTGTAAACATGTCCGTTTCTGGTGTGAAGTTGGCCTTTTTGACATGGGAGTCTATGGAGATTTGCTTTCTTTTGCAGCCAGCCCCTAACGGATCAAGGAAGAATTAAAATTAAAAACTTCACTTTCTGGTTTCAAGCACAGTATGTCTTTTGGTCAAAACAGCAAATTTCTCAACTCAACTTTATTTGTAAAGCAAATACAAGTGAAGTGTGTACAAGAATTTCGCCAAAAGGTGAGGGATTTTCATGTCTGAAATTCATTTTCCTAGTTTTTGTTGGTCTTTACAGTGCTATACCTATTGATACATTAATTTTACATCATTTTAGCCATTGCCATGATTTACTGACTTACCAGGTACTCTTTGATCAAGTGGCTCACATCTTCACCCAGGTAGATCACAAGCGACTTCAGGAGGCACTCTCTTCTTATGTTCAAGTCCCCACCCTGTAGCAAAAAAGACATGATAAAATAAATATCAGCTTTCTACACACCGACAGAGAGAACGGAACTGATAAAAGAGAAAATCAAATGCAATACATATGCATTTCATACCTGATCCAAAGGTTTAAGGGCATCCCTGATTTTCTCACTGACTGCTCCGCCTTTTCTCCTTATGACCTGAAGAAGCTGGCTGCTCCGCTTATCCAAACCGGCCAAGAATCGTGGTTGCAGTGGTACCATTGTGATCCGTAGGAATTCAGCATTAACCTGAAATATACAAATTAGACAACATATTTCATGTTAAGGCATATGACTGACAAAGTTAAAAAAAGATCAGGAAAATAAATTGTTTGCCTGACTGGACTCTGGGCTGTTGAGAATAGATTCTAGATTCTCACATATGAATACAGAAGCTCTGTAAGATGCCTACTGCAATGCCTCATGTCTATTGTCTGTAAATGCTGAAGTTACTCTTTTTCCCAGGGATATAGTTTCACAGAAAAACAAGATTACAACATACTCAAGAAAACAGAATTTTAGCCAATGACTGGATTCAACTCGTACCTCCTCTTCTTGAAACAAAGCTGGCCATCGCTCTTTAAGTTCTTCCACCCTTGGCTGTTGATCCATAATTTCTTGTCTTCGAAGGGCAAATGTCTTGGCCATTTTTTCTCGGATGATCCTCCCGTTGTTCCGTTTCTTCACCTCCTTCAAAAGTACCTGCCGCTCCATCTCAAGATTATCTGCTGTCTCGCCAGCTGGATAGGACGACACATGGTTGGCCTCACCACGTTTAGGTCGTTTGACATTTTTTGCTGGATGGGCATCATCTGTAGCTTTGCTCTTTGGAGAATTAACATCAAGCTCAGGGCATCCAAGTCCCTTCAGTTGGGTTTGGAGATTTCCCATCCTGGTTTTAAGTCTCTGTGTCCACCCATAGCAGCCATTCCAAGATCCTGGCTCTGCTAAGCAGGGGTGCTTCTTGATCAGTGCCTCCGAAGCCTCACAAAAGTCTGAGCTTTCTGGGTAGGCTTTATACTTGTAAATCTGGTTAGACACCTTTTCCAGAATGTCTGACTTGATCCCAGGACTGACTTTCAACCTTGTTCCCTTTGCCTTAAAAGCAGCATTTCCTCTCTCTAACTGGACTTCGGTTTCGTACGCAAAGCTTGGAATGGGAAATTCTTTTGGCCATTGCTCAGTCCTAGAAGAATGACTAGGGGAGGGTGAGGAGAGAATCAACGTGTCATCAGTTTCACCAGAAATGGAAAAAGTATCATCACTACTGAGGCTATCACTATTGACGGCTCTCTGTGCAGGAACTGCGTCTTCACCAGGCAAGGGGATTACTTTGATGGTGCAAAGATCCTGAAGTTCTCCAGAAGATGTCAAATTTACAAATGTATCACCAAAGTCTTTGTCCTGGTACTGGATCCTGAAGTTGCCCTTCAGTCCACAAGCTCTCCTCACATCGTCAACAAGCTCCTCCATGGACTCAGGAATCCCATTTGGCAGCAACAATTTCCTTTTGTCATCTTGACTCAGAAAAACCAGTAGCTTTGCAGACTTATTTCCATCCATGCTCAGGAGTCTGAGAGACAGAGACAGAATAGGATAAGTTCATGTCAAACTGGCTTTGAGTAGTATACACATTTTAATATGTACTGTATATCTACTTTTAGAAAGTGGGTGACAAAATGAAGGAAGGAGGTTGATGACTTAAGCTTGGAGTGAACTTCTGCTGGAGACAGAGGGAGTCAGAGAGAGACAGAGGACAGGGATAGAGAGAGAGAGACGGAGGACAGGGACAGAGCGAGCGAGCGAGAGAGGACAGAAACAGAGAGGGGGATGGAGACAAAGGACAGGGACAGAGCGGACAGGAACAGAGAGAGATGGAGATGAGACAGGAATGGAGAGGGACAGAGGACAGGGGCAAAGAGGGAAAGACAGAGGACAGAGAGAGATGGAGAGACAGAGAGGACAGGAAGAGAGAGAGGGACAGAGACAGGACAGAGAGAGCGAGCAAGAGGGACAGACAGATGACTGAAACACAGAGAGAAAAAACACAAGACAGAGTGAGTGAGAGAGAGAAAAACACAAGAAAGAGTGAGCGAGAGGGCAAAGACAGGACAGAGACAGATTATATGTTTTCTTTCCCTCATATCTACCTTCAGAACTTCAGAAGGCTGACAAACAGATGCAGATTGAACTTGCAGTTTTCTTGGGAGATACAAATAAAATTCTGGAGGAGAAACAGAAAGTGTTTAAGTCATGGATAGCTTATTTTAGATCAGGTGTGGGCACTCCAGGTCCTCGAGGGCCGGAATCATGTAGGTATTAGGAATTTCCCTCCTGCAGCACACCTGATTCTAATCAACAGGTAATTGTGCAGAGCTTGATATCTAGTTCTGAACAAGTCACAAGGTGTGTGACCACAGGGAAACTCCTAATATCTGCAAGATCCCGGCCCTCGAGGACCTGGAGTGCCCACCCCTGTTTTAGATCATTGATCCAATAATGCCAGCAATAAAATTGTACAGTTCAGACACTTATTTCCACAGTAGGGCTGGACAATTATCAAATTTTAATCTGGATTTCAATTTTTACCTTTTCACGATAAAACAAAAAAACACTGTAATTAAAGAAAAAGATTAATCCTGAAGTGAACAGACTGGTGGAGTTATAGGAAGCAAACTGCAGGGAGTACAGAACAGAAATGCATGTAGACTGAATATTCATTTTCATTGCTATTATTATTTCAACATTTCATTGTTGATTTTGTGGATAATTTTTTTACATTATGTCTATTATTGCCTTCTGAAAGACAACTTGTGGCGAAAGACTAGAGAAAAGCTTGTCTATATTCTTATTTTACTCCGTTACTTGTTTCTAATTTATTTTCGGTTTTACTCGTTTTTTAAAGTTATATTTGAAGTTGAGTTTTGGTGGTTCTATAAAACACTTTGTATAAAATCAATGAATAATCATGTATATTAATCGTGATTTCAATATCAGTCAAAATAATCGTGATTATAATTTGTTCCATAATTGTCCAGCCCTAGTATAATCATGCACATTTTAAATCATAAAACATAAGCCATAATGTAACCTTAAACGTGGATATATCTTTTTGGAACCACCAGGCGCCTCCCCTGAATCGTGTAGTCAGCCAGAGGGTATGGGTCTGTAAGACTGTGGTGTTCAAGAAGTTGAAGTCCCCTAGCCGACGTGGTCAGTATATAGGCTCTGTAATGTTCAGTGTACCATGCATCCAGCCGTCTGACAACAAAAAGTGGCTTCTCTTGGAGAATGATCATCTGTATGATCTCGCAAAACTCTGGCAGACCTGCAAGCTCCCCATGTGAAATGATCATCCCCTTCTTATAGTTCAAGGCTTCATAAGTCACATCTTCTGCCATGCACACAAGATCCAGGTTTGGGTGCTTCTGCTTCACAGCATGGGATATTTCCTCATGCAGAACTTCGATGGGAATGGAGGAAACATTTCTGACTTCCAGAGTTGATGTGGGGAAGCTGTACAGGTGATGGGCCATATGAAATTGATGCCGCTGTGACAATGACAGGAGCACATTTTTGAAGCAGTTTGTGTGACGCACAACCCTTTTAAAAAAGCTGTGTTTAGCCTCAAAACGCATCGTCCATAGCGCAACCAGGGGATCAAACTGCTCAATGAGCTTAGGATAATGCTCCAAATAGTGGTGTTTGGGCAGAATTCTTTGGTGAGGGAAAACCTCTCTCAATCTCAGCCTGTGCTCAGATATTTTACTATCTAAATAAGCTATAGATTGTTTTGTGTGAAAAGGTGTGACTACAAGGTCTACAATATCTTTTAAATCAGTAAGGACCTGCCAGGCAGGTTCATTAGCAGGAACCTTGTCTCCAATCAAAAGGGGTAGGAATCTCACGAGGCTCCAGTTTTCATGCGCATTCCCCCCGATCCTTTTCTTTGTTGAATATGCAAGAGGTACAGGATGGGGACGATTTTTTCTGTCAGTCCACTTAAAAGGAAAAGTTTGGATTGCTTCATTCAGGTTGTTCAATGTAAAATATTTTTTACTAACAAAGACAGCCAAACACAGAGCTATCTCAAGAGGGACAATGCCCTCAAAGAGATCATGTGCTATGTCGGGGGGAAAACCTGTAGTCACACTGAAGTATGATAGTCTCTGTGATAACAAACAAACCCCTTTCACACCAAAATGTGGCCCTTCCTGTTCTCTGACAGCCTCAAGATGAGCAGCATGAATTTCCTTGGTTCTTCGACAAAATGTTCCTGAACTAACTTCTTCAGTCTGAAATTCTTCACTCTCTGCTGTACAGAATCTACACACATAAGCCCCGGAGAAATTCTTTACGAATCCTGCAATGCTATGAGCACCAAGGTTATCAGCAACTATGCACTGAACAGTGCCCTTTATAGTCTTTCCCAGCTTGGAGATAAAAACTCCATGTTGCTCCAATGTTACAAGATCATCTACCAGAGGTTCAAGCACTTTTTCATATCCATACTGCTTAACATCATTACTATTTATCAAAGCAGCTAAATTTATGGAAGACAGGGATGAGTGGGAACCTGGGGGTAAATTGCCTAAAATCCAATAAACACCAAAGATCTTATGTACCTTCTTAGACGTACCAATGGGGTTACAAATTTCAAATTCATCCACATACAATATCAATGAAATAGCAGTTTCATTAGAGAACAATTCATTATGCTGAAAGTTGAGTGAATCAAAAAAGCATGTATATTTCAGTCCATCCCCCCCTCTATGATGAGATTTCAAATTAATAGCTTTATCTAGTATTGACTGGCAACTAAGAATCTGCTGCAATGACTTGAGTATTGGTATATACTGGAATGACCTTCTATTCTTTCGGTCTAGCACATACTCCAAGGGTTCTACAACATTGAAATAATTTTTGTAGTATGTCTTTCGTTTCCAAGACGTAGAGAGCGTACCTTTATCTCCAACTGCAGTTTGAATGGGATTTGATTTACACAGCACTGAGGCCAACTCCTGTACGACTGCTATGTCAACTTGGCAGTTATGTTCCTGCAGTAGCTGGATTATGGTATCATAGGTGACAGGGACTGAAACTACACTTATCAAATAGTGCAGCTCCTGCAAAAGGTCATCAATAGCCACACTAGGGACCAGGAAAACATGCTCTAGTTTCAATAGCACTGAAGCAATTTTGCGCTCTATAGCATTGGACAAGTCTTTAGTACCATGCGAATCAAAGACAGAACTAGCTACTTCATCCTCTGAAACATCTTCGTGTAAATCACAGAGAGTACTGTCTTCAGAGGAATGGTGGACTGGCTGTACCCTCAGAACAATTTCAGGTTTTAAATTGCTTAAAGAGGATGACCTGTGATTTCTGTACCTATGAGTACTGAATGATCCAGAAACATTTGTTTTGTATGAGCAACTTTGAAAAATACAATTTACTGTCTCGTGATTTTTCAGATGCTGTCTTAAGTGCTGCAAATAGTCTTTGAGAGTTGAATTTTGCTTGTATTCACACAACAGGCATCTCAAAGTTGTCTGTTGGTCTTTTTGTGGGTTCGGTCTAGGGTGGCTTCTTGATAAATGGCTCTTGAGGGCGTTCCAAGAGGCAAAGGAACAAGGGCAGGTTGAATATGTGCAAGGGTAAGCACAGCGGCGTCCAAAATGGCTATGCTGAAGTTTATAATGCTTTAAAAGTTCCGATCTTCGTTCTTCGGTGACACCACAGTCTTTACATTTCCACATTCAGCAGATTACTGAAAACGGGAGGAGGGGGTGGTTGGAGCATAAGAAAGACCCAAATTACAATGGCATTGTTGGCATTAAGTGATATCTAAAACTCAGTTTATAAATATATATTATAAAATTCCACCATCTTTCTGTGAGAGTCCTTCTGAGTCCTCATGATTATAAAGTAATATAGGGATACACTATCTCCTATAGGTCAGAAAATCCTCAGAATTACTACTTGAACTGCCAAAATGAAGAATGAAACGTTATAAGGACTACTTGAAATTATTTCTCTTTTACATCTCACAGTATTACCATTTGGCATGATTTAACACGTGACTTAATGCATACGTTGAACATATAGAATGAATAATATACAAAAAGCTAGGGATGCACAATCTTGGAATTTTGGCCAGTATCCAATATGCCAATATTTTAAAACTCATGTGGCCAATATTTAAACTGAAAAAGAGCAGTCATTACAAACAGCAGTTTTGTTATCCATTTCCAACACTTTGAAAAATATGGGTGAGAAAAAATATTGATACACTGAAATCCCAATATTTACACATGCCAATATCAAATCAATGTGCGAACCGTCGCAAGATTTCATTAGTAAAATAGATTGACACTACATATGTAAATGTCAATATATCAGCATATATTACAATATTTCAATATTGCAATATTTTAATATTTTTTCCCAGCCCTAGTCTTTAGAAGTTTTAGTCTGTAAAAAGGTTTTAAGAAGAAGAAGTATTTTTGCTTTTTTTTTAACTTTAGAAACAGCGAGCTGACCAGTTAAATATCGGTGGGGTGGCTGATGTCCAATACTCAGTTTTAAGGTCGATATAGGCTGATTCCGATAGGGGGCTGATTATATCGTGCATCCCTTCAAAAAGCCCTTTTGATTGTATCCCCCTGCCCATGAATTCCACTACCACACAAATTTGCTTTGGCAGTTCAAATTACTCTTTGGATTCAGTCGCAGAAAATAAAACTCCCCATCACAGGTGATGAACAAGAATAATACTCATAATAATTATGACTACAACCTTACACCTGATACTCAGCTGCATAACTAAAGTGACATCACAATGACTTCTTACCTTTAAAAGGTTGCTGCTTTCAACTATATGACATCACCGCAGGCCTTGAAGAAAGGAGACATTTGTTAATGAGAGTAAAGTAACAGACACACGACTACAGTGTTTTCCATGAAACGTATACAAACACTGTTATTTCCCCCTTTTGTATACACGAAAAAGAAGCTTCAAGTCACTGAAAATAACCATTTCTGAAAACTTCAGCCAGAGTGTACATTTTGTTTAAACTCCGTTTTCACGTTTGTTTATCCGTTCCCCCGTCTAACGTTACATGCAGACGTGAAAACGGAACATATACACAACTTACTGAACTTTGTAGCGCTCCTTTGTTTCCTGCATTTCATTATCGGACAAACTGATTAATTCAGGTGGTCATGTAGTCGTCAAGACCAGACACACCCGGATTAATCAGTTTGTCCAATAATGAAAGACGGAAAACAAAGGAGCACTACGAAGTTCAGGAAGTAGCAAAGTTGTGTATAGAGCCCATACACGGTTATAGTTACAGAAAAACCGCGAGGAAAGAGAACCAGTTACTCGTACTTTTGTGGAAGTTGGTGTGGGGCAGCACGCAAGTAAACCGGAGAAGTGTCCCAAGACGCAAGCACGCAGCCGAGTTACGGTGTGTTCAGACCAAGCACGATTTGGGCGTCAAAATCGCGCCTGACGCCCAAAGTTCGACGCTTGGTCACTAAAAAGTCAGACGCTTGATTTCCAGCGTCTTGACGCTCTGACGCGCTGCGAGAGATGCCCAGCCAAGCCGCGCTCGCCGCGCCGTGGGAGGAGCCTCTCTTTTCCCTTTCACTGCTCTGTCTGCACCATGGCAGGTGCAGGAGAGAGAGCGGCTCGGCTTTATGTGATAAATAAAGCAGGGAACGTCATCGTCGGACATCTCTGCTCAGTGTCCGGTCCACAAAATGATTCCAGGTGTTCTGACTGTGATGATTTTCATCATTTACTCCAGGAGCAGCTGGTGAGCGGCACTTTCAGCTTTCTGATCCGGCCCAGTTTAACGTCCCGATGTCCCGATGCGGGGCAGCATTATCAGCCCAGTACATCCCATCAGGACGGCAGGTCATCAACCCACCGTTCAGAAACCGGGACCGGACACAGATCACAGTTTATCCTCCTCTGTCTTCAGATAGAGAGGAGATTCCCCTGGTTTTTCTGTGTTTCCTCTCCTGTCAGAAAAAGTGTGTCTGTGAAATGACTCGCTCTGATTGGTCGACGCCCCGCGTCAAGACGCCAAAGTTCAGATTTTCCAACTCCGGCGTCTGACGCCCTTGACGCGCGTCAAGGGCGTCAAACGCTCAAAATCTCAAAACTCGACGCGCGAAACGCGCGTAACGCGCCTCGACGCGCCGCGCCCGACGCGCGAAACGCGCCGCAGGTTTTTCGACGCCTCCTCGACGCGCGTCGGCCATTGACTTTGCATGTAAACCTGACGCCCTTGACGCCCAAATCGCGCTTGGTCTGAACACACTGTTAAAGCAACGTCTGCTAATGTTCCTCTGCACCCGGGAATTTTTCATGGCCGAACGGAGTTACGAAAATAAAAATGGTCACTTTCGTCTTAACAAAATGCCAAAAAGCAAGGAAATATAGCTTATGGTTGCGATATCGAGCACGTGCTACATAGTGCCTCCCAACGCCAGCTAGTTCGCACGAGACATACACCGTGTGCGGAGCTCAGTGGCCTTAAAAATGGCAAACATAATCGTCAACTTAATAAAATTGCTATAACATACATGGAAGACAGCAATTTATCGAATTCTGATCCATAACGTTACTATTGTTAGCAAACCTGTATCGATCTGGTAGCTAACGTTAGCTAAACGATGTTGTACCACTCACCGCTAATTATCGACGTCATGAGATAAAAGACTGCGCAAAGTTATTTTGTGTAAGAGTGGTGTATAAATGTGTAGATATATTCAACTGTCATGCGTATTTCTTACCGATTTCTTTCTCTTTTCTTCCGCGGAGTCTTCATGCGAGAGAAGAAGATGGCGGAAATTCAAAGTTGAAGTCAAGTCCACGGTTGAAGCGTGACGTCAGTACGTCGGCACGTCACGTGATGTGCGACGTTTTCACTTCAATGAAAAATAGTTGTTTGATTCTAAGTCAGTCAATAACTTTGAACCAATGAGACCTTGATTTTCGTTGAATGGAAGTGATATAATACATTAAACCAAATAAAAGACAGAAACATGGCGATAATGGGTCAGTTCAAATAGAAATTCCTCCTTACATCAATGGCTGCCCATGTGCACTTTTTTCAGTGTACTTCTATTTTTCTGTATAGAGTTTTTGAACTGTTCTAAATACAAGTACTAGGGTTTTCTTATTTTGAGTTTGGAAGTTTTCCATTTTTTCACACCAAAGCAGCTTTTATATGTTTACAGTATAAGTGTCAAGTGTTGTTGATGAAGAAAAAGAACCAAAAATGTTGTTATATTTTTAAAAGAAATAAATTATCAGACAGCAACCAAAAAAAGAATAGGCTGAAGCCCCAATTTTTGCCTATGCTGTGCCATCTGACCACAGTCTGGTTTGATTGTTATTTCAAAATAAACTATATTGTGTGTTTTAATTAATAATCACCCAAAATTTGTTTGCTCGCATGTCATTACACTGCCCTTTTCAGACTTTGAGCCTATGCCCATCTAAAATCTTTTGCACGTCCCTGCTAAAGTCCACTTATAAGTCCTGCTGGGTACATGAGTCCAGACTGTACCTTGATGGACATAAATGTCACCCCACTGCACCCCCTTTTTTGACAGTGTAGATTGGAAAACCTGAGTTATGATCTGTCACAGCTGAGAAATTTAGATTTTTCCTGAGCTGTATCAGGTCATGCCCTACTGTCACTGTCCCCTATGAAATATTGATGGCAAATATCTTGGATGGAGGTGGATGTCTTGTGACAACTTGTTACATCACATACCATAGCCTATTTTAAAGTTATAATTGCAAGATACTGAAGTGGCAACAGCTTACTTGTACTGTCTTTGCTGTGGTGCATTTATCCAGTATGCATAAATCTGACAGCTTTTAAAATTTATAATTAAATGTATCAAAGAAATTTCAAAAGCTTTGCATTATTTAAAAAAAAATGGTGAGAAAAAAGTGACAGTGAATTTAGCTTTCAGAAAGCTTTGCTGCATATAAAACAAATAAAAGCCTTGGGGGGTAAAAAAAAATATATCTGAGATGTCTTATCTTACAATAACATTGGTAATCGCAGGTGATGGAACCAACCCCCCAAAAAAAAGGTCCAATTATGAGACAAATGCTCAACACTTGTGGGAGACGACATCACAAATAAAGGTGGCCGGTAACTAAAGATGATGGTGAGTCCTAAGATAATAGGCAAAAAAAAAGAATATTTGAGAGCAGGCAAGAAGAAGAAAGACGAAAAGAGCAACGGAGGATCAAAAGTGAAAACTTAGAACACAACGCTAAATGCAGCAAATCCTTGTCCTAAACAATTAATCAACTATGAGCCTGTAAGATGTAAGATCAACACCAACATATGTTTCATACAGTATAGAAACATAATGTCTCATTGTCTTCTTAGGTTTACATTAAAACATCACTTACTCTGGTAACAAAAAAAAAAAAATATCATAGTTTGAGCTTAGTACATTATTTTCAGAATAAAAGTCTCACATCATGTGAGTCACTTTACAGGTCATCATGTTTTTTTTTTCGTTTTTTTTTTCTTTTTTTTTCCCCCTGCGGTGTCATTATTTGTTTGTATGAGCTCCTGCCATAATCTAACCGCCAGCAGTTGTGCACAAATGCATTACATGAAAGAAATGACCATGACTGTTTCTGATATATTGAACTTTACTGGACTAGAGTGCAGATACCCCAAACCTTAAATAGATAAACAAACGCAACCAAACATGGACACACATGCACTTATAAACAGGTAACGCCATTCCTCAACAACCACCAGATTAAAGTGACTTTTCATGGTCTATTCTTATTTAATTCCTTTTTGAATATCTATCATTTGGTGGCCTAATTTTAAATAAAGCATTTATTTAAAACATACATACAGATAAACAAAGTGAGAAGCTATTAATATGAATATAAATTTTGCTTAGCCTTGACTGCTTTGCCTCATCCTATGACTTTAACGGATGGCCCTGAAAACAGATTCTATAAACCAAACTTACACACACACACACACATGCAAACACTCCGGCGGCCGGAGGTCAAAACAAAGTAGTAACGCCAGAAGAAAAGATTAGAATGACAAAGGAGAATGGCACTGAGTCGGGAGCGCTGCGGGGAGGGGGACAGCAGAGATGGAGATGCTAAATAATGGCTCTCTTGTGGATAAAATATAACCTCTGCTGAAAGAGGGGAAAGCAGTGGAGGAAAGTAACCATAACATTTTAAAAGCAGACTGGAGAAAAAGAACACATGGTGTTTAGAAAGGGAAATAACCCTAAATCAACACCTTATGTTATTTATGGGTTATGTGGGTGAGGAGTTACCAGCTGAGCTATTTATTATAATATTTCCTCTCAGTCTGTGTCATAGTCATATAGATCAATTAAACTGTCACTGTTTTATCCAAACATTTCAAGATGACTAATAATCAAAAACGGATCCAACATGGATGGAAACCAGCATGTGGGTTTTGATAGGAGAAGCTCTGTATTTATGCCAGCAGTTATTTTGTGAATGAGATCTTATTCACAGATTTCTTTAACATTGTCAGAAGGCAGGTTTAACAGATAAAATCTTTATATATATATATATATATATATATATATATATATATATATATATATATATATATATAAAAGCAACATTACATTTTTAGTTACACTGTATAAGTGAAAGGAAGGCGAAAAATGAGGATATTGGATAAAAAAGAAAAAAAATAGCATTGTTCTTACTAAAAGGCAATCTATAGTAACATTACCAGAAAGCAAAATAAATACAAGAGCTGACAGTAAATTCAAGATCCATGAAATTTAATTAATGGACACCCTCCATCCATTGCTGAAGGCAGGTTAAAAGAAGGTCAGATCTCTATTTTTTGCATGTCCAATATGAGTAATAAGGTTATTAATCCCCTTACGTGACCCAGAAATAATGAATGTTCAGTTGTACTGCTTTTAAATGAAAAGCGGAGCTATGAACCTTGAGTCGCATGCTTCTGGCAAAGCAGAGAAGTCAAAGGAATAGAAGAAGGGAGTAGATAAGAGGGGGAAAGATGGCTCTGGCTGGGAGAAATGAAAACCAGTGCTGTAAAATAGATAACAGCCAGCTAGTAAAATAGAAAGTATCAAAATGATTTCAATCTGTCTCTTGATTATAGTATTTTTAGGTTAATAAAATGTATTTGAGAGCTTCAGAAAAGGCAAAATGATCTCCTGCGATAATGGTTTATCAGCTTGTGATGAAGCATGTTGAAGATGATACTTAAACTGATGCAGATCTGTCGATGGTGTATATCAAAGCTGAACTCAAGAACAAAAAAGTAAGTTATGTTTGACTGGGGTAATTGCTATTCAGCTAGTTTTCTGTTTCTAAAGTGAACAATGACCAAGGATAATCAGATGTCTTTAAAGAAATAACTTAATTCGGGGACCAGTTCTGTAAATACATCCTACATTGATCATTTTTCTGATTCATTTTTAAAGAATTATAACAAATATAATCATGGTAATATGATAAAACTTACTGAGAGTCAGTAGTACAGTCTTTAAAAAAATAAAAGCAAATTCAAGGCACTCTACATATAAAAGAAGAAACAGCAAAAGAAATAGTAAACATGGAGTAATCTATTTATGTGTGAGCTGGATTGTAAATGTTGCTTAAAAATATTCTACCAATAAGGCTACTATACTTGTTTCTGTCCTATGTTTTTCTTTCCTTAGCAGAATTTGATTAAAGATTTATGGTGATTTTGGTTGCATGAAATCAATGCTGGTCAGTGTGAAGGCTACAGAAGTCTTCATCAGCTAAGTGCACTTTTTTTTTTTTTTTACCTTGTTTGCATCTCCTTGTTCCAAAGCATAACAGTTATCTGAGAACACCGCAGCGGAGGATTTCTGAATCTGCTGAGCATCAACCTTAACCTCATAAAGGTGAATTTGGACAGTTTGGATACACTGCCTAGTTTGTGTAGAGGAATCTGCTTTAACCAGTTTGTACGAGTGCAGGGTGGCGCTCTGTGAAATAGTAGTAGAAAGAAGAACAATGTTCTTTTTAACTAACATAGCAATTATGAGATTCTGTGCTTTACCTGAGGATGTTGAACTATGAAAGAAGTGGATTCCCCTTCATTTGGAGACATGAAGGGCCCATCCCAATACACCCCCTAGCTCTACTTTTTAGCCCTTTCCCTACATTTTGCACATTCCCATGAGAGTATTGGTGTCCCAATTCCTCTTTGCATGTGGGGTAGTGGACATAACGAGGGGTAGGGGGTATGAATCTAGTCCTTCAGAGTGAGGGATTTCAGATGCTGACTTGTTGAGGAAGGGCCAGAGAAAATTCTCCAGAGCACTTTACGTCCTCATTTGCATACTGAATCAAACAACAATAGCAACCCCTGGAGAGGGACAGGACTCAGAGAAGAAAACTCACAAATGCACATATGTACAGCTTACACATTTCTTCGTAACATTAGCCAGACTAGCTACACGCTCGACCAGAGGTGCCCAAGTCCAGTCCTCAAGAGCTACTATCCTGCAATTTTTAGAGCTTACCCTCCCCAACACTCCTGAATCAAATGGCTAATTACCTCATGTGCATGTCATTCAGCTGTCCAGAAGCTAAGCTATTCATTTGATTCAGGTGTGTTGGAGAAGTGTGCAGGATAGTAGATCTCGAGGACTGGATCTGGGTACCCCTGAGCTAGACTAAAATACTGATGAAAAGTTTGCGAAGGCTTTTCGGTAGTTTACAAGAGACAACAGTTGTCAATGGCAACTTCTTCTCTGTGTAGTTGTTGTGTTCATTAATAAACCGAAGCCTGATGAACGATGGCAGAAAATAACAAAGAAACAGTCGTAGCTCTTAACTGCATGTTGCTGCTGGGTGTGCTGTTATGGTAAAACTTCTGTGCAAATGTCACTACGCAGTTGCCTATGTGCCTGAATGTAAATCCAGCAAGTGGTGTCTCAATTCCTAGGAAAGATTATCCTCCCCCTACCCCTTTTGGTTTTAAACCGAGGGTGTAGTGGTAGTGGGCGAAGGCTAGTAGTAATGAGTAAAGGCTAGTGGATGTAAGTGGGGGGCATTTGGATTGGGCCGAAATGTCAAATCAAAATGTGATAAAGGACGCAGGTCAAAAAGCCATTTCACAAATTTAACTCAAACAGCTGGCTTTCAGCTAAACCAACGATGAAAACCGACACCATTTCAGCCTGGGAATTACTGCAACAGGGCGAGTATTCTTCCTGTCCCACTCTTGCTAGCAGCTCATGCTTGCAGGGATAAAGCCTCGAACAGCACCACCATCACCTAACGGTGTATTTCCAGGCCATGTCAGGTTTTATTCAGGAAAAACACATTGGCCCTCATTTATCAAATGATCGTACGATGAAAATCTGTGCGTACGATCATTTCCACGCAAGACTCAGCATTTATCAATTTGAACGTGATTGTAGGATACGATCAAATCTCACGACAGGTCTGAGTTTGTGTACGCAAGTTTGAGTTAGGGAGGGTTCGCAGCGCAGCAGAACATGAAATTATTTATTAACCAAACTGCAAACTGTCATTTAAACATAAGTATTCACATATCAGCACTAAGAATGAACCCATTTGCAAAGAAAAAGGAAAAAGGGAATGTAGACTGTATTCCCAAAATTACAAAAATAGCTGTGACTGAATTTAATTCCTCAATTTATCTCAACAAATGATTAAAATCATTAACATATAGTTCTAGGAGACAAGTGCTTTTCACTCTTCGTGTATCTCCTCACTCTGCTGGTAAAACTGCCACATAGCAGAAGTAGGCATCGGTACGCACACACGCGCAGGTGCCCAAGTGGAGCGCTGCTTCGGGCTGCAGGAAGGCAGGTGGGTGTCAGACCAACGGGATGAGACACTGCTTTAGACTCAAAGAAAATCTACAGTACACTCCTGTTCTGTGCATCGCTTGGACAGCTGGGGAGTTTTGATACGCAGTCAGAGGAGAATATGCGCCGGGAGCCGCTCTGCAGTCCCCACTGGGCTGTACGGAGGAGACCGTAACTGGGGGGGTCGCCGGTGCCGGTGAAATATCTTTTGGTGGCGAGTTTCATATTGGACCACTTTTTCTGAACCCATTGGCTAAAGAATTGTGACGTTGCTACCAGATATGGACTATAATTAAATTTCATAACTAATAAAACGAATAAACCATATAAGCCAGGCCTAGATTGAGACTTTTATTAATATCTCAGCCGGTCGTTCACACCAGTGAGGCTGACTGATCCTCTTCCGTGCAGCGTTTTTATGCACGCCTCTGACTTTGGTTTTTTTAAGCTGCCTAACAGCACCTCTTTAATCTTCCCCACCTCACAAATGAGGAATTCTGTCTTGATCCCCCCAAAGTTTCTTTTTTGGCAGAATCTCTCCGCTCCATGGTCCAACCTCCCTGGGCGTAGCCTCACAATCATGCATGTTTAAGGGCGTAACCGTGGGCGTGACATTTAAATGACGATGGATTTCAGCCGTGGTATTTATCAAGACTCTTTTGTTCGTACAACAAGATTGGACCGATACAAACGTTTTAATAAATCACACGTGGGTCCAATCGTACAACCATTTTTACTATCAAATGTGCGATCATTTCTATGATCCTTTGATAAATGAGGGCCACTGTGTCTATGCCACATGGCTGAGAAACCGCACCGTTAGTCTGGAGAGAAGGTGGCTGTGCCTGGGAGCAGCTTCTGGGTTGCTGGCTGACGCCAACTGTTGCTTTCTTGGACAGAAAGTCAATAGGACTTGTGTATTAAATGCATGATTCTGGCACTGAATGAGTGAGAGTTGGTAATCCTGACCATCATTTTATTGATATTGTTTTTGCCAACATGAGCAAAAAACATGGTGAATTTTACAGAGACTACAGAGGAAAAGTTGAGAGGCTGAACTATGGTTGGAGTTCTTCAGCATAGTCATAGATCTTCATGAGGTAAGAGTTGGAAAAAGCCATGCAATATAAAAAGTTTTTTTTGATTGAGAAAAAAGGGTGTTGATAGCTCAGCTAAATGGGCAGAAACTTGATGTATGAAGGCCAACTTGATCTCACAGAATATGTGAAATAATCATGAATAACAGTGTGGTCCCAACACCCACATGTTCTCAACACATCGTTCAAAATCACGTGCCAGGAACATGGAAATCAGGCCAATGTTAAGTCAATGAAAGAGCTATGTCATCATACCTGCCTGAGTTTTCTGAACAAACAAAATAAAAGCACAAGTTATGTCTTTAATGCAGAAAACAAACAATGCTTTTAATTTCTTATTAATATCTCTAAGTCAATTGTGGTATTAAAGGTTAAGTATGTAACATTTTTATTAAAAGCTATTTAAAAAAAAAAAAAAAAAGAAAAAAACCTCCACAGGTCGTTTGGGGGGGTACAGAATGAAAATACAACATTTCCCAGAAAAATTATATTTAGCGTTTAAATAATTATAAAATAAATTTTTACAGGTTAAATAATGGCATCATATTTACGTTTGTAAGCCAATACACGCCGCCATTGCGGGTTGCCAAATACGATCTCTGTGTGGAAGCAATATTATGGCCACAGTCAGGCTGGTACAGGAGGAAACCGTGGAGATGACGAGTGAAGCAGCTGCTTCAGAGACCTGGAGATATTGTTATCTGTTTCTGAGGAGGAGTGACCTGAGAAGAGCAAAACCTGGAGTAAATTTAGGTGAAGACTTCACTAAATGGACCCACCTAGACGTTTTCCACAGAGTTAAAACACGGAAATGGCGACTTTCCTCCTGGATCGGTAAGCTAGCTTGTTTGCTAACATGGCTAACGTTAGCTGTCAGTTATAAACTCTTCTGCGTTACTTGTTGGACATGCTGCAGACTGTTGGTCAGTTGCGTATCGGCAGTGAGCCTGACATCCCAGCAGCTGGAGTTGTTTTTCTGCCGTTGCAACTACAACCTAGACAGACGTGATGTCGCTGTTCTGTCTGTATTCCATATTCAACCTTTAAAGTTTTGTTCGCCAATAACTTCATTTTTTTAACTTTCCTTTTTTTTGTGTGTGCAGGTCTGTTTTTATATCTTAAGATCATTTTGAAAGAAACCTAACCACTGACTCTCGTATAGTTTCATTTGCGTGAATGAAAACACTATTATCTTATTATCAATTCACTAATATCGGGAATAAAAAGAAGGATAGGCTAGTACAGGGGTGTCCACATTTATCCATACTGCTGATAAGCAGCTCCGGAGGACAAACTCCTTCATTTCCTGATCATCCTCTGAAACTGCATCAAGTCAACACAAGACTGTTGCCCCTTTAAGTGCCATTTTTAAGGGCTGGATGAAGCTCGTGAATATCAGCAATAAAGTCTGCCTTGACATGTGCGGAGAGTGAGGGTCAATGCAAAAAGCAAAAGAGATGGGCGGCGGCTTATTCACGTATTACATACAATAGGAGTCACTGTTTAGTGTCATCATGTAGGTAAGCAGAAATGTTTCCGATCAAACTACAACAGGAGCACTCTCACACCAGCAACAACTTTCTTTTTTTTTATCAATATCTTTTTTTACAATGTTTAATTTCCCTTCTGGGATAAATGAAGTATTTTTCATTTAATTTAATTTCATTTCATTTCATTTCAATACCACATTTTAAAATTGCCCAAAAAGGAAACTCTGCTATATATGGAAACTGTTCATGCACATTGATTTGTGAGGGCAGCTCTGTGATTCAGGTTAGTAACACACACCAGTGGGCAGGTATCACAGTTGAGGCTCTTCACTTCCAGGCAAGTCTACATGATGTTTAACAGGCTGCAAAGTTACGCATGGTCACTACATTTCATTAAACAAGACAAGGTCAGTAGCCTGGGCAGAGGGATGTGTTTTACTGGCATTTGAGTAATGCAGTGCTGCTAAATGCCAGTTGACCTTGTTGTTGTATCCTGACAGGCAGTGCCTCACATTCCCACCATCACCTCCACTGAGGAAGGAGATGACATGCGGCTTAGCCACAACAAGAATATGTTCCCACTGTGCATGCATAATGTCATGCTTTTGCCATTTTATTACAATATCATTAATTTCTCCACCCTGGCTCCATTTTTGATCAGAGTTGCCCAGTTTTGTCGTCTCTCCAGGCCCACCGCCACCACCTATGATGTCCACATGGCCCTGTCAAGGTTCTGCAGCTAAATGCCTTATTCAGATAATCATGGGAGATTATGTGTAAACCCATTTGCATTTTGCAGACACGCTGACGAATGTGTTCAAACATATTGGGTGTGAGAAACTGGAGAGCACTGATTTGCTTTACCTCGCTGAAGATGCCAGAAGACAATTCAAACTATACTTAACAATTTATTAATGAGCAGTACCCTTGAAATGAGTTTGTGCTGCCATGATTCAAGAATCGTGTTATGTTGCATTCGGGGTCTTTCAATCACACAGAGCCTCACTTTCAGGCCAGCCAAATCAAAGTCCCTGTGGCCCCTCTGGTTTGGTAATCCATCATTGAATATCGTCTATGAGCAAGAATAAAGGAGATAAACATTCAATGAAGACTCATCTCTCTTCACTGAAGCTGGTGGCCAGTTTCTTTGAATTAAATATGGATTGTTGTTTTGGGTAGACAAATAACATTATTATTATTTTTTTTTTTTTTTAGAAGACACAAGTGTTTTGTTTAGAAACTGCAGGGTTGAAAACTGAGAAAAGCATAGTAGAGCTCAGCAATTAGGAGATCTATGCATATGCACCGTCAAAAGCTAAAGCAAAGAATTTATTACAGAATAAAACAATTTATATTTGTATGACAAACTGCAGCTGTTTTCACTTTCCCTATCAGGGATGTGATGATTCCTATGGCTTGTGCCTTATTTCATAGCAACATTAGCCTTGAAAAGGACTGAAAAAATACTTTGAATGTAATATAATTTAGCCTACTATGTCAGTCTCCTTGATGGCTACATCCATCATTGTCAGCAAGGGCTACGTCAGTGCAGGCCCCAAGGTTTTGCCAAAGGATGCTTGAATTGTGAACGTCTCACTCAGGTGTCTCAAATCATTGTAAGGAGGAACAGACAAGTCTGAGTGGAAGTGGCAGGGAACACCATGCCCTGCTTATTTTGAACAAGAAACATCTCTCAGTCTGGGAACAGACATGAGTTATGAAAAACTGTACAAGAAAGGAAAGTTTGAAGTTTTTCTTTACTTTAGGCATCATGAGAAACTTTCAAGTTTGGGTTCAGTGCTCTGTAGGTGGAGCAGTAAGATGGAACTGCCTTGTAGAAAAAAGTCTGTTTGTGTTTTGTTTGCTCTTGACATTTAAGCTTGGTAATGGCTAAGCGTCCTGGTATTCAGTGGGAGGCTATTTTATCATATTTCATTAGCGTGGCTCATTAGGATCAGATGAAGGCTCAGATGAGCCATTTCAGAGGAGATTCTTGGCTACTGAGTGATGTCTGTGACTTCCACTCCCACCTCAGACTTCAAGTAAAAAACTGAATTAAAAAAAAGAACATCAAAGGCTTTTATCTGCCTTTCATCATGTGGAGGTTGGCAATTTTACAAACCAGTCAATTAGAATTTATTATTGCCATCACACTGCTGCTGCTCCACATTTAGACATTTAGCAGATTTTTGTGATGCTGTTTTATTTGAATTTACAAAAACACATTTGCCTTATTTATCTTCATCAATAATGGGAAGCATTGCGCCGTAATCCATGCAGTCTTTGTCTGCAGGATTAATTTTATGAGGGCAGCTCAGGATTGGCGTCACAATTTGATTCAACATAATGAATTAGATTTAGGTTGGTGTTTGAAAGGACTCTTCTTTATTTTTTTGATGGGAAGGAAAGGGCACACAACAATGCAGACAGGCAACAAAAACAACTCAGCTGTGTCAACGGGAAGATAGATTAAATGGTCAAGAATTTTGTCAACCTGTGTTTATAGCTTACTGAGAGCATTCAAGCTCCAGTTGGGACTCTTTAAAAATGTTGGACCAACATTTTTTTTCTTTTTAGACATATATTCACATCCACATATTAAATGAGGCAGGACTGATTTGCTTTGTATACTTGTAGGTTGACATTGAATGAAATTAGCTTGGGTATTAAAAGCACTGGACCTGTGATGGACTGGCAATCTGCCTCTCTGTTAGGATTAGTGTCAGTCACCTTGTGACCCTGCATTAATAGCAGGTGTAAAAGATGGATGGATATGGATTAAAATCCCCTATTATAACATCAGAGGAAATGGTGCAAATAAATGTTAATACAGAAAAAAAGTCAGATAAGAAATTATAGTTGGACTTCGGGGGATGATAAATAGCTAAAATTGTAGAATTAGAGATTACAATAGACTATAGGTTTGAACGGTAACAAGAGAAACTCTCTCCTCTTGTCTTTGCAGAGTATTGCAAGACCACCCCCTTGAAATGCAACAACAATCCTGGGCGAAACAGCTTCATTAAGCTGTGTCTATTTGTTTGGTCACAATTGAGTTTCAGCCAAGCTAAGAAGTCAAATCTGTTGCTGTGAGACCATGGGACCCTTGAGACGATGGGACCCTTAATGGTGAGCAAGTGGATGTTAAACAGTCCAATGGAAATGATGAAGACATCCCTTTTCACAGAATCTATCTAATCAAGTGATCCCCACTCTCCAGGAGGTGGAGAAGTCATCGTACATGTCAACAAAGAACAAAAGACTACATAAGAGCAAAAGGAAAGAAATCACCACAGGGTGCCAACCATTCATAAGCCTCATGAAAATGTTCCCAAAGATTATTTGAAAAAGCAAAAGCAGTTTTGAAAGAGCACGCTTTGAACGGATGATACTAAAAATCCATCTTCATCCAAAGCATGGATTATCAGCTGTGAAGCAGTGGGAGCTGTGTGATGCATGAGCATCCATTGCTTCCAGTGGCACTGGGTTGTCAGTGTTCATTGATGATGTAACAGGAGACAAAAGCAGCTATCTGATGTGTATGGTGATATACTGTCTGCTTCTATTCAGCCAAAGGCAGCAAAGTTTGTCAAAAGATGGTCCTTAGCACAAATGGACAATGGCGTGAGTCATACTATGAAAACTATCCAGTGGTATTTGACAGTGAAAAGTGGACTATTCTATGACCTCAATGGCAAAGCTAAAAGGTACAAAGTCATTTGAAGACAGCTCCACTAAAAAGCCCATAAGTTGAGGATGCCAAAGAACTTTACACTTCCGGAATATTTCAGTGTATCTTGACATGCTATAAAAAGTGAACATTTTATTTGTGTTAATGTTAACTGCCCATAGTAATTCCTATCATGCTCCTCCCCAGCTGTCCTCTAACAGAGCCAGTGTATATCCTCTCTTTGATGAATCTTAATGAACCCGCTGCTGGTTCGTCAATTTCTGGAAGTCATGTCTTATATTGGTTCATCTTTGAGTCTTTTTCCTTTTTGGCCCAGTGTGAGACAGGAGCCAGATTAATACCACTTCTATAAAGTCTCAGTTACATAGCAGCAGTAACAGCTCAAGCATGAAAATAAATCTAGAGTTTGCCATCTGTCAGCTCACTGACTAATGTCCAGATCCAAAAACTAGTCTTGATTTTTACCCAAATTGACAGGAAAAAGGAGAGGGAGAAAGGCATAAGTGAGGGCTAATCCAATCCCTGCACAACTCTCTTTGGTTGCCTTTGCCAATGTCAGCATATTTCATGAGACAGGTTGATGCCAGCATTCAAAGCGTTTTCATTTATGCACCCCTGTTCCAAGAAAGTCAACTAAAACAGTCAGAGGCACCAAGTGAGGATGAAAATTCCCATCAACAACATCAAGTTCCTTAAAAGAATGAGGAGCAAAAAGAAAGTCTTGCCCAAAGCTATATGCATAACTGATCTGCGTGACATTTGCTTTGGAATTAAACATTGATTTATATGCAATCAATAAGCTCAAGAGAGTAACTGCATTTCAGGAAAGGGTAGTTCTTGAGAAACAAAAGGTTGTGATTTGCTTTCCTATCCATATATTTAGATATCTGTATGTGCTGCCTTGATGCAAATGAATTTGTTTTGGCCGGCAAGCTTCCCGTCCAGTGTTTTCACAGTTCTAATTAATCCTGAGAGAGTTACAGAATGCTGATTGGCACACTGTGCGCACAGAAAATCTTATCTATCTTTCCTTATTCCCACCAGCTGTCTAATTTATAAGCATGATGAGATACAAACAGATGTTGTCACAAATGATCAACTGCAGTAGGAGACATTAAAGAGCTATATAAGAGCCACAACGTGGTTTAGATGATTTAAAGATGGAGAGCTGTGAGGCTGTCTCCTCTTCCTGCTGCTCACTTTGGTTACTTCCAAGATGTCTGATGATACTGTGCTGCAGAGGGAGAGGCAGTCTTTGCTTCACTGCTGTGGGTGCACATTACAAACCACTGGAAAGCCAGTCTCTGACAGTTTTATGGATCCAAGTGAGGATTCTCTGAAAACCAAGGTGAACTAAGGTTTATTCCTCCATAGGGGTGAATGGCTGCTTTCCCAAACAATCTTACAGTAAATGTGCACAGTGTTTGTCAGTGGATTCTTGGAGAGATGCGTGTTTCTCTGAGACTAGAATGACAGTCCTGCCAAAACTGTGAGCATGTGAGTTTACTGCATTTCCAGGTGTCTCTGCTGTTTGCTTGCAGTATTTCATCATGAATATTCCAGTCTGCATGTTTGTGTATTTTCATTCAGAGACAGTGAACTGCATGTGTGAGAGGGTGTGCATCAATCTGTGTAATGCATGTTTGGTTTGTGCCGCTCTTCCCTCAGCTGGGATGTTTTGGAGTATAATGTTACATGTGATGCGGCCATTCACACAAACAAATCCACACATATTCCCCCTGCAAGCGGTACACTTCTCAATTATTAAAGAGGGAACATTGATTTCATGAATTAGCAAACAAAGGCGAGGCTTTAAAAGAAACAGTTTTTAAAGGGGAAGAACCATTGTGTTTGTTGATCCCTTGACATGTATCTGTTTGTACAGTGATTTTCCAGCTTATAAAGGTATACTTATAGCACTGACTGGTATCATTTGGATGAGTTTGTTATCAGTTTAAAATTGAATGAAATGGCATCACAAAAGCCTCAGATGTTGCATTATTAAAATGAGAATTACTACTTTTCCTCTCTCTTTAGGGAAATCAGTATGCATTGCTTGGATGTTGATGTTATGACAGTTGTGTTCTGACTCAGAAGCACTAAAAAAACAATTTTAGATCCAAGAAAAAAGTGAAAAACTGGAGCTATGTGTCTGTAGTCAATATTACATTCAAGGTGCTAACAAAGTGTTTTAGTCGTGCTTGAAAGTTTACACACCCTACTATTAAATAAAAGGCTAAATTCACAATTGTAATTCAAATAGCAAGAAACTGAAAAAGTCATGATAAATCAAAAGTATACTAAATTATAATTAAGTTAAATGTTTTTTTGTTTCTTTGTTTTTCAATTTGTGGTTTTAAAAATAATCTAAAACAAACAAACAAAACTGTCCCAAACAAATCATAGCACCTTGCTTTTGAACAGCGGGCCAAAATATCTGTCAACAGGTGCAGAGGTCTTATGAACATTACAGAAAACACTTGATTGCAGTGATTGCCTCAAAGATTTGCTCAGCAAAATTGCAGTTCTGGAGCCCCATCTTGCTTGTTTGCTGGTTGTATTTTTGTTTGTTTATTTTTAAAATATCTGTTTTTGTCAATTTCAACTTATTTCCGTGGCAGCTGTTTTTTTTTTTTTTCTTCCCATATTTAACAGGAGGGTATCTAAACTTTCAAGGGCAACTGTACAGTTTGCTTCAGTTATGTAATAATACTGATTGCTTAAAGGTTGAATATGGAATACGGACAGAACAGCGACATCACGTGTGTCTAGGTTGTAGTTGCAACGGCAGAAAAACAACTCCAGTCGCTGGGATGTCAGGCTCACTGCCGATACGCAAGTGACCAACAGTCTGCAGCATGTTTAACAAGTAACGCAGAGGAGTTTATAACTGACAGCTAACGTTAGCCATGTTAGCAAACAAGCTAGCTTATCGATCCAGGAGAAAAGTCGCCATTTTCGTGTTTTATTCCGTGGAAAACGTTTATGTGGGTCCATTTAGTGAAGTCTTCACCTAAATTTACTCCAGGTTTTGCTCTTCTCAGGTCACTACTCCTCAGAAACAGATAACAATATCTCCAGGGCTCTGAAGCAGCTGCTTCACTCGTCGTCTCTACGGTTTTCCCCTGTACAAGCCTGACTATGACAGCCTGACAATATGAAATATTGTGTCCACACATAGATCGTATTTGGCAACCTGCAATGGCGGCGTGTATTGGCTTATAGACGTAAATAAATTGTCATTATCGAACCCGTAAAAAATTATTTTATAATTATTTTTAGGCTAAAAATAATTTTTCTGGGAAATGTTGTACTTTCATTCTGTACACCCCCAAACGACCTGTGGAGGTATTATTTTTGAAAAAATATAGCTTTTAATAAAAATGTTCCATATTCAACCTTTAAGTTCTTAAAGGTGCTATGACATCAAATTTCATATTTCTGGGTTATATGATCTGTTATACACTTGTGAGGCCATGTGAATGTCCAGAGCGAGTATCAGAGTCCCTGCTCATAGTCAGTCAGCTTTGTCTCTCTGTTCAGAAATGGTTTAATCAGACAGCAGCTTATCATTTGACGTAGTTTCATCGTGCTTCATAATTCATTTGCTCCAATTAGAGCACAATATCAAGCAAACAGCAATCTGCTTCCAGTGGTGCCAGTCAGTAAATTTTTCCAAAGGGATCGACCAACACAGCAAATCAACCGATGTCGACACCAGCAAAGAACACAAATATTGGCCTAACATATCAGCCAACCGATGTATCGGTATAGGCTAAGGTAAAGGTTTATATATATGTATATATATATATATATATATATATAAACATATGTATATATGATATAAATATTTAAAATATGTTAATACTGTCGATTAAATTATCTAAATGTGGAACTGAGTCACAGTTTTGTTTTAAAAAATCCATAAATTTCAGGTTCTCCTTGGCACAGGCCTCAAAAGAGCTATACGTGCATTTACATCATCAAGGCTGGACTGTTGTAATGCTCTGGAACAGACACTCATGCAGCGCTTACAGTATGCCCAAAATGCCACATCTCATCTTCTGACATGATGAGCCAAGAGACATGATCACATCACCCCCGTTCTGCATACCCTACCTTGGCTGCCGATCTGTTTTGGTGTTGATTTTGAGGTTTTAGTGATCGTTTTCAAAAGCCTGCACTCCCTAGCCTCTCAGTCCAGTCCTACACGCCACCCAGAGCCCTGAGATCAGCTGATCAACTGCTATTGGTTGTTCCAAAAGCCAGACTGAAGTCGAGGGGTGATAAAGCCTTTTCAGGTGCGGCTCCCAAACTATGGAACAGCCTCCCAATAGGAGTGAGGACTTCCTCATCCCTAGACCAGTTTAAGTCCAGGCTCAAGACTTTTCATTGGCTTTTAAATAAATTCAGAGGCTAGTCTGATCTTGGCTGGACGTTTTTCAATGATGCAAACAAAACTGCTCTTAATTTATTTTATTGCTTCATTGCTCTTATGTGTTTTTGTTTATTGCTTTGATGTTTGATTTTATTGTGTTTTATTTTGTTGTGAATCAGATTGGTCAACAGTTGTTTTTAATTGTGTTATATAAATAAATTTGAATTGAAAATTTGAATTAAAAAGATACTTCATTAAATAGCAACATCTTAATCATATGTACTTCTTTGTACTTTTTTATCATTATTTGTAGGTTTTTATGCTGTTATCTTACTAGTCTGATCCACTGGAGACCAGGTTGTTCTGTAATTGGCCCCGAAACTAAAATGTAAACCAGCCGCCCTGGTTTTAGGGGTACTTGGCAGAAAGAAGGTCCTACAGGGGGTACAATGTTGTCAAATGGTTGAGAACCACTGCTATAGATCATCTCTCTCAAACCCTTGAGGCCTGTGGGATGATATTTTGTGGCCCCCTACTTGACATTAAAGTTAATAACACATACTGTACCTTTGCAGTCATATGACCACAGTGCACAACCTAGCAGCAAAGCAGCACGAACTACCTCTTAACATCTAGCGGACAGGGAAAGAAACACATGAGAACTTTCAGTGCTTTTGCGTATTTTGTGGCCTCAATTTGTAAATGAGATAAGTGGAAAAGCAGAAAATATTGGTCTGTTTTTGAGAATGCCTCCCACCTTCTGTGAGCATTCAAGTGAACCATATGATTTTTGGAGCACATGTATGAAAAGTTCTTCACCACGATGAACTTTTGAGCATCTTTAAGCCATACTGAAGGTCTGAACTGTTTCCTCCCTCAGGCCAATTGTCGCTCATCTCTGTGAGCACTGATTAAGTAAACTGAAAGGTCTATTAGATGGCTGCTCATTAATGTATGGGATGATGTGAGGAGGAAGGGGGCTAACGGTAATCTTACCAAGGGCACTATAGTGGCCGGCTCTGACCCCATGGGCCATATTTTCAATTTCACCACAGTATAGTAAGCAGAAGGAAACTTTTATATTCCTGAACAACACGTCGGCATAAACTTGCGTTATATCACCTCAGCTGTTGCAGATTTAAAAGACATTAGCAAGCATACAGTCACAGACTTAGGTATTAAAGGAGTGATTAGAACAGGTTTAGTAATTCAAATTTCACACTTTCAAGTATTTATGAAGTAATGTCTTGAAGAAGCCTGAGGGACCAGATGGTGAATGCCATTTTCTTTGGTGGAGATGGACACAAAAAAACAAGCTTGCAGCTGTCCCAGTTTACTTTAATTTAATTTTGCATGTCATGTGAATTGCCTTTGGCTCCATAGCTGAGTTTGTTAATAGAAATAGAGGACATTTTGTCCAGTGTGCACCTCAAATCAAATGTATGAAATTACAATAAAGAACCATTACAGTCATTCTTAGTGACAAATTTATGGCAATTTTGTATATAATTATAGACAGAGGACTTGACGGTTAAATTTGTATCAGTGTAATAAAATGGCAGAAGCAGTTTTATTGAAAAATATTTGTACAAAGAACTATGAAGCTGAAATTATTTCTTCAAATAGCTTCAGTATCAATTGTGTATCTTTCTGTTCTCAGCTCATTTCTTTTACTCTTCACCGATTCAATTTCTTTTAATTAATCTATAATAATTGCATCTGTTTATTGCCATACTCAGAGTAATTTATTCAGTTTTACTATCTATTGTGATGCAATGCAAAACATTAACTGGTTGAGAAACATAAATAATAAAAACTCAACGTTATACAGTTAAGCTCCTCATAATTTCCTGCAGAGGTGAGGTGTCAAAAAAGGATATTGTATTTTAGCGCAGACAGGAATGATTGGGTGTTAAAAGGATTTTAACAAATGCTGTTGATAAGTGAATCAGAGTTGATTTTTTTTTTCTGCTGTACTGTGGGAATGAAGTTAGAGTCAAAACAACATTTATGAATATGGGACAATGGGAGAGCAAAATTTTACAAAACACAAGATAAACAGACAACACACACACAGCAGAGATTTTTATTAAAAGCAACAGAGCTGAGTGAAAAAAAAAACTAAACTGAAAGCACATGTTAATGAAGTAACTGAATAGCAGTTTATTGAAAAGCTAACATCAAAATCGGCGTGCTTTTGATTTATTAATTTAGCTGTAGTTTATCTATGTGAAGATAGACAAACACATTTGTGTTTGTCTATCTCCTAATAAACTGAATTTGTTAAAGCTTCACCACTGAATTTTGCTGCACCCTAAAAAAGGCCAATAGGCCCCTTTTGCAATGTTCAGGGCTCTATGCACACCTCCACTCTTGAACTTTAGGTAGCTCCTTTGTTTCTGGTCTTTAAATACTGGATGAACGGATTAATCCAGGTGTCTGGGCAGTTACTGAGGTCATGCATACCTGGATTAATAAGTTCTTCCAGTAATGAAAGACAGGATACAAAGGAGCTTAAAGGATAACTTTTTTTTTTCCATCTTGAACCTTATTTCCAGGAGTTTATATAGTATGTGCATTTACTTTTTGTATCACTTTGACTCATTCAGAAGATACTGTAGTACATTGACTCAGGTTCTATAACTCTTCACTGTTAATTTACCCAAACTTTGTTTTAAAGATATAAAATTATGTCATGTCACTCCTCAACACAGTCAAGGTTTGTGAAGGGCTACAAGTTTTTGGGGGAGGAAAGCATTTGCTACTATTATGGTAAGTGGTCTTACAGCTCAAATGTAATGCTTCTGCATTATACAATTATGTACACCAGCTAACAAACCTTTTACTTACAACAATCTACAAATATCTCTTGTACTTAGGTGTATCCAGTCACATTAATGCTAAATTGTCATTAGTTGCTAGCAATAGATACATTACTAGCCTACTTATTGGAAGGGGGAGCAAGTTGCATAGTCGTGTTCTCTGGTGTTTCTCCCATCTGTTTGGCTTGTGTGCTGATCTGGTCCTTAGTGAGCTGTCACTTGCTCGTAGATGGAAGGTTTTCTCATGATGGTCTTGAAATCATTCCAACTAAAGCTAATGGGAACCATGCTCATCTTTAGCCACACGCCGCTACCGCTGTAGTCTGTGGCAGTAAAGTGCAGACTGCAAACTATAGTTAATTCATTACGAATAACAAAATATCTTCTTTCGTCTTGTCGTATTTGGGTTGATACATTTCTACTTTGCCTTTTTGTTTTTAGAAACTTGTGAAAATCTCAGGCCGTTTTGTGAAACATCATTTAGTGTCTAATTTAGGCACTGGGGTAGAAACATTTGTTCTTGGACTGTGCCATCGAGGAATGCTGTGACCGAAAATAGATTTACCCTGTCAAGGCACTAAACCCGGAAATTGTGAAATGGGCCTATTTAGCAGCCATTTTGCTTCCTGTCTCTTCTCTGTGCTCTCGCCAGCCTATAAAAGTCTGATATAGACTCTTGTCTTATGTCTTGCTCTGTCACCCCCTCTCTCTCATTTCCTTGCTTTCTCCAATAATCTAATATTTTGAGGCCCCAGGCGGGGGGAAAAAAAACTAAACAAAAAATAAAATGGTTGTTAAGTGTGGTTTCTGAGCCTCATAATGTTGTCGGACAACATTCCCTGGAATGTGCATAATGAATGTCAGTGTGCCATCACACAATTTAAAAGCAGTTTTAAGATGGAAAACTTGTGAAGTGTTGCTTCAGAGTCACATTAACACATCCTAAACAACAAAAAAAGGTGGTTTAGAGTTATTCTTTCTTTTCATGTGTTCAGTGGCACTTAAACTGGCCTTGACACTTTGCAGCAGCCCCCAGTGTTTTATACAGTGTCTCTGAAGAGAAAGCAACAGAAGCACATGCACAGAAACATGAATTAGCACAGAGAATTACCACAGAGCATGACTTGCATGTCATTTGTGAAAAGAGTGAATCATACAACCAAATCTGACATTTAGAGAACTGTACCACGATACAGTTTAGGTTGTGATGATTTTCTTTTTACTTTGAGCATCGTCTGAAATAATCAGGGCTTTTGCATTTCAATGTCTTTATTTAATACACATATCTTCCATGCGTACTTTATTTGGGATTATATTGCGATGTTTACAATAAAGTGTTTATGTGTGTACAGCTCTGTCTTCCTGGATGGATTACGTGGATGCACCTGTCCCTGTAATGATTCCCATCTGCACGTGGAATGCCACAAATCAACTGCTTACATTAACAGATGGCAGCATTCTTTTTTAAGATCCAATTTTTTTAATGTATTTACAAAAAAAGAAAAAGAAAGTCACTGTAGCAGTTAACCAAAGTTATATTTGAATTACAGCAGGTTGCATGTGGACACATTACAGTTAGTGCTGTGTGCTTCAGGTAACAGTGAAATGTGACCTACTTATCAGACAAAATGACATCATGAATCTTTTCAGCTGTGCAGGATGAGTGCTCCTATTTTGCACCATTTCCACCTGCACCAAAGCTGGCTTGCTGAGCCGAAGCCATTCCTCACGACACCATTCATCTTCCACCAGTGTGAAGGTTAAGGACCTGCTCACCTGACCACCACGTATCATCGATTGTGGTATAACGCAGTGCGACTGTGTGAGAATGCATGTCACGCCTTTGCTGCACTCCACTGGTTCAGTTGGTGTAGTGTGAAAACATTTACAGTTTAGTGGCCTGCTGGGAGCCTGGCTTGACTTTATTTCCTTCTTATTCTAAATGGAACAGAAGAACTACAGTGGGTTATTTTGAAAAGAATGAAAAATGTTCAAGCAAATGCAATTTGTTTTGTCAAATATGATAGTTATGAATACATTTCTGGACCGTCTTCTAGAAGTGGACCGACTGTGTCTGCGTGGTTCCACAGCAAACTGCTACCATTGCGACAATAATAATGCAAATGTTTTTCTGCCCGTAGAGCCAGAAACAGGAAAATACAGTTTTGCTGTTGCTTATTGTCCTTTATTAATTTGTATTTCACGTTTGAATTCCATGACAAATTATGCACATCCAAGTCAAATTAGTTGTGCAGCTTAGTAAAATTATTTTCTGCTCATTTTTTATCTTGCTAAAGAGAATTCAGCCAGAATAATTACCCCCCCCGAAACATCAATTTAGAACCACCTATCTGAACATTTAAGGAATTCTTGGCAATAGAAGCTTCACATGTTTTCACCAGCATGGTGCCAAGCAACATAAATTGAGACATAAACACACACATAAACTATATAGACCAAGAATTGCTTAGCAACCATGAGATCTACCTCTCTGACTCCCCACATGTGATTAACACATGGCACAAAGTGGCACCCTGTGGAGACAGCTGTTCTCGGGACAACAGCTGGAGGTCAAGGCCAAATTTAGCATAGCATAGCATAGCATAGATAGATAGATAGATAGATAGATAGATAGATAGATAGATAGATAGATAGATAGATAGATAGATAGATAGATAGATAGATAGATAGATAGATAGATAGATAGATAGATAGATAGACGTGTGTCGTGTGTGCATTCAGAGCGACATTATCGAGGCTGTCTGATTTCTCAAAGGACCTTTGCATATTGAATCAAATCAAGTGAAACAGTCAGGGCAGCTTTATATGAAATGTAGTTCTTTACAACAGGCAGAAACAGGACCAACATCATTTTGGAGTGTCACAGTCCTCCATATGACCAGAAGAGGAAAAGAAAATAAGAGATTCTGTTTTTAGATGTAGTCGTTGAATTGCTGTGAAAGCAGAAGTGAGAGGAAAGCTTTATTCGGACAAACTGAGACTCCATGTTGCTTTCATCGTATTCGGCAAGCACACCTATGACTTCATTCATCACAGCCCCTTGAACTGACACTATGTCTTTAGCTGTTGCATGCAACACAACATGCCTGGTTGCCTCCTTGATGTTTCTTCCTGCCGCCTCTTCTTTTAAGCAGATTTTCTCTTTGTGTCTGACTTGGTGCTCGGTGCGGTTTATGCTGAGTTGTGAGAACAAAGACATGATTGCTTTCTGTACTGAACATTGCCCATAGTTGTTTATCAAGCATGTTTTTGCATTTTTAACCCTTCACTTGGCAACAAAAGACATAATTGCATTCATTCAGAAAGGGGTGGCAGCTCTTCTGACATGACAAAGAAATGCAAACAAAGCCCAGCTATGAGGACAATTAGTCGATTTTTATGTTGATATTTCTCACTCGCTGCATTTGTCAATATCAGTGCTGCTCTTCCTGACTGAAAGGCAGCCAGGGATAATTGAACAGTAGAATTACATTAATTAAGTAAGTAATTAATCAAGTAAGTGAATTATTTGCAGACAAAAAGACCATCCGGCTGAATCTCATTGTGCAGCTTTTTTTGTCTTTTTGTGGTACTGCCCCATCTCACTGCCTGGTGACTGTTATGCCATGCAGAGATTCCTGCATGTTGCTTTGGTGCTGTTTATTCCCTTTTGCTTGTTTTACCACCTGTCCAGCTATAATGATCCCCGCACACGTGATAAGGAAAGCAAGACTTCTGTACATGAGAGTTCCAAATGTCTTCTTGACCTTTACATTTACCAGTGGACATTACACTGGTGGCCCATAAACAGCATGGGTGTGCCACTGTTTTGAGCCATGTTTCATCTCTCCTTGTTTCTTCTACCTTTCCTGGTGTTATCTTATACTTTCTTTTCAAAGTAGAGCTGTTGCACAAGCTAAACTTTCTAAATGAAAGCAGAAATTTGCTTTACTATTGGGAATGGACACTTTGTTCATTGTGCAAGTACAAGGATTTCCTTTTTTGTTTGTTTCTTTTTCCATCTCGTAGGCTTCATGATTTCCTCTGTGTGACATCAGAAGTGTTTATGTGAACGCGTCATTGTAGCCTTGTATGAAAAGATTTAATACATGTGACCTTAGTCTTCTTTTTTTCTCTTTTTTTTCTTGCACTAAATCATTAAAAGTGTTCAAACTTTTGACTGATACTGTGAGTGCAGTAGATATCAGATTCCTGTCTAAATAAAGCTTTTCTGAAGGATTTTTTTTTTTTCATTTATTCATTTCATCTTGTAAGTGGCTCCTGAGTCTTTTTAAATGCAAATACTTGAGAGAGGAATTACAAAGTTTTTACTTTCTATGTCCTTTCTTTGTCTTGGTCTGTGCTGCTAGTTTATCTTGTCCCTGTTTAAAGCTCCCTGCTGTGTTCTTAAACATCGACATCTGTGTCTCTGCAGCAGGGACAGAAGTTCAGCTCTGCTGCTGTGGTGACGGTCACAACAAAGCTGTATGCTCCATGTCAATAAGACCTCAGCTTAGTTCTAAGGCTCGAGGCTGTCAGTCTCATCAGACCACTGTTGGAGCAAAAAGCCTCTGCAACTAATGCAAATACTTCCTGTTTTGGATTCCCTCTGTAGTTATGTGGTTTGTGTGCACAAACATAGATCATAATGATTTTCCATGCACTCTATACTGTAGAATGAAAAGATTGTCAGCTGAAAAAAAAACAACAAAAAACAGAAACTAACTAGAGTGCACTGACAGGAGTTAACCAGTAGATTGTTGATATCAGGCAACAATCAGGCATGCTGAGCGTATGTTTGGCTTTCTGGGTCTGTTTATGGTGCAGACACATCACAGAAAAGACCAAATCAATGCAGAGCTACTCACAGGCTCCAATTATCCTAACAGGGGAATGATAATAAGGATCATCTGTTGCACCACACAAATCCAGTCAGGGTTACACTGGCAACATCAGCCACTCATTTCCTCATTTCTAACTCAAGATCTAATAGGTTCCAAAGTGCTATGAGTGAGACCCCGGCAACAACACCCCCCTCATGTTTTTGTAACCATTGCAAAGCATGTTGTTTTTCAGCTGCTGCACAGCCTGTGATACTCAGATTGATATCACTACTGAATTATGAGGACATGTCAGAGTATGTCACAGAAATGATATCAGACGGTGGAGGCTCAATTGGTCAATTACATAATTTTACTGATCAGCTTCAGCATTCGAACCAACTGCATAAGACAGTGGTTAAAGGAAAAAAAAAATCAACCCATTAGAGCAAGGACACTGGACCTCTGGGATCTATGGGGTTGTCTTCTTGTGTCTAGCAGTTGGCAGATGGTCCTTTGGGTTTTGAGAGGTGCAAAATGAGGCCTCTACAGACCAGACTTGTGTCAGTGCAGCATGTGGATGCTCAGTCAGACTGGTATCAAGAGGAGTTTGGGCTCTGACTCATGTCCGTTCAGTCATTCCAAACTGTTGTTGCTTTTTGCAGAGTAAACTGTCCTCTCTGGGTGAATGCTGCCATCAATAAGTGCTACTAGAGGGGGTGCTTGGTCAGAAAGTTTTTGGTGGGTGGTACGTGTCAACATTCACATTATGTTGGTGCACAAGGTTTGTCAGCAGAGCACTGCACTGAACATTACTGACTTCCTGTCAGGTGCTCCCCTGCAGCAGATAAAGATAAAGCCATGCATTTGTTCCTGTCACTACTGCTGCTTCCCTCTTTACCTTTAGCAAAGTAGTCATAGCTGGCTGACATACAGTAAAATGCATCACCACTGGAGCAAAGGAGAGGCGAGAGAGTCTTGCCGGGGAATGGGATGTCTGAGTTTACCTCCTGGACCTATGGCTGCCACGACCCACTGTCAGATAAATTGGTGGATGCATGGATGGATGGATGGACACATAATACAAAACAAACTGTATAGTTAGTAATGCAATCTTTATAATTTAAAAAAAATGTTACAAATCAAAAACATTCCAATCAATATCTCTTTCAAACTTTTTTTTTCAAACTATTGGTTTCAGCAGACATTCATATAATAATATTCATTTGGTAATGTGTCTGCCTGGGAGCTCTGTGATTACACTCCTTGGTGTTTAAAACTTGGCAACCAGATCAAACACTGTAACAAAGCCAAGACACACAAGAATAAGTGGGGCAAAACCCATTAGTACAAAATAGATGGAAAGAAAAGTTGCTCTGAAAAAATCATGATAACATTAATTAGACTCTGTACAAAATCTGTAAAGTAAACAAAACCACCTTGCAACGAGAATGTCCTCCCCAGGACAGCATAAATTTGATTAGGGGAGGCAATCCAGTCCTCAAAAACCAGAATACTGCATATTTTTAATATTTCCTTGATCTGACATACCGACAGCTTATAAAGTTCTGCTCAGGGACTTATTTAAATTTAAATTAGATGTGTTGAAATAGGGAAACATCTACAACTTGCAGGATGGTGGCTCTGGAGGACCAGACTTGCCTATCTCTAAACCAATTGAATATGTGTTGCTTAAAAAAAATAACAAAAAGAAAAAAAAAAGAACAAAAACAAGGGCCTGTATCATAATGGCTAATTAAAAAATAGCGACTATTAACTAATTCAACATGGTGATGTGTTCCATGTTTCACTGTAATCCTTAAACAGTTTGAATTAAGTGGAAGAAGGGGAGTTCGGCGCTGCTGAAAAGCAGGGGAGCTCCCCTGAAGACATTCAGCTATTACTTTAAAGGGGAGACCTAAAAATTGACCACTTTCCAGTTATAATTATTTTTTTATAAAGTTCCTGATGTTTCTTAAAAAGACTAACATTACTTTGTTGCCATTGTGTGTTTATAAATATAGTTCTGTTAATCAAATCATCCAAAGGACAAGTGATCTATTAAGTTTTGGGTTAGGTTTATTTATTTAGCACACAATTTTTATAGAATTGTGCAATGAGGGAACAAAGCTGACTGGCATGTACATGTTCCAACCCTATAACAAGACAAATTTCTATGGCTAACAAATAAACAAAAAAAAAATGCAACACAACATGCCTGGTTGTGTAAAAAAAGAACAGAAAAGGACATAAAGTTCATACATAATCACCAAAAACAAGGAGATAGAGAACAAAGCAACCAGTTACAAAAAAGACAAAAGAAGTAAGTAATACTACTAATAATAATCCATTTTTCCTTCATCACCGTGGATAGCTGCATTGTTTGCTTGTTGTTTGCTGTCAGTTTAATACAACGACCACTTGATGTTTTTCTTGTAGTTGTTTAAAGAGTTTTCTATCTCTCTTTCTGATTAAAAAAGCTGCATGAAGTTGTGAGGTATGGACTCATAGCTGTTAACTACAGTTGTGTGAAATTATTTCGGTTTTTAAATGAAGATTTTTATTAGTAATGGAGAAGAAAGTTCAAACCTACATGGCCCTGTGTGAAAAAGTGACGCCACACCTGCTCTCAATCAAGAAATCACTTAAATAGGACCTGCCTGACAAAGTAGACCAAAAAAATCTTCAAAATTTATACATCATGCTGCTATCCAAAGAAATTCAGGAACAAATGAGAAACAAAGTAATTGAGATCGATCAGTCTGGATAAGGTTACAAAGCCATTTCTAAGGCTTTGGGACTCCAGTGAACCACAGTGAGAGCCATTATCTACAAATGGTGAAAACATGGAACAGTGGTGAACCTTCCCAGGAGTGGCCGGCCGATCAAAATTACCCCAAGAGCACAGCGACGACTCATCCAAGGTGTCACAAAAGACCCCACTACAACATCCAAAGAACTACAGGCCTCACTTGCCTCAATTAAGGTCAGTGTTCATGACTCCACCATAAGAAAGAGACTGGGCAAAAATGGCCTGCATGGCAGAGTTCCAAGACCAAAACCACTGCTGAGCAAAAAGAAAATAAAGGCTTGTCTCAGTTTAGCCAGAAAGCATCTTGATGATCCCCAAGACTTTTGCAAAAAATACTCTGTGGACTAACGAGACAAAAGTTGAACTTTTTGGAAGGTGTAGGTTCCAATACATCTAGTATAAAAGTAACACAGCATTTCAGAAAAGGAACATCATGCCAGCAGTAAAATATGGTGGTGGTAGTGTGATGGTCTGGGGGTGTTTTGCTGCTTCACGACCTGGAAGACTTGCTGTGATAAATGGAACCATGAATTCTGCTGTCTACCAAAAAATCCTGAACGAGAATATCTGGCCATCTGTTGGTGACCTCAAGCTTGGGTGACCACAGGCTGTGCGCTTGGGTTCTGCAGCAGGACAATGATCCAAAACACACCAGCAAGTCCACCTCTGAATGGCTTAAGAAAAACAAAATGAAGACTTTGGAGTGGCCTCGTCAAAGTCCCGTCCTAAATCCGATTGGGATGCTGTGGCATGACCTTAAAAAGGTGGTTCATGCTGCAAATGAACAAATAAAAACAAATAAAAAAATAAAACAAATAAACAAGCATGATGGGGCTCCGAAGCCAAAATTTTGTTGAGCAACACTTTGAAGCAATCGCTGCTATCAGGTGTTTTTCTGTGATGTTCAAAAAGACTTCTACACCTGTTGATAGGTATGTTGGTCCACTATTCATGAGAAAGGCGCTCTAATGTGTTTGGGACAGTTTTGTTTGTTTGTTTTTTTATGATTATTTCCTACCTCAAGTCAAAAGCAATATTCTGTTTTACATAGATATAATTTTATAAATTTTTATTTATTATTAGTTTCTTTAGTTTCTTGTTATTTGAATTATTGTAAATTTTGCCTTTTCTTTAATGGGAGGGTATGAATAATTTTGAGGATGACTGTATGCACGTGCACATGACTTGCAAAGTTGCAGTGCACACATGAAAATACGGCTTTGCAAACAGCCTCAGGATAATTAGAATCCTGATTGTTACTTCTTCACAAAATGGGGCCAAAAGTGTTTACACATTTAAGCTACTTAGAGCATCAACTTCTGATTGGATCACTCAGTGCCAAATACCAGGTGGCATAGTTACTGGAGACAACGGTGGTGAAATCGGTTACAGTGTATATAAGTTGAAGTGTGTGTATATCTACGATATGAATGTAATAACATATTGAGAAAGCAGGATCCAAAAGCAAACAAGTAACATCCTGCTTGTCCTTTGTGGTTACAGCAGTCACAGTAAACAAATCTGAGTGCAGTAGAGCTTTGGAGAGAGAGAGGAATGCATGTTGCACATTAAAATATGAAATACTGTAAATATACACACAGCTTCTGGATGTATTACCTGCAAAAAGCTGCCCATTTCTTAAACAATAGATAGGGTGTTTCAGAGTGAAAAGTCCAGGGAGTTTAACCTCATTTTGTCTTTAATCAGAAGTACAGTGACAGTCCTCTGCAATATTATCATTCATCAATTCATGTTCATTATTTTGATTGTGTTTTATGACATCAAATTACATGTTACGGTGTGGAGAGGCATTAATCAATGTCAGTTTGTAAACTGACATTGTAATAGCTATGTCTTTTCTCTTCTTTCAAATACCAAAACCATGTCAATACAGTGTGGTCAAAGGCCCCAAATATTGGGTGCCCTGTGTGAATTAATTCCAATTTTTAAACAGCAATGCTAAAATAATGCTCTTGAATAAACAGATTGTACAAAGGTTACAGAAAAATTGACGCAAACTTTCAAAATGTATCAGTATAATGACAGTTATACAGACCAAAATACGAGATAACATCTTAAAATTTATAGGGCGCTGTAGTGTTCTTTTTTCAAACTGTGCAAACCGACAAAACATCAAATATATGAAACACAGAGAAGCATAATAGAGAAATAGCTTGAATAAAGTCATTCGAAGATTTAGAGCCTGCAGGCACAATTGGAATGAAGCAAACCAAGAGGAGACCTCTTGATTTAACAATGTATAAACACAGCAGCTTGTGGCGTCTGTGTTTCGGCACCAGATGACATCTATCAGTTGGAGATGAATTAACAGAACAATCCCACAGAACGACTGCACTCATTTAGAGCTGTCCTACTGAGTTCGTGGCATGTGTCAGTGCAACACAAACAATTCACATAAACCACACACACACACACATATAAACACAAATTGTCATGGTGCTACCACTGTCACAGAAGTCCTGGGGCTAAGAAGCTTTCTGATTTACTTCAGTAATCTCAGCTGTAAGTCCCTTTATGACTGTGAGTATACACTGATGAAGCAAAAAAAAGAACATTGGTTGAAATGTAATTACTCTAAATCTTTATTTTGTTTGGGAATGATTAGATATGTAGCATCCCTATCTGAAGAAGATCTTTCTTTACCAATATTTTTGGATAAAAGGAAAGGAGAGCCTGCTAAAATGACCAAATATTCATACTGCTATACCTAAAGCTAATTATGGGAAGACCTCTGAAAATGTGCCATGGTGCTCATTACTCTGTAAAATGTGTTCTTATATTCTTCTAATGATACACTTAATGAAATAAAATTTATATTAAAATTCAGTTAAAGCAGATAAAAATGTGCTCTGAGTTCTTTTATCGCAGCACATGCTAAACATGATTAATGAAACAAAATAAATATAAAATAATGATAAATAAATAACTTGAATGCAATTTTTGACTCAGCGATGTCACTGTAAGCAGAAAACAAAGAACTGCTGTTTTTATCTGTGCGACATCTCTAAACTGAAACTGCTTGTGTCCAAAGTTGATCTAGAGATAATCTTGTCAGAATATCTCCATTGAAAGGAACATAAAGTTGCATTCTGCGCATTTTCTATCCGCAAGGACTCTTGACCTTTCGGGCCAAGAGTCTGTGAGTACTTGTACTCACAGCTTGCTAGTTTTTATTGCACTCTGGCAACGTGCATCCTGCGAGGAACTGGTGTACAAACAGTTGCTTCGCTGGGCTCCACCACTCTCTCCATCATCTAGCAAAGTTTGGTAAACTGAATCTGACAATTTTTTACTGAAGTCTAGTCTGATGATTTTTTTTTTTCATCAGACTGAGTATGACAACTTTTTTTCTGACACTGACTTTTTCTCATGACTTTTTCCTGAAGCTAACTGACGACTTTGTTTCTTGATACTTGATAACTTTTTCGTTTTGCTAGATCTACCAAGAAGATCTTAGGTTCAGCAAAACTCGTTTCCCCCTCTGTTTTGCTAGGTCCACCCTGCAGATCTTTGTTTTAACAAAACTTGTCCCCCTCCCCCTTCATGCCAGGTCTACCCCCTACATCTTCGGTTTGGCAAAACTCATTTACCCCTTCGTTTTGTCAGGTCTGACTGGTACAGTTTCAGCAAAACTTGTTTCCTTCTGTTTTGCCTGATTTACCCAGTAGACCTTCATTTTAGCAAAACTCATGCCCTTCTATTTTTGCCAGATCTACTAGGTAGATCTTTGTTTCAGTAAAACAAGTTTACCTTTCCATTTTGCTAGGTCTACCACACCATACCACCTTCATCTCCTCGGTCCTGCTAACAAGTAATCAATCTCAACTAGAGCTGCTGTTTTAGAATATCAGAGCCCAAAAGATCACCAGACTGGGGCAACTGTTTGGCCTGGGAACAGTCTGCCCTTAGTTTGTTTCTTTTGTGGGTTTTTGGTTATTTTAGTTTGGGCAAATTAGAGTTTATTTAGTTTTGGTTTTCTAGGTGTTTCTTTCTGTCAACACTGCTAGTGTTGTCTTCTCCTTATTAACCTGCTTTTTTCTAATTTCTGTTTTACACTTTTACTGGTTACATGTCAGCGGTCCAGCTCAACACTGACCTTGCGGTTTCTGGTGGTATTGCTCAGTCTTGTGTCACCTGTGCTGAGGGACAGACCAACAAGACCTCAGAAAATGCACCAAATGACACTAATTGACATATAAATGGACAAAACTGTCTGACCATCTCCATATCTGTCCTCTGCATTGAGCATACAGTAAATGGACCTTAACTGGGAAAGGCAAACAGTCTCATACTGTATTACACCTGATTAAGCAGTCCTCAACTGGTTACAAATGAGTTACAATACATTTTACAATCCTGACCCTAACTTTTAGAGCCCTACACAAACAAGCTCCTTCTTACTTGGCTGGCCTGTTACAGTTGGACTCCCTGAGCCACTGTTTGAATCAGAAGGCCAGATACTGGTGGTCCCCCCAAAAACTTGATTCAAGACTGGAAGTGATCACACTTAAATTTACTTTTGTAAATTTGCTTCTCAGAGTAGGTAGAGAATTCTTACCTCCACATTGCGGTGCTGGCTTTTCACAAACCATTATGGTGTATAACTCCAAGATACACAGTTGCAAATTTTACCCTTCAAGCTTCTGAATTTCTCCTCTGGGATAAATAAAGTGTTTTTTCATTTTCGTTTCATTTCTGAGCATTGTTACGACCCCGGCTCAAGAGCCGTAACAAGAAGGGAGGACACAACGACAAATAAGTTTTAAACCCTTAAAACGGGCATTTATTTAAGAAGACCATGGCGGAGGATCCCAGCAGCAGGCCAGGCGCGATGGCGTGTGCCCAGCAGCTGCCAACAAAAGAGAGAGAAAGAAGGTCCTGGCGGAAGCCCTTATATAGCATCCGGGTCAGAGCTCCACCTGGACGCCACCAGACCTCAAGAAAAGAACAAGAATATTAACAAAGGCCATCAAGCCGTCACACCCCCACCCATAAAAAGCAGGTTCCCCATAGAACCTTGCAATACACCAGAAACACATACAAGTGCCCACACAAACAACAACACCGCATAGAATAGACCCAGCCACCTCCAAGAAGTAAATCTTCCACACACACGAGGAAAAGAATACTTAGCACAGTCCAAGTCACGCCCTTCAAACTCACTCCACTCCAAAACACTCTCCAACCCAGCAACTGGTGCACTCAGAAGCTGTTTAAGGGAAAGACAGTGGGGAGGAAAGGAGGGAGAAAGACAGGCACATACACAACACTACTGTACCGGCGCACGCGACAACGCATCTGCAACATTATCCCGTCCCTTGATGTAACGTATGTCCAAACAAATCGACTGGAGAAACAACGACCAACGAACCAAGCGCTGGTTGGGACATTTCAATGAAGACAGAAATGTGAGCGGGTTATGATCCGTGTGTACCACAATGTCAGCACTACCGCTGAGATACACCTCGAAATGTTTTAAAGCGAGAATCAAAGCCAACGTTTCCTTCTCAATAACAGAATAATTCAGTTGATGTTTGTCAAACTTTTTTGAGAAGAAACTGACCGGCCTGCAAATACCCAGGTCATCCAACTGCGTAAGCACCGCACCAGCACCCACATGGCTTGCATCCACATAAAGCTGAAAAGGTTGCTCAACCCGTGGCGCTGCCAACACAGGCGCAGCACAAAGGAGCAACTTCACCCGCTCAAATGCCTCCTGACAAAGAGGTGTCCACACAAAGTTAACGTTTTTACACAGCAAGGCAGTTAAAGGTGCCACAACAGTAGAAAAATCCCGACAAAAACATCTATAGTAACCAACGAGCCCAAGAAAACGCATAAGCTCCTTCTTGGTCACCGGAACAGGAAATTCCTTCACGGCCTGGACTTTAGCTGCAACGGGGCGAACTTCCCCTTGGCCAACCACACGACCCAGATAAGTGACCGTTGCCCTTGCAAACTCACATTTTGCCAGATTGATTGTCAAACCGGCTCCTTCCAACCGACTGAACAGCTCCTCAATGCGCCTCACATGCTCTTCCCATGTGTCAGAATACACAACGACGTCGTATAGATATGCTGCACAGCCAGACATGTCACCAACAACCATATTCATTAAACGCTGGAACGTTGCAGGTGCATTTCGGAGACCGAAAGGCATAACCGTATAAGAATACAAACCTGTAGGGGTTACAAAAGCAGATACCTCACGAGCTCGCTTGGTCAACGGCACCTGCCAGTAACCCTTCAGGAGGTCAAACTTACTCACAAACTGAGCAGCACCAACCTCATCAATACAGTCGTCCATTCTGGGCAATGGAAAACAATCAGGTTTAGTAATGGCATTTAGCTTTCGAAAATCTGAACAAAACCGGGGAGTGTTGTCTGATTTGGGCACCAGAATGCAAGGCGATGCCCAGCTAGAGGTGCTCGGTTCCGCAATTCTGTTGTCCAGCATGTATTTGACTTCGACATCCAGATACCTCCTTTTTTCAAAATTAACTTTGTAAAAACGTTGCTGTATTGGCTTAGTCTCACCCACGTCAATGTCATGCTCAATTAAATGCGTGCGACCCGGCGTGTCCAACAAAAGACTGGGGAACCGATGGATCAACCCAGTCAACTGATCAGCACGACCGTCGGACAGATGAGCAAACAAAGTGCCCAAGTCACGCAACGTTTCAGAGTTCTTAAGACTCCCCTGTGAATAACCATCCAGGGCGTCCGCAACACCATCACCAACTCCAACAGGTGGCAGAGCGCTGTCCATGGTGCTAGAGCACTCTGGCCCTGTGGCAGGCCTGCTCGCTACACACGCTGGAGCAGCTTTAACATCAGCCTGGGGTACACCGACATCTCGAACATAATAAGGTTTTAACAGGTTGACATGACACACCTGGGACTTTTTATGTCGCTCTGGCATGGCAATAGAATAGTTCTGATCATAAACCCTGTCAAGAACTGTATACGGACCACCGAACTTTGCCTGAAAAGGAGAGGTAATAACAGGACAGAGGGCCAACACCTGGTCACCCGGCAAAAACGTTCGGGTCTCCGACCGCCGATCAAACAGAGTTTTCATCTTTTCCTGTGCCGCAAAAAGCTTGTCCTGAACAATCTCCCTAGCAGCATATAAGCGTCTCCTGAAGCCATTAACATAATCCACCAGATTCTTAGGTGGATCAGGCTCCTTCAAACTATCCGCCACTACAGCCAACGGACCCTTCACCGTGTGTGCAAAGACCAGCTCATTGGGGCTAAACCCAGTGCTTTCCTGAGTGACTTCTCGCGCAGCCAACATCAACCAAGGCAAACCTTCCTCCCAGTTGCTCCCCAGCTCTATACAATAAGCACGCAGGAGGGACTTCAGGGACTGGTGGAAGTGCTCCAAGGCCCCCTGGCTTTCTGGATGGTAAGCCGTGGCTTTATTATGCCGCACTCTGAGCTGTTTCAAAACCTGACTAAACAAATGAGACGAAAAGTTCGTTCCCTGATCCGACTGTATCACTTTGGGAATTCCAAACACAGAAATGAACTGGGTGAGCGCACGCACAACTGACCTAGCCGTTATAGTCCGTAGCGGGTAGGCAGCAGGGTACTGCGTAACCTGACACATCACCGTGAGCAGGTAGAAAGACCCAGCCCTGGAACGAGGTAAAGGACCCACACAATCAATGATCAAATGCTCAAACGGTTCAGACGCTACTTTAATTGGGCTCAAAGGGAACGGCTTCAGTACTTGGTTGGGCTTAGCAGTCAACTGGCAAACATGACATGTCCTTATATATGAGGAAACATCCCTCTTAAGGCGGGGCCAGAAAAAATGCCGTAATACTCTGTCATATGTCTTAGTCACGCCAGAGTGTCCAGATTCATCGTGGGCGACCTTTAACACAGCAGAACGAAATTTAGCAGGCACAACAAACTGAAACACAGGTTCACCGACAACACCAGCATGTGGCAACCATTTTCTCACCAGTAATGGACCCTGAAGAAAATAACCACACGCGCAGTCCATCACCTCACTCATTGGCCGCACCTGATCAAAAAGAGACTTCAAAGATGTGTCAGCCTGCTGCTCCACCGCCAGCTCACTGCGGGACAAGGATACAGGGAAATCAGACAAAGGCAAATGCACATCCCTCACATTTTCGTCTTTCCCAACCTGGTTCCGCGCCATTGCACGCGTTACTGCACAAGCTGTAAACACATCAGAAAACTCCTTGCTGTGCTCACAAACCTGAGATTCTGGCTCTGGTTTCGCAGAGGGGAACAGAGCATTTTCTTCCCACAACCGCGCACCCACCAAGCCATTGCCTAGAATCACAGAAACTCCCTCCATCGGGAGCGCAGGACGGACAGCCAAGGCTGCTTCACCGCTGAATAGTTCACACTCCAGAGACACTTTATGCAGGGGAACAAAAAGTACATTCAACCCCATACCTCGAAAAGGGACGCAAGTGCCCGCCTCAGACTCGGCAGACAACGGCAACACATCAGCTCGAATGAAAGAGTCAAACGCCCAGGTGTCTCGCAAGATCTTAACACGCACCTTCCTGTCACTGCTCACCAGTGACACATAACCCTCGCGAATGAAAGGCAGATACGATTCACCAGCAACAGAACCAACATCCCTCACCTCCTGTGTTGTGCACACTGGTGCGGCTAACCCAGCACCCTTCGGATTAGCCGGCAACGTCCTACTCCTGAATTTAAGCATATGACAGTCTGCTTTAATATGTCCACGCTTGAAACAATAATGGCAAACCCGGTCACCACCACGCTGGATGGCCCCTTCAATGTCACCCGGTCTTACCCCGTTTGGCCGACCAACACTCTCAACACGCCCCTCTCTCAACCTTCCAGAGCCAACATACAGATTTGATCCCACATTATGCAAAAACTCCCTGTGGGTCAGCACATACTCATCAGCCAGTACTGCAGCATCCACCAACCTCATAGCCTTTTGTTCATTGATGTAAGTTGCAATTTTCTCTGGTAAACAGGTCTTAAATTCCTCCATCAAGATCAATTCCCGTAACTGATCAAAAGTCTTAACATTTTGTGCAGCACACCATCGGTCAAATAAAGCGGTCTTATCGCGGCCAAACTCCACATAATTTTGAGCACCAGATTTTCTGTAACGCCGAAATTTCTGGCGGTATGCCTCAGGCACAAGCTCATAAGCCCTTTCCACTGCAGTCTTCACCTTATCATACCTCAAACTATCCTGAGGTGACAGAGAAGCATATGCTTCCTGAGCCTTACCTGTAAATACACATTGTAAAAGCACGGGCCACACCTCCCTCGGCCAACTCAGCGTTGTGGCTATACGCTCAAACAACACAAAATATTTATCCACATCTTTTTCAGTGAAAGGGGGAATCAACCGAATGCATTTATTCACATCAAAGTCGGCATCCCCTGGACCACTACTCCAGTTATCAACCGCACCCGCTGAATCGCGTCTCACAGCTGCCTCGAGTTCCAATCGATGCTGCTCAAATTGAAGCTCCTTCTCCCGAAGATCCAAACGGCGCAGCTCTAACTGCAGCTCCAATTTACGCACGTCCCCGTCTGGCGCAACAACTCTGCCCTGAGTAACCACAGGATCAGCAGGAGGAAGAATGTCTTTAACAGTCAAAGCATCATGTATTTGCCGTTTGATAACTGCTTTCTTATCCTGCTTTGCAACGGGTATCTCATAATGACCCGCGATCACGAGCAAATTGTTTTTACTGCACTCCTCCAACTTCAACAAAGTGGGATCAGCCAAAAAATCATCCAACTCAAACTCCATCCTTGGACCGAGCTACGCGCACACACAAGCGCCACGTACAAACAACCACAACAAAATCACCAGGCACACACAATGAGCTGAAGTGCCAAATAAAAAGTAAACGTGCACAGCGACAGCCCAACGCAAACCACGCCCCCGCTACGCTGCACCTGCCTACACAGTCTCACCTACCTAACTAAGTCCTAACTCTTCACGTGGTTCGGCGGCGGGATGATTAAGCAGTTAAACCAGCGGGATATCAAACCCAAGCCAAGAACTTCACACATATACATGTAAAACCTCTCATTCATACAACTTTTACTTCACACATATACGTGTAAAACCTCTCATTCATAGTACTTTTTCACACATATACATGTAAAACCTTGCATTCATACTACTTTTACTTCACACATATACATATAAAACCTCTCACTCACTGCTTTTACTATTACTAGGGTGTTTTGTATGTATGTGCAGACTTTGAGTAGTATGTATGTGCCATTTTTCACTTGTGTATATGGGAGATGTTGCTTGTGTGTTTATATGAGAGTTGAATGTATGTATATGTGCAAGTGATTATAGTAGATATGCATGATTTCAGAAGAGTGTGAGAGTTGAAACTACATTTTGTCCTATACGGCCCCTTATACTTAGATGCAGTGACTCGACCATTCCCATTCAATGAAGTTCTCTGCACACTGTTCTTGAGCTGATCTGAAGGCAACATGAAGTTTGGAGATGTGTAGTGATTGACTCTGCATAACGTTGTTGACCTCTTTGCTCTATGCGCTTCAGCATTCGCTGACCCCGCTCCATTAGTTTACGTGGCCTACCACTTCATGGCTGAGTTGCTGTTGTTCCATTTTCTTAACCTCTTAAGCTCTATAGCTCTTTTTAAGGTTTCTGCATACCCAAAATGAATAGAGTATATCTCTGCATCCACAAGGTCTATTTGAGTGTCATTGAGGTGTCATAATAAAGGGAACACTTGGGACTTTTGTTCAAGTGTGTAAGACAGAATTTCTGTTAGTCATTCTGAGAAAGCGCTTGTTTATGTTTGTATTCTTTGGCTGCTGGTTCACTGAGTTTTTGTCGTAGAGAAATAATAGTAGTACTGTTGAACTCGTCAGGATCTTAGCTTTCATATGATATACTGTTTGTTTGTCTACCATGAAGTATCAGAGAGGTAGCGATGGAAATGTGCAGTATGGGTGGACGCTCTGACCTTATTTAGATTTTGATATTTAAACATTAATATGCTTGGTGTATGTTAAAATGTATGTTAAAATGACTTATATGTGCTTGTAGCAGAGTTTCTCCTGTTTAATTTGATGTATGGTATGGCAACATTGCTACATAATTAGTGCAACATTGTGCGTCTTTTGCTGCAGTGAGTCTCAAGGTCCCTCAATTGGGTCCCCCAATTGGGGGGACCTTGGGGTTTAAGATTAAAACACAGCTTACGGTTGACGGTGGAATATTTAGGAGCAAAGAAATTTCACAACTGGATTTGTTGCACAGGTGGCATCCTATCACAGTTCCACACTGGAATTCACTGAGCTCCTGAGAGCGACCCATTCTTTCACGAATGTTTGTAGAAACAGTCGGCATGCCTAAGTGCTTAATTTTCATACACTTGTGGCCATGGAAGTGTTTGGAACACCTGACTCTGATCATTTGGATGGTTGAGCAAATACTTTTGGCAAATAGATTTAGCACCTGCTACATGGCTCACTACCAGCACCAGTCGCAAGCCATCTAACAACTTCAACCAAACTTCACTTTGCCTTATATTTTGAGACAATTGTACAAGAAATCTAAAATAACCACTTATTAACAACAATTAAGCTCATCAGATTCAGATCACATCATTGTTGACACTGATATGCTGTGAACATTCCTTTATTATATTACAGCCTAAATAAAAACACAAAAGTTTATATGACGCACATTTATTTTATGTATTTTCTGTTTATTTACATATTTCCTGTTTATTTCACATTAGTTGTCTGTAAGTTAAATAGTTACATTTAATTTTAATTTTGTTTTCAGTACATAGTTTCCCATTACATAGTTTCCCATATTCACTCATGCGGCTCTCTGGCATTCATTAATGACAGTGTTTCCATGACTTTGAATCAGTCATGGTGGGTCACCACATCCATATTATTGGCATCAAAATGCAGAGAATTAAATGGACATCAAAATCCAGAAGTGCCAGAAGTTTTTCTGCTGTCAAACATCTGCTGGCATGCAGAGAGGCACGGCCCAATTAAACACTCCCAGTGAGTTGAAGGGCCGCGGCACACATGCACCTGGTTTGAATCGGCGAGTAGAGGCTTTCTATATGGCATATACTTCATAATAATGAGGATAAAGTGGTTTTTTGTGGATTTGTTTCACCATTAAATCAAACCACCTACATGTCCAAAATCTGCTTCTCTAAATGAGAAAATGCCAAATTCAACTTTTTAATATGTCACGAGAAATAGACAAAGTCTGGATTTGTTTGTTGTTGCTGTCGGCACGAACGTTGTGGAAACTTCTAGCCAGGCTCCTGTGAATCAGTTCTTGTGAATCTTGGGACTGAGCTGAGTTTGGAGAGGCAGATGATTTTTTAAAGCAGTTATTTTATAATCCGGAGATTTTTCTGGAAAATTCTAACACAGGAGATTGGGTGGGAAAATGGGTTAAAATATGATAGTTTCCTTACCAAAATGGGAAACTTGACAGCTTTCGCCTGACATGCTATCAGAAGTGAAGCAATTGGTAAGGCTTTGTTAAGCTGTCAAAACTGAATATGATATTCAAAGGAGAACGTCCTCCGGAGGAAAGAAAGGTAAACAGGGCTTTTTTGGGCAGACATCTCTCCTTTAGCTCCAAATTTCTCTTCAGTTAAGTAGCAACACAAATTCTGTCAATGCTATCATCCAAAGAAAATGCATTTCCACCATGAAGTAAGCTACTTGTCAGATAAGGAGCTGGAGGTTTGCTTGTCTCAGGCTAGTGCATTGCAGGTCTAATTATTGTTTAGTAAAGGACAGGGGGTATGGAATGGAATTTCATTGTCACTGAACCAGCATCCCAGTACAATGAAATTACTTTCAGTACAACCCATACAAGATCAGACAAACAACTGTTTGCTTTACTTAATTCAAATGTGTTGAGTAATAACAATTGGGAAAACAGATCCACTGAACTCACAAAAACCTGGACGCAAAGAGGTTAATGGCTATTTAAGAGAAGGGAACATTTTGTATCCTATTAAGAGTTGTTACCTCTCCCCTGGAAGGAACAATCATGCTTGCATGTAGAAAATTCACAACTGGGAGATTGGGTTAAACAAAATACACTTCAAATGTGTGCTGCATAGTGGAAAGGAAAAAAAAATGACTTTCATTAAATTACACTGAATTTTATACATCAGTGATGATAAGCTCTCAGAGGGGTGAAGGACCTCACCAGCCATTATATAGAAGAGTACCATCTCCCTCACTGAGAGCTAGGAAATAAAATATTGTATTCATTTTCTGCAAATGCATGCTATACTTAAAAGGAATTTACATCAGATGGGGAAGAAAAGGCAAAGTGACATGAAAACATTGGAATTTCTCATGTTGTGCACTCTAATCATATGTTCCATATTCCAGTATAAAAACAAGAAGTGCCAGTGCTTTAACAGAGTGCCCATTGCCATACATTGGAACTTAATAATGAGTGATATTGCGAAGCCCATATGTTCAGCTGATAATACTCCTTCTAATTCGATTAACAAATTGTCAATACAAAGTACGGCTCTTTAGGGAGACTGAATTGAGATGCCTAAGAAACTAACTGAGCTACCTGGTAACCATTGCAACACATAACAATGTGGGCATTAAGGTCGCGTGGTCCGTGTACCTCACGGCCATTTGTTTTTCATTTTGATATCAAAAATTGAAAAACAAGAATCCAACCTATTTTAATTTTCATTTCAAAGGAGGTAAAACAAAAAACGGGAAACAAGTCATCTACCATTTTTCTGTTTTGGAATCGGAAATTTAAAAATGGAAAACAAACCTTTATCTAAATTTCTATTAGAGGTTCATTTTTACAAAGTTGGGAAATAAAATACTGCCAAAATTTATTTCTCAATCTTGCTTTGGCTTGAACCAGAAGGACATTCTTCTTCTGCTGCTGCCACTGGAACTACCCTGCGGCGTATGGACCAATAACGTGACTATGTTCGGTCACACCCACCTCCATCTACTGCTATGGGCTCGGCTGCTACAGCTAGCAGCTTGCCTCAGGAAATAATGTTTGATTCGTGCTTTTGATGTTCTGATCAACATTCCAGGATGGGATTAAATTTTCTAGGCCGCCGGCTGATCCTGATTGACGAGCTAAATGTGATGCTGCTACTGTATAAAACGAGATAACTGGAGGCAATCGGAGAGTTCTCGGCGATGCAGCAGCCTGGTAGCAGCACTTTCTCGGTGGTAAGTTCCCTACTAATTCTGTGTTTTACACTTTTCAAGTATATTTTGGGTGAGCTGGTCTGAGTTTATGTAAAATGATAATAATGCATCATTTATACAACCAGATACTTCAAGTTTGTCGGTTGTACAAAACAGATGTCTGACGAATGCTTATTGTGTCTCCCCCAGGTAAACAGGTGACAAACTGTCATCCCCAGCCGATGTTCCGTCCATCATCGTGTTTGTCTGCGATCCAGAGAAAAGAAGAACAAGGGAAGATCTGGAAATGTTTGCAAGAAGACAACAAGCTAACAAGAGGTTTCAGTTCTCAGTACAAATAAAAACTTACAGACTTTTATTTTCCTCTGTGGTGTCAATAAACTAAACATAAAACAGCAGTGTTTCCTCTCAGTTACTGTAACGTTAGCTCCTAAATATAATATCGGGACATCCCTAATGTTTACATGGTGTTAACGTTATGTGGTTCTGCTGTTTTCATCTTTAACACGAAGAGGAAATATTTTACTTTTTGTCAGTCTTTGGTTACATCCCACATGGGTGGCAAAAAGCTAACCTAAGCTAAATAATTTATTAAAAGAAAATAAGTGTATGCGACATATGTAAGTGAACAATCAGTGGTGTAATGTGGATGCAGATCAGCATGTGTACAAACCAGGCTGCAAAGAAGCGAGAGAGAGATACTGTTAAGTCATCTGAGTTTTTAAATGACCAGCCACCCAGAACAGGTGCTCTGATGACAGACCACACCTACTGGGGCCGTCACACGATCAGAACATAAAAAGCACGAATCAACTATTATTTCCCGAGCCAAGCTGCTAGCTGTAGCAGCCGAGCCAATAGCAGTCGGTGAAGGTGGGTGTGACCGAACAAAGTCACATGATTGGTCCATATGCTGTAGTGTATTGTCAGCAGCAGAAGCAGAAGAAGAACGTCCTTCCGGTTCAAGCCAAAGCAAGATTGAGAAATTAGCTTTGGTGGTATTTTATTTTCCGACTGTAAAAATAAACCTCTGATAAAAATCAGAGGTGTTTTCTGTTTTTTGATTTCTGATTTCAAAACAAAACCGGGAGATGACTCATTTCCCGTATTTTGCTTACCTTCTTCCAAATGAAAACTGGAAATAGGTTGGATTCTTGTTTTTTCATTTTTTATATCAAAATGAAAACAAATCCTGAGGTACACAGACCTCCCATGCCAGCTTGTTCATCTCTTAATATCAATATCATGCATAAGTCAAACATTTATGTTCTTGTCTAAATATTAAAAGATGCATCATTTTCAGCATGGAAACCCATGCAGAGGGTGAACAGCTGGTGACAAAAACTGTCCAGAGCTCAGCAGAGGTGTGACCCTTTTATTAAAAGAAACCAATGCCACTATCAAATCTGGAGGGCTTCGAGATGATGCTTCAACAGTTCACTTTTTGTCCGCCAAGCTTTGATTGTCAGTTACACAGCTTACATTGGATCTGCATTAACTTTAATTGTACTTCAAAGAGTGTGAAAGAGTGGAGGATCTGCTGTGAAGCTCAGGACATGTGTAGTAGGCAAAAATCCAAAATGCACGAATGCTTGATAAGACTAAAAATCAGGTTTCACACTCACTTGCGTTCATCATCACTTAAAGAAAGAGGCATAATCTGACAGGATCCAAGTGGTAAAAGCAATCTCCACAAGCCAGCCCTCGGAGAAATCGCAAAATGTAAAACACATAATGAATCAGAACCATCTCAGTTACCCCTAGTCCATGAACTTCAGCAAAATTGTGGCTGGATGGCTGTATCCAGAAGCTTTATGACTCAGTTTTGTAGTTTTTAAGGGACAGTCCTTTTAGTGTCAGTAAAACAGTCTTTCCTGTCTAAGTTTGTTGGTCCTGTAGCTGCTTCCCATAAACCACATCTGACTGCAGAGGCTGAGAAGAACTGATAGAGCCAAGGGTATTTATCGGTCAAGATTCATGACCTGTCATCTTTGAATCACTTATCAGGGTGAAAGTGTTGTCACTTGGACTGGACTCAGCTCCTTTAATTTACACTGCATCAGGATGCTGTGTTGTGGAAGAGAAATGTTACCAATAATCCTGATATGCTGTAAATCCTGCGGTTTCTAAGTGTGTGGTTCCAGCTCTCAAGGCCCATAAAGGACAATGAGATTCAAAGCTATAAGCTTTTGTGAATGAAGAAGCACTGCTGTGTGCACATATTGTCTTCTATGAGTAAAGATTAACCATAAGATATAAGTTTGTGATATAGACTGTTGTTTGAACTCAGTGGAGTGATGACAAATGTCTTGAGCTATACTTAATTTCCTTACATTTAACCATATTGCTTTTTAAATAAATCAAACAATTTTTTTTTTTTTTCAGGAGAATACAATTTTGTTTACCAAAGAGCCATTTTGTGTTAACACATCACAGACAATTTAGCAGAGAACCAATTTTGAATTGTATCCTTGCACACTTTGTTTATAACATCTAGCTGCAAGCAGACATTGTTTGTTACCATTTTCCCAGTCGGAAACTTCAAGAAATAGTAAAAAAAAAAAAAAAAAAAAAAGAAAGAAAAAAATCAAATAAAGATATCACAGTTTGATGGAGGCAAGATAGAACTTTTACACCAGCTATTTTTTTTTTTCAAAGAGCTATTGGACAAATTATTTTTTTATATCTCTCAACAAGGTGTGCTGAGGTTCTTAAAATATTGGACAAAACCAAAACAACTGTGTAAGTAGAGGAGAAAAGACCTTCAAAACAGGTCTGTTGGCCATAACCTCATGAGAAATTATCTCCATGGCAGGGTGGCTGTCAAGCTGCCATTTCTAAGGAAGAAATGTAATGTATGTTTTTCTGTCTAAAGGACAGAGAAACTGGTGGTGACAAAGCTTATGGAGGGGGGGGGGGGGCCCTCCCCCCCCCCCCCCCCTTTTTTTTTTTGACAAATGCCTTTGAGTTTCATCATTCAAGTAATGGGCCATTTAAAAAAATTGGATTGGGTTTTTAGTCCTGTACGTTCCACAGGTGACTATTTTTTAGAATTTTTGTGTCGGAACATTTAATTAATTGTCTGCAATCGGAGTGTGAAGGAGATTTTAAGAAATATAGTAAAAAATGCTCCTGGAAAACATCATCCACCCTGCCTTTAACTCCGTGAAGACCAGTTTCTATTAAATTTTAATAATCTTCCAAAGTTTTCTGACCATTGAGGCAGTTGCAAGCATGTATGAGTGATGTATACATAAATTAGGTAAATCGTCCATTTTACAAATGCTTACTGTAAACTAGGGCTGGGAAAAAAAATATTCATACACTGAAATAACGCAATGTTTTCATATGCAGATTTCATCTTAACATTAAAAACACAATATTGATCCATTTTACCAACAGAATCTCACGAGATTTAATCGTTCTCTTAGAAAAGCTCATGAGATTTCATGAAAAACCACACGATTTTGTAACAGAATGACGAAATCTCCTGAGATAAAATAGATCGATGCCGTGTTCTTAAATATCAATATGATATCAAACATATGACAATATTGTGAAATTTTAGTGTATCAATATTTTTTTTACCAGGGTTGCCACCAGATGCTGCGCTGCCCTACTGTATATGGATATACAGTAGGGCAGCGCAGCATCCGGTGTTTATGGAATTTGGGGATGCAGCACATGCCTCTGCTACTATCCGCGGTGCTTCGCCTGTGATTGGCCTGTACGTCCGCAGCATTTAGTTCCCCTATTGAATGCCGCCTAGTCAGTCTTTTGATATGAAATCGGCATCTCTTTTGTACTTGATAAGAATGTACGGGTCACTAAACGTACTTGGAAAAAAGCTTGAATTAATTAGTTCACTTTCGCCAAGTGGTGCTGGTAGATACGCCGGATTACAGCAACTACGCTAAGCTAAGCTAAAGTCAGTGCTGCCAGATTCAGAGAATGACTGGGTTGGTTGGAAAATGCTTCTGCCCACTTACCCAACTCAGGGGACTGGGGGGGGGACTCAATTTCACCCAGAGTTGGCATATGCCTTTAAGTACTCATTCATCTATAATCTGTGACAAAAACATAATACTCTATTGCATGACTTCTGAACAGAAAACCTATCCTCCTTCCCCCTATCTAGAAGCCAGGCCTTTATGCACTATTACAAATATACATATGTGGAGAAATTACTTGGTTGATGCATACAGCTCAGATCACTAATGAGTTTTTGCTCTGACTGAGGTACCCCCCCTCCTTATTTTGAATCAAACAATTACACATCAAATGGATACTACTGTTTGCTGTTATTGCTTCCCTTGATGAGGTGTAGAAAAACAACTGAATCTGTTTGGGTTTGAGTTATTTAACAAGCAATTAGTCACAAAGCTAAGGCTTTAAGTACAGTTCAAATGAGTGAGAATCGAGTTCATGTGCTGAATTAGAATAGGTGACTAATTTATGAGGTTATTTTGCCTTGCCAAAATAACATTACTGTAATTAAAAAGGAGAACAGTGTCCCTGCACTCCAGCAAAGTGTTCAATCTGTGTCATGTAATTTTCTTAGGAACACGTTGTTATTCTGCATGCAAAGCCCTCATCAGGAAGGAACAGATTCAGTTTCAATTCCAGAGTCAGTCTGACATGACTAAAATTCTCCATCATTTCTGTGCAAGGATAACGTGTTACGGTTGTCAGACCAAATTGCAACTTTGTAGAGAGAAAAGGCACATTAGGTGACGTCGTGAAATAAATCAGTTCAACTCAGTTCTGTGGCATAAGCTGTCTTTGACTTGCTGAGGAAAATGGTGCTGAAGCAGCTGGTTCTGTTTAACTGGGCTGTATATCATGACCTGAAACTGAGGAAGAAAACAAATTACAACAAACAGTTACAGAATCTTATAAATATGTAAAGCAATTATGCTGGCAGATCTGCCTTCTTTGACAGCATTTTTTTGTTTTCAAGGACAAGAAAGCAGCAGCGCATGGCAAAAAGAAAAGCATATTTAAGCTTCAGCATAAGATAAAACGATGTCTTAAGCCCCTTTTTTTCTGCAGGTGACATTCATTTTCACAGACAAAACAGTCTAGAAAACCATTTATCTCTCTATCATGTTTTCCTCTCCAATTTAGTACCACCTGACATGTTTTTTTTTTCTTTTTTATCATGCTTGAATGAGAGAAAAAAACAAATGAAAAAGCTACAAAGCTGCCACAGTTTTTGCCAAGCCACTAAATAGATAGAGGCTTTAATAGTGACCATTATGGTCATGATTGTAGGTGTTATAATTAGCTTTTTTCACCTCACAGATTCTTTCTGGAAGGTTTGAAAGAAGCTGTAGGATGAGTTTGATCCGTTTTGAAGGTGTGATTCAAAGCCACTCTCATGCTTGCAAGGCCAAAACAGGGGACTGCTTCAGGAGCAACCTTGGCGTAACATACAGTAAGTTTACAGCCTCCCTCTGTTCTGTATGAGATTCTAACACAAAGTTCCTGCCTTCATTAAAATAGCTGCCATGCTCATCACAACAGATGCCCCTGCACTCAGCATATGTCCAGGGTTATAAATCCAGATTACCTACTTCTTGTGTCGCTTCTTGAGCCATCTGGTGTGATTTAAGCACCAGGCGATGCTTTTCTCGACACCAGCCCCGTCTTAGTTCAGGAGAAGGATGGCAACAGCTCAGAAAGCTCTTGGCCACAACTTTACTCAATTAAAGGAAGCCTTAAACAACATCATCTGTTTGATTTTTGTCAAATATTTAAAAAAATTATGTATCCATTTGTAAGGTGTACATTTTATTTTTTTTTTTTTTTAATCAACAGTGCTTTATGGGGAGTTTTTGTACATTTTATATATATATTCTACAGCACAGACATTTTTTTTTCATGTTATACTGTCCTGACAACAATGAGTGTGTAAAGTAAATGTATTGTCCCGATCCATGGGTTTATTGGCTGTTTACCAGGTCAGCATTTAAAAAATGCATTGTTTAATAGCAGTGATATGCAAACAGCACAGACGATGAATTGAAACTAAAATATTTAGACTTCTAGAAAATAACTCTTTTTATAAATGTTAATGTCAAAAATGAATACATCACAATGGGAAAGGCTAGAGTTTACCCAGCAAATGGGGACAGCAGACGGCAGAGTTTGTGAAACAAGTCAAGAGTTTTTCAAATATTGACTTTTTGCATTTGCACTCACTTTTTAAGAGCTTCGTGCAGATTTTCAAAGATGTTCAAACCAGTTAAGTCAAGTCATTACCCAGATTACAGAAACATTTAATCCTAATCTGGGCTTCTTGTGGTACTTACAGCTCAATTATAGGTGTTTCAAGTATTATGTGGGCCAGACGTGACCAAAAGGTCTTCAACTAGCTTTTTACAGTGTTGTGAGGACCAGATTTGGACTATTATGGTAGATATGTGATAAAATAGGCAACCACAACCTGCTTGAGTCAACATGGGCATTCAAGGTCAAATATGATCCAAAGGACACTATACAGATGATGTTTGGGAAAAATATTGTTTTGCTTTCTGGACAAAGTTTCCATCTGATGGCTTGTTGTATAGGCACAGTTTTACGTATAGTAGATTAATCCTGATTCTGTTGAGCTTTCCAGCCTTGTACATAGTAGTTTCCTTTACATACTACCTCTGAAAGCCTTCTTGGTTTTTGAGGTCTTTGAGAATACCTCTGAAACCTCTGTTTCTGCTAGTTTCCCTTTCGGATCTTGTGCATTGATTGACATGTAAGGAAAAAAAAACAATGGCTGCAAATCTGTCACTTCCACCGGTATCTAATCTTGTATTTTGCATTTGTTTGGAAATACTTGCCAACAGTATTTCTGTTTTCTTGAGGATTAATGAAAAACCTGCTTCACTGTTGGGAGAAAAACACTGAATGCCAACATGAATGTCATTTTCTGACACAATATTAATAGTATGGTGTGGCTCCCTTAGGACAGAGCATATGCTCAATGCAGCTCTGGATATCAAGAGAAATTCATATGTTACTCCTTTTGTTTCGGTTTGCCTTTGGGAAACTCTGCTCGAACAACAGCTTATTCTAACAACTCTTTTATGCAGCTTATACATCAAAGTTTTACGAATTCACTCTGTGCAGTCACTGCAAGGCTGTGCTGAAGCTGAAACCTAAAAAATATATTTTTTCAGAATTTTTTTTTATTTATTTATTCAGTGTAACCTAATTGCCCATACAATAAAGAAAACATAACCAGAAAAAAATCAAGACGACTTGATCATTTTGATTTCGACTGTATTACTAGAAGTCATTCTGAGTATGTCTTTTCTTTCTTCAAAACTGTAAATAGGGGAAACCATTTATATGTATTAGACATATTCAAACAGCTTTAAAAGAAAGGGACTAATTTCCTGCTGCATGAAATCTAAATGAATTTCTTTTAAGCCTGTAGAAGTTTCAGATTTGCAAACAATTGTCTGTTCTTCCCTGCTGTTCATTTCATTGCCTGAAACTGTTGCTCCATTTTTTGCAAACAGCAGGTCTATTCTTGCTGTTTTGCAAGTGTTCCCGCTGCTACTTTCCTGGTCCTTCTTTTTAGGTGCTGCACATTATGACATCGTGGTGCACACATGTTGCACACACTTGCTAAACGCAGCTTTTTTTTTTTAGGCTTCAGAATAAAATCAGAGCTTGCAGTCTGCTGCTATGACTATGCCGGAAAGTCTCCCGTATCTGCCAAATGCCATTGAGAATATGGCACTTCCTCAGCTTAGCTCACCACGGGAGCTACTGACACCTTTGTAACCCTGGGCTCTGTGATGGAGCATCTCGGCTTTCCAGGTGGACATGCTCATTGTCCAGCTGCCTTATCTCTTCAGGGCCATTTCTCCCGAAGATCACTGGGACCGACAAAGCAGAAGCACAAGCATTCTTTCAGAAATTTCTGGAGCTTGCAAAACCCTGAGGAGAGTTTTGGCGATATAGGCAGGGAAAATCAAAGGCACCAAGACTAAAGGCCTAAACAGTCCCTTTGAGATTCAAAATCTAGCTTGTTAATTAACATCATTGGGATATATTAAGGAAAATTCTCTAGAAATTATGGAGAATGGAGGCTCTCAGCACAACAGATAGTCTCTTAACATTTCTGCCACTGTGTTGAAGCAGCAGTTGAACACCTTAATCAATCCCACAGCATTTGTGGCAGGGTTATAATAGTTTTGGATTTTTGAGTAGTTTCCGTTCTTATTCAGTTTTGACTTTTTGTTTTTCATTTCAGTTAGTTTTTGTTAGTTATTTGAGCAAGTTTGTTAGTTTTTATTATTTTTTTTTCTTTAGAAAAAGCTAAAGTTTAGTTTCTGTCAGTTTCAGTGTTAGGTTTTTTTTTTTTATTTTTTTTTTTTGTAAACTATAGGTTTTAATCTGTTATGATATTCAAAATCATCAGAAAGTCACTCGGAGTGAAACTGGTAGAGCAAAGTAAGCAAATTAAATAGAACTATAGATTTCATATCAACCCCCGGAGGCTTATGTGTTAAACACATTTACAAAGAAAAAATCTAAGGATGTTTTTTTGCAATAATTTTAGTCAGTTTTAGTTAGGTTTTTTTTTTTTTTTTTTTTTTCACTGTTTTATTTTTATGTCAGTTAATGAAAATGTTTTTTTTTTATTTTTAGTTTTAATTTTTTTTGTTTGAATTAATGAGGTTTTTTTTTTCTGTTTGATCATTGAATTAATGAGGTTTTTTTTTTTTTCTGTTTGTGTCCTAAAGCATGTGTCCTATAGGATGGATTAATAAGTGACCAATGGAGGCGAGCAGTTTGATGTTATGGTAAAATTTTTCTATTACATAAGAACAAAACTGTGAAATGTATTCTAACTTGCAGTGACATTCACCATATTGCCTTTTAGCAGTTTGCAGAATTTAGCTTATGTTGCTTGGAAAATCCCGATTGGCCATGGTTTGTTCTGATGCATGTGTGTTATTATGTGCATTTGACTAAAGAAATATCATGAATGAGAAAGACAAGCAATTATGTAGCAGTTAACACTGATTCTGGATTAAAGTTCATGGTTTTACACATTCTATGTGTTGCTTTTCTGACATAACACCTGCTGCTACACATGAGTGATTTTGCCATCAGCACCACTGACAGTAACAGTGGACTGAACTCTCAGCATCTGTGCCTGAAATGAGAATTTTATTGCACATTATACAGCTTAATGAGGTAAGAGATTAAGATGTTGCCCTTGCATTGCACAGTCTATATTAGCGTATTGGACTGAAAATGACTCAGCTCAGTTACCTCTCTTGGCATTGTTTGGGATGAGAGTGACAGAGTGGTTGGTGATTACTCCACCAATTTCTAATTTGGATGTAATTTCTAACTGGGGAATTTGAAATGAGTTGACAGAGATTACTTGTGGCCTCTTAGGTAGGTCAAACAGCTTTCCTTTGATGCAAGTCACATGTTGTTTAATGATGTTATGAAATTATGATGGTATTTTAGAGTGTTTTTAATTTCCAGGGAAACAATTTAGAAAAAGTGGATGGCTCATGCTTTACAAGACACATTTCTCTTCACTTCCCCAATTTTTCTGCAGTAAACAGTTTTTACCTCGTGCTGTATTTGCATCTTTGTGGAGTCCACTGTTAGGTGTTGGAATTTCAAATTTTATGGTTGCAATTTTATGGCTTATGGCAGACTGAGCGGATATTTTCAGTTGCTGCTTGGAAACATTCACATTTGGCTCCTCTCCTCAAGAACCCAAAATGTGCTTCCATGACACAAAGTAAAGAACAAGCTGCAGCAAGTTGCAGAATGAAAACAGGAAATCCAAGGAATTAAACTGAATTTCCAAATTGTTATACACTGCTTACCTTCATCTTCACCTTTGTATAGCTAAAGATCTGTAAATCCCAGAATGGTTCAGTCCCAGAACACATCTGTGACATGTTCAGAGAACATAAACCTAGCAGGGCTCTTAGATCCAAAGACTCAGGTCAACTAATCCAGACCAGAATCCAGACTAAACATGAAGAAGCAGCATTTAGCTCTGCTGTAAACAGGAAGCACAGACCGCCAGTGAAGATGAAATATTCATCAGATGACACTTTTAAATCCAGATTAAAAACATTTTCTCTAGTGCCTATACATGGAATCTGCACTGTATCTTTTCTCCTATCTAAACTGCTGCTTGCGTTTAATCATTTTAATCTAATGTAGCAATATTATTTTATGATTTTTGCAATGTGTTAATGATTTTCTTTCTCTCTTTATAGCTTTTATTTTCTTTTTAATGCTTCTTCTGAAACCACCTGTAATGTTCTATGTAAAGCACTTTAAAATGTGCTATACAAATGAACTTTCCTTGCACCAAAACGCCAAGACGTTTTCCATGACGAAACCATACATGCAATAAATATCTCTTTCAGATTCTCTCTGATTTCTGATTCTAAGTGCAAATCAATACTTAGACACCCTCCATGAATCTCTGAAGAAGTTGTCCTGTGCTATATAACCAGATTGGGCTAAATGGATCCAATCCAATCTAATATATGTATAAAGCACATTTAAGTCAGAACATGTCTCCAAATGCTGCACATACAAAATACCCAGGAATAAAGATAAAATAAGATGAGAAAAACAAATGTTGACATGGATGACTTGGGGATTTTAACTAAAGGCTATGGGAAGTTTGAACTCGTCCTCAAACCTGTGCTTTCTTTGTCTTTTTTGACACACACTTTGTTCAAGCCAAAAATTCCCCAAACAGATGAAAATGAGACAAAACTAGAAAGCACTGTCAATGCAAATATATTCACCCCTCATCCTACTACAACCTCATAAAGAAATAATCATTTTTGTTCAAGCTTATGTCTTTACTTTTTCTTTTTAATTTAGTCTGACCATACATACCATATAACCATATGATACATAGTTTAAGCTGTAAGGCAGCAAACTACTGTTTCCCCTGCGACGTTACCACTGTGTATTGTGGTGGAAATGGGGCAGAAGTCATTGTACCTCTGTGTGTAATCTCAGCTTTTACATGCTGAGGGCGTGAACCTGTAGATTTGTATCTATGTGTTTCCTTTCAGCTTTGGTTTATTTTGGTTTGTTGCGGCCTGAGATTTGCTGCTGTTATAGAACAAGCAGTGATTTTTCTAAGGTCACATTTAGCTTGTTTAGGAACACTGAATTACATAACTATTGACCTTGTTTTTATTTTTTATTTCTTTAACTTTAGATCAAGACTGACAATACATATATATATATATATTTTTTTCTTTTTTATCTGTTGTTTATTTAGCATGCATCTTTATGAAAGAGTGATGCCACTTAAAATAGAATATTAAATGATACCAATGTTGCTTCATCAAATATTCGAAAAGCTGCAGCTGTTGAAAAGTTGTGACTTGCAACAACACTTTCCAGGAACCATGGCCATGACTTAAAGAAAGGATTTATTGCAGCTTATGAACCTGGAAGGTATTGGCCTCTGTCTGCTCAGGTCGTCATGCTCTTCAATGTGTGTGTGCGCGTGCATTTCCTGTAGAGCTGTTATAAGTGGCTAGCATTGATCAGGCTGGCACTGGAATTCACAATCAAGATACCATAAATTCTGATCTTTCTCAATGCTTTTTGTAGTGTGCCTCCAGTTTATAAGTGTCTTGTTTACACATCTGAATTTCTTAAAGGAGCTACACGGAGACTATTCCTTCTGATCCTGGGTGAGATGTGGACCTTGATCTTTTTCGTGAGAGAAGAAATATATCACAGCTTCCCTGAATCTCTAAAAGCTTCTGCTTACACAAAGCAACAAGAGCATTGTTTGACCTCAAACTTTTGCATTAATGCTACAATTCTAAATATTTATAGCCTTTGAGATTTTAAAAGTTTCCAAAGGGTCAGCTGGAAACGTAAAGGTCAGAAAGTAGAAAGCAGTTAAAACTCTTTCAGGATATTCATATTACAAATTCACCGGTGGATCATGCAACAAGGCCAGTGTCAGTGACTTGACTTACAAACACTGCTTGTCAGGAAAGGTGAGAAGCTTATCCCACTGGATCCTTGCTGCTGTTCTGCAGCATGCCGGCTGGAGACCGCATTTAGCAGCAGACACCGACATGCTTGACCTCAACCAGCGAGACACAAGCTGGATTACCTGGTGATACCATCCTGATTCTCTAATCAGATCTGTCTCGTAAAGATTAGTGCTTAGGGAATCAACAACATGCAAGGCTGACAAGTGACACGCCTTAACTGCCCACACGGCCACCCCCTCCCCCCACCCTACAGTTTTTATCTATTTATCTCCAACTACACTGGAACTTACTCATAGTAAATAGCTGCTGGAGCAATAGTGCCTTTAAAATATTCATTGAGCTATTTCCAGCTTTCCCAAACATTGCTCTCATTAGAAAATGATTTATCCCACAAGCGGGGAAGGGAGCAGGTTGTTTGTCTGGCTTTTTCAGAACAAAAACAAAGCATACATGTCAGTTTGGGATTTCTCCTCCAGCTTGTGTACAAGTTTTATCTGCACTCGGACAATATGTCTTACTTTAAAGTAACATTTCAGAGCTTTTAACTGCTTTTGTTATTAATGTTTAATTACAGGTGAAATCATATTTGTACTCACACAATGCTTCACTGTTTCTTAGTCAAACATAAACCAACAGTTTCATTGGCTGTTTGTGTAAATGTGGTCAGTCTGTGTATATCCATGCTTTTAAACCGGTTAGTAAGGGGTCATGCATATCAATCAATCAATCAATCTTTATTTATGAAGCGCTTTTCCAGCAGGTTGCGCGACTCAAAGATATACCCACAGCTGTAACGCAAAGAAGGTCGTCCTCGTTCTTACACTATGGGCATAGCTAACTCTGCATGGGTAAACAAGCGATTTCACTTGTGTGTGAGCTACATGTACTTTGGTGTTATAAAATATAACGACTGCTACCTCTTGAGAGGCATGCTGTGCAGGAGCTAAGAACCTGAAGCCAGACCTGCATACAGATCAAGTTACTTGCAACCTTTTGAAAATGTAAGTTCTGTACTCTTGGTGCAACAAAATGCTCCCTACTACTCACAAAGAGTAGGAAGGAGCATTGCAACAAAACTGCTCTTCTCCGTAGTTGCAATGTAGAAATAAATGAGGGTCAGGGGTAAGGTCCCATGCAGGACCACAACTATCCTGTTAAAACTTTTATGTGCTGTGTTATGTGTGTAAGATAAAATGGAATTGAAGATTAGGATTTCAAGGACCAGAAATGGATTTGAGAAAGTTCATTTTGGCTGGACGTGGAGTCTGTGTTTTATGGTTTATGAGTAGTTGTTTGGTTATTGAGGAAGGTGAGAAAACTTCTTCAAAAAAGCCAGTCATTTGTTTTTGCAGTCTGAACATCAAGGGGTCTAAAGGAGAAGTGATAAGATTACATAGATTCTCTTCCCGAGGGAGTTGGAGTTAAATAACCATCACTCACAAATAAAGGTACCAGTTTGTACTTAAAAGGGTACAAACGCTTGTCGCTGGGGGTGTTCCTTTTTGAAAGACATTTCTGTAACCTTCAGTCCTGGTCCATTTTTGTACCTTATCAAGCTGTACCAGTTAAAGTACAATTAAACCAAAAATTATAAATAAAAGTTAATAAAATAGAGATTATGACAACAATTAAAGATGCTAATAATAAATGAATAATTATTATATAAATATTAGGCCAAACACATATAATGTAATTATACATATAATTATTGCTGTGATTACTATGATTTTTGTGAAAATCATAATATAATAACTATAATTATACTACTGTTTAGAAGTACTGCTAATTATAGTTATAGCCACACACATTTTTCAATGCGGCAGGTACCCTTAGGGTTGAAATGGTACAAATTTGTTCTTTATGTTTCTTTGGACCCATTTTCAAAGGTACACTTCTGACCTCATAAAGACGAATTTCGTACTTTTAAGAGAATATTTGTAAAAAATGTACCTACAGGTACAGAAATGTTCCTGTCTCGTACCTCTATTTTTGAGAGTGTAATGGTTCACCATAAAGAAAAAGTAGGAAACATCTTCTCATGTTAAAGGTAAAGTGTGTAAGATTTACTGACATCTAAGATAGGTATTTAAAATAAAAGATGTTTTCTTTCAAATGACTTCATATTCCAAGCACTGCTGTGAATGTAAGGGAGCCGTTAGTGGCCAAATTTCTCCCAGACATAAAGAGCTTTTTATCTGTGAGTGGATCCAATGGTCTCAGGTGTAGCTATGAGTGTACTATGAGTAATATGTAATGTCTTTAAAGGCATTACTTATCCCAAACAGTGCTGTAACTCCCATTAAATAAAGCTGGTACAGCAGTTTTAAAGTTCAGAGGGTTCTCACTTCACCCACATTGTTTTGTCCATTTCGGGAGGGACACTAGTAAAAATGGTGGCACACACTATATGGGATTCTCCATGCATATGCACCCCCAGCAAGTAGATATATGTTTATTTACTTAGAATGAGCCCTTTATAACAGCTATTGTAGTGAAGCGATTAAAAATCGATAAAAACACAGCTTTGGATATATATGTATATATATATATATATATATATATATATAGCTGTGTGAAAAAGTTTTTGCCCCCTTCCCAATTTCTTACTTTTTTGCATGTTAGTCACACTTAAATGTTTCAGATCATTAAACAAATTTAAATGTGAGACAAAGATAACACAAACACAAAATGCAGTTTTTAAATGAAGATTTTTATTTTTAAGGGGGGAAAAAAATCAAAACTTAAATGGCCTTGCATGAAAAAGTGATTGCCCATAAACCTAATAACTGGTTGAGCCACCCTTAGCAGCAACAACTGCAATCAAGCGTTTGTGATAACTGGTAATGAGCCTTCTACAGCGCTGTGGATAAAATTTGTCCCACTCATCTTTGCGGAATTGTTGTAATTCAGCCACATTGGAGGGTTTTCCAGCATGAACTGCCTTTTTAAGGTCATGCCACAGCATCTCAATTGGATTCAGGTCAGGACTTTGACTAGGCCACTCCAAAGTCTTCATTTTGTTTTTCTTAAGCCATTCAGAGGTGGATTATTGTCCTCTTGCAGAACCAAAGTCCGCTTCAGCTTGAGGTCATGAACAGATGGCCAGACATTCTCCTTCAGGATTTTTTGGTAGACAGCAGAATCCATGGTTCCATTTACCACACCAAGTCTTCAAGGTCCTGAAGCAACAAAACAGCCCCAGACCATCACACTAAATCCAAGATTTTTTACTTTTGGTATGATGTTCCTTTTCTGAAATGCCGTGTTACTTTTACGCCAGATGTAATGGGACCTACACCTTCCAAAAAGTTCAACTTTTGTCTCGTCAGTCCACAGAGTATTTTCCCGGAAGTCTTGGGGATCATCAAGATGCTTTCTGGCATCCTGAGACGAGCCTTTATGTTCTTTTTGCTTAGCAGTGGTTTTGGTTTTGGAACCCTGCCATGCAGGCCATTTTTGCCCAGTCTCTTTCTTATGAACACTGACCTTAATTGAGGCAAGTGAGGCCTGCAGTTCTTGGATGTTGTTCTGGGGTCTTTTGTGGCCTCTTGGATGAGTCGTCGCTGTGCTCTTGGGGTAATTTTGGTTGGCCGGTCACTCCTGGGAAGGTTCACCACTGTTACATGTTTTCACCATTTGTGGATAATGGCTCTCACTGTGGTTCGCTGGAGTCCCATTAGCTTTAGAAATGGCTGTGTAACCTTTTCCGGACTGATAGATCTCAATTACTTTGTTTCTAATTTTTTTACTGAATTTTTTTTGCGATCGCAACATGATGTCTAGCTTTTGAGGATCTTTATGGTCTACTAAACTTCGTCAGGCAGGTCCAATTTAAGTGATTTCTTGATTGAGAACAGGTGTGGCAGTAATCCAACCTTGGTGTGGCTAGAGAAATTGAAATCAGCTTTCCAAAGATGTGATAAACCACAGTTATTTATGTTTTAACAGGGGGGGGGGGGGGGCAATCACTTTTTCACACAGGACCCTGGAGGTTTGGATTCCCCCACCCCCTTACGGATAAAAATCTTCATTAAAAAACTGCACTTCTGTTTACTTGTGTTATCTTTGACTTATTAAAATTTGTTTGATGATCTGAAACATTTAAGTGTGACTAACATGCAAAAAAGTAAGAAATTAGGAAGGGGACAAAAACCTTTTCACACAACTATATATATATATATATATATATATATATATACAGTGTATATATATATATATATATACATACATACATTACCATACTAACCTGTAAGTGTTTAAATGGCTTCAACAGGGCAAATTTGCAGATCTCATAGTTTACGTTACATGAGCCCCATATGTGAAAACCCACATGGACAAAAACAACTGGGGCCACCTTGGAAACTGTGGACAAACACACTTGGGTCCCTCACCAAAATTTAACTCTTATGGGCCCCACATTGATGTGCTGGCTGGGATTATGTAAGAATTCTTCAGAAGACAAAAAACCAAATAATGTAAAATTTGAAAAAAAAAAAAAAAAAGTCAGATATCCATACTTTATACAATTATAAATAAATAAATCTATACCTCGAGAGCTGCTGTCATGTAACTTGGCTCGTTGCATCTGCAAAGGTGAACGACAGCGCATGAAGTAATTCAGATGACGTTGGGGAAGAAATGCCTCTAACAGTTGCATGCCAGCAGCTCTCGAGGAAAAGACTAGGACACAGAGCACGTGTCCGTCATGCAGAAGTTGGGGAGATCGATTCCAGGTTTCTCCAGGCAACATGCAGCCAAAAAACCTAAAAGGATGTAGGCTACATCAAAATGAGAAGAACTGTGGATCGCATCAATAAACTGAGTGGATATTAAAGACGTAATACAGTCTGTATTTTTGTGCGCAAACGACCTAATATGGGTGTGATTTTTTTGTAGGACTTGTTGCTTTTACATTGCTCAGTTTTATGTGTCAGCAGCACATAATTTGAAGCAGAAAAATTTGTGTCTTGGGACACGAAAAGCATCCCCATTGACTTAACATTGCGCAGCTTTACGTGTCAGTGACACGTAATTTGAAGCAATTACGTGTCGGGGACGCATATATGAGTAAAACCGTTAATGCTCATGTCATGTATTTTTGTGAGATCAGGATGGTTATCTTGTCTTTGTCACCAAGGCACCTTTAGTTGTGGCAGTTATCCCATCTCATCTCATCTGTCTAATTATTACTATAGGTCAGCTGGTTGTTCATCATTTGTGGGATCATGGTGACTTTAAAACGGTTACTGTCATAAGCCACATGTTGAAAAGCATTGGTTCTTATTGCTGAGAAACATTTGACATGAAACTTATTCATGAGTGTTAGATCTCAGTTATTATATTGGATTTTGTGGGGTTTGCATCCATGAAGATGTTGGAATCTGGTTCTTTATCTTCACAGAATAAGACTTTTTTAATGTGACCCTTACACACCGATGTAGATGAGTTTTAAACATTCATTTGACATTATGTCTTCTTTGATCCAGACCTTCACTTAGAATTCACTTCATAACAATTGGCTTTTTGACTTACTTTAAAGATGTGAATAAGTTATTAAAAAAGGGAGTTTATTTTCCTTGACAGCAAGATTCTTGGAATACACAGAAATGCTCTTTCCTTGGTCTAAATACAGGCTGACATATCAGTGTCTGATCTGCTGAGCACTCAGTGTGAAGTAAACTGAATCTGTTGTCAGTCTAGTCCCACATTTCCTGATAACGTTGTGCTTAACAAACTCAGCTTGTCATCACAAGGCACCAAAGCCGCCATCCTATTAAGTTTTCTATTGCAACTCTTGTGTTTGGATGGTGTCAAAGACATTGTAGGCACAAGGTCTTATCACACAGTTGATCATATTACTACAGGTGGCTTGTGGTTCTGTCTGTTAAAACAACCCAACACTGAATGACTTTTAAATGGTGATGGCTATGATTATTATTGAATATATCTGGTGACATCATTTCATATTTAAACTTGATTTAGTGTCACAGAAACCATTTTCAGAGCTATAATATGAAGCACACAGATAGTACAGCGGGGAAAAAAAGTATTGAACGCATCAACTTACATCTCAGAAAATATATTACTGGTAAAGCTATTGACAAAATTTTCACGGGATGTCGGCAACAACCCAAGTAATGCACACATACAAAAAAAATCCTGACATTTATGTCCACAAATTAAGTTGTGTTTATCTGTGAGAAAACATGTGTTTGTACAGTAAAACCACTAATTTTGTTTCACAGCAGTTTTTTTTTTTTTTTTTTTTAATAGTGTCACTAAGTTAGCTTTTTGATGTTTTCCTTGTTCCCTAATACAAATATAAAAAAAAAGATTGCTACAAATAAGTATTTGTAAAAATCAAGTTACTTGTGCCATTCTGAATATCATATTCGGGTTTGGCACCACCCCTAATTTTATGGGAGGTTATGTAAACTTTCAAGCACAACTGTATGTGTGTGTTTATATGCTGTATATCCTTATTTATACAGTTGTACTTGAAAGTTTACAAACCCTCCCATTAAAGATAGAAAAATATCCGCTGCCAGTGAAATTAGTTGAAATTGACAAAAGTAATAATAAATATAAATTTTATGAACATCATGAAATTGATTTTGTGTTGTGGTTCAACAATTAAAGACAAACAAAAAAAGAAAACAAGTAAACAAGCATGGCGAGTCTCCTGAGCCAAATCACTGCAATCAGGTTTTTTCTGTAATGTTAAATGAGATTTCTGCACCTGTTGACAGGTACTGTATTTTGACCCCCTATCCATGAGCAGGGTGCTTTAATTTGGGACCGTTTTTGTTTGTTTGTTTGTTTTATTTTTTCAAACAAAAATTCAAAATCTATATTTAATTTTTAGTAAATTATAATCTAGTACATTTTTATTTATTACTTTTTTTTTCCATATTCATGTTATTTTAATCACTATTTATGAATTTCACTTTTTCTATACTGGGAGGGTATGTAAACTTTCAAGCACAAATGTAAATGTATACTATACTGTATAGAGATATTAACAAACTAAAAAGATTCTGACTTACAGTGGGTACAGAAAGTATTCAGACCCCTTTAAACTTTTCACACTTTGTTTCATTGCAGCCATTTGCTAAAATAAAAAAAAAGTTAATTTTATTTCTCATTAATGTACAATCAGCACCCCATCTTGACAGAAAAAAAACAGAAATGTAGAAATTTTTGCAAAGTTATTAAAAAAGAAAAACTGAAATATCACATGGTCATAAGTTTTCAGACCCTTCACTCAGTACTGAGTAGAAGCACCTTTTGAGCGACTACAGCCATGAATCTTCTTGGGAATGATGCAACAAGTTTTTCACATCTGGATTTGGGATCTTCTGCCATTCCTACTTGCAGATCCTCTCCAGTTCTGTCAGGTTGGATGGTGAACGGTGGTGGACAGCCATTTTCAGGTCTCTCCAGAGATGCTCAGTTGGGTTTAAGTCAGAGCTCTGGCTGGGCCAGTCAAGAATGGTCCCAGAGTTGTTCTGAAGCCGCTCCTTTGTTATTTTAGCTGTGTGCTGAGGGTCATTGTCTTACTGGAAGGTGAACCTTCGGCCCAGTCTGAGGTCCTGAACACTCTGGAAGAGGTTTTCTTCCAGAATATCTCTGTACTTGGCCGCATTCATCTTTCCTTCAACTGCAACCAGTCGTCCTGTCCCTGCAGCTGAAAAACACCCCCATAGCATGATGCTACCACCACGTTTCACTGTTGGGATCATATTGGGCAGGTGATGAGCAGTGCCTGGTTTTCTCCACACATACCGCTTAGAATTAACTGCAAAAAGTTCAATCTTGGTCTCATCAGACCAGAGAATCTTATTTCTCTCAGTCTGAGTCCTTCATGTGTTTTTTGGCAAACTGTATGCAGACTTTCATATGTCTGCACTGAGGAGAGTCTTCCATCAGACAACTCTGCCATAAAGCCCCGACTGGTGGAGGCTGCAGTGATAGTTGACTTTGTGGAACTTTCTCCATCTCACTACTGCATCTCTGGAGCTCAGCCACAGTGATCTTTGGGTTCTTCTTACCTCTCTCACCAAGGCTCTTTGCCCATGATTGCTCAGTTTGGCTGGACGGCCGGGTCTAGGAAGAGTTCTGGTCGTCCCAAACTTCTTCCATTTAAGGACTATGGAGGCCACGGTGCTCTTAGGAGCCTTTAGTGCTGCAGAAATTCTTTTGTAACCTTGTCCAGATCTGTGCCTCGCCACAATTCTGTCTCTGAGCTCCTTGGACAGTTCCTTCCACCTCATGATTCTCATCTACTCTGACATGCACTGTGAGCTGGAAGCTCTTATATAGACAGGTGTGTGCATTTCCAAATCAAGTCCAATCAGTTTATTTAAACACAGCTGGACTCCAATGAAGGAGTAGAACCATCTCAAGGAGGATCAGAAGAAATGGACAATCTGTGAGTTAAATATGAGTGTCACTGCAAAGGGTCTGAAAACTTATGACCATGTGATATTTCAGTTTTTTCTTTTTAATAAATTTGCTAAAATTTCTACATTTCAGTTTTTTTTCTGTCAAGATGGGGTGCTGAGTGTACATTAATGAGAAATAAAATTAACTTTTTTGATTTTAGCAAATGGCTGCAATGAAACAAAGAGTAAAAAGTTTAAAGGGGTCTGAATACTTTCCGCACCCACTGTATCTGCAATTCAGACAGCTTCACGTCATAAACTGCTCCACAATCCTGTGTGACTAACAAAGTTAACAAAAACATGTAATTTGACATAAGTCTTGCAGCAGATACGAATGTTGCACACTTTCCAGTTCTGTACCCATAAATGAGAAATCAATCTCTGTGCAAACCCAGAGAAAGTGGTAGTCTATAGGTTTCCTACTTTGCCACTGTACCCTACTGTTCTTGTAAAGTGGAACGAAGACAGGGATCCAATTAAATGACCAGTAAGCCTGGTTTGGGTTTTAATAAGTGATAGAGCCCCATGAGCAGCGAAAGGACTCTAAGTGTAACATACTGTATGGATTTTGTCTCTTTGTTTATTTGGGGCTCAAGCCCAAGATGAAGAAACTCTTGATACTATGTCCAACACTAAAAACATAATTCAATGTGGTCAGAAACCATGGCAACAACAAATAATTTCCTACTATTAGATTGCATCTTCCTTTCTTGCTAGATTTTATTCCCATTAGGGGTCAATGAGCTTTGTTCTAGCATGAGTGCATGAATTACGAAAGCCCTCATAGAAATCACAAAAAATGAAAACAGGGTAACACATCCCAGTATACACATGAAGGGGAACAGTATCTCACATTTGTCAACTTTTTGGCTCACATCACATATCAAAAGTATGCTTAAGCGTTTTGGCACATTTAGTGTCATAGTATTTGGTGTACTGTAAATACCATCTCCTTTTGCAGATTAGGTCATGTATAGAACAAAATGAGTGGTAGCATCGTGGGCTTTGGTGCGAAGGACCCGGGTTCGAGTCCCCGACACAACTCCTGGGTGAACTACTGTGGACCCCTGAGCAAGGTCCTTAACACCTGGACCTCCGCTTTAAGTAGCAGCCCACTGCTCTCTGATACTCATGGGTAAAATGGTAAGTAAGTAAGTAAGATGGGTAAAATGCAGAACCCTAATTTACCCTCGGGGATCTTACCAGTATAACACACACACACACACACAAAAAAATATTAAAATAAATAAATAATACACCAAACACCATCTGCATACTAGGAAGAGAATCCCAATTAAAGACTTCATTAATTACTGATCCATCCATGTGATCTGCGTGTTATTATGGCCCTGCAGGTTGGCATATGTTGGACAAACCAAACAACATCTGAAACAATGTGTATTAGAGCATAAAAATCAATTTGCACTGGAAACATGGATTATGCAATGGCCAAATATCTTGCAACAAACCACCGCTCACCTTTTTCATAAAGACTTTTTTTTTTTTTAATCAAAAGGGTTGAGAAGAGATCTTTTGAAGAGACTGGCTCAAAGGGAGTTGTAGTGGATTTCTACACTTAATACTATGACACCAAATGGACTGAAAGATGATTTCTGCCTTAGATGTTTCCTGATCTGAGATTGTTCATTTTAGTGTTGCATTTTTTAACAAAAGTGTTGTAACTGTGTAGTATAGTGTGACTAAGATGATTGGACAATAACTAATTAGTCGCAGCTGACACCTGTGTAACATTTAGTGCTGTTATTCTGTGATTGACCCTGTCAGAATTGAAGATCCTCTGATGAAGGCTTTGTGCCAAAACCTTTAAAGAGTGTGTTCCAGTGTGAGCCAAACAAGCCAAATATGAGTACACTTGCTCTCCTTCCTACACTGAGATGTGCTACACCTTTTCTTTTTTCTTTTTCATTTTTTGCAATTGCTCCAACACGGACCTAAAAGTCAAAGCGCAATTTCTTCTCCCTCTTTTTCATTATCCTCACAGAAATCCTCAGTCTCGGTAGGAGGCAGATCATTTGTGATAATGGAATAGTTTGAGTCTGTGCAAAATACAAGCTGACTTAGTATGAAACAGCATTAATGCAGTGATGTCAAGTTGGTGAAAATAATCAAATTACTTGAGCTTGTTTATGGAAAAAAATGGATGCAGGAAGCTTCATACAATTATAAACTGAAATATAAATGAGTATGACTCATATTTGTTTTTTTTCCCCCTTAGCTCTACATAAACTAGTCATAGGTATCAAAAATAAATAAATAAAAAGAATAGTAATAATAATGATCTCCGCAGGAAAGGTTAATTTTAAATCTATGGTACTCATATCTTACTCATGTTCTGTTTATCAGTTTTCCCACAATCTGACATTGCTAAATTTCTGAATTGCACATGTTACTTCAATCTCTCCTCCTTATTTTGTCTGCAGCCCTCGAGTCTTGGAGTGTAAGACGGTTTAAGCGGTGCAGGTGTCTCTACATTGCTTCCTCTCCATGTGAATGACATCTGACATTGTTGATTTCCACGGAACAGATTTAGTTCGGGCTTCAGGCACCTTCCAGCTCATCTCGTCTGCCACAAATCCCTTTCAGACTCTAAGGTGGTACTGAAGCTACGACACTTGTCACTTCATGTTTTATCAAATGTTTTGAGTCAGCATAATGAAAAAAGAGCTCTATAAGCCACCACAAAAATGTAAACTGCACACATGCCTTTTATGTCTTTAAACTAACTGTTTATGCAGCTGAAAGACTGTAGAATAGATCCTTTTAGCGTTCCTAAAGATTTTGGAGTGTGTATGGGATACAAGCTGACACAGGCTGATAAGCACTTCAGGGCCAAAAGGGCACTATTCTAATTGATCCATTGAATGTTGTAATCTTCTTTGTAAGCCCTGAGTTGGAAAAAACAGCTACAATTTCACCTGCCACAAAGTGTTATATTTACCTTATTTGTGGAGCAATACACTCACCTGAAGCTACAAAGTACTGATTTAGAAAGGGGGCAACCTTTGGAAAGTGCCTGATTATTAAATCCTGAGTGTCTCTACTTAGAATTTGGAAAAGCAGTTTTAAGTCACTGTCAATCTTTCTAATATTTTATTGAACAGCATCATAATACTGTAGCTGAACTCCAAAGTCTATCATCTAGGAGTGGGGGGCTTGTATGCACAGGAGCTACAATTTACAGTCTATTAAACTGCAGTTACAGCAGACAACTGAAAAAAAGAATAACATTCAATTTGGATTCATGAAGTTATTTTCTGTGAAAGAAAATAAGATGAAAAGCTTTTAGTTATACTGACATTTTAATATATTGTTTATAATAGTTCTACATTAACACTAACATGGTCATAATGCAGCATCACACAGCATCAACCGTCTACATGGTGGCAACATCTGTGTGTCCAAACTGTTTATATTTTATGAACAGGTTATACAATAAAAGTCATAAAAACCACCAGATGTAACAAAGACAGTTGCATTTCTCTCATTACCATTGATTACTAATACGCAACTCTGATTAGAGCCATACAATACAGAATCCCCACAAGTAAACAATTTTTTGAAAAACATACTGGCTGTTTGCTTTTGCACAATTTGCTTTTTATTTTACATCAGATGACCACTTTAGTTGTAATCATCATTTGAATAGTTCTAAAAAACTACACTCTACATTCATAGATTAATATTGTTGTCTCAAGCTGAGACTTCCTCTGCACAGTTTAAGTCCAACACCTCCCAAAAATTCTCCACAGATCTAATGCAGTTGCTTGTTTGACCTCCTTTTTTTAATAACCTCACAAACCTGCTGTTGTTTTCTTGTAACTCACTTAGACTGACCAGCAAGTGGAATGTTTTTGAATTGCTACGAAAAAGAAAATAGCAAAGGTCAATCAGTGCAGCACTCTTGAATCTTTGATCGGAAGTGTTGTAATCATGCCCCATCTTCTATTTCAGAGCAGAAAACAAACCTCAAAAGAGCTTCATTGTCTTAACTGTTAGGAAAATGTTGTTTTATTCATACTGAAAATTTTAAGAAATTGAGATCTCATGTGCTGGGGCCCAGCCCAATTACACCTGTGCACTGAAACCTGTTTGTCCACATCTGTAAAGTAATAACACATGGTTATAAATAATCACATCAGAAGATTGATCTATAAAAGCAGCTTTTTGGGGGGGGGGGGGGGGGGTAAGATTGAAGATTGACTTCTTTGAGCTTTTTATCATGTTACCATGTCATTCCTGCCCCATAAAACATGCCCCAGGGGTTAATTTCACTCATTCATGCATATTTGAGAAATCCCTGAATCTCCTGTGGAAACCAACATGGCTGCCAGAACGGCTGCTAGCACGTCAAATATCGTGAAGCCCCTCCCCGTCCCTTGCCATGCTCTACCCCACCAGAGCACGAGAGTGTTGTCATGAGTGGAGTGGGCGTCTCAGAAACAGAAGGAGGCATTTTAAAGGGACATGGGTGAATTATTAAGGCGTCGGATACAGACATGGGGTGATGTCACATGTCTTCTAGGTTGTTTTTTATGTATACTGTATTTTCATAACTACTGAAGGTAACACAGCTCTTTGATTGTGCCTTAAACGGGAATTGTGCCAAAGAATGACATGAAACCCCTCTGTAAGTACAAATAAGTAATCTCTCCTGAACTTGGACATCAAGCCTGTCTAGTCCCATGTGTCTCATGGTAAAGTGGCTAAAAGGTGCAAGTGGCAGACCAAAAATTAAAAGCGCTATACCTGGTTTTGCACATTTTCGAACCATAAGTGAGGAGAACAGTTTAGTTTGAACTGTAAGCCCCGCCCCTCCGCTTTTCCCAGTGAGAAACGCTTCTACTCTCTCTTACATTCACCTTCAATTTGATGTGCATGAAACTATAGTTTTGTACACAGATGCACAATTATGATGTGTTATGATATTAATATCCCAACCTGATGAAGTATCTAATTGGCCGCTGTGATTAAAAGTGATGATGTGATGTAAAGCAGTTTGAATTTGTTTTATATATACTTTGCACGCTAAATGCTAATGTTAGCATGGACTTGGTCTCATAATGGTGTAAATACTGTATCATTATGTAATATACTGTACAGAGCACAGAGATGGATGTGGTAAAACCACCAGAATCCGTGCAGTAGCCAAGGATAAATAAAGAAGAAAGTGATTGAAAAGATACATATCTAGGGGGACTACAGCTAGTTTCCAGTCCACATTTAGTCCAAAGTGGGCCCACAGCTCTCGACCTCAATGTACAGAGATTTACACCAGCTTTGTTTCTCCTTTAGTCACTCTTGTTTCAAGTCTCTCTTCTCTCCCTCAGTTTTTTTTTTTTTTTTTTTTAATCATTTTAGGCTGTTTTTCTGTGTATGCTATGACAGCCATAGGAAGTTTCCTAACTTTTCCTTCAATGGCTGCCCTGCTGTTCTGTTTACAAGATCTGTTGTGCATATTCTCTTAAAGAGATTAAAGTAAAATCGGATATAGTGCCTTTAACCCTCATATTATGTTAAGGGTCAGTTTGACCCGTTTCAGTTTTTGTGCTGAAAAAAGTACTAGTTATTTCTTTTATTTTTCCTCATGTAATTTTGTGACTTTTCCTCATCTGTCATGAACTAATGTGTGTATTTTGGACACTCTGATGTGTTCTGGAGTGTCTCTGCAGAGTTTGTATACAAAGATGATGTCATTTTCGTCATGTCAGAGTCCGGTCATTTTGAACCGGACTCTTTAACATGGGTAAGAACATGTTCAGGTCAAACATGAACAGGTCTCTTTGATGTAATTTATTTTGATTTCACAATCATTAATATTTTCATTACATCTGAATAGATATTTAGACCCAAGGAGCCAGGTGTGGTGAGGGTAGAAACTTTCTCTACATGGTCCTTTTCACTGTCACTATTCTCATGTCATCTCTTTGAAAACACAATAAAAAAAATGAGCTCCAGAAGGTTTACAGCTGAAGAAGCTTTATCACAGATTTTTAACCAGGCTAGTGATGAAGAAGAACAGATAACAGAGACAAAAATTCTATCAAAACCTGAGGACAATATTATTGATGATCCACATTGTAATTTCATAATTTCTTGTGATGAGGACGATTCAAGGGAGGAGTCATTCCAAGAATGGAATGCTGGCAAAATTGTACCAGTGTTGTTTTTTCTGGAAGAACCGAGCAAAGCACATGTCTCTCCCATGATCCAGAGGTGAGCCGGATCAGCTTTTTTTCATCATAATATCAAATCAAATCAAAGATACTTTATTGATCCCTGAGGGTAAATTCATGTTTCAGTACAACCCGTCCAAGACACACAGACAAAAAAAAAAAAAAAAAAAGACATAACAACACAGGATCAGGCAGACCGTGGTCAAGCAGCCCCTCGCAGGGCTCTCCACGTACATAGGTGGAGACCTTGGAGACAAAAAAAAGGACACATCAATACAGAGAAGCACGAACTCAGGCAATCACAACATGAAGACACACTGTGGGCAGAAAGGTGTATCCCCTCCAGACAGCTGAGCGGGGACGCTCAGGCACCCTCCAGGCCCAGTCTGTCCAGAAAGGCGGGAAAAAGAGGAGGTACAGCGGAAGCGTTGAGTCTTAAGGGGGGGTGTGTAAGGATCTTGTGTGTCCATGGATGCGAGTGTGTGTGCGTCAGGCTGTGAACCCGCCTGAGTTCACACCCAGTCTCTGTCCACAGATGTTATGGTGGCTTTGGGGATGCTGGCCAGGTGGTCCACTTCCCATGAAGATGTGCCGGGGAGGGAACAGGGAGGGATGCTGAGAGTCCATTCGCATAACTTTCTCAGGGAGTTTGCAGAGACAGCCCGTGTTAACCCAAACACAGACCTCTCTTCAGGGTCGCCAAAGCAGATAGCAGAAGATGTTTTGAAACAGGTCAGATGTGGTGGTGTCTGCCTTGAGTCCTTCACAGGTCTCCATGGCAGCATCAATCGGCCGAATCAGGGGTCAATTTTCCAGGAGCCGTGCCAACTTCTCCACAGATGTACCCACTTCGCGGACGAGGTTCGGAACCGCAGCCAGCATGCCAAGCTGGGCCTGAATGACATCTAGCTTGCGATGAAGCTCGTGCAACGCCAGAGTCTGAGTGTTGATACTCATCTCCACACAAATGTCAGGCAGCGTGCCAGTAGCTGCCAGCAGCCCTCCAACTTTGCGATAAACCAGGAAAATGCCCACACCAATCAGCAGGAACCCGGCTATCATAAATGCAAATAGGTACAGATCTTCAACGTCCTCCATAGACAGCACCGACAGACACATGATCTTCCATTTGCCCCAGGAGTCGATCACATATCCCGCCGGGTGCGTACCGTCGGGGCAAGGAGCGTCACCCCGTCCCGCTCTTCGGGTGGAAAATTTTTTTATCAATTGCATTGAGAGACCAGTTGACCAAATTCATCGTAGTTGTTGTTGTCGAGATTCAGAAAGTTATGCAGACAGTGTCAGAGAGTCGACCGGAGAGCAGCAGGGAAAATAAGGGAGGAGGAGGGGAGCAGAAGAGAAGCGTCCGCCTCTGTCGAGAGCAGAATGGGAATGAGGGTTAAGTTTTTCTCTCTCTTAGTATAGTAGGTCTTCCACAGTTTGTATGGCAAATTGCCACCCACTGAGTTCAAACCATTCTTTTAAGATGTGGTCCATCAATGGAGCAGGGGTATGCATTTCCTTCTGGTAAGTCTGAAGGCAGGGGCGTCAGACTTACCAGGTTGTTCTTAAGGTCTCCAGCCTTTAAGAACAACCTGGGCTTAGCCCGGAGTCGCACCAGGTGTAAATTTGAAAAAATTAGACGAGCTTTTTTCTAGTCTTTCCACAAAAATTGTTTTAGAAGGCAATAATAGACATAATGGAGTGGATAAATTGTCATTTTAATAAATAAAAAAAAAATTAACCACAAAATCAACAATGAAATGTTGACCATTATGTTGCTAAAACACATTCGCTGCACTCCGCAGAACAGTTCATACAGTATTCACCTTTTGTCTACTCCTTGACTCATCACTGACCCTCCTCATCATCACGTGTTCTCTTCTCACCTGCTCTTCTTATCTCATTATTTGCTCTTCTTTTCCTAGTTTGTTCTCTTCTCTTCTGCTTGTTCTCTTCCTCATCACTTGTTCTCCTTTTCTCTTACTCATTTTTCTTTTCCTCATTTGTTCTCATTTTCTCCTCATTTATTCATTTATAGGTTTCACAAATCAGAAACAGTACTTTAATTCACCTACAGTCCCCAAAGAACATCTGAGTCCAGTTTGAAAAGTCTTCGTGCTGTAGTTTTTACATAGGACCTCGTTAAATGTTGTCAGTAGAAAATTATTTGAGTGGAATTGCCCTTTAAGCCAAAATCGAAACAGAAAAGCTGGGAAAGGAGTTGTTGCTAACTTCAGCCTCATTTTTCATGTTGGAGGGTTTCGTGTTGACTTTTTCATATTGTTTTTAAGGAGAAAAAAGAGTCTACACTGTGATATCTTACCTTTTACTTTCCTGCTGACAAGCTGAGGATGTAACTGCTGCTTTCTCTCATATTTTCTGTCCATCTCCGCTATCATCATCTGCTGATACTTTAATTTGACTGCTGCTCTCCTTTGCACATGCGCACAAGGAGCTGACAAACTTACTTTAGCTTCGTCTGACATCAGATGGGAGGCTAATCAGACCTCAGACTTCACACGCACACGCGCACACACATGCTCACTCACACAGCACACCAACGGGAGCTTGGCTGGACCTTCGCACATTCGTGTTGCGTTCAAGTGCTTGTAGAAAGCTGGGTCATTTGGATTTTCATCTGATTTTTTTTCAGGATAAGGTGGTTAAACAGTAAATTCATACCCGGGGCTAAACTCAAAACATCCGGAGCTGAAGCCCCGGGAAAATCAGCTGGCAACACCACGGTCTGAAGGTTGATCAGTGATGGTAAAAACCAAGAGGAAAGGCATAACCTAACAAAACTTATGATAAAAAGCTGCTGTTGTAATGAACCTCAATTATTAAAGATTACATTCAGCAGGGGGCTCTGGACTCACAGGTGACTTGGAAATTTATGGAGCAATATTCTTGTGGTTGAGGGAACAGACCAAGCAAGAGTGCTTTAATGTGCACGTGTGTGCAGTCTATTGCACCAATGGTTTAACTAGACAAGTAAACCTGATCTTGACTACAACTTTTTCTTGAATAAATGAAACATAGTTTATTTTTTTCCTGAGGACAAGACAACACAAACATTGACTTTGTTCAAACATATCAGTCAGATTTCTGTAGGAGTTCTCCTGAGTGTTTGTAGGACTTTTCTTATCAAATAGCAAAGGCAAGATACAAAACTTTTTGTGGATACCTTGTTCTTCTTCAGAAGTTCATCAGTAAGACTTAAAAATACATTTGTCCATAAGAATGGTTGGTGAATAACAACTATTTTTTGTTTGTCTGTTTGTTTTTTATGAAGTCTTATAGTTTGTTCAGATGCAGTTGTAAACTTTCCATCAATCCATTTTATATACAGTATCTGCTACATCCAATGCAGGTCACAAGTGGGGCTGGAGCCTTTCCCAGTGGCTATCAGGCAGAAGGTACAGTCCATCACAGGGCCAATACAGAGACAACCAACCACTCACACTCATTCCTAGGGAAATTTTTAAAAGCACCAAATAACCCAACATGCATTTTTTGGCACACTTGAGAGAGAAACCCAGAGAAAATCCACGCATGTGGAGAACATGGCAAACTCTGCAAAGGCCCCAGCTGAGGTTCAAACCCTCTCGCTGTGACATCACAGATCTGTAAAACCTTGGAATTGAATAGGGTTGTTTCTGTTTTACTTGACTGTACATTTATTGACTTAGCTATAATGATACAAAAGTATCTCAGGAGGCAAGCACAGAAGTGGTTTGATAATCCATACAGCCTTCAGTCACATTTATTGACAAGCTATCTCCCACCAGTAAGGGGTCTATATAGAGATCCAGAGCTTTTTCATCCTACCAAAGCTGCTCAGATTTATTTCAGAAAATAACATGAACAAAACTATTTTAAAATCTGTCTAGGTAAGTCTCACCACTAAGCAGTCATCTTTGAAACTCCCCTGAAGCAGTTGTGTTTGGGTTAACAAGACTTGGCTTCCATGTAAATGAGTGGGAAGAGAACAGTAATTGCAGTTTCAGCAGCCACCGAGGCATAAAAAAGCAACTGTATAGAATTACCAGTCAAGTCTGATTAGAAAAAAAATAAATAAAAAAAATCTAAAGTTTGCTGACTTGCCAACAATAAAGATTTAAAGGACTTTTCTTCTCACCTGAAACATCCACCACACATGTTCATAGTTTAGAATTAACTTAATTTATAGCTCATATCAGAGTGCTACAACATGTCCAATGTGAACAATAGTACAAGGGTGGAACTATCAAGTGCTTAGTAATCCTGTGCACGATATCCTGTGTGTGATATCCTCCTACTTGATTTTCATTCAAACCACAGCTCCATTTGAAGTCTGCCTGCACCCTGCCACACAGTTGAAACCCAGCTGTGCTCTGCATCTGTGCAAAAGCATGATTGGCTGAACATGTTTTCCAGTTCAGCAGACGATTGGCTCCTATGGGAAGTTTCATCATAGAACAGTTTTTTCATGTCAAAGATTTAATACCAAAACGTAAAGCGATGCAATGGACAGTTAAAATGGATTAAATTGCCAGTTACTTATCAAACTAAAACTATAGGTCCAAGTAATGTTGTGCATCCCCGGGGCCAACTTACAGTATGTGATTAAAAAGTAAACACTTCTAGGAAGTACATCCCTGTCTGAGCATAAAAAAATATTGAATGCATTATGTAAGCATGTGGACATTGAGGTATGGAGCAGGTTATGTGCCAATACCATACTCTGCTGTATGTCATCCAGATGATTTTCAGAAAATGTGTTTAGTTTGGTGAGAAAACTGGATGAAATTCTGTAAAAACAACCATATTCCATTACCTTGGCACAAATCTGATCTTTGATATCTTCCCTCATAACTGCCAAGACAATGGGAAATCGGTGTTGATGTTAACTTGGAAAGCACCTGGATTCCCACAAGACTCATAATCAAGTACCAGGGAGTTGTACTTAGTACTTAGTACATACTAAGGATATTAGATGTTACATTAGACTTGGAGAGTGGTACTTTATTATTGAAAATGGAGCAAAATGAAAATTTTTCTTTGTTTTCCTTCTCTTGTTGGTTTGCACTTGAATTGGAACAAAATCCACTTTGTGGAAGTCATTTGATGAGTGAAAGGCAGATGGTTGATCCAGTCACCAGCCAAGTATGCATCTGAAAGTGCCTGGTCCTTTTCCAACCAGTTTTCATGGCAACTTCCCAAATTATGTTGGTGTTGATGGCTTATTTGGCCAAAAATGTTCTTTTCTTTCTTGTTCATGGATTTGCTCCATGGTCTTATAAGTAGAATCTGAGTGGAGTCACCTCTCATCTTACTTGTACTATGTAGAGACACACAATCATAGATTTTTTTTTCCATTATGGGCTGTCTCATGAGGCTGTTGACAAAACTAATCCATATTTTGAGTCCTCCATTTTTTCAAAGCATCCTTCTTAATGCACTAGTTGTTAACCATTATTCGCCATGCAGTCTCTCATCCAGCTATTATATTGGATGATTCACTGCCTTGTGGTCATTGTGCCTTCCTTGTTATTAAAGTTCCGACTTAGATTTCATTCCCATCTGCAGTCTTCAGATGCAGTATTGATCATCATTTATTCAAAGGGCAAAGTGACTCATGAGAAGCTGACAAAAGACAGTAATGAACAAGAATAGTTTTGCTTGTATTCAAGTGAAGCTGTAGTCTTAGATTTTCATTTGGAGCTGCCAGAAATGACAAAATATCAATGCTGCATTTGGAGTAATAAAGAATTAATCAGTTCAGTGGATTCAAATATTATTTTGTGTTGTGATTTTTTTTTCTTGATTTATTTGTACACATTTTCCCCGATTCCGTCATCTTCTGATTATGATGATACCCTATCAGCTGTATTGGAAGATATTTATTTATTTATTTATTTATTCATTCATTCATTTTTTGTTTGGTCTTTTCTGCAACTGAGCACTAGCAATGTTTCAGATGATGGAAATATAAGTTCTGAAAATGATATTCAGGCTCACTGCCTGCACACAGCAGTCAGATATTTTACTACTCCAGTGCATTATACAGTAATGTAACTGATGCTAATAAATATACAGTCATTAACCAATGCTTAAAATATTCTGTTTGAGTTGAATGTTTGCTATTTATTTTTTGGTTTATAGATATAATACTGATTGTACTTAAGAGATTTTGGGAAATCTGTTGTGCAGCACAGCTGGCAATTTTTTGTCTATACAAACATATAAATGCTAGGGCCCCAATGCCTAACAAAAAATGCAGACTCATAGAAATGAGTGCTATTAGAGTGTCTCCATCCAGGTTACATGTCGTTTTTACTTTGTTACAATGTAGGTTGTAGGTTACTATGAAAACAACTGTATTCAAATAAGTCTATTTATTGTTTACTTGTCTTTGCATTTATTTTTATAGACACATAATAGCTGCATTGTTTATTTTGGATAACTAACAGAAGATTTGCCATGATACAAAATTTGTATTATGAAAGGTATTTATTATAAATACCTGTTTGTTTTTTTTTCATGATCAAATTCTTTCTCACACTGTCAAAAAACCCACAAAAACTTTTAACATCTGGCTTTTGTGTGCAGCACCAAATGCTTTTTAATCTGCATCCAGTCCTAAGTCAAATGACTGCAGTTTTTGCAATATTTATTGGCTATAACCCCAATGAACATTAAAGAAAATAAGAACATGGTTTATGCTGATTAAACAATTTAATAGTATACCTTTTTCATAATTCATTTATTTATTTATTTAGATTTTCATTGGTTCTTCTTAGACTGTACATCTGTATTTATTAGAGTTTTGGCCAAGATTACATCAAGATCAGGTCTACCCAATTCAGTCCTACTTGGGCTGCAATGGCTTTCAATGTCTCTCCGCTCCAACACGCCTTACTCAAGTTAATGAGTCATTGTGCAGAGCTTGATTGGATCTGTTTAATTTGAGTCAGGTTCGCTGGAAAAGGGAGACCTTGAAAACCTGCTGTATTGCGGCCCTCATAGTACTAAAATGAGAAGCCATGTCCTATAGATGTTTAGTTAAAGTAAGTTGTTAGTGTTGTTTAATGCAGGTTGTTTTTTTTGTTTTTTTTTGTTTTTTAAAGGGGGGGGGGGGTACTAGAAAACTGCTTAAAATTACATGAGCCAGACAGCATTCAATGAGGTGATAAAACTAAATGTTTCAGCTAAATAATCAAGTTATAATCACATAAAGCGATATTATACAAAAATTTCCAGAATTTGACCTATTTCAGTTCAAGATAATGTTATGTTTTAAGTGTCAGTAAAACAAAAACTTATCAAATGACTTCTGATTGGCTACTCTGAGTCTCAAAATGAGATCTCTATGCATGGGAGGACAAAATTCCTTGGGGCACTGCCAGAGGCAAGAGCACAGAGCACTGGAAAGTTTCCAACATTAACCTGAAAAACATGTATAGATTGTGGCATACTGTTATAATTTTATCATCTGGTTGCAATGTAGCATCACTCCCTCACATATGTCTCTGACTGTGAGAAAGTGAGTTGTCTACCACCAATGCCACGTAAACATGCTTCAAAGAGCAGTACACTTCTAACGGTATACTTCACCATGTGAAACATTAAATAATTCATTTGCTACATTTGAATCTTGTCAGACAGAAGCTTGAAAGGTACATTTAATATAAGGGGAAAAAAGATCAATCAAGCTGTAAGGTGTTGGATTTTACTGAAGTAAAAAGTGACCAAAACAACTTATTTTGGCTAAATCATCCATATTTAACCTCCTTATGAACGTAGTGGGGGAAGGGGCTGTATTCCAGCAGCTACTACTGTAGGCAAGAGGCAGGGATATGTGCTTTTTGACTCGCTTTGTTTCAAGTCCAACCCAATATGAAAAGCACACAAATACTACTACTACACACACACAGACATGTAAACACACAAAAGAAATCTCCAACTGAAAAAATAGCCTCCTTTAAAGTCCTGCAGGGTGTCACACAATGTGTAGTAATTTACCCCCATCAATGCATTCTGTTTTTATCATATTCAACAGTGAGACTGGCTTGTATGGAAATTGCACCACAAAATAAATAAATAAAAAATAAACATACAGATAAAATCACAGTAGTAAGTAAGTAAGTAAAATTTATTTATAAAGCGCTTTTCACAGATAAAAATCACAAAGTGCTGTACATAAAGAATAATTAGTACAATGAAATAACATAACATATTAAGAGAACATATAACAGAAACATAGAATAAACCCAGTCAATCACCATCAAATCAACCAAAAGCCTTCCTAAATAAAAACGTCTTCAGCAGTTTTTTAAAAGTTTCCACAGAGTCAACAACACAGGGCTGCCTAACAACACCAGATGCTACGTCTTTCTTCACTAGAGCTACTGTAGATGGTCAAAAACAAGTGGATACGGATTTTCACATATCTTTCATAGTGTAGTTGTCAGATAAGTTGTATTTACTTCAGTGTTGAAAAACGTGAAAAGACTTGTTAGCATTCACAGTATACCGAAAAATATAATTCATTACGGCTTCATCTTCCCTGAAATGATAACTGAGTCTTATTTCAAATTCTTAAATTGCTGCAATTTTTACTTTATTTCTCTCAACCTCCAACTGTAAAGGACTATAAAAGTGTTGTGTCAATGCTTTGCAAAGTCTGCTGATTTGAGTTTGGCAAGATTTTAAAAAGCTTTGACTGAGAGAAGTGGAACATGGGAATAAAGAAAAGGAAAACTAATCTCTGCTTTATCTTGCATGTTGAACATTCAGCTATTAGAGCAGGGACAAAAAGCAGGGAACAAAAAAAAAAAATCATCCCAGACCAGCCAGTACAACCATACACACTACAACTGTGCAATTCCTTAAAAACACTAAAGCCTTGGAGTGAATTAACAGGAATCAGAGTGTGGACAAGCTAAATACTTCTAAATGCTTAATAAAACAGAAATCTATATTCCATCAGTGATGAATATTAGAGCAACATTTATCCTTCCTTGTGTTTGGAGTAGTAGACAGAAATAACAAACATGAACAATTATTCAGAAACAGTGTCTCTGTCTGCTTCATTTTTCAAAAGATATTATTACAACCATAGATACATAGATAGATAGATAGATTTTAGGTTGTCCTTAAAATCAATAAATAGAAATGAAATAGATGAAATGCCCGGCGCTTGGTGGGGTCGGCAGCTGCTGGTCTTGGTCCGCTGGGGCCTGGGCCCCCAGACCGCGGGGGGCTCCGGCTGGGGCCACCTTTTGCCGTCCTTTGGGGGATGCATGTACGTTCTGTGTTTGTATGATCTGAGGATACTCAAGCCACCTGCAGGTCCTCCTGTAGGGGATTGGTTGTTTTGTTTTCCGACAAAGACCTTGGAATGTTGCTTGGGGATTGCTGTACAGATGTACCAGTGAACTGTGTAAGTGGATTCATGTTTTCTCTCCTCTCTCTCTTCCTCTTCCTTACTCCTTTCTCTCTGTTTCACTTTCTATCATTACCTCTGTTAACTTTCATTTCTCCCTTGTCCGGCCCAGCAGTATGATATAGAATGCTGTTATGCACAAATGTTTAATTAAAGAAATAAAATGAATAAACAGGATATCAAGTGGAGCCTTATGTTCATAAAGCTGCGTTTGGTAAAGCAAAACTGTTCAACAAAATAAAGCAATCAGTTTTTCATTCTGCTTGCTTCGATGCTGGACAGGACAAGTAGAAGAGAAGAAAAAAAAAGAGAGAAAAAAAAGAAAAAATAGGTGGGTCGGAAAAACTAGCCTTATGAGACCATCCTCATCTTGCGAGCTTCAGGTTTTCACTTGCAGATCAGTTTGGCTACTTTCCATTGAAGAGAATTTGGAGCAGTTCACGAGACCAACGTCCAATCAGCGTTGGCTTTGAGGCCAGTTGAGGTGTGATGCAAGAAGAAACAACAGTTCAGTCTAAACAACATGGCGGCTTCAGCGGACGACACTAGCATCAGCATGGCTATCGCTCAAGTTTTATTGGAATTACAGAGAAAGGAGAGCAAAACACTGCTCTGGAGGCTTTTCTCAAAGGAAAAAATGTTTTTGCTCGTGTTTTCGTTGTCGCTTTGTTAGTAGGTCGTATGCTTCGTTGATCTGATTGGTTGATTTGTCCCGTCTATCACCAACATACAGTAGGCGGTGATAGACAGATGCCTTATCCAATCAGCTAACCAGTATTTTCGCCTCTTCCCAAAACTACTTTAACGGATGGTTCCCAGATGGATATGCGGAGCAAATCCATCTGGCAGAGTCAGGTTACCGAAAATCCAAGAACACGGGTATATAAGAAAATAAAAAATATTTTTAAAAAAATCAACATCTACACAAAAGCTGCCTCTACACATGTTGACTCAAAAGTATCCGTCTATCTGCCCACAACTGAAAACAGACAGGCCAAGAAAGAAAATCAGAACGCTGCTGACTCACTGTTAATGTTGATGATGACAGTTAAAGATAATCTGACTTTCAATAAGACAATTTAGTTAAGGAAGATTAAAGAACTAAATTTTAGATCTGCTGTTTTAGCCATTGACCACAACCAGTTAACCAGTGAACACAACTAATTTAATAGACATTATGAGACAAACTAAGTAATAAAACATCTGTTTTATTGACATGTTTCATCACATCATCATAACTTTGTAAATAGCACGTTCACTGCTAACTGGCTCAGACATACTGGGGTTAATGTAGTGTTTCTTGATTACGGTCCTCAGGACCCACGGCCATGCATGTCTTTGATGTGTTCCTACTCCAACATACCTGATTCAGATGAACGAACTTGATCAGGGGTGCCCAAGTCCGGTGCTTGAGAGCTACTATCCTACAATTTTGACAACGTAGCTACCCTCTCCAAAACACCTGAATCAAATGGCTAATTCCCTCATGTGCATGTCATTCATCTCTGCAGAGGTCTGGTAACGAGCCATTCATTTGATTCAGGTGTGTTGGAGAAGGGGTGCAACCAAAATGTGCAGGATAGTAGGGCTGGAGGACTGGACTCGGGCACCTCTGAACTTAAAAACAAGGGGCATGGTCTTTGTGGGTATTCATTGTAAAATACAGTACTTTTTTTTTTTTACTTTGATTATATTATTTTTGTTTATAAGTTGTGTTAATAAAATAATAATAAAGGGAAAAAAATAATCATTGGTTCATTGAGTAATTTATACTCGAACAGTTTTTAGATGACTACATTTGACCTGTATTTGAGAAACTTTTTTTTAAACCCTTATTAAAATATGTTTATATTAAAAAAATATAAGTAATGCTGCTTATTCTTGAGTACAAATTTTGGATACTCTATCCACCGCTGCTTTTAGGTCAATTAACAACATTGCATGTAATATAGCTTTAAGAAGGATTGAAATAAGAGAACTGGAACCTGAAAACAAAACCAACAACTTTCTCCTTTTTGCACTACACACATGATTTAATCAGACCATCCCAAAATATACAAACATAGGCTACAGTCACACTGCAGGTCTTGATGCTTTAATCCAACTTTTTTATGAAATCTGATTTTGTTGTGTGGTCGTTCATACTATAACTTACATGCTCAGCATCTTCCATCAAACTTAAATATTAACTACACAGCTGTGACCCGTGTACACAGAGGAAGAGGTGATGTTATGAGCAGTACACTTTACCTGTAAACATTGAAAGCAACACTTGTCAATATGTATGTATCAATTTCATAGTAGATGTGCAATCAGAGCTGGAAAAAAAATTCTCACATAGCATTGTTTGCATTTGATCTTGCGTATCCTGTCTCCTCAGGCGCAGAAATAAGACGTCTGTCTCACTTTTGTTAGATGATGTCAGATGAAATGCAACATTATCATATACTGTGGCCACTTTGTCACAGATCTGATTTGTATCCAATTTAGGGCCAGATATGACAGTGGCCTGGGTTGGATATGACAAAAACGGAAAATCAGACTGTCATTAACAAATCCGATGTGAGTTGCATACTGTATGCTTCTTTTCTTTAAAACACCACCTCATCCAAGTTTTCAAATAAATTCCATTCCATTAAATTAAATTTTCACTTCTCATAACAAAATGCATCCATCCATAAGAGGCAACTTTTCCACTTTGGATAGTTTAGCCTAATTTTTACCCATGCATCCCAAAATAGAAAATTTTATGATTAAGTGCTCCTAACTGATCCCTTTTGAGGAAACAAAAATTAATTTGTAGAGTAGATTGGGGTCAAAAGGGGTAGAAAGTAAGCAGTCTCACCAGTGTTTGATACTTCTTTAAGATGAACATTTTATTTTCCATTGTTTGTCCATTTTATCAGAGAATATGAGTATGGAAACCTGTTACTTGTTTGCTTCTGTTCTCTCTCTCTCTCTCTTAGAGCTCCCAAATCTAACACCTTAAATTTTACAACCACCTATTCTGATTTTTATTCAACCATTTTCCAAAAAGCATTAAACCCTGTTAACTTTATTTTACACAAAAAATTATAACTCATAAAATAAACCAGCTTAGTAAAAAAGAACAGCATAATCTAAAACATTATCTCCAAATACAGTAAAAAACAAACAAAAAAAAAAATACAAAAAGGGAAATCCTCCTCTTGTTTTAACTCAATGATCTAATCTGGGAAGTCACCCACACCTGAACGTGCTAGGAGGCCACTCCCAAACACCTATCCTACAAGGTGGGTCCAAACAAATAAACCATATCAAATACAGTGTGAACATAATGACAACTGCAATGTAATGTCAACACAAACAAACAAATCGTTAGTGTAACAAAATAAGAGACTATGACATTAGGGTTAATGTAAGGGACAAATGGTGAACAGACCCAGGCTGTGTCAAGGTGTACACCCCACTATAGGGCCCTGCAAAGAGATCACGGCATTTTGTAGTGGTGTCCAAATGTCCAGAAAGGAAAGTGCAGTCAAAATTACCCACAATGCATCTTGAAAACTAGTGCGTTTCGATGGTCCCTAGATGAGTCAATATACAGTAGACCACAATGCATTGCAGTAAGGAGAGCTGAATGACGCGAAGTGTTGGACACATCGAGCGGCAGAAAAAAAGAGAAAAAAAAAACATTAAAAAAAGAATTATATACAACATTAGTAAATAAAATATTTTCACATAAAATTACAGATTTGATTTGGAACGATACCTTTTTGTGAGTTTTGGGTCCTGTCATAGTGAGAAGGGTCTATCTGCGGCTCGCAAGACAGGGGTGTGTCGTAGAGTGGGCGTGTCGTAGTGTGACGTTACTCGACGACACGCCCACCAGGCCAATGAGAGCACGGTAAAATCTAGCCCTACCCCTGACCCTTCCCCTAAACCTAACCAGACCCACCCACAATGCGACACACCCACTATAGGGCACACCCAGTGGGTTGCAAGCCGCAGATAGATACACTTGGTCATAGTTGCTACAGCTGGTAATCACGTGATCTGTGGTGAGGAAAAAGTCGACAGTTTCCTGTCCGAATCGCCAGCAGAATGAGGGGACTTTATAGTGTAGCCCTATGTAGTGAAACCCAAATGTCCAGAAAGACAAAAAAAGTGCACTCAAAATTACCCACAATGCAACGTGAAAACTAGTAAGCTTCAATGGGCCCTAGACAGGTCAATATAGACCACAATGCATTTCAGGTAGCAATGCTGAATGGCGCGAGGAGGCGGTGAATACAGAGCGGCGGTGGGAGGGGGGGGGGAGGTGGAAATAAAATACAATAGCTATAATCAAATAAACATTTTCACAAAAAAAATTATGGATTTGATTTGGAATTAAATCTTTTCATGTGTTGGGGTTGCCGTGGTAACAGTTGGTAATCACGTGATCTGCAATGAGGATAAAAAAGTCAGCTGTGTCCAAAAAAGTGCACTACATAGTGTGCTATATAGTGCAGCCGTATGTAGTGAATAAGGGGTTAGGGAGTAGGACGGACATTTGCACACAGCCCTAATCTCATCTACTTTGTCACATTATTATGTTTTCTTGCTAGGTTTTTTATAGCCTTGTTAAAAATTTTATTCCTTTCCCCAGTGATGCGATTCAAAAGCAAGTATGGTAAGCTGCCACAGCCAGAACAGTGACTTAACACCTTCACTTTCACAGGCGTGGACAATCAAGACGATGTGGCAATGAAGTACATGCATCACCCAAAGATTAGTGCTGCAGTGTGACCAGCATGCAGACAGACAAAACAATAGTTTATTAAAATACTCTTTAGACCTGTATTCGTTCTTCCAGACTATTTCAGTACTCACTTGTCAAGACACACTGAGCCGACAGATGAAGAAACAAAAGCAAACTTTAATTAAACTCAAATCAACAAACAAATGGCCTTGAGGGGACAGAGTAATGCAACAAACTAGAGAGGAATTCAAACAGGTTTGCAAACTGGCAGGGAAAACATTAAAAAGAAAGAAAAACACATTTAAACAAATTTCAAAATGTGCACCAAAAAATAAATGAAGTGCAATCATAAGAATGACACACAGGTGTGACCAGTTATGAACGTACAAGTGATGTTTGCATAAATTACAAAAAGGGTTCACAATTTAGAGCAATAAGGATATTTGACACAGAGGGCCCGATTTACGAAAGGTTTGCGCTTGTTAAAACAGGCGCTATCTTCATTACGCACGCAATAATCCGCCAGAGCTGATTTACAAAGCAGGGCAAAAGGAGGTTTGCGCCTGTCAAGGGGCAAAATAGCGCCGCTGTCCATTTTGCGCATCTGCTGCAGATGAATATGCAAAATGGGCGTTTCTGCCAGAAGGTGCAAAATATTGGGAGGAGATTATGCAAAACCTCAGTTTAACACGCGCAATGTGATCTATCAACTGTTCAACGGAAAGCGGGGGCAAAAGATTGCGTGTAATTTAGCACGTCTGAAAAGAAGGTATAACTGGCAGCTTTACGCACTGATGGCTGAAAGAATGCTGCACACAGGACTGCAGACATCGGGTCAGAATCATTTCTCATGATGTGTTCAGGCGACACGTCAAGTTTTCATTATTTAATTAAATAACAATCAACATCACTGTTAAACACGGGTTATTCTAGACATGAACCAGAACATCTGCAGCTGCAGCATCATGGTAGTTAAAGCTGACATTAATTATGTCTTTTTATTTTCTTTTACTTTTTGCCAATGGCATATTTTTAAATTAAAATCATCTCCTGCTCCTCCACACCCCAGCAACTGCTGCGGCTGTTCTGAGGTTGCTCCTGCGTGAAGTTGGCCCCCACCCCACAAAAAACTCAGTGAAAATAACCAGTAACGTCGCACAAACTAATGATACTATTTTTTTACTGAGTTTTGCGTGGGGTGGGGGGCAATTACGCAGGTCCCGCGCCTGGCATTGTGCCAAAGAGCGCGCAGTCTGTGCGTAATATCAGATCATCTTCAACAGTGTGTCCTTATCCATGTCCTTAAACTGGCCTCTTCTTACGACCCACAGGGAAACCTGCTGCATTATTTTTATTTATAGTTATTATGAAGAGTTCATTTGCAAAAACAGACAAACGCCACTGTGGACAAACGGAGTTAACTGCTTTTGTTGCTGTTGGGTACAAACGCCATATCTCCATTTTACATCATTAAAACCCTCTACTTCACGTGAGCTTGATTTTCTGAAAATATTCAAAAAGTAAATGAAGAGTTTATTTGCAAAAGCAGTTAACTCCGTTTTTTCTAAATGGCGTTTGTCTTTTTTTGCAAATGAACTCTTCATATTTATCTTATATTCTGTTTTTTATTTGCCTCATTATAACTCTGAAACTAACATCTCTCTATCAGGATTAATTTCATTTTGCGTTTACCACATGCTCTTCTGAACTTTCCGTGGCGCAGGGAGAGCGCACGCTAAATCCTAATTTAAATCCTGCTGTTTGCGCCTGTTACAGATTGCGCGTGTAATCTTTGTAGATCACCCGCAAACGCCAAAATGACAGCGCACGCTATTTTTTTTGCGAGGCAAAGACATTAGACCCGCAATTTGGAGTCTTTGTAAATCAGGCCCAAACTCTTTTATAGGTGTCATTTTTCAATGGAAACCCTGCAACCAATCAGAATTGAGTATTCACCCAGACCATGGTACAGAATAACCTTGGTTAATGCACTTGCATAGCACAGAAAACCGCATCTAACCCACCTGCTCAGACATTGCATCAGCATACAGTCACCTGTGGAGCCATTGGCAGATGGTTTTGTCAATTTTATTCCATATTAATTGCACATTCATTGTAAAGTAATTGGTTACTTTATCTAGAAAAGCACCATATAAATAAGAATTACTCACTTACAGTACATTTCACAATTGCATCTCTTGTATGACTAAAGCTTAAGAGAAAATTTAATAAAAAAAAAACCTGATGAAGTTCATAAAACTGTACAGGTTGAGATTGAGATTTTGCATGTAAAGTAGCATTGAGTCAGCTGGATTCTAACCTTCTAAAAACATGTAATGTTTAACTATGAAATTTGTTTTAAAGAAACAAAACAAGTGAGTAACTAATTTTTCACATTACTTTTAATTCTCCATTAATTTTCTTTAGGAGCTGCTCCATCATTGAGTTAAAGCATACTTCACCCATTGATAAGACTTACTTATGTTATTTCCTTCATTTATTCATCAATCAGAGCCCTGGAAATGTTAAAGTACAAAGAAACATGGCGTTGTCAGTCGATGATTGCTCTGTCAGAGCATTGATTTGTTCTTTTGTTCATTTTTTTATTTGTTTCTTTCAGTTTCTATTATTACAGCTGTTTCCTTGTCACAGCCAGTATACCATGTCAGACCTTGATGGGGCTTACTTTGACTTTCCATTGTGTGTCTGAGCTGGATGTAAATAAGCTGCTTGTAAACCTCCCCATGTGTAAAACCGACTCTTGACATAATTAACTAGAATATACAAAGTGTGAACTGGGAATGCGAAACCCTTGAGTGTTTCCATTACTGCAGAAAAGAGAAAAAAATAATTCAAGCATTAAAACTCTTTACTTCACTAATGATTTCAAAATCAACATATTTACCCAAATCATTATATCATTGGGGGAGCTTGGCAAATCCTTAAGAAAATTACAGGAAAAAAAAATGTGGATGTTCTCACTATTCCCATCTAATAAGTGCATACACAACTGTGCTATAGACAGTGAAACAGCATTTGAGAGGCAGCATATTCATCGGTAAGATGTCTGATGCATTCTAATGAGGAAACAATGTTTTCTGAGTCGACAAAGATTAGTTTGATTGCCGAGCAGCAATTTGTTGTGACTGGGTAAGAGCTCCTGAGTCGGACTGCTCAGAGTAGTCTCTACAGAGGAACATGGATTTTTAATGGCAGGACACTGGGTAACCTTGATGCTCGTCAACCACATATAAATTAGATGTGTTGCAAGAGGCAAACAAATTCCCAGTCCTACGCCAGTGATGTGTGTCTCCCAGCTTCAGCATAGCCCGCTGCTTCTGCCATTTGTCTGTGTCCACAGCAGCTCCCGTGCACAGACCCACCCACACCAGCAGCTTGAAATGAGATTCGCTCAAGTGCGTAATCCCTCAGTTCTGCTTCACAGTGATTAATTGACCAAATATCTCTCATATGTGGACGGTCCACAGAACCAGTTTCCATAATTAAAAAAGAAAAAAATAAAGAAATTGTAACAAAACAACAATGTCCTCACATGTAAATCACTTGCCAACTTGTCCATGGAGCAATGTAATCTCTGAGTATCGTTGGAGACTTTTCACCAATTAGCCCCCCTGGCAAAATGATTTACTGACATGTCATTAAAAAGCCGTCAGGGAAATGGACATCATGCAGAGAAATGGCCCTTTGGATCAATATCCAAGTCAGCTTTGGAGTACTGTGCAGCTCGTCGTTAGGAAGCGTGAACCCACAGAGCTTCACACACAGGAAAGTCTCCAGGCCCTTATAAGGAAATATGTGTACTTGACTTCTACTTTACTTCATGTTTACATCATCCACAGTTTCTGTGAAGTGCATTATCAATTTTGATTTATTCATCATTTCATTTTTTACACCTGTTCCCACTCTTTTACGGCAACAGTGTGACAGAAACCAGTTTGTCAATGCTTCATGGTACAAACAGTAGCATGCAATGATGCACAAAAAATGCAAAAAGCTTCATAACAAGAAATAAAAGCAGGAATTTTATCAATAGATTTTTCATGAGACTACACTGTAAAAAATTACAGTTGCTTGATCAGGACACCATTATGTTTTTTACATTGTAACTGTAGATTTTTACAGTGAAAAACTGGCAGCTCTGGTTGCCAGTTTTTCACTGTAAAAATTTCAGTAAAAAGGTGTCAACTACAGCTGCCAGTTTTTCAGTATTTAAATGTTAATTTTGCACCAAACAACCAATTAATAAATAAGAATTATGTAATGCTAAAGTTACAGTTACCGAAATGGCATACCACACATTGCCACCGTAATTCATAGCGTGATAAGCTGTCAGTTTTTCAAAGAAATATTTTTACAAATCATGTCTGTAAAAACATTTTTTTGTACTGTTTTCACTGTTATTATTGCAAGAAAGTACTGTGAGTAAATAACAGTTGTGTACTGCAAAATTTAGGGTTGCCAAAATGGCATACCATAATATCCTCATTATTATCACTGTAAATTTTACAGTGAAAAACAGTAACCAGAGCTGCCAGTTTTTCACAGAACATGATCAATATTTCTTTTTACAGTGCAGCTTTTTCCCTCAGAGCTGCATCTTCCAAATATTTATTAAAGAAGAATGTTATAAACACAAAAATGATAAAATATGATAAGTAGGGATGTATACTGAGTACCAGTATCATTTGGTACCGGGTCCTAATCTTAACAATGCCAGGTTACCATTTAGATTCTGGATGAACAATACTGCTATCAATACTTTTTGAACGTCTCCCTAACCGTCGTGTTATCATTACACCATCACGTAACCATGGTGATTGAGTAAAACAGACACACTCCCCTAATTCTCACAACTGTCGTTCCCCTACATTTATTTTCAGGTCTCTCAATTTCAATTCAATTCAATTCAATTCAATTCAATTCATAGATTTATTTTGCATATGCAATCAAAATAAGCTACAGAGTTGTTCATCATGTCATCCATATAGCATCCATAAATGGAAAGAAAAGAGAAAAATAAATACATTTTGAAGACACTATTAAGAAATGAGAAGAAATCATTAAATACACATAATCATACATGCCTGTATTCAAAAAGAAGTGAAAAGAACCTCAGCTTACTAAATCCCAGTGCCTTCTGAACAAGTGGTTAACATCTTGTAATGTCGTTATTGTGTATTTTAAATTATGTTTTAGTATCAATAAGATTATCGATAAATACCGGTATCGGAATTGATAGAATCATAACAATATACAGTTGTGTGAAAACGTTTGTGCCCCCTTCCTGATTTCTCATTTTGTTGCATGTTTGTCACACATATATGCTTCAGATCATCAAAAAATTTAAATGTGAGACAAAGATAACACAAGTAAACATGCAGTTTTTAAATGAAGATTTTTAATTTTAAGGGTGAAAAAAAAATCCAAACCCACATGGCCCTTGTGAAAAAGTGATTGCCCCTTAAACCTAAGAACTAGTTGGGCCACCCTCAGCAGCAACAACTGCAATCAAGCATTTGCGATAACTGGCAATGAGTCTTCTACGCGCTGTGGAGGAATTTTGGCCCACTCATCTTTGCAGAATTGGAGGATTTTCCAGCATGAAACTGCCTTTTTAAGGTCATGCCACAGCATCTCAATGGGATTCAGGTCGGGACTTTGACTAGACCACTCCAAAGTCTTCATTTTGTTTTTCTTAAGCCATTCAGAGGTGGACTTGCTGGTGTGTTTTGGATCATTGTCCTTCTGCAGAACCCAAGTCCGCTTCAGCTTGATGTCACCAACAGATGGCCGGACATTCTCCCTCAGGATTTTTGGTAGACAGCTGAATTCATGGTTCCATTTACTACAGCAAGTCTTCCAGGTCCTGAAGCAGCAAAACAGCTCCAGACCATCACACTACAACCACCATATTTTACTGTTGGTATGATGTTCCTTTTCTGAAATGTTGTTTTATTTTTACACCAAATGTAATACACCTACACCTTCCAAAAAGTTCAACTTTTTGTCTCGTCAGTCCACAGAGTATTTTCCCAAAAGTCTTGAGGATCATCAAGATGCTTTGTGGCCCTTGTGTTGTTTTTGCTCAGCAGTGGTTTTGGTCTTGGAACTCTGCCATGCAGGCCATTTTTGCCCCCCAGTCTCTTTCTTATGGTGGAGTCATGAACACTGGCCTTAATTGAGGTAAGTGAGGCCTGCAGTTCTTGGATGTTGTCCTGGGGTCTTTTGTGACCTCTTGGATGAGTCGTATCTGTGCTCTTGGGGTAATTTTGGTCAGCCGGCCGCTCCTGGGAAGGTTCACCACTGTTCCATGTTTTCACCATTTGTGGATAATGGCTCTCACTGTGGTTCACTGGAGTCCCAAAGCTTTAGAAATGGCTTTGGAACCTTTTCCAGATCGATAGATCTCAGTTACTTTGTTTCTCATTTTTTTCCTGAATTTCTTTGAATCGCAGCATGATGTCTAGCTTTTGAGGATCTTTTGGTCTACTTAAATTAGTCAGGCAGGTCCTATTTAAGTGATTTCTTGATTGAGAACAGGTGTGGCAGTAATGTGGCTATAGAAATTGAACTCAGCTTTCCAAAGATGTGATAAACCACAATTTATTTATGTTTTAACAGGGAGGTGGGGGTGGCAATCACTTTTTCACACAGGGCCATGGAGGTTTTTTGGTCTGAAGCTGTTTTCAGTTAAATACATGTTTTTATTATCGGTTCAATTATTTGTGTGAGAGGGGCAGATTGTCTAAGAATTTATTCTTTCTGCTCCTTTCATTCAAGCATTTGAAATTTGTCGTATTGTTTGTTTTTGTTTGTTTGTATCTTTTAAACGAAATAATTCTTTAAAAGAAAAACCAAAACCAAAATATGAACTTTTTCTGTTTACTTAAAAGTGCAGAGTCAGGTTTGAGGATGCTAAAATGAGTTAGTGGGCTCATTTGGGTGGTCCTCTCTTGTTTTGTAGTTTAGGGCTCAGAGTAAGGCTGCAGCACCCATTAGATTTGTCTTTGATCCATTTATAAACACTTTAATGTCAGAGAGGGAGTGAAAACAAACATTTTTACAAGAACAATAAGATTGTTCAGTTCATGCGTTTTATTTCTCGGTTTTATTTTTAAGGTGATGCTGTATGAATGCAGGGGCTAAGGTCTGAATTATTGGCAGAAAATATCTTTTTCATCAGATTTTTTTGACACACAAGTAGCTTTAACTTTAGAAAGCTGATGAAGCTGTTGATGATGGGCAACAAAAGGCATCACGGTGGGATCTAAACCACCTACTTCTCACAAAATCATGTAAAAGTATTACACATCTGGCAGCAGAGTGAAAATCTCCATCTCAGGAGGTGTGATTTCTTTCTTGTGTTTTCGAGCTGAGAATGAAAACACCTGCCTGCAGTTTCAAGGAGAGTCATTACTTTGTTTAACATACTGAGCACATCCTCGTTTGAGGGTTTTTGAAGCTGCATGCCAGCTCTGGATGTGGACCAGAGACACAGTTGTGTTGGCAGGGAGAACTGGACTTGGATGATAGATGAAGCTTGAGGCAGTGTGCTGAGGAGTTGCTGACGCCTTCGAGACCCCTGTCTCCCCATGTCCACCTCCCCCTGACTCTCATCTCGCCACTCGCCTCCTCATCTCTGATGTCTAATCTGTCTCCTCAGCAAGCACGCTCTTTAGTTTATCGAACCGCACCCTCCCTCCCCAATCTCCTCGTCCCCATGTCCATGACGCATCATCCTCCGTCCCTCTTCATGTCTCCTCTGAGGTCTAATTGATGGGTGAACACTAACAAGTTGCCCTCGCTCAATCTCTCCATCGTGCCCCGGTCCCAAGTGGCCCCTCTCCCTCGCTCATGTGCTCATCCTCCACCTCCACTCACCCATTTCACCGCTGTGTTCATTATTCATTTAGTTTCCCTTTGGATCTGGAGAGAGCAAAAGCATGGCTGAATTCATAAGCAGACTCAACAGCTGGCCCAAGGGTACCTGTGTGACGTGAAAGTACTCATGGAAGAGGGGGTGGGAAGGAGCGGCGGGAAAAAGAGTGACTGATTGACAGAGAGAATCAAAAAGAAAAAAAAAAAAGAAAACTGAAAGTAAAAGAAAATAATCCCTAATGTGAGGATAAAAAGAAGTTTCAGAACAGTGTAATTTGGCTTTGAAACCAGGAAAGTGCTCACAGAGCTGAGAAGTGCTGGCAGCAGATGATTGTGTTTTGAAACTGAAAAAAAAAAATTAAAAAAAATGGGGCTGTCCCCGAGGTAAGAAGAGACATGTGCCACAGACTGAAGGGAAAGACAGATTTTCTGGGAGTGTTTTTCTTCTTTTAATTTTTCTTTTGTTTTATGTTTGCCATAATTATCTTAAATCCAAAAGCGAGAGTTAGCAAGAGTCGGTTAATCATGCATCCTAATCAATACTTACAACTGGAGTCCATAAAATTTTCTACACCAGAACACTTTCGCTGCACATCATAATTGCTAATGATCATAATGCATCACCAAGTATTCCTGTAATTGTTAAAGTTTATTATCTGACAGAGATCTAATCATGAATAACAATCTGTTCATCTGCACTTCTAACATTTTCATAGATTTAGTCAAATAAATAGAGTCTGGCTAATATGGAAATAAATTTCCATGGCAAAAGTCGTAATGCCAAATGTTTCATTAAGTCAGCAGGGTCAAATTATGACTTTTTTTTTTTCTTTTTAGCATACTAACAGATTGGAAGCCTGATCAAACACTAAAATTAACCAGCACATAGAAGTGTGGAAGGGGTGGATGTGGAATGAAACACCAAATCAGGGTTTGACTCAAACATAAAACAAATGTTTCCCTCTTCTTTTTCTTCTTTTTTCAAGTATTTCCTGTGAATACAGTGGTAATTTTGAGCCATTTTAAGTGTTAGGAGAGATCTAAGCTAATTATTTAGATAGTTTGTTCATGAAATGTCTGGAAAAGGCTTCTGAGGAAACCTTCTACCAGGTAAGTTTTCACCCAGTAGATCAAAGGAGAGCCTGAACCCACCTATATCCGCTTGATTGGGCCAAATTTCTCTGCTTGGTCCTAAACAGATGGCTTCAATTCTGGTTAGATGGATTCTACTGCAGTTTTGATTTTGCAATACTTCCCACACTCCAGCTCCCCTGTGAAGAAAAGATAGAACACAGTTTACCTTTAAACACCTTTTAAAACCCTGCATGGTGGCAACTGTGATGCCAAAAAAGTGGTCTGCTACAGATAAAAGTTAATGTTAGGTCACTATGATTTCTCACCGTGTAAAGGGATTTCTGTGTCTCATTTTGTTCAGAAAGTGCTTTTTGTTTAAAAATGTATGACACTAAAGTTGCATTTATCCAGCTGTTGATCACAGAAAAAGATTTTAACAGCTCCTCGTCAGGTTGCGACCAGATAGGCATCATCTAAAAGCCCCAGGGAAGCAGACCCGGTGGCAGACTGCTGGTGTCACGAGATGTGAAGACACTTAGGAAAGTTTTGGAGGGGCACACATGGATGCAGATGCAGCTCTGAATTTCACTGAGCACTTCAAACCAATTAAAAAAAAAAAAGAATAAGGTGCTCAAAACAAGATGTTCATTGAAAGCCTCATTGTTTGCACGCTTCCCCAAATGAAATTGAGGAATTTCTCATCCTATTTCGGTAACTGAACCAAAAAAAACAGGCCTTTTTTTTTTTTTACCTATTTCATGTTAAATGTTAAAGTTTTGGGCATCTAGCTGAAACATAGGATTGTTGTGCATAAGCAGGTCATGTCCCTTTATGTGTAACCTGTCTGAACAAGCAGGGCTAGATGATATTGATATGGCCCCTGTGATGCACCCTACTTCTCACCTAATGGGAGTTGGGATAGGCTCCAGCCCCTCCGCAGTCCCGAACAGGATGAAACAGATGTAGAAATGATGCATTGATTAATACTGATATGCCTCTTCCTTGCTTTCCGATTCTTAAATGCAAAAATTATGTGCAAAAATCTCTCTGAATGAAAGCTACACATTTTCTTTTTGAGTAAGGCCAGACAAGCAAATTAAATGCCATGAATCTTCAGACTTCCATTGCTTAGATGTTGACCTTGTGCCCCCAACTCTTTTGAACTTACTGCAGTAATCGGTGGCTGTGCTTTGCTGATGGCACTGTGAAAAATCTGGATGATAAAAATAACACTCAGCTCTTAGTGGCTGAAAAATCAGAAGGGGGAAGCTGAATGATTCTAGATATTTTTGAGAAATGTCTCAAGACTGTATGGCGTATTTTAAGAGCTTTTCTTGTTAAACATCAGAAAGGCAGCTGCTATAAGCTCAGTAATGTGTATGGACAAGTCTGTCCTTCTAATGAAAATCTGATTGGTTGTTTGTTCATGCAGACATAAACAACTTACAATCATGTTTGAAAAATATATAGTCATGTGAGCAACTTGAAGGATCAAGTTGCTTAAACCAGGAAGAGACAAACTGTCATCATGTTGGGCTTTCGTGTTGACACCAAAGCAGTGAACAAAGTGGCCTCTAACACAAACCATCCAGCCAGTTTATTACCAGAAACCAATCAGTGAAGGATTGGCATGTCATTGACTGAATGTAATCCAAAAGTGAAAGAAAAATAGGTGCCTCTTCTTCCTGAAATAAGTCCACACGTATGAGTCACACATTCAGCTATGATTATTTATCTTCAAAGAATGCATAACCTCTAGTGGTTGTGAGTTAGTCTGGCATGCCTGCCTGACTAATGCCATTTATGAAATACAAGGCATTTCAGTCTGGTGAAGACTGAATTCCAGATGAGAGGCAGGAACAGGAACAAAGGCCCCGTTTACATGATGTATTTTAATTTGGAACTAATCATTGTGAATTAAATAATTCAGAATTAAATTCTTCCTCTTCGTGCTCACATATTTCCAAATTAAGGTTTACGTGGAAAACATGTTTATCTAATTTTGCTTCGGATCTGGGAAGGGTTCTGATTAGACAAGGGGCGGATGTGACGTATTTACATCAGTTTATAGATGTTTTCAGACTCGCATTGCGGAGCATGAGCGGTAAAGTCCATCCGCTCTTTAAACAGACTTGTCTTTGCAAACATGCCACTTCCTTGCGGACTTATTGCATCCAGGGCGATTTCAGACATCAGAAAATGTTGCGGATAAATCAGCACAGCCACGCTCTCCCTTCAACTTTGTCCGAAACTCTGTCTACCATGAAGTACACAGACCCCAGTCCCTGTTCATTTTTGTTTCAGCTACGACATACAAACAGCATAATAACACAGATTTTCACTGTATTTTGATTGTATTTTTTTAGCAGCAACTCGACACTAACATGCTTCTTCTTTTCCACCGGCTGGCAAGAGGCCAATGCGTGTTTCACCTGCGCTTTGACGAGCGCCATTACAATAGCCCCTTTCAGACTTGTGCTGGAAAGCGGTAATGGTGCGGACTCTGTCCTTTATAACGCTGCATTCAGACATGAGTTCCGGTCTTTTACCTCGGAGATGTAGCGGACATGTACCGGCTGGACCCCATGTCATAAGAGCGGAAATGTTGCGGCACATCTTTTTGGCTGAACGCACAAGAAAATGTCACGAACAGAGTTGAAAAGAGAGCGGGGCTGTGCTGATTTTTCTGCAACATTTCCTGATATCTGAAAGCACCCGGGACGTGAGAAGTCCGCAAGGAAGTGGCATGTTTGAAATGAGAAGTCCTTTTAAAGAGCAGATGGACTGTACCGCTCATGTTCCGCAATGCAAGTCTGAAAGCAGCTAATGGGACAAGGGAAGGAACATGCGCAGAACGACAGGAACAATAGTTTTCATGACAGGGGAATTATTTTGATTCAGAATTAAAAGAGGAATAAACCAACCACTCAGTTCAGAGTTAAGTTATATTCGGAATTATCATTTCCACTCGGAATTAGGGGTTTACATGGTCTTCTTAAAGCGGAATTAACTCTTATTCAGAATTAAAGAGGAATTAAAACTCTCATGTAAACAAGGTCAAATTGAACTGGAGAGAACCAATCAGAGAAACACAAGGTGACGCAAACTTCTTTTTGTAAGAGGAAAGCCCTCAAAACAGCAAGTTGTTGTGGTTTTAAGGACATGTCCAACTCATTTAAGACATCAGAAAGGGCATCATTAAAACAGCTTTTGTCCAGGCAACCATGGTTTGAGCCCACCACTGTGGGCCCTTGAACAAGGTCCTTAACCCCCACCAACTGTTCCAGGCGCTGTAATTGGCAGCCCAGTGCTCTTGGGTTAGTATAGAGATGGGTTTAATGCACAGCCAAATTTTCCAATTGGGATTAAAAAGTAAGAAAAATTAAAAAATAAAATAAAATGTCATAGGATACATAATTACACATTCTACACTTGTTCTGACACTTTGGGAAATTTGTTTTCTTCCATATGGAAATAGTTGCAAAGACACCTCTGCTGGTCACATTGAAGGGAATGAACTGATGACTCACTTGGTCATTTTAGTTGGGGGATGTATTCACATGGACATCAGCTACCCGTTCAGATGACAGAATGACTGTTTACCTGATTGTTCAGACAGTCATTTTTATTTGGACTTGAAGTTACTGCAGCACAAACATCCTTCTCCATTTGCTTGAAAGAGTTAACGCAACAGCTGCTTAAACAACAATGCTAACCAAGTGTGACTTGCTTTATGTCAATGCTTCTGTTAAGCATGGATGAACTAAAATGTTCCCGTTTTCTTAGAAAGTCTAACTTAATGTCAGATAAAGGGAATGGTATAAAATCACTGAAATGAGAAAACAGAACAGCATAACGCTTACAGTAGTCTACGGCTCAGAGACTTAATGATTTGTTGCTTTCGATCCTGAGTCTGTTGTGCATTTCAAATGAAACTCCAGTTTGAAATGAAAAACAAAATGACTGGTGCACTTTACTGGTACAAGCATCATTCTCTCCATCTCTAATGGAAATTAAATTAACTTCTTTTCCAAGAAAAGTGTACTACATCAAGACCTCAGTAACTTTTTTATGGCTCTTGATTTAAATTTTACCTATTTTTTATGTTTGTCAAGGGATATTTTTCTTTTGGTGTGTGCTGATGTTCTGTATTCACCTGGGACTCTCTGGGAAGGAGGGCTGCACCCACCTCTGTGTCCGTGTAAGAAAATGAGAATGGGATAAGTATCACTTCCTGATCACTATCTTACATAATCACGTGTTAACAGAGAAAGACAGGAGCAGAGGATGAGGAGGAGATAATAGAGAGAGGTAGAGGGGGAGGATAGGGAGGAGAGTCAGAGCTTTGCAGTCGTGGATTGATCTGAAAGCCAACCAATCGGGGGCCTTCTTCGGCCTGAGCCGCCGCAGTAGCTGTGCACGATTGGAGGACGCTACAGCGGAGAGATGCGCACACACACACTGGCTCGGCTCGCTCGCCCAGTCCTCTGCGCGCACACACGCACACGCACACTGGTAGAGGAGAGGAGAGTGTGGGCTCTCGGCAAGCCGTGCAGTGAAGCTTTGCCCCGGAGAGGATGTCAGGGACCGGGGAAGGAAATTGAAAGAGGCAGAAAGGACAGGAGAAAAATGGGGAACAAACTCTAACTCGTGCGGGTTTTTCACCATTTATCAGCTGTCATGTGCGTTCAAGGGGGTGCACGCGGACAGGTAAGAGAACAATAAGTTTTTTTTGTGTCTGTAGAAGCTATGGCAAGTTTCCGTTTGCATCTTTGGGAGCGTGGCTGGCAGAGGCGGGTGTGCCTCCACTGTGGTGAGTTTGAGAAAATCCGTTTGAGCTAAACGAATAGAAGTGTTGAGGTTGTGAGCGCGCGCCTCTAAGCATGAGTTTGACTGTGCGCGCACACGCCTGTGCCCCGTGAAACGGACACTTAACACAACGAAACGGACACATGGGCAAAAGAAGTGGAAGAGTGCGCACCAGTCATCCTTCGCTTATAATGAGCGCATTTTGCTCTCGCGCGCCGCTTTTCTCCTGGGGTGTTGTTGCCCACAGCGCCTCGGTGGAGTTCTGAATGATAGACAGGCTGCATAACAGAGTGGGAGTTTGAGGCTATCCGATCCCTCTGATGCGCGTGCCGCACCAGTGTAGCCAGACTGAAATTTACGCGCACTGCAGGAAACAGGAGTCCACTCATTGACTGCAGCTTCTCTGCAAGTCAGGCTTTCTCTCCCTGCTCCTTCATTCTCTGGTTTTATGTAGAGGGAGAGGGGGGGGGGGGGGGGGGGGGGGGGGGGAATGAAAGGAAAAACAAAATCAAGGCGCGTTTTGAATGAATGCCTCAGTGGATTCTGTGAGATGCTGTGACAGTTGTGTGTGCGGAAAGACGCAAGGCAAGTGCCAGTTTCCTCGCTGTCCCCGTTAATATTGCAGCACAGAGAGCGGTGTGGCTGCCAATCGCTCGCACCAGATCTTTTTAAAAGGTACTTAGCTCTCAGATGTGTTTGAAAATGTTCCGAAAGACATGCCATGTGTCCTGCAATTCAGCAGCACATTTGGGATGCAGCGCGGGAAGAAACAGACATTGATGATGTTGGCTTCTGTTATTGCAGATTCATTTACAGAGTCTAGGAGCCATTTGGCTGCTTCTGTGTAAACACTGCAGACAACATGCAAATCCTGCTTACATGTATGACAGGAAAAAACAGTATTGCTAGGGAAGTTAGAGGATTTTTGTCCCCTCTCCTTCAATGGAGCAATAGGGCATTTTAAGTGATTCTTATTCCAGTAGATTACAGCCCTAGTCTTACTCGGCCATATGGACTGGATGAGGGCAGCAACAAATTAGTCGACTTCATTATCAGAACATCTGTCAACAATTTAGTGGTTAATCAGTTAATCTATAACAAGTCAAAGATTGAGGGGCACAAAATATTAGAAATAAAATCCAATTTTCACATGTTGAAACCTTCTTTCAAAGGTTTTCTTCATGGGTGACACAAACTGTCTTGTTGATTGATTTTTAGCACCACTCTGAACACCCATTAGTGAATTTCAGTATGCACTGTGTAGCCCTCTGTGGCATAAAATGAAATCAGCCTTAAAAGCCTTTGAAATTTAACATCTCACCAACCTACCAAACCTGTTTTTTTTTCCCTTTGTAAGTTATCTTAATGTTTGGGCCACAATTTCTGACCTAACCTTTAAATCAGGGTTACCCAAGTCCAGTCCTTGAGAGCTACTATCCTGCACATTTTGGTTGCATCCCTTCTCCAACACACCTGAATCAAATGAATGGCTCATTATCAGGTCTCTGTAGTCCTTTAATTGTTAATCCTTGATACCTCTAGATTACCTTTGCACTCATAATACCTCTAAATAGACTAATTATTTCAGAATGAGGGAGATATCCAGCTATAGATGGTCAAACCAGAATTATATCCAGAGTACGAAGGGAAGAAATCAACGAAACAAAGGTTACAGATGGACATCTGTTTGGTGAATATGCTCATTACTTGTAATTATGCATCAGTATGAATTAGGATGTCTTTCTGTTCCTCACCATATATTTTTCTGCATATGTCTCCATTATCAGGTGCAAAGTGTGGCAAAATGCTAACCAAGACAAAAATCTTCTTTTTAGATATTGAAAGGTAATGCTACTACTGACACACTGCTACCTGAGGCTAAAGTGCTAATTGCATTTCTTTGTACACAGTATGTGAAGTGCATCGTGGGTTGTGAAATGCAAGCTATAGTTGCTTGTGTGAGCAACTGCAGGTGACTGAACTTTTTTTGAAGCAACAAATAGATACTTTTGGTGCGATTGCCCGGTGAATAAATGTCAGTTTCAGCACAAATACTTTCAACTCCCTTAGCCACACTTTGACTCAACTCACCTGCAATCATCCTCCTCCTCATTCCAACACATAATCTGAAAATATCAGAAAATGTTTCACTTCAATCCTCGAGGTTCACAGTCGTGTCATTTTAGTGTTGGAGCAGCATAGAGTATAGGTCTGATTTATGAAACAGTTGTCCATAAAGTTCAACAAACACATTCAAACATTTTCACAACTTTGTTGCTGCCAGAAAATACAATTTACATCCACTGAACCAAAATCACTGACTCTTGGGAAGCAAGAAAATAAATAAATAAATAAAAAACACATGAAATATGCAACATGTGATTACTCATAACTTGCAGTGCAAAACCTTCTCTGCTTTGGTTATGGTGGATAACACGCAGCCTTGTTTGGGTGCAGTTCCTGCAGAATATGACCACACCAGCAAATCTGGAAACAATAATGTGACTGTGGTGATTGAGAAAAGGTCTTGTGAAAAATAGTTCTAGACTACTGGATGAATTCTGTTCTTTTTGCACAAAAATACTATACACAGACTTTTCTTTTTAATTGATGAGCAACATTTAAGGTGGATTATTTTAATAATGAAAATAAGACAGAAACATGAAAAATCAGCATTAGCTTTGGAAGCTCTTTGACCATCATCACGTTCACAGATGTTGATTGACAGAATTGAGGTAGCTGAATCAGTTCTTTAAAAGAAAAAAAAATGAAGAAGCAGCCTGGGAAATTGGTACTCGATTTTGACATGAATGATCACCTGCCCAATTTTGTTGACAAGTGGAACAAATTAGAGTAGCAGCACATGCAGAAAATAGCCTGTTTTCCAGTTTATTTTCCAGGGAAGAAAAAAAACGTGTTGCTTAGGCAAAGTTTTTTCCAAGAATTCTAAACTGGGTCAGTATTAAAATATTATATTCATCATTTCAATTATTATTGAAGACTAAATAAAACCCAAAGGAAAATGAGGCAGAGCAGTCAGGTCACAACAGGAAAAAAAATAAATATGAATATATTATACACAATGATACAGATATTAAAGGATAGAAATGCCGTTTGCCATGATAATCAGCCACTTTAGTTTAATGTCTGTTTCTCCCCCACAGTGAAACAAGTTCTCTAAAACAAGGATATAAAAACCACCCCAGCAATAACTGGACAGAATGCCCCTTACCTGTTTTTGTTTTTTGTTTTCCTTGCATCACTAATTTGTAGGCTTTCCATCTACAAAAAAGATGGAGTACCCAATACACATAAAGGTCCCTACCTGCCTGGTAGTAATCCAAGATGAACTGCAGAGGCTCTGAAATAATGTAAAGGCCCCACTGACACACTTTGCTGATATATTAGCACATGTTTTTCTGCTATTATTCATTCCTTCCTTTAATGGATCTTAGTTTGTGATTATAAAGGCACTAAAAACAGTAATTTAGTGTAACACCTTTTCATTCTATAAGCAGACATTAAGTGTTCGAATCAAACGCCATGGTATGCATATGTTGTCATAACAGTGTAGCGACTTAACAGTGTTAATCACTTGAATCCCTCCTTGACACCAGGGACAGAGATTACCCCCAAGTGTTGTGTCAGCTGAAGTGTGAAGAATTGTGCATGTATCAGTCACAGGTTACAGTCGCTTGCAGCAAAACAGACACCTTAAATGGTGCGTGGAACTCAGCTCAGCAGCAAATTTCAGTGTTGCTTGAATAAGGGGCAAGTTTAGGTCATAGATGGGAATCATTGTCAGAATGCAGTCAATCAGCAATAGTTGCCTAGATGTTTGCTTACTTACCCAAAACCAGTTCAAGTAGACCAATGAGTTTAAAGGCAAATTTGGAGACTAATCATCCTAGAAAAAAGTGCTAAAAAAGGGCTGCACGTGGCGTGGTGGTTAGCACCACAGCCTCAAAGTAAGAAGGCCACTAGTTCAAGTCCCAGCTGGGGAGGGGGGTTTGAACAATTCCAACACTGTGTGGATTTTGCATGTTCTCCCCGTGTATGCGTGGGTTCTCTCCGGGTACTCCAGCTTCCTCCCACCATCCAAGGACATGCATGTTAGGTTAATTGGTCACTCTAAATTGCCCCTAGGAGTGAATGTGAGTGTGAATGGTTGTCTGTCTCTCTGTGTTGCCATCCATTTGTTATTACCGAGGAGAACTGCTCAGTATATTGTGATATTGATTTTTCGGCCATATTGCCCAGCTCTACTTGCAATGACCAAAACCAGGAAGTAATGTATGACACAAGACATCACATATGTCAGATAACTTGCTGCCTCACCTGCTGTGACTAGACAGAAAACTGTATGAGGTAAAAACAGAAACCCCAATACTCCATAAAGTTATTTCTCTTCCATTGTTTACTTGTGGTGAACAAGCCATTTTCAGCCCTGACTGATCAGTGACCTGGATTTTCTTGTTTCTTTTGGTCCGCAGTCATTTCGGGGAGTATTGCCTCCTAGTGAGCAGCTGTTGTTACTGCATGACTTACTGAAATCTTCTGAACTCCCTGCTGAATTGAATTAAGGCCAGCTAAGTATCTGGTGTGAATGTGCCCTTAGATCTTCTGTGCCTCTTCAAGAGAGCTTTTAAGTCAGGTGAAACCTTGTTTCCACCATTTTAGTAGTTCCTCCTTACCCCGGCTCTACACCTGGTCTGTGACATGAGCGCAGCGGCGTACCATGTGCACCAGATCGCGCCCATGTAGTCAATGGTTTGAAATATATCGATCACGCTGCGGCGCGTGTGCGGTCCGTCGTCGCTCTGGCATGTCGCGCCGCTGCGCTAAAGATACACGCCAGCTCTATTTTTTACAGAGCACGCAACTGAACCACAATTTCAGTAGTTCAGATCGAACCAGACAGGAAATCACACACAGATTCAATGTAAAACCTCTTGTAACTTCCTAAACAAAAGCCACTGTGCAGTTTTTAAACTGCTGAACTACCTGAACATGACAGCATCTCCATGTCCACAAGGTTTCAGTGAAATAAAATTTCATACTCACCCCGGCTCTACACCTGGTCTGTGACGTGAGTGCAGCGGCGCACCATGCGCACCAGACCAAGCCGTCATTCCACACGGCTTGGTTTACTCTGCTACCCTGCACTGGAATAACCATGAAGAAAATGGATGGATGATCTTGGATTACAGTACAACCTTCTTTCCTCATTGAGTTTTATCTGGCTTTATTGTTCTAAAGAATCACCAATGGCTGTCTCTGACCGCTACGATTACTAGCTGTTCTCCAAGAATAAAATAAAAGATAAAAAATAAATAAAAAAACGAGACATAAAAACATGTCCACATGTTTTTGTTTACGCAAAAACATGTGGACAAAATTAACCATTTGGATGAGAATCACAGGCGATCTTGCAGTCCTTCCGTGATTCCGTAATGTCACGGATCTAACAACAGCTGGTACCCTCGCGGGTGCGCTCGCGGGCACACAGTGAACGGTGTAAATGCTCGCGCCATGCAGGTCGCAGCAAAGCCGTTGCACTGCGCAGCGCTGCGCTCACGGACCAGGTGTAAAGCTGGAGTTCGTCATTTTAAGCAGAAACCCTCTGCTGTATAGCTGCAAGAACAAAGCCCCATTAAGACCTTTTACAACAAGGTTTCTTTAGTTTTTTTCCCCCCAAAACAGTCTAAAATCAAACAAGGTGCTATCTGTGCTGAAATGGCTCACCCCAGGTGGTGGTTAGTGTATAGTGAATCTAATATAGTTTCAGTCATATCACCAGCAGACTAGACAGGAGTGAGAATAGCAGATTACTGTTCCAACAGCACAGTCAAAAGGCTTTTTAAAAGATGAATCATGCTCTCTGCCAAACATGGGCTTTCTTTTCTAGCTAGCAAACAAAAATTGGTCATTGACGGGCTGGTCTGCCAGCCAGGGCATACAATAAAGGGTTTTTATTCCAGTGAGAATTATAGCTTTGAAGAGGCAAGTGTTGATGAGTCTTGTCAGTGATGCCATCTTCCCCTAAATCCATTATGTGACAAGGTAAAGTAATCCCCTGCTTTGAATGCAGCAATGTAATGTTATTGTGTGGCTTACAGGAATAAATGGCGCATGGAACTTTGTTGTAACATATCTTAGACATGTTACCCTGATGGGAATGTAGGAATTAGCTCACAGGAACAATTAACTTGCTATGGTTGCTGGCAGGAGCAGTGCTTATCATTTGGGATTAGTTGAAGAGGAAAAAGAAAGCAACACAGAAAAGTTGTGAAAGGGGAACAAAAAGAACACCATCTAGTGAAAGTTACATTATTTATTGATGGACACAGTTTTCTAGTTTTGACATCCTTGTCACTGAAAGGAATTGGCCATTACTGCCCGTTCACTGCATGCACCATTTTTCTCAACGGTTGAGTGGCAGCTACGTACCAGTGTGAGTCTGATTTTGGCATAATTTACTATTTCCATTAAGATAAAAAGAATAATTTCTTTGGAAATAATGTAAGAGGAGTATGAATGGGTGACACCTGCAGTACTTTCTATTAACACCACATAATTTAATGCCCAAGTCATTTAGACCTTATTTTCTGTACCTTTTCACTCCACACGGCTTGGTTTACTCTGCTACCCTGCACTGGAATAACCATGAAGAAAATGGATGGTTGGTCTTGGATTACAGTACAACCTTCTTTCCTCATTGAGTTTTATCTGGCTTTATTGTTCTAAAGAATCACCAATGGCTGTCTCTGACCGCTACGATTACTAGCTGTTCTCCAAGAATAAAATTAAAAAAAAAAAAAAAAAAACGAGACAGCTGATGATGAAGCAGAGTGATACGGAGCCGATTACAGATCATATTCAAGGAGCACATAGTTTTCTGAATGCAATAGAGGCAGCTGGGGTCTGATGAAAGGTGGTGAGGCAGCATAGTTGCTATGAATAGTGATGTAAATGGAAACATTGATAGCTGGATGTAGGGCTGGGACTTATGGACTAAAAACATATAATAATTTCTGGCATTTGGCTAGATAACGATGTGATAATATCTTAGAAATACTAATTGGGCGCGGGGGGGGGGGGGGGGGGGGGGTCATTATGTATGATAGCCTTCACCAGCCTTTCCAAACAGGGGTCCCATGGTAATTTCAGGTAAAACAAGTTATATAAATAATTATATACGGGATGTCAAAATCATTTTGCAGGAAGATTAATTATTGAATTTTACCCACTAGTTTTTTTAAACAACTAAACCATCACTCATGCCATATTTGAAAAATCTGTATTTGGCAGTTTCTCCTTGAGAAAAGTTGATTTTGGGATTGTAAGTGGTTTGATTCAATGGTGAACCAAATCTACAAAAAAAAAAAAATCATCATCCTTTTTAATGAAGATTATGATACCTTCAAAGCCTTATGGCCGGTTCACAACAGGTCCGTATGCGCCGTGTTCTGGTCGTGCTGTGTTTACTTCCAACCTCAATGGCACGTCAACTCATGCCTGGAGGGTTCCAAAAGTTTAGTTGCCTCTCCAACAGATGTCTGATAGCGGAGTACCCGACAGCTGCTGCGCCTCTGAAGGTGGTAATGCACGTACAGTCATGCGACTCCATCCCTCAGTCTTAAAGGTGCCATGACATCAAATTTCACTTTTCTGGGGTTTTGGGGGTATAATATGATCTGTTGTGCACTGATGAGGCCATGTGAATGTCCAGAGTGAGAATCAAAGTTCCTGTTTATGGTCTGTCAGCTTTGTCTCTCTGTTCAGAAACGGTTGATCAGACAGCAGCTTATCATTCTACGTAGTCTTAGCAGTCTACGTAATTCATTTGCTCCAATAAGAGCACAGTATTAAGCAAACAGCCCCCCTCTCCTTCCACCCTCAGCTTCGCTCTCCCCCTCCCTGTCTGATTCAACTGCATGAGTGGAGCTGAGGAACTGCTGAGCAGTCAAGTCTTGGTTTTCAAACAAATGGATTTAAAAGAAAACTTCTGCAGCAACACTGAGGAAGGTGACCACAACCTTGTCATTACCTGTAAGTTTATTTATTTTCTAAATGCTGTCTTGTCTGATAAACATGGTTCACTTTCTGAAATGTCCATGTTGCTATCAGATAGCCTTTCGCAAACTCCAACCACTAGGGCAGCTTGACCTAGTTCCTCTAAATAAGATCATAGCCAAATAAGGTGTGGCCAATCAAAATGAAGTCAACTTGGTCTCCGGGTAAAGCTGCATATCATAACTGCACCCAGACCCAAGGGAGGTCTGGTGTTTCAAAACCACCCCCCGCTGTAAAAAACACAGTTTTTTTTTTCTTTGAAGATTTGACCTATACAGCAATGCCAACAACATGAACTAGTTTTTACTGCTATGCCATCACTCTTTTAAGATCCATTTATGTTCGACACAGAAGACGGATATGCAGACGGACGGACAGTTTCGCCCGTCATCTGCGTCTGTTACGCACATAATTTAGTGCGTTTCAGAGAGGGCTTGTTAGTCTGTCACTTCACATAGAAGACTGAGCAATACCACCAGAAACCGCAGGGTCAGTGTTGAGCTGTGTAGCTGATATGCAGGAACAAACCAGAGAAGAAGAACAGGAACCGGGAGAAAAACAACACAAAAACCGCCGGGCTCAAATGACCCACTAAAAACACCTGAGAAAGAAAATACACTCGTCTACACTCTCATACACTCGCCTAGTGGACAAACTGATTTATGAACAATGGGAACGCAGAGAACACATGAAAGTATGAAGGCAGCCACTCAGGACGATGCATGAAATTGATGCCACCATATACGTTTGTAAACCGGCAGTCCCTTAAATGTCCCTTTAAATGGGCCTTTAAAGGGAAATATACACAGCCCAAGAGACAAAAACAACTTTTGTGTTTTTTTGTTTATTTAAATTACTGTACATGCCGACATGGGCAAAATTACGTCAGTGGTCGTTGTAAATTTCAGTAATGTTAAATTTTTTAAATATCGGCTAGACCCAGCTGGATGTATTTGAAAGATGAGGAAGTGCATCACAGGGGTATCAGTTTGATGACACAAATTCTGAACCCACTTATCTCCGATTTCGATGATCTTCACAACATTTTAACAGTTAGTTTGCTCTCTCCTGGCTTTCTGGTTGATTTGTTTAAAAAAAATAAAATAAAATCATAGTTAATAGTAAAAGTTATCATATGATACTCATTGATAGTATGTCTTTTTCTCTGACCACCTCTAAGCTTCAGCCCTCTGAATTCTTAATATCAAATTTAAACTTTTTTAGGAAAAACTCTGGCACTTACCAAGTGAAAAGGCATTGATCAGGATTTCCTTAACTGATTCTGATTCTGTGTATTTAACAGCCTGCCTCTCAGTTCTAATTTTCTTTCCAAGAGCCCTTTATCAATCAATAGAAAAATGCTGTTATTTGCCTCCTTTTAAACAAATCCAAAAAGAAAGAGGCAAAACATGCACCACTAATTATCTGATATCCTTCATGTTTCATTTTTCAACAAAAGCAACATTAAAAAAGGTCAGCTTGTGATTATTAAAAAAAACCATCATCAAACCCTCAGACTGTGTAGTTTATTGACTTCAAAAAGAAGCCAGAGAACAGCAGCGACCTGTCAGGACATGAGAAGTCAATCAACACAGCAAAACCAGTCACATAGCTCATAAATAGAAAGAGAAGGAGAAAGTATCAGATGTTACAGTTATAACTCACCTTATTCCTCTTGTAGCCAACCTGCATTTCCTTTTTTTGAGTTTCATTACTTACAGAGGGACAAAGAAAAGTATGCATCATGCTGACATTATTGCACTATGGGTTTCCTTAGTATGGGTGAGAGCAACATTAGAATGATTCATCTCCTACTCTCTCTGTCAGTGACGAATGGCCAACAAAGCATTTCCTTTAAGAGCCCTCAGCACTATAACAGGAAGTTTGATCGTGGGCAAGCATCTCCAGTAGGCTGTTGCATTATGGCATTGTGCTTTTGACCCCGAGGATGCACAATGAATGATAAATGTTTCCACAATTGTCAAAAATAAAATCAGGAAACAAAGCTGTTGGAAATATCTCCCCTTTTTAGTCAGCAGCTTACTTTATTTTCATCTTTTAATACTGATTTTCTTTTTCGAGCACTTAGGGATTTAATTCTCAAAATATGTGTCATTCAATCTCTGCTCTAAAAAAAAGGGAACAAAGAAACAATTCTCATTCATCTTCCAGCATATTGCACTCTCAGATAAATCCTGCGTCTGCAAAACACCTTCTCACATCACAAAAATCTTGGCAACATGTTGCCGTCCGAGGATTACGCTGAAACACTCGTCCAGCCTACATGTAGAAAAGCTTTTTGTCTGGCTGATTCGATGAAGTTCCACAGATGGGAATTACATTAGAATACAAAACCTAAAATCAGCTTTAGTGGGCTGTTTTAGTTAGATGTTGACAATAAAAAAATAGGCAAAAGCTCCCAGTGATGGAAAAAAAAAAAGTCATGTAAAAGAAGGAAAATGCACTGGGCTTGGATGCTTGCGAGAATACACTGTCTGGATATTTGTTTCATGTTTTATTGGAAGAATAACTTTTCAGAGTATGAAAACTGAGCTATTGGATTGCCAATATGCTGCATGAATAGTTAATGCACAATTACAGAGTTTGGTTTTCCATCTTGCGTTTGTGAGTGTTTGCTCAGAGACTTTCCCCTTTTTAAATACCTCTAAAAGATGAACTGTCATTATGTAATCGCTGTGCGTCTCTGCCTGCGATCCTGGGGGCTGCCTCCGAGTGTTTCATTTTATTCTTTGCTTAAAACGAGTTGGGGCGATGGGTATGCTTTCTGGTCTCACTCAAGGTGTTGCACTTTCTTTGGAAAAGCGGTGGTTTAGTCACTTGGGTACATCTTGTATCACACTTACCCCCCCACTTGATTTACAGTCTAAGCCTCAGGCACTTCATTTCTGCTTTTGTGCTCAGCAAATCACTTAGAATAGGGTGGCAAATATGCAGTGTTGAGAGGAGTTTAAAAAAAAAAGTACAGTGGTTGCATATTGAAAGTTAATATCAGGTTGAACTTGTAATAACTTTCTTTAAAACATTAGCTTTCCAGCAAATATGTGGTTGCCACCGTGTGAAGCATATGTGTTTTCACTCATCCTCCATTTTTTAGTGGAGCCACAGCCGAACATGAGAGGCGCTGTGTTAACATCCCTACAGATATTCCTTTAAGTGGAATATGGACTCTAACTCAAAAGCCTTGTAGAATCCTGACAGAGTGGAAAGGCGAGTCACGTCAGGTAGTTGTCAGTGTCACAGCGCAAAGAGAAACCCCGATGTGTGGCACTGATAAAACATTAGTGTGTCCTACGCCTGCCAGACCCGCTCACCCTTCACGTGCATGGCTGGGATGTGAGAGAGATGTTAATTGGACCGTGCCAATGCTCTATGAGAGTGAGAGGAAGAGGGGGGAGGAGGGGGTGTGATGGACAGAGCGTCCATTCTGATTTGCAGATCTGCGGTGGACGAGAGGCAAGCCGCGGGGGGCTGTCCGCTAGAGTTAAGACGACAAATGGAATTTTAATACCACTTGAGTACTTCTGGGGAAAAAAATTAAAATGCAGCACTGAGTTTTATAAACAAGTAAAGGCTGCTTTAAATGTACTGAAATTTAGGTTCTGTTCAAACAGGCCACATAGAGTTTGACCCAAGTGTATATAAATGTATGTTTCCCTTTTTCTAGACAAGACAGCTTCGTATTTCAGTGCGTTTACACGCTATATTAATAAATAATGTTCAATTTATACAGTACAGTCAATCGACTTCTGTTGTACTTCATGACTACCATCCCTGTTCATGCCCCACTCAGCTGCATACTGTGATCAGATTGCTTTAGAACCTCTTCCAGAATTGTGATTGAACCATTCACTTTGCAACATCTGCCCACTTCCTCACCGGAGGGGCTTTACTGTACTCATGAGTCGCTGCCAAGCTGTCAGATCACGTTCCAAAGTGTCAAATTGCTCTCTGTGTATTAGAATGAATCTCTGAAAGCAATTAGATGACAACAAATCAGCAACCCTCTGCCAAGAATCTGAGTCTGAAGTCCCCACAAAGCTTGCTTTCTATCTTATATCTTTCTATATTCATCAAGTACACATCAGTATTTTATCTAGTTAGGGCAATAATTCACTGTAGTATTTTTTTGAGTTTTAATCTTTTGAAAAAGTTTAAATGATTACTTATCCTGCACTGAGGGCATGTAAGAAATCCAGATGAAATTCTTGACTGATTTAAAATTTCAGTGGACATTTTGGTGTTAAATGGAACCACAAGACAGATTTCTCCATTAATTTGTTGAATCAGTTGATTTAATGAAATAAAAACATAAAAACTTTCAACTTTAATGCGGTCAGACCAGCACATTGTCAGATAGGGCTGTCCTGATCCCCTTTTTCACTTCCGATACCAATACCAATACCACAGGTCAAGTATCGGCCGATGACCAATATTGATATTTAGCTGTGTTTTGGGCCAAAGATTATGCGTATTGATCTGATAATTACATTTATTTGTGGTTTATGTTAGGTATGTCTGTTTCTTGGAACCATACATCTAAAAACCCTGGTTTAACAGGTTAAAGCAACCCTTACCGATGTTGCATTTCAGAAAGCACAGCAAAATTATTTGGATATCAACAGTTCCGCCTCACTCCAAACACACACACCCCATTCCCTCTGCCTCCTAATGCGGAAGCAAAGGTCTGACAGGCGGGTTCCTTGGCCAGTCCTAGGCGGGGGTCACTCTGCAAGGATTGGTTGGAGTTTTCATTGAAAATTTAAAGATTGGAATAATATTTTATTTTGATTCATGGTATTTCAGAGTTCCATTACCTCATTCTTAGCATTTTACCCTGTTAAAAAAATAGTGTAACAATGCAACATTGATAAGGGTTGCATTAATGAAATAAGAAAAATCGGACCCGTTTATTATTTACCAATGGGTATGATGAATTTCAAACATACAAACATAATAATAAATAAAACAATTTCAAATACATTAAAACCCAGTCAGGAAGAAGTGCTTGAAAAAAAAGCTGGAAGGATTTCTTGGATCAGTGCGCCTGTTTGAGGCATTCTGATTCGATCCATGTATGGTAAGCAATATCAGCCTGATATAGTGATACAGTATACTGATGTTGGTATCGGATGGGGACAGCAAATGGGCTCTGGTAGTACAATAATTTTTTTCTATTCTCTGACATTTTAGTAACCAAGACTGATTAATGAAGATGTTCATCTTTTTTTTTTTTTTTTTTTTTTTAATCTATATGTGAGCAGTATTGTTTAATAGCTGAAATGGCATTTCTCAATTCAAGTTTGAATATCTAAGCATTATTAGTTGTCTTTATTTTGTACATATATGTCACAATAAAAGTTTCTATTTTTTAATTGTGTGCATTTATCCACTTGAAGTATTACACTTAAATTAAGATGCTGTTAAAAGTGTCTGAACCAACAATAAACGATGCTACTACAAGCTATGTGCAAGCATGTGGACTAAATATAAAACACAATGCTTTAAATCTCAAATTAGTCCCAAAGTGATAGTGCAAGAGGGATCCTTGGAGGAAGATGATGAAAAAGAGTTGAATAGTCCCTAGACAGTGGTGACTTCATGGAAATGCAGTGAATGTTGAATTCTTAATGTAGTTACAGTTTTATAGAGGAAAAATAAAAGAGAAACAAAAAAAAGTACTTAAAAAAACTAGTGGCCCCTTCAGCCTTGACTTTGTTCCTCACAGCACTAATCCCCCCCGCCCCGAGTTTGTCTCTGTTGCCTGTATCGCCAGCTTGTTCTTTATTTGGACGGTGAGGTGGCATATTTGTCTGTTGCTGCTCCTAACGCTTCCCCACGTTTCTCTGTGGGCTCTGGAAAAGCAGTGCAGTGAGCATCTGCGAAACCCCCAAATCTCTCGCACTTCATCCACTCATGTGGGAATCTACCTGGCAGCAAGAAAGCAAGCTTTTCTGTATATGAAATGCTAATGTGAATAGCCTCAGCCCAGCTTTGTGGATGAGAGCACAGAGCCTTTCTCCTTGTTGTAAAACCCACCTGCTCTGTCTGTTTTAGCATGTGTGAAACGGTGGATTCTGCCAAACCCCAGTAGCTGCAACCTGAATTTAGACTTCTCAAACACGGGGAGAACCAAGTGCTGAAGGTGATATGAATGTATTATAATCCTGAATTCATCTTATGCCTTTGTCTTTTGTTTCATTTGGCAGAGGCTAACTTGAATCCCAACAGCTTGACATAAATTCAAGCAATGCTGAAATGTGTAATTCACTGATTAGTGGATTGATGGAAAATTTTGCCAGCTATAATATCATTGATGAATCAGTCAGCCATTAATCAGCCCTGTACACCAGTGAATTGCAGCTATATTAATGTGCCAATACTAATGTTTGTTGTTTTGTTTAACTGTAAAATTAGTTAATAATGTACATGGAAAGAAATAAAGGTTCGCTTCAGCTGAATATTTCTATCAAAAGCTGCTGTGTTGAAGTCAATCCTCACCATGTAATCCACTGAGTTATTTTATCATTAAAGACATGTAAATGGTGCATACAGTTATATAGACTAAAATGACTATAGATGATCGCTGATATAGCTGATATAATTGAAAAGTGAAACCTTTGTAGTCATAGGTTCAAATAAAACCGTTGCATTTAATTTGATTCACAACATGGATGCGTTTTGCACTTGACCGAGATCAGGCCTTCTCTATGGGCACTTATTTTAGCCCCACTCAAGCTTTTAGTAACCCCCTAAATAGCATCGCTGTATATGCTAATCTTGCCCCACTCACACCCACGCTTACCAGCAGATGTCACTGACCTGCCCTGTCCCACACTCAGTTCTGATAATGGGCTAATTCAGCAGCACACATTTGAACCATAACGCTACTTTTAGGAAGAGGAAGTTAAATTATGCAAGATGTCATTCAGGCAGAAATGTATTTATTTTACAAAGCTGTCATTAATATTCGAAGTAAATTACCTGGATGGCAAAGCAGGGGGTACTGAGCCGTCTGTTAGCCACAAATCGGAGAGAAAGAAAAGACAGTGAAGAAATAAACCGTCAGTTTAACCAACATGTCCACTCACATCAGTCCAGAAGAGTATTGGGGCAACTGGGAGAAAAAAATAAATAAAAAGAATTATGAGGGGGAAAAAAGTTGAATTTCTAATCAGAATCTCAAAATTAAGACTTTTTTTTTACAGAACCAGAAAAAAAATACATATGTTTGGAAAAAAGTCTGAACTCTGGGATTAAAGTCAAAATTATGAGATCAAAGTATATATATATATATATATATATATATATATATATATATATATATATATATATATATATATATATATATATATATATACTTATATGCATACATACATATAGTTTGTTTGTTTGTTTGTTTTCAAAAATAACGAAATAAGACAAACTTCCCAAAAAAGATCTGCAGGCTTGACTTATGTCTAGTATTTTTAGCGAGGCATAACAACATCATCAAATAAACTGAGGCTGTTGTAATAGACTAAGACAAAAGCTTGCAGGATCTGATTTCATGCTATCACTAAACAGAACATTTCATGTCTGCAATCTCCGCAAGAGTAAGACACACTAAACAGCTTCTTCTCTTTGCTTTATGCTTCAGGAAGCCATACATCATGTCTTCCTCACTCAGCTTGTGATAACTTCTTCTGCATCTTGTTCTGGCTTCATATTTCATGCATCCCTCATGGTGCAAGCGAATTATAAACCTTTCCCCTGCAAGTCAGGAGTGGTTTCTCAAGTCTACTCCTTGAAACATATGGGCTGCAAAATTAAATATAACTGGTTCTTACTTAAAATGGATTTTCAACACACAAAACTTGACTCACGTATGATTAGCTTCTGAAAGGTTATCCAAAAAAGTAATATTCTTTTATGATATTCTTTTCTGCCATTCCAACTATCACATGATCCTCTTAAATTATTTGTGTTCACCTTCACACCCTGAGCCCATGTAACTCAACTTGTATAACGTGTGCTGACTTGCAGCCCCATGGACCACTGACTACATGATATTTTTACAGATTACTCATGCTAAAAAAGTTCTGCTGCTGCATCACCATCTGTGCTACTTTATACCGTTATGTGACAGAATGAGCCAGCCTAGCAGTCCTTTTCCTTGCTTCAGTCTGCCCGTACAGGTGCACCCACATTACTGGAGAAAATCCAAACGTCTAGTTTATATTAATATTATAATCAAAGGATGTGTGCCAGACTCAGTGGGTTATCTCAAATATTAAACATATTAAAAATGATTAAATAGCTCATGTACAACTATACAAACAGCTGACTGATGCATTTTCAATTAAAACAGCATACCTTATGGACATAACCACCTCATGGAGGTCCCTGAATCAGTCATCATGCGCTCTAAATACATCTTTCATGTGCAAACTGGAGTATAGAGTTGGAAAAATATGATAAATGGGAGGGCACATCCTTTCCACAGCAGATCAAACAGTTTGGTTAGACTGAGTGTGCATCTTTATGCACCGACTTGCTCTTGAGGAAATGAAAACATATTGATGTTGATTTACACTCAAAGGAATAATGAATGATGGATCCTTACATTTCCAGCCTTTAGTACAGGGAGTTAAATAGTATTCAGTGTCAAATGAATATTTCCATCAGAACACATTATAAAGATTTTGAGATGATAAAGGACATGCTGTGGCACCCAAATGGGCCAAACCTAGAGTTTTGGGTTATTTTCCCATTCAGAGCAACACATTTGTTGGAGAAAGTCATCAGCATTACCAATATGTTTGTGTCCACATGAGCCTGAGCTGTGGAGATGAGAACAGTTATTTTCTGGGAAAGCTTGCCTTGTGGTGTTATAATTGTGCTATTAGCTGTGAAATATAGATATATCATCAACTTTTTATTGACAATGAAAATGATCAGCTGACTTTCAGTCTTGTGTCCAGGCGTATTCTGATGCTCTGTAGATTTGATGGACCCCAGTTTGATTGTTGTGAGACAAGACTATGCTCAGTGTTGATAGATGTGATGATGATACAAATTGAAAAGCAATTATTATTACTTTTTTGTCCCTGCAGTAGCCAGCAGATGGGTGCTGTCTGCTCCATCCTGGCATCCCTGCTGTATGATGAGAGCCCAAGAATTCAGCCATTAAACACACAACAGATGGGACATTTTCCATATTCTACACAGCTCTTACTAGGCAACCAATCCACATACAGTACAGTGGAGTTGAGAAGTGCAAACATGTTTTTCTAATTTGACACCAAAAAAAAAAAAAAAAAAAAAAAAATGCAGTTAATACTTGCAAAACATTAAGTCAGTTCAATTTGGTATCTGAGCATGACCAGATGAAAACATCATGATTCTTGTTTTACCAACCTTTTTTGGCTTGTAGAAACGTGTGAGGAGTGATGCATTTTAGGTTGAGGTAATCAAAGCTGAGGGGTTTGGACAGATGGCGATCGGAAACCGGAAGGACAAAGTACTGTTGACTTTGGGAAGATGGTGGGAGGGAGTGACTGACACACCGTCTTCTCCACATGACTCAGTGGGAGTCATTACTGCAATGGGCCTAATTACCTTGTAGCCTAATCTGTGTTTAAAAACCTGCTGCTTATTTCATTTAATTACCCACATGTGTTGGAAAAGATTGAAATGCAAGGTGGAAACCTTGTCTTGTGCCTTTATGGCAAGAATAAATGCAGGTCCATTTTTCCTATACTGTCCACATCCAGCTCCACTCACAGTCAAAAGTAAAGGCAGCTTCATCCAAAGGGCATTTTTGCAGTCTTAAGCGTAAATAGTTTATTACTCCATTATCATTTAGACAAGGAGAACATTTTCAGATCTTAAAAGCTTGATTTAACAAAAAAAAAAAAAAAAAAGGTGTAGCGAAGCAAGATGACGCAATACCTTTACATGATAGAGGTTTGTGTTGCCGAGCAACCTTTAGTTGCATGACATGACTATAATCTTTTAGGTGTTGAAATGTAACCTTCAGCAAGAAAATATTGATCACACACAAGTGTAAAAATTGATATCTCGTGTCAGAATATGGAATATGTTGCTCCACCATTTTGAAAACAAACCATTATCAAAAAAAATAGGCACAATATTAATGAGTCAGTGGAAAGCAAATTCCAGGTCTATTCACAATACATACTACAGAAAGTGAGCAGCTATTTTCACATACTGTCTGCCAATCTTTTGGACATTACAGTAAAACACTTAATGGAATGTGAGAATGTTTCGTAATTATTGTTTTATCATGCCACCACTCAAAAACCTCTCTAGAACATTTTGGACATCTGTACACATGAAAAATAGGGGTGGGTAAAAATACTGATTAACCATTGCATTGCGATATTTCCCAGACGTATTCAATCTCCAGAATCGATTCACCTCCTGACCTGTGGAGGGCGCTGTACATGTTATTCATGTTATATGGATAGGGGCCACTTTAGCTCAAACAACAACAAAATGGCAACCATTTTTCATTTTTTAGGTGTTTTTTTGGCAAGGCAAAGCAAGATTATTTATGTAGCATGTCATGTAGACAAAAATTCAAAGTGCTTTACATAAAACAATAAAATCATCATTACAGTGGATTGCAAAGGAAAATAAAGCATTAAAATTAAGTAAATAAAAGAATAAATATTATTCAAAATCAAAAACAAAAGAGAGGACATCAAAAGAGTCTTAAAAGAGGCTGAGCAGGGTAAAGTGCGAGGTGACATACCACATATGTTCACATGGGCATGAAAATAGATGTTTAAAGATTGTCAACATAACTTATATTGTCAACATAACTTATATTGTCAACATAAATTATTTGTGCATTTCTACTTCCTGAATCGACATCTAAGCATTTACATCAAAGTCCAACTGAATTGAAATTGAATTAATTTGTGAGGTTCTTAATATTACCCAGCCCTAATATAAAACATTTTATGTAATGCTCAAAAAATAAAGGGGACACTCAAACAACACAATGTAACTCCAAGTACACTCATGTGAAATCAACCTGTCTAGTTAGGAAGCGACACTAATTATGAATCAGTTTCCCCTGTTGTGGTGCGAATGAAACAGGCAACAGGTGGTAATGAGAGCCAATGAGCAAGACAACCCCTATAGAGGAGTGGTTCTGAATGTGGTGACCACAAACCATTTCTGGCTGATGTTTTGTTTCTGTTTCTTTTTTTTTTTTTCTTTTATTGTTCTCAGCGCTAGAAGTAGCATGAGGTGGTGCCTACAACCAACAAAAGTTGCTTAGGTTGTGCAACTCATCCAAGATGGCACATTAATTTGAGCTCTGGCAAAAATGTTGACTGTGTCTCTCAGCAAAGTGTCCAGAACATGAAGGAGACACCAGGAGAAAAGAAATACTGCAAAGAATGTTATTACAGCACTCTACACACTAAAAACTCCTGGGTCAAAAATAACCCACAATGGGTTCGGGACAAAACCCATAATGGGTTATTTTTGACTCACTGCTGGAGACTGATTGTTTCCAGTCTGCACGATATTAGGTTAACCAGCAGTGGGCATGATCAGTGATGTGGAGAGGAGATCATATCTGGGACATGAGGATGGCATGATTGATGGTGTCAGTGGCCTTAGGGTAGGGTCACATGGACACTTTTGTCACAATTACAATAATAATAATGGATCAGATTTATATAGCGCTTTTCAAGGCACTCAAAGCGCTTTACAGTAGGTCCATTATTCTTTCACTCCTCATTCATACTTGGTGAAGGTAAACTACCTCTGTAGCCACAGCTGCCCTGGGGCCGACTGACGGAAGCGTGGCAGCCATTTCGTGCCTACGGCCCCTCCGACCACCACCGGAACCATTCACATACATTCATACACCAGCAGTGCCCCCACTGGAGGCAAGGAGGGTTAAGTGTCTTGCTCAAGGACACAATGACTCATGGCTGGAGGATCGGGATTCAAACCGCCGATCCTTCGATCATTGGCCGACCTGCTCTACCACCTGAGCCACAGCCGCCCCCAAGCCAACCTTCTCAAGTCCAGAAAAGGAATCAGATCTGTATTTTTTGTGCCATGCGCCAAAGTCCAGAACAGTTATCAGAACGGAACTGTTGGAAGAGGCCGTCTGCATGATTGGAGCATTTAACGTAAGGGGGGGGGGTGTTGAATCTCTGGCATCGGTTGTTTTTCTCTGTTAGTCCCCTGCCGCCGCTTCTCCCGAAGTAAACATCCCTCATGCACACCGAATAATGAGACACACAGGACATGTTTCTTGGAACTTCATGCTGGCTCTCTCTTGGTCAGCATGCTCGACGCATGTACATGTATAAATTGTCTAAAGACAGACATCGCTCTCTAACAGGTGGACTTGAGTTTTGCTGCCTCTTTCTACTCATGACAATAGTTTCATTCTTTAAAACGTTTCAAAAAACAACCATGAGACCACACAGTTGTCGGACTCCCATTGCGAGAATCCAGATCGTTCAAGTCTAGTTCGTTTGAGGAAACCCATGAGGCCGTGCCCTTGGTGAGGTCCAGGAGGATGGAGGATGGAGAGAAAGCCGGCGTTGGAGGAGAGGAGGAGCTTGTTAGTGACTTTGAGGAGTGCTGTTTCAGTGCTGTGGTGCGTACGGAATCCAGACTGAAATTGTTCATAGACTGTTGTTGGTGAGAAGAGCTTTGATTTGGGAGGCAATAGCTCTTTCAAGGATTTTGGAAATGAAAGGGATGGTTGAAATGCGCCGAAAGTTACCGATATTTTCAGTGTTGAATCCAGGTTTCGTGAGAATGGAGGTGACGGCTAGTTTGAGAGAATGAGGAACAGTGGAGGAGGTAACGAATGAGTTTACAATTCTGAAGATAAGTGGAGAGATTGTGGGGAGACAATGTTTATCAAGGAAGGAAGGGATGGGATCAAGAATGCAGGTGGATGAGTTCATGGTGGCAATGATTTTGACCAGATCTGCTGGAGAGATGGGTGAGAAATTAGAGAGGGGAGAGGTAATAAGAGGAGTGGAGCAGATTGGGGAGGCATGGGAAGCAGGAGAAGCATGTAGAGAATTATAGATGGAGTCGATTTTTGATTGGAAGAATAAGAGGAAGGGATTACATTTATCAGTGGTGAATGAGTTGGGGGTGTTATTGCTGGGATTGAGGAGTTTATTGATGGTGGAAAAGAGAGCCTTTTGATTGTTGGAGCCAGTGTGGATGAGGTTGGAGTAATAGGTTGATCGAGCATGGTTCAAGGCAGTTTTGTGCAGTTAAAGGTGGTACCTCTAAGCTTGCAGAGGAACTGCAAGTCCAGTTTTCTTGTGTAGTCCTTCAAGCTGGCGTCTTTGTGATTTCAGATGGTGAAGGTCAGGGGTGAACCAGGGGGTTGAATGAGTAAAGGAAACTTTTGGTTTTTACAGGGGCTAGCTTATTAAAGCAGGTGGAGAGAGAGTTGTTATAGTGGTTGATGAGGTTGTCAGGGTCATCTATTGCAGGGAGGGATGGGGGTATCGTGGAAGTGAGTAAAAAAGTCTTGTGTGGAGATGGATGCTTCTGAAAACTATTAAGGATTTTTCTTTTAGAATGGGAGTGGAAAGGTGGATATCAAAAGCTATGGCCAGGTGGTTGGAGATGTGAAGGTTGAAGCTGAAGAATTTCTGGATATTCAGACCATTGAGACCACTGAGATCAAGGCATTCAAGACGGTCCAGCAAGTCAGAAGCTTGCTTACAGTTTTTGTTGTTAATATGGAAGTTGAAGTCACCAAGAAGTAGAACTGAGGGCGAGATGGCAGAGAGTTGAGTGACCAGATCAGCAGGAAGGATTGATGGATTTAGCTTGGAGGGTCGGTAGATGACAGCAATGACAAAGTGGGTGGGGGAAAGGAGTTTGAAAGTAATGTGTTTTAATGACTCTGAAGGGGGAGTGGAAAGTTTGGTAAAGGCCACTGCTTCGGCCAGAACAGCGGGCTGGTCTAAATATTTGTATCCATATATTGTAACCAAGTCCAGGTTATTGTCCAGAATAAAATCATTCAGGAGGAGTGCCGGGATGAGATCCTCAGACCCATTGTGAGACACTTAGCTGGTGCAGTGGGTGCTGGGTTCCTTCTAATGCATGGCAATGCCAGGCCCCTTGTGACTGAAGTCTGTCAACAGTTCCTCCATGATGAAGGTACTGATGCTATGGACTGGCCTGCCCGTTCCCCAGATGTGAATCAAGTTGAGCACATCTGGGACATCATGTCTCCTTCTATCCACCAACATGGTGTTTCACCACAGATTGTCCAGGAGTTGACTGAGGCTTTAGTCGAAGTCTGGGAGGCGATCTCTCAGGAGAACATCCGCCGCCTGAGAAGCGTGCTCAGGCATTGTAGGGAGGTCATACAGGCACATTGAGGCCACACACACTACTGTGATTCTTTTTGACTTGTCTTTAGGAATTTTCGCTGACTTTCGGTCAGTCTTCAATGTGATTTTCCACTTTTATTTTGAGTATGGCTCTGAATTCAGACCCCAATGGGATAATAACTTTGATTTACATTGATCATTTTTATGTTTTGTGTATTTTTGTTATTTTATGTATTGAATAAAGATTTTCAACAGCAATGTTTTATTAATTGAGATCCATATGCGTTAACTGTTCCTTTTATATTTTTGAGCAATTCGTGATCCTCAAAATGGGAGTTTTGATCTTACTAAATGGACCTCGATCAATGCTTATGTGGAATATGTTGTTACATTTTATAAGATGCATGAAATCCAAAACTGTGAAACAGAAAAGGTTTTTTCTGTTGTGAGCACTGCTATTTCAGGTTATTCAGGCGCTACTTGACAATTCAGTACAGACACTGTAAAAAAAAAAAAAAAAGCAAAATAAAACAAATAAACAAAAAAAACCTGTTTATCAATGCCAGTTTGTCTGTCTAGCAGATGTGCGCACACAGAGCTTGTCTCTCTGCTGTTGCCTCTCTTGTATAACATATGGAAACGTCTATCAAAATACTGCTGTTAATGTGACTCAAGCGGATCAGACAGTTGTCATTTTAATGTTTGAAACTACAAAGCTGTTGTTCAGGTGTCACTGAATATGATTTAGGATTTTGTAGAAACATCACTGGAGCCACTTATGTCCTATTTGTTGCTTACAGCTGGCAATATTTCATATTTCAGCATGTAATGTAGTCTTAGCTGGATGTTTATTTGCATATGAACTTAGAAAGTGAGATCTAATCACAAGTATTCACTGGTGAAGACTAATTTTAATGACAGGTGTGAACTGATGTACTTAGAGCTGTCCCCTTGTGATCAGATCACGTACGGCACATGTGATGCCAGGTGTTAACGGAGCCTTCATCACATTAAAACCTCTTGTTGCTGATGAGCCAAAAAAGATTGTTTATATTAAAAAGATGAAGTTAAACCAGAGAAAAAAAAAAAGACCTAAAGCTCAGCTAGTTTGTGTAAAAAGAAGCAACCCATAAAAAAGTTCACTCTGCTGTGATTCTCTGTGCTTCATTTTTGCTTTATTTCGTTAAATGTCATTGTGGAAATACTACCCTCTGCTTGGCTAAACCGCTCATTGCTGGCATCTCTCTGCAACATATTTGTATCCTCCAATTTTGTGGAACCTCCAAGGTGTGCCACACATTCAGAGGATTGCCCTGCTGGTGAAGCTGATCGGACTAATCTGCTTTTTCTCCAACAATGAGCTGAGCTGGGTCAGAGCACCCAAAAGACTGCAGGGAGACAGTGTTTATTTTTAGAACAGGTAGAGATCAATCAAATGCATTTTCTTGCATCTGATAAAATAGATTATTTGTTGTCTGGGAATAAGAAGATTACAAGCCATGCAGCATTTTGTTCCAAAGGACAATAATGACCGGGTAAAAGGAAGTCCCTCATCAGTGCTACACACCCGTTGCCCTTTCTTTTGATGAAAAAAATAAATCAGTGAGTTGATTCCTCAGAGCATCTAAAAATCTGAAAATCTTTAATGTAAAATATAAGCATTAGTGGATCCTTTGTATTATCAGACAACCAAAACTCTTTTATCAAACAAATTTGAAGTCGGTATTAAACATGCACGTTCTCATTTGAGCAGATGAAGTAACAGGTGAGGGTGTCAGTGTTGAGTATTAAAAGTCATCAAAGGTCTAAAGTCTGCTACTTGTTGAGAAGCGAAACCTTCCTCTTGTCCTTGAGGCCACATGAATGAAATTAAGAAATTTTGTTCCTGCGGACTTGCTTGGAGACATCATCTGGCTTGTTCATGACTGGAGATGGGCTAATCCAATACATGGATCGGATCTAGTCACTTTAGTTCTATGTTTGCAATGCCGGTTACGTCATCACGCGGAGCAGAGACGTGATATTTATTTCTTTTTGCTCCTTTGTTGATTAATACAGTAATATTGAGTACATTTATATCTCAGTAAATTTGTTGCCTTTTTAACAAGGCTAAATGTTTATGTTATGCCTGATGCCTGATGTCTGAGAAAACTGGATCACCGCATCATTATTCATGACACATCGGCCGAGCAGAAGTTGCTTTTCGTGGGGTTCCGAGAAGAATTGCGTGATTAGTCGTACGTTTGAGGCGGCCATGTTTAACACGGAAACATGGGAAGCAAAGAGTTGTTACTTCCACATGTCTACTCTTGTGACCCTGAATTGATTATTTTAATAAGCAGCTATTTGGGGTGGTGACAAAATGGCAAAATGTATACAGCATGTGGTATTTAAATACACAGACACAGCTGCAAACAACCATGGACGGAGTCTCTCATTGAATGTGAAATAACCAGGTCAATTGTTCATTGTACATAAAAACAGACATGCCCCTGCAGTAATCCCCACCCCTTTGTGGATAAAGCTCTTTTTTTGTACTTACAGCCTTGAGAACAAGAACAGGGTTGACGCCTCTTGCGGAGTATGTAATAGGTTTTGGTCTTTCCAAATAAGAATGGGTCATTTTTAACACTTTCTTCCAAACAATGCAAGAGAATCAGATCTTTGATCTTTCAACGTCTGCAGTGTAAGTGTACAACATACTGAAAAAAATTCAGGAAATCTAGAGAAATTTTGGAGTGGAAGGGCCCAAGAAGAGGAACCCCAATTAGATGTGTATAGCCTTTGACCCCTCAGGTGTCACTGCATGAAAAACCGTTATACCGCCATGATTATTGTAAGGTAGGAAAAAGGCCTTGAGATTATTATGGGAAACCATTTAAACTCAATACAGTCTTCTGCTGCAACTATAAATGTAACCAGGAACTGTAATACACATGGCGGAATCCATATGAACTCTCTGCAGAAATGCTGCAGTGTTCTGTGGACATGAGGACACGTGCTCTATGTTCAGATTAGTCAGCTGCTCTTAGGGAAAGACTGACATCTTTTTCACGTGCCAAGTATGAAAGACCACCCAGGCTAAAGGTGGAAAAGCCAGCATCTGTAATGGAATCAGGGATGCATCAGTGTCCATGGCAGAGAATGTGTGTTCTTCACTGGCCTGAATGCAGTCCAAGTATTTTTCCTATGAAAATCTACAAAGTGGGGACTTTTCAGCTGGTAAAATCTTGTATTCAGTTTGACAGACTCCCTCTTGCAACACTCTCTTTCTCTTTGTCTGTGTCTATACTGTGTGTGTATGTGTACATATATATATATATATATATATATATATATATATGTGTGGGTGTGTGTGTGTGTGTATACAGATTCAGGCATGAAAAAGTTCCACCTTTTTCTGCCAGAAGTGGTGCAGTGATAGTGCACTATTACTGCACTATAACTGGCTGAACGATTTGTCCCGCGGATACGTCATCACGCACGGTGTCCAAACTTGGCGTGTGGAAACGTCCTTGTTCCGGACGTTCATTTATGCTCTGAAATCGTTTCCCCTGGGCACACAGGCGTTTCTCTGTGCGATTGAATTAGCAGACAAGTCGCTTGTAAGTGGCTGGCAGTCGGCAGAAAGGGGAACTTTTTTCATGCCCTGCATCTGTATATATATATATACATATGTGTGTCTGTATATAATATACACACATGTGGCATCTAAACACATGGAAGGAGACAAAATTTCCTTCTGAGGTTTGTGTGTAAAATCTGGACTCCCCTAAGGATTATTAATACCACTCAGCTACTGAGACTCTGTGTGTCCCATAAAACAAAGCCGGTATTTATATTCCCCACTGATTACATGTTCAAGCAGAGAAATCTAAACTCAGAAGCTTATTCCCATGGGAGCGCTTCAGCTGGATAAAATCCTCTTTAGTTACATATGGTTTTGATGTGGATTGTGATAGTTAGATTTCTGGAAAATCAATTATACGGCATTTGTAGCAAATTTGATTTCTTCACTATAAGAAAATACCCCAGAGATACTTAAACTACATATTTACTTTTCCCAGCACCCAGTTCAGTCCCTTTTTCTTTAGCAATTCAGTTTATTCTAATGGATATAGCAGGTAGGAAATGAGTTTTCTTATTATATTTTTGTGAAGAGGACATCTTTAAACTTGCTGTCCACTGTGGCATACACACTTCACAAATTTTTAATGGAGTATACTTTGTGATGCAGAAACTGTAGGAAACATCAAATAAATTAATAATCATCATGTTTTGGTAGCTGTGTTTTTGTCTGACTTCACAAAAACATATAATGCTGTAACTGCTTTTTCAGTTTTTTTTCCTGTTGTTTGATGTTTTCTCTTCTTCACTTTAGGTCTAATGTTTACTTAAATAAGCTCAGTAAAACAACGCCTAAGACTACAAACAACAATCCCACAAATGGGTGGATAACCTTAACGTATTTTCTTTTTGACGAGGTGAAAAGTCATGAGATGTTTTGGCCGTGGTTGTCTTGCTGTGGTCAGCTCTCTTTGTTCTGAAAACGGAGCAGTTGTTCAGTTTTGTGTTTTGACCTGCCCTCCTGCTTTCTGCTGTTTGACATCGTCAAGAAGCCAAAGATGTGAAATCAAATGCAGTGGATGAGCTCTCAGCAGGAGGGCAAAACATTAGCTATTAGCAGCAGGCGACAAGAGCTTGTTCTCCCTCTCTGTTGGAATAAGCTGAAAAGCCTCTCTGTTGTTTTCTTAGCATCTCAGCATCTTGCTGTCTTCCATTTTACTTCATATTTGGCTTCTTTCAAGGGTTTCAGCTCCTGCTGTGTCATCAGTGGTTGTGATTATGGGTAACAACTCTTGGTTCTGTTCCAGCTAAGGTCTTATTGACTTTAAATTGTTTGTGTAACTTAATTAGGTCCTTGTTTAACTTTTCGTGTTACTTGTATGGAACAAGAGATTGATATGTGGTGCTTTTCTTTTCTTAGTCATTGCACTGACAAAAAAAAAAAGGAGCAAAAATGATCGTATATGATGAACGATTGCCTTGAGATGACTTTGTTCTGAACTGATACTGTACAAATGAAGCTGAGCTGAATTAAACTGGATGATGTGTAGGCTTTGGGTTAGTTAGACATGTTCTTTTGCTGGATTGCTTATATCATTTGGAGAGGAGCAAAAAATTAATTATGTACCTACTAGAGATGAACAGTTGATGATTAATACATAATCTTTGCAACACATGCATGTATCAAACTCATGCCACAGAATGAGGTTAAAAATATCAAGTCAGAGAAATAAACATACAAAAATCAGTTATATAAGTGTAACAAAAAAAAGGAAAGTACTTGCACAGTTATTTTGTTATGACTCATCTACAAGAAGTCGGTTTAAATAACAGCACAAGGCTTCGGACTGCAATTATTTAGTCACAGTTTGCTACTATTTTTTTAAACAAAAACAATACTTAAGGAGCAATTTTAAAACTTGGAGACTAGATCCACCTTTTTATCCCCTTTTTATTTTACACAGTTATTTATTTTCTAACTTATATAGCGTAACTATATAAGTTAGGCTATATAAACAGTAGAATCAAACAAGGCACAGGTGTTTTTTGCCACCTGATGTTCTGGTCATTACCATGAGAAAACGTGTGAAACATAGCAAAGCATTGTGTTAAGTGTCAGTTATGTCCAGCCACTTTGTCACTAAAGTTTGCCCCAAAGAACTACAGTAAAATACCCGAAACTAAACATCAGTGCATCAAAGTTCCTCCTTCATTAGACTGCAAACTCTGCAAATCTTTAATGAAGAATGCTGCATTGAGAGACAAAGGCCTTCTGCTTCCAACATGACTTAGGCCGATTTTCTCAGTGAGGCGCCCCTACTGATGTCTTATCTGTTCTCTGTCCCTTGCTCACTTTATTTTTTACTCTTCTTCTGATAATATCCTCCTGCTTTTTTGTGCAAAATCAGCCTTGGTGCACGCTTAAACTGGCCAGTGTATTGTTAGCCAGTTGCTAGCATATGATGTGATGCCTACAGTGAAACAGCTGTAAAGGGAATGCAGCATCTCAGAAGTGTAATTTACGAAGTGCGCTTTCTCCGCCTTGGTTGCTGCTAGGCAATGATGGCTCCAGGAATGTACAAAAAATGTTATTTTGCCTTCAAAATGAGTCATAAACATATTTTCAAGACCACAGAGTTACATAGAGCTACTTTGAAGCATACAAAAAAAAAGAATCATACAGCACTTATGTATGTGGTCATATTTTTAGACATGAAAACACTCATTTAGTGCAATAACTGCAAACATAATTTCTAATACAGACAGCAAAAAAGTACTGATATATCCATCCATTCATCCATCCACCACCATTTATCCAGGGTCAGGTTGCAGGGGCAGCAGCCTCAGCAAGGATGCTCAGACCTTCCTCTCCCTGGCCACTTGTTCAAGCCCCCCGAGGGGAATTCTGAGTCATTCCCAGGCCTGCCAAGAGACACAGTCCCCCAAACATGTCCTGGGTCTCCTCCCGGTGGGATGAGCCTGGAAAAACTCCCAATGGGAGCATCCAGGAGGCATCCTATCCTAACAAGTCACCTGGAGAGTGGAGAGGAGAGGAGCAGCAGTTTTACTCTGAGTAGTCACCCTACCTCTATGGAAGAGCCCAGCCCCCCCTGTGGAGAAACCTCATTTCAGATGCTTTTATTTATATATAGTTCTTTTGGTCACTACCCACAACTTGTGACCATAGACTCAGCTCCTTCTTCACCACAACAGACCAATGTAGAGTCCACATCACTGCCAATGCTGCGATCTGCAATCTCAATTTCTCGCTTCATTCTTCCCCCACTAATGGAAAAGATCCTGCGATACTTGAACTTCTCTTGGAGGAGGATCTCACTCCCGACTCAGAGAAGATGCTTCATCCTTTTCCAATTGAGGACCATTGTCTCAGATTTGGAGGTGTTGATTTTCATCCCAACTGCTTCACACCTGGATACAAATCACTCCAGTGTGAATTAGAGATCATGGACTGTTGATGCCAACAGAGCTACATTGTACACTCTGAAAAAAGAGAATGTGGAACAAAACCTCTGTGTGAAAAAGGTGATGTGGTCATTTTTCTGATTAAAAATGTTAATTTATCCCCCCCCCCTTCTGTTTTTATTTATTTATTTATCTATTTCCACAAATCACATCCTGATGAGGCATATCCTGTGCCTGTCCCTGTCACACCACTGCTAATTGATTAATTGGTTAAAATAAAATGTCTTTTTTTTTTTTTTAACTCAACTTCAATAAAATCATCTATCTCTGCTTCAGGGAAGTCCATCTTTCTCTCTCTCTCTCTCTCTCTCTCTGCGTGTGTTGTGACTGATAGGTAAGCCGGAGGTGTCAGTCTGAACCCCCTTTTGTGGAGCTCATGAGAGGGACCCAGCTGCAGGCACTGTACGTCGCCATATATCCAATCCAAGCCGGAAGTCCCAAGAGGAAGTTTCTTTTTCATGTAACTTACTAAAATCTAACCCTAACCCTGACCCTTCTCCTAACCCTAACCACCCGACTACACTATACACATCTGTTTGCAACCTGCAGATAGATACTCTTGGTGGTATTTAACTAATTTCCGCATGAGACTTCCTGTATGGATTGGATGTATGGCGGCACCCTTGTCGGTTATTGTAACTGCAGTTAGGCTCTCTTGGGAGCTCATTGCTGATTCATGGGCAGAGATTTATGCAAACGACTGATTACCGAGGGGGGGGGCTGTCAATTTATGATCGTTTGGCATTCATAATCCTACACACCTGTTTACGATCAAATCTGAGTTTCCTGTACGCGTTCCTGAATCTGGAGTAAGTTTTTAGTGGAGTAGGCCTTTACGAGTAAATCTGTTCATAAATTTACTAACGTTTCATGAATGAGACCCAATGCTTTTTCAAAAATGCAGTTAGAATAAGGGAAATATGTAGCTGATGTATTTCAGTCCATTTAAATGGTGTTCTTAAGATTTTTGGCAAGACTCACCATTGCCACAAGAGAGAGAAGTTAGTCTGTACACAAAAGAATGCTGTTTCTGCTCTATGCATAAAATACTAACGATGCTGTCTGTAATGTAAAGACTGCAACCTATGTGTCGGCACGCTGGCATGTGCAGGAGGCAGAGAAAAATGCCTAAAATTTAGATTAGGTTTCAAAAAGAAAATACACACTGGTGCAGCTGGTCTCCCAAGATTTCATACTTAATTCTTTTACCTACATGTTTAAAGTTTCAATCACCTAGAACTGGAGGGTATGAAGATGCTTGGGGTTTCCTGTTCCTTTCTGGGCAGTGAAAAGAAACCTAGTGGTTGATGATTGCTGACCAGTAGTGGGTCCATCTCTGAAGCTCCTCTCTCACCTTAGTTAGACAGGATTCTGAGAAAAGGTTACAGTTCTGCTGTGAGCCTCCAGATTTAAACTTCACTGCTTTCCACAAAGCTGCAGACGGGTAGACTTGGAAGATAAAATAGCCCCACTTCTGAGGAACGGACCAATACTGAGTTATAGGACCATGAGAAGCCTCATTTCTTAAAGATAAAAAGAAAAAAAAAATACTGCTAACATTTCATATTGCATTTTACTTTATATCATGGACCACAAATAGTTGTTTTATTATTATTATTATTATTTATTTTATTTATTTATTTATTTATTGTTCATGTCTTTCATTTCATATTACATACATCAACAGTTTTCCTTGAACAAAAGGAACAGAATGAAGAAAAATCTTGTATTTTCTGCCCTTATAGCAAAATTAAAAGAATAAGCACTCAGTTTTCTCAATTAACCCCCATCTCCTCACCAAGACTAAAACAAACAAAAAAAAAAAACATCAATGAATTGTTTATCTTATGTTACTGTAGTCACATTCATTTGTCTTCTAGTTTTATATACAGTACTCTTGTATTATTTTATCCTCATACATTTTTTTTTCAAAATATATACATTAGTACAACATTTCATGTCTTCATCCAAGACATTCCATAGCTTAACTCCATAAACTGAAGGTCACTTTTGTTTCATTGTTGTCCATGCAAACATGATTTGGAAATTAAATATGATTATCATTATCATTATCATTATTATTATTATTATTATTAGCAGCAGTAGTAGTAGTAGTAGTAGTATTAATAATAATAATAATAACAACTTTTTTATTTACTTACTATGCTTAAGTAAAATTGCATTGGAAGGAGGTTGGACAGTGTCAGAAATTATTGGCTCACCTAGTCCTGGTTTCACCCATTTGTTTCGATTTGTCTTAAGTTAGAATGTAAAACATAATACCAATTATCATTTCCCTCCATTCTTAGCTAAAACATTTTGGATCACTATAATCAGAGCATAAATTAGCCTGAATACTCAAATCAAGTAATGGCAGCAAGAAACCCATTCTGAATTGAAATCACATAAATGCAGGATGTAACTTTTGCACACACCCTGCCAAAAACATCTCTGTGGCGGCTGTCATGCATAACTCATCTGGTTACATGGTGTACATGTAAAAACATGGCGTGGGCAGAGGCCTGCTCAAAACAATATCACCATAAAAAGTGAGAAATTATTTCCGTTGACGGAGCCATATGCTGTTGATTTCGTGGCTCCCTCAAATGGATTTAGCCTCAAATCAGTATGATAATCAGACAGTTAGAAGACTGACTGAAAGGAGCTCTGGGAAGCTGAAGTAAAGCCAAAAGAAAAGATACTCTGACTTTCCAAAATTTTACAAATGTCTCTACATATTTTTGACTCTGCAAGAAAATGTCCTTCATTGTTACTTGGTTGTATTATTAAAATCAGAACAACCTTAAATCTGTGAGGCAGCTTATTCAACAACAACCCCTCTGGTAGTATTGTCTGTGGGTTTGGATATCATTTTGTCAGTTAAAGGAATAGAGCAGCCGAGGCAGGATTTGGGCGTAGCTGTACCTATGCAGATGAGAATCGTCTTCCAGATTACATGTGTTTAGTGTGCGGCTGAGCATTTATCCTCCACTGCTTTAATCCAAGTGGATGTGGAACAGACTTTGCCTTCCCCCTCAATGCCTTGGCTGGCAGTAGGTATTACCCATTAACACCACTGCACTTTGTCAACATGGCCAACAACCATGAGTTCATCCAGCTGAGCTGTAAATTTGCATGGAGATATTTGAAGCATGAGGATTACTCATGCAGTTCAAAGCACATCTTAAGAGATATGTGTAAAAATATTTACTTTCATAAGAAAAATAATTCGGTGATTATTCTTCAAAGTATGTGGCAGTCAAAAGTTGCATTAATACCTCTTTTCAACATCTCTCTCTACTGTAATGTTGTCATATGCATTGTAAGCGATAGAGAGCGGCAGACTTTGAAGTTTGTCAGCTCCTATATCCTGTTAAATATCAAATACATGTATTTGTCCTCTGGATAATCCCCATGAAGCCGCTATTCTGCTGCGGCACTTGAGTGGTAGACCAACTCTCTACTGTAAGGAGGCAATTTAAGACTGCGGTACATCCTATTACTGGGAGAAGGCACAGCCTTCTTTTATTCTTTGCACTTTGCTTCGACTCAGATTTCTCTTATGAGATCATAATGGATGCATTTAGGTTTCTTCTTCTCCCCCTTTTCTTTCTCCTTGTGTTAAAGTGTTATTTCTGCTATAAAGGACATTGATGATGGAAGCTGAAGAGTTTCAAAGTTACATATTAAGCTGCCATTAAACCCAGCTACAATTAAAATGACCATATAAGTGCATACCGTTCACTGTAAGCCATAGGTACATTCTCTAAACTACCACCCCTAGAGACATGATTTGTGCCTCTGCCCTTTCTGCATATCATTACCAAGCATAATGTGATTTACATTCTGTTGTTTTGTTTTGTTTATATAAACTTATGTCAGTCAAACTTGTTGCCGCCTGCATCTTCCTGAGATAGTCATCACTGTAACTCTTCTCTGTCTAAAAATGATCCAACATTTCTTCAAACCAGCTGTTTTCTTTTCAGTTGTAGGCACAATTAATTAATTATCAGATTGTGATGAATGATGAGTGAGAGAGTGACCACACAAGTGTTCAGTTTCACCACAAAGCCAATTAGATTGTTGTAAACGTAGAACCCCCCTTGTCTCTCAGCTACTGCTCTCATATGATCATTTGGATATTTCCATGCCACTCATCTATGTTCCCTTAACTTAACAGCTGCATTTCACTTAAATGTTGTCTGTTTACCAAGATATCACACAAAAAAGCATCAATGTGAAGTCAAGGCAACAGTAGAAGATGAACGTCAGCTCAATATCTCTATTATTTTGTCATGTTTCATTGTTCACGTCACCAGTTGTGTATGTACATTTGCAGTTGCTGTTTTCAGCTGAATACAAGCTGTATTTGTGGCTGCGCGTATAAACATCGTCTTAATTTGTCTTTTTGGGGTTTTTTGGATTACCATCTGCTGTTTTTAAGATCCTGCTCGGAATAGTGTGTATAATCCTTGTTTCCACTGTTTGTGCTGTACTATGAATGAAGTGCCATTCAGCATCTGTGAAGTATTGCAAAGATCATTCATGAACACTGAGCATTGTTTGAAATGGTGTTTATACACAGCGTTGGAGATATTGGCACATTAGTCTGCAGGGAAAATAAGACCAACATTGTGTCAAAATAAACAGTTTCAGTGATGGTCTGCTTCTAAATTTCTGATTGCACAATGTTAAGTTTCATTTGAGCTTATTATAGAGCAAGTATACAGTAGAACTGGCTCTAACACAAGCTTGCACCAGTACCGGATGCATTTTCCTTTATATAGGGGTGTATAAGTTTAATGTTGAGTGCTAAATGGCTGCAGTGGGTGAGAAGTTGGGGAGACTGGGGTATTTTCAAACTTTTCAGCTGTTGTAAATGGACTATTGTCATTGATTCGGCATCATTAAAGGCCATTACATAAAATGTGGGACAGGCTGCAGCAAGCCCCAAGATCCAAATTTGGAATAACCACTGATACTGCAGACAGTGGATGTATGGATGTTTATCAAGGTATAAACTAGTAGGAGTTCCAAGATCAGTTGCTGTATTCTGTGATAATTTATTGAAGGTCTCTGCAGCACTATAAAAACTCCTTTTGAAAGCTTTGCTTCACTTTCACTATGACAGTCAGATATTGGTTCAAATTGTTTTGGCCCATGGTAACTTATGGCTCATATTTTATGAAACAGTTTTCAATTGACTGTTCTAACCTTTTGGCTTCCTATAAGTACTACAAGTCAACACAGTCTAAAAGCTATAGAATCGCTGGAAAAGTTCACATTTTAACTGAGATTGTTTTGTCAAAAACAGCTCTCTGCATCCTCTTGTTTGCTGTTATGGTATCAAACTAAAGGAAATCTCAGAATTGCAAGGTCACTTGATGCAATTTCCTTTTCAAGGAAAACTTTGCAATAAAAGACGCATATAGTTCTGATTTCATGCTGCAGCAACACCTACATAGCATGTCTAAGGTTAAAATCAAACCCAAAACCAGAAAATTTTTTTTAAGTCCAACTGCAATGCTGATTTTTTTTTTACTAGGAATACTTGCCATTAGTTTTTCCTATTTGAATATTGTGTATAATAAATTGTGATTTTAAAACAAAATTATTTTTTAAAATGTGTGTCTATTTCAGTCCTTTATAAAAAAAAGAACACCTCATCGCATGTCTGAGTGGCTTCATGCCAGTTCTTATCATAGTAAATGTGTTATTTCTCGCCACACTTATTATTCACCACAAATGAGGGACACTTCAAGCCTTGCGGTCTGCCTAAGTCGTGTAAAAACATCAAAATCAAAGCTTTCTCAGTTGTTTTTAATAGTCATACAGTCACATGGTTGTGATTCATGACTCTGACCTCACAGAGTATCAGTCACTGAGCAGAGTTCTGACCTTATAGGCAAAGACTACCTTTTAATAGCAGAAGAAGTCATCAAGTCTAAAGATATTTGAATCATCTGTGTAGAGGCAAAAATGGCTGGAAGACCGAAGCGAGATCTCTAGCTGCCTTTGTGATTTATCACAGTCAGTTTGAAGTGTGTGTCCTCATCTGTAAAGAATTATGAGTTGCAATTTAATTGGAAGGAATTAGTGGACATTCAGCCTTTAATATCCATCAAATTAATCTCTAACTATGTGTCTCTCTTTCCTTTGTTCTCTCTTCAGGACATCCAGAATGGCTTTCAGGATTAACCTTTGCACTTGGTAGAGCTACACCGAAGTTCACATCCGTCTGCACAACCTCTCGTAATCTGGGAATTTCCATAATGTAAATGCAGCTTGTCCTTTTTTTAAAAAAAGAAACCTTCAGCTTTGGGCCATGATCCTTAGAAGATCTTCCAGGACCACTATTTCCACAGTTTGGATTTGAATCCGCTTTTTTGCCGGGGCCACTGGGTGGGTCTGCAGCAGTGGCCATTGGTGGCGGCTGCCGCGGCAGTGGTGGGTGGACCTTGCCGCCTTGGAACACGGGGATAGGTTTAAAATAGCACGCACCACCATGAGGATATCCAGCACCTCTTGTCTCTGTCCCTTCTTGGTCTGCCTCTGCTTCATCCAGAGATGTTATGGAGCGAGCCACCATGTCCCCACCAAAGTGCCCTCCAAGAACCAGACCAAACTGGCCAATGGCGAGACAGAGGTGCACCACAGGCCTAAGCGCGGCTGGATCTGGAACCAGTTCTTTGTTTTAGAAGAGCACATGGGACCAGATGCACAGTATGTGGGGAAGGTAAGGTTTTATTGAACTGTTGTAGCCTGTAAAAATCAGAGAAGGTGCTTTTGAACCGCTTACTTGGCATTTTTCTCCCTCCTCTTGTTTATTGAAAAATGGGTTACAGAGGGAACGCGCTGTTCTGCTGCAGTAGATTGCTATGTCGGCATGATACAACCCCCCCCCCCCCCCTCCCACTTCTGATGTGAAAAATCAGGTCTCATTTGAGACTTTATGTCTGCATATTCTTTTTCTGACATTACTCACGCTTGCCCCTTCCTGCCTGACGGTGTCTAAAACATGTTGTAGTTTCTGTAATTAAGGCGTACCTAACAGCATGTCTGCCCATCTGGGAAGCCAGTAATGCAAGACCATAGCAGGTCTGAAAGTGAGACTCGTCCTCCGTATCAAGCTAAAATATTAAATTTAGTTTGTTTGTGGGAGTTGAAACCAGAAGTGATTTCTTGGTGAGACATTCACCACAAGAAACTGGAAACTATTGAGTTGCTACGATGTCAGTGAGGGTGTTTGGTGTACTTAGAAATTTTTACAAATGTAATTTCACAGTCATTTCAGAGTGATTGATGTCCCTCACGGTAAAACACATACAGTAGTAGTGGGTGTTCTTCCTGCTTGTTCGGGCCATGATGCAGCCCGGTTGTTGGCTGTTGGTGGTGACTTTTCTGTTAGCTCCAGAATAAGCCACAGGGAGCTGGTTAAGTCCTCTGCTTGCAGATTGCCTGCCCTTATCTCCTGAAATGTGAAAATGTGTTTCTCCGCTGCAGTGATCATTATTCCAGGCACTCAGGCACAGCCTAATCCTCAACTGCACTCAGAGAAAGAGAATGAGAGAGGCAGAACGCTTCTCTGACTGCACATATGTCTGTATTTCAGCTACCATTTGATGAGGAAAAGCAAGAAAAAGAGGGATGATATGCTTGGGCAAAGGTTGAAAAAAAAAAAACCCCAAAACAACAGCAAACATTGATTTCCGCTTCAGATGTCTGCTTATTGAATCAACCTAAAGTTTTAATTGCTTGTAACATGGTGAAGCTGATAGACATGTTTACTGTTAAAAACATGTTTTGGTTGCCATTGTTTGATGCATGAAATCATGAAATCGGGCCCTGAGTAGAAGCAACACCAAAAGATGTTTGCAGAATATTCAAAGGGCGGGTTTATTGAGGCCCCAACTGCAAAAAGATGCGCTTACTTTTACATCAAATTACTCCGCCGCTTTGAAGTTGGTTATTGTAAGCTTGGCTGGCTGTTCTGTACTACTATTAGCACTACCTCAAGGGTTCTGTTGTTCCGTATGCTTATTTTGACTGCCTGAATACGTGTGTTTGGTGGCTGCTGCTGATGAAGGCAAAACAAACATAAACAGCTAATCCTGGGTGATAATAAAGCACTGAGAAGAAACATAAACATTATTAAGGAATCAATTTGACATGCATGTTTAAAGTGATGAGGTCTCCAGATGGCAAGCACAAAGAAACATTTAATTATGTGGGTTGGGACTAGTGTGCAGTGTCCTAATGTGTCCAGGAGACAGAATGACCCTTAATTAGACGAAAACAGCAGTGGAGGAGGAGGAGGAGAAGGAGGAGGAGGATTAATGCACTCTGCACGTTCTGTGCTGTATTGTTTTTCTTCTTCTTCTTCTCTTTGCTTGATTAAAAACTCTGGACATTAGCGAGCGGTAAATGAGCAGCTCCACTGCAGGGAATTACCAACAGTCTCTTTGACCGTAATTGGTTCATCAAAAGATGTGAAGTATGAAACAGACACTCCATGATAAGATGAATGGTCATGTGCTTTAAAAAAATAAATCTGTTGTATTGCACTGAAGCAACCATGAAGAGGTTTGAATGGTTGGACATAAAATAAGAGACGTATAACACAATGTGTGACTACAAATTTTTAGCTTTTCTATAAAGAAAGCATACAGAGACTTCTTGGATGAAGTGAAGCGGCCAGTCTGTCAAGAACGTTCTAATCCCTCTGAGGTGTCCCATAATCCCCAGTGACACCTTTCTGGGGGAGCTGACGCATTTGGGAAATGACAGCTTCTTGCATGAGTGAGACGCAAATGTTTGGTAAGGGACAGGGCTTGTCCAGATACTAGACAGGAGACAAGCCATTCTCATGATGGGAGGTGTGAATGCCTTCATGCCAGTCAGCTCAGCGTGGCGCTTTGAAGTAGTCAGACAGGTTACAGATTGGATGGTAATTTTCAGAAGGTGATGCAAATCCCCAACTTCTGTATGGATGTCTGCTGCAGTGAACTGTCTGCTGTCACTTAGTTGATGGGGTACAGCTGTTGGATGGAAAAAAGCAGACCCTTGGCCACAAAACTTCGAGCTATCGCTGGGTATCGGGCTGCTGCTACAATATATACAGTCAATAAAGTGATATTTGACAGAATGGGTGCTTCAGCCGAGACAGGAGGAATCCCCCTCGTCCTATCCTGCATTCATTTGCAGAGCAAAGTGGAACTTCGAAGAACGGTGCCCAAATCTTTTATTCATGCATCTAAAAATGGATTGTGCTATGACAGAATCAGGCGACTGTCTTGTTGTCTATACTTTAAAAGAACAGTAGGAGGAAAGTTGTTTTACATTACATTTTTCCTCACTTGTATGTGCAACAAGTTCCAAATGTACGGTTATTTTTAAGGGAGTGAATGGGAAGCTGATGTCATGGTGCGCTGAGTTTTACGCAGTTGGCTTTACTAAAAATGATGTAAGGATCCAGCTTGTTCCATAGTGGGTTTTGTATAGAGGAACCTTACATGCACTATGCATGAATGTCATGTTTCTATTACATCCTGTCAAACTACCCTCAAAAATCCTGTTTAATGCCTTCCTACTCCACATAACAATAAAAATCGCATGTCCACTGTAAAAAAACAAAACAAAAAACCCCAAAACTTTTAATAAAATAAAAAACAAATTAAAACTTTAAGAATATTAAAACTAGTCGCGCCCATTGCCATTCTATAAAATAGACAAGCAGCTGAATTTATTTGAAAGTGCTATAATTGGTTTACTTAATTTAAAGGCCCTAAAGATGGGGTCAGATTTTGTTTCCCAGTAATGAGATTTCAGCATAAATTAGCAGCGTGATTTGCAAGTCACGCAAAGTGCATTAAAAACAGGAATTTGAGCAGAAGTAGTGTGTCAGGGTCAGTACTTCAGCGTAGCGTATTGATCTATGTTGTTTATCTCCTTCTTCAGCAGCACAATTCAATTTCTCTCATTCCTTTTGTCCCTCGCTTCCCATCTCCATCTCTCCCCTTTTCTCCTAAATGTGACCATTTTCAACAATGTTTTGTCGAAGCCTTACCAACTGAGGCAACAAGGGCAGGTGTAGATAACAGCAGTCCTGACAAGATGGAGCTCTCATTTCAGCATATATCCCTGCATTAAAGGGGAAGTTCGTTATTTTTTTCAATCTGGGCCTATTTTCTAGAATAAAATACATTCATTTACTCACACAGACAGTTTTGGTGCAACTTGAATTCCTTCGGGAGATATTTAGATCCACTCGAGATCAGCGCATGTCCAATATAATGGAAGTGATGGGGCAACCGCGCGCAACCTCTAAATAACGCATTATCTGCCACAAACTCCTTCATTTCACCAATGTTTTGTTACAAAACATTCGTCAGAACCCCCCCCCCCGTGAGCTTGAAGTGGCTTTTTCGTGGTGAGTCGTCCTTATTTACAGACATTTTTTTTTTTTTTTGCGGCATCTTTGATGACATCACTATTATGCGACACCATAACACATAAATGTCTAAAACAAACAGCAGAATAAAACACACAGTAAAAAATTATAAGACATATTGCACCAGGTTGTTGCACTAACATAATTGCACAATTATGCATGGTAATTCAGCGTAACCAAGCAGGGAAAATATATACAGTATTTTTAGACATTTTTTTTTCTTATTATGAATCTATTTTAAATCTTTGGGAAAAAAAAAAAAAAAACTCATTTATGTTCTTATGTGAATCTTTACTCAATTATTTTTGGCCAAAGCCAACACTTGTTATCATGTTTCATAATAACCATCAGGGAGAAACTTACAGAAATGTCTATAAATGTTTACAATGTTTTCCATTATTTAATAAAACTGATTAACTTGGTGTAAAATGAGTAAAAGCTACTCTTTAAACCACATCTTATTACACACCTACCTCCTGCTGTTTATGTTTCTGAAAGCTAGATCTTTTTTCCACTAATGATATTGTACTTATTTCTAATTAAATGGATGCAATTATTGTGAGCTTATGCTTGAACGTTGTCAGAAAATTAAAGAGAAATGTTATTTAATTGTTAATTGCAACAAATGCTTGTCTTATTGGTGTTTTAACTATCCTCAGTGTTTGAAATCATTGCAGAACATATGTTTATATTTAGCAAATATTGTGTGAACACATGGCGTGAGAGTTTTCTCGCTGTGAGGACTAGATGTGATTTCCCTGTTGCATTAAGACATAGTCCTCATTTAGTCTCAAATATCATCAACTAAATCTCACCTACTTTTATCCAGGGAAGATAAGAATTTATTCTAACTTAATTCAAATATTACATACCCAGCTCAAAATATCTAAATACAACAGGTGTGTTAATCACAGAAAGAACCAGCTGGTTGATTTTTAGTTGGAATGCTAAGACATCCTATTTTCTGTCACTCAAGATGTGTTTGCAGCATTAGATACTGACAAGAAGACACACGATTTAATAACATAAAGTAGAGACGTCCGCTATTATCGGCCTACCATTACTGTTGGCCGATATTGGCATTGGCAAGTGTAATATCAGAAATGAACTGTATCAGTTTTAACTTTGTTTTTTTTACTGACAATTAAAACTCGTGGCCATGCATCAATGCAACAACAATATGCCAGCATATTGTTGTAATGCCTGTAAATGATCATAAACATAAAGGAGGATAAACATGTTTTTGAGGATTTGTTCCACTGCACAGACAGTATAGCCAGACGTCCAAAATGAACTCCTCTCACTGAGATAAGGCTATTTTGGGATCTTTGCTCTGAGAGCAGAATATAGTTGACACAAGCCTCTTGTGGCATTAGACTGTAATGTTTAAGCCTTGGTTCATGTCAGTCAGTATTAATTAACATCTGAAAATATGTTAAATTGTAGGACCAGACAAAATATGAAAAAAAAAAAAAAAAAAGTTTGACTTATTGTCCAGAAAACACGGTATGCATTTAACTATTTACAATTTCTGTTCTCGATCAAATAGTCAAAATATGAGAACTACAACCTCACAGTTGTCTGCATAGATTAGTATCAGATGATATCAGATATCCTAAATTAAGAGTTAGACAATATCGGCATATTGGTTATCGGCATTGAACAACACTTAATGTCCCTAATAAAAATGTAGCATATTTTTTTAAAAACTTTTATTTCACTGGTGGATGCATTGTGCTCGACATAAGGACTTGAAATTGACACATTTAATATGTCAGGAGGATAGAGATGTGAACTGAATACATAAATCTAAAAATTAGCACTGATTTGTTAATATTTCTGAAACAATATAAACAATTTAGTAGACAGTTTTCATCAGGATCTCTGATGCCATATTGTGAAAAAAGGCTGAATGGGAATGTATATACAGATCTGACTTTGGCTAAACAATGGTTCCACCCTTTAATTGATTGTTGCATTATTCTTCAACCAAAGAATCCTTATATGTTTGAGGGCTCTTCAATAATTACTCTTTGTTTAGGCAGCATCATCACTACCAGCTCAGCTGATCATCATATTTGGCCATATTATTGGTAAAGTCACAATGCAACCCCTCAAAAGCTGGTAAAAAAAAAAAAAAAAAAAAAAAAAAGAAAAGAATGCTAAGTAGTTAAACACACACTTATCCAAGAATTGCAGAAAATAGTATGTGCTGTCTGTGCAGGCATGCCTAATTTCTAAAGTGCATTCCTCTGTCTTTTGGTGGAAATGTTAAATTTCAGCACCATTTACACACTTGAGACCATTTTCTTTCTCTCCGTGCATGAGCATGAGGTGAAAATTTCCAGAGCTGATCTGCTGACAGTTTTATTTCTGTCTCATACAAATTTGAAATTTTAGCCGGAATGAGAGCCACAGCCTTTAAATTAATGCCAGAGCTGCTTCCATGACTCTAATAATCTCATTACCGTACATCAAGAAGTCAACCATCCTGCTAGGAAGACAACGACTCATTCTGTTTCTCCCTGCAGATGTCAAAATAGAGGACAACTATTAGGGCAGATCTGTGTGATGCGCACCAATGGCATGTCTGTAGTACGCCCCTCATCACCTCCTCTTGATGTATGGTCATTAGGCAGGCGTTCCATCATCAAGGTTTGCTGTGACTGTTACAAATCAATCAAAGAGAAGGGGGTGCTCAGAGGAGTTGATTGGGAGGGAGCATGGCCAAAATGTGGTAATAATCAGACAATCAAACACACCCACATGAAAAGTGATTAAGTCCTCTCGAGTGAAATATAAGAGCCAAGATTTAATCAAAAACAAACCCACCCCCCCTTAGAATATGAACCCAAGACTGATCATCAGTTAGGGAGGACAGTCCTTTCATTTCTCCTTCTCTTCATCCACTAACATCCGCACTGAAGACACAAAAAACGCTTCTCATTCTGACTCTCACCTTCAATAATAAAGCAATGCAATATTAATGAATCTTTTAGAAACCTCACAAAGGAAATGTCACCATATTCATGTAGTGCTTTTCTCACTGCAAGAGTTATGAAATCAGATCAAACAAAGCACAATAAATAAATAAAGCCTTCCCCTCCAGTCATGCATGTCGCTTTTATGGAGTGTATGCTGTAAGCTCATTTAGCTGCCATAAAGTTTCCATAAAACTGAGGATCTATGCAATTCAACTTGATGGACATCCAGTTTGTGAATCGATTAGCAGAAATGTCAACGCAGCCATCAGATTTCTGTCTTATTTATTCAGCTTTTTTTCCTTCATTAGCAAAGTCCGCATTTTGTTTTCCTCTTTTTGTCTTTTCATGCTGTTACTAATGAGTGGACATATCAGTTGTAAAGCAACAAGCACGAAGCAAGCAAGCCATTATGTGCTTCTGTAAATTCTGTTCAGCCAATTCATTACAAAAGCCAATCACCAGTAATGCAGTTCAACAATGCACATGCATTATCAGGATCTGTACGGTGAAAAGGACAAAGCAAGGGGTAAAATATCCGAAGGTCAAGCTGTATTGCAACTAGTATTGTATCTGGATGGCACTCAATAGAGCTTATCTCCAACAGTCTTGTATAACTGTGAGGATTGCGTGGCATATCCTGTTGTCCATGCTTTATTAACGATCACTGGCAGGTTTTTAGTTATTTCCTTGATTGCTAAAAACAAAAGTTGTTTGTTTAAGTTGCTGTCCCTGTCTCAGCCTTTTGGCCGTTTACTGCAGAAGCAGGTGGCCTCTCAGCTCTGTATCTAATCAGCAGGCAAATTTGTTCTGCAGGTATAGTGTGATAGGCATTTTACCCCTACCTAAACTAAGACTGAAGTTTTTGTTGTTGTCTGGGATTATTTGTTTTATTTTGCTAATCCTTTTGTAAATATGCTTTTTGTGAAATGTAGATTGCAATGTAGCTACACTAGTGGACATGAACTTGTGGCTAATAGAATTAGTTGTTATCTATGGTGATTAAGTGATCATCTGATTCACTGAGTACTCTATTGGCAGAAAAGAAAAAAGGGATTTGGCACTGTAATTCAGGGTCTTTTAGGAGGTGAAGTTTCATTGCCTTTATTCATCATAAAAGAAAGGAATCCATAGATAAATCCAAAAGCTATAATTAGTGGCAGAAGTTAAACAGTTTTGATGGAATTTAATAAATGAATTACCTGTATTTGCACTGACGGACATGAGGTCAAACGTGTTTGCTGATGTAAGGAATACTTCTCTGAGAGAATTAACCAAATCTGCTCAACTAGGAAAATGTTAACGGTTTTATTTGTAAATGTCACAAAAGAAGAAGATGATTTTTAATTGTTTAGCAATTAAATTGATGTAGACCAGGGGTCACCAATGCTAATCCTTGAGGCCTACTGTTCTGCAAGTTTTAGATATTTTCTTGCTGCAACATGCCTGATTCCAATAAAAAGGTTAATAAGGAGCTTGTGCAGAACTTGACAACAAGCTGTTGCAGTAACATCTGAAATCTGCATGAAAGTAGCCTTTGAGGACCTAAATCAGTGTAGATTTTTGCCCTTTCACTTGGATACATTTGAGCAGACATGACATAAGTCTAGCACTGTGATCCATCGGAGGCCACTTTTTCAGCTTGACCTAATGCTATTGTTTGTGACTTCTCAGTGAAATAAGCTAATAAGCTAATGCTATGTTTTCTGAGGTTTTTATATATATGTATATATATACTGTTATAATCCCCGAGGGGAAATTAGGGCTCTGCATTTCACCCATCTCTGTACTGTATGTATCAGAGAGCAGTGGGCTGCTTCTTGAGGCGCCCGGGGAGCAGTTGGTGGGGGTTACCTGGGTGGTTCACCTGAGTGGCGTGACGCAGACTTGAACTTGGGTTCTCCACACCAAAGCCCACGACATAACCGCTACCCACTCCCCCATATATATATATATGTATATATAAGCTGTTATTGGTTCGGTGTGCCATCTGCAGTGATGCGGACTCTGCATCGATCTGTCATGGTAAAGAAGGAGCTGAGCCAGAACTCGATTTATCTACGTTTCCACCCTCACCTATGGTCACGAGTTGTGGGTCAAGAACAAAAGAACGCAAGTGCAGGTACAAGCGGCCAAAATGAGTTTCAGCCGCAGGTTGGCCGGGCCCTCCCTCAGGGATAGTCAAAGATACTTTGTTGATACCCGAGAGGGAAATAGGGTGAGAAGCTTTGTCATCTGGGAGGGGTTCAAAGTAGAGCCACTGCTCCTCTGCACTGAGCAGAGCTGGATGAGGCGGCCTGGGCACCTGGTCAGGAGGATGTTTCCTGTTGAGATGTTCTGGGCATATCCCACCGGGACAAGGTCCCCGGGAAGACCCAGGACATGCTGGAGGGACTATGTCTCCTGGCTGGCCTGGGAACACCTTGGTATTCAGCCTGCCTCGCTAGTCAGCTGAAAAATCTGTTAGTGTGTCTGGGGATCTCCACGTGTGTTACAGAAACCAACTCGACGTGACCTCAGTCGTAGTCAATGAAACATGTTTGAAAACTAGAGCCAACTACGCCCGACTGGGAGCTGCGCGGCAGAACTGCTGCAGTCGCATGTGCAAAGAACTGCGTGGATTTCCTACTGAAACCCAGCGTACGATCAAATCCTGACAATGTCATGTGTACAATCATTTTCAGATGCAATCTATGCATATGCATGGATCTAAGTAGGTAAATTTCCTTTGAACATCCCAGTAAACGTGGAATAGAGCGAACATGTTGGAGTACTACCTGCACCGGGGATTCTCCTCTCTGCAAGATCAGAAAGACAAAATATGACTATGGAAGCAAAGAAAAATAAAGAATTTAACTGAGAACCAACTTGAAACTGTTTATGGGCAAAAAATGTGTTCTACTCCGGCAATACATGCAAACAGAGGAGAGGTGGTGAGCTGAGTGTGTGACGTGCTGCTGTGGAGTCAGACTCTGATGGCTCCCAAGGTTATTACATATTTGTGAAACATATTTGTTTAGAGCCTACAGCAGCTTCCTCACAGCCCCATGTCACTTTAAATATTGTATCTATTACCCCGGCTTTACACCTGGTCCGTGACGTGAGCGCAGCGCAGTGGTGCGCCATGCGCACCGGATCGCACCCATGTCGTCAATAGTTTGAAACATATCAATCGCGCCGCAGCGCGTGAGCGGTCCGTCGTTGCTCCAGCATGTGCGCTAAAGATACGCTCCAGCACTATTTTTGATGGAGCACGCACTGATTTCAGTAGTTCAGATTGGACCAGACAGGAAATCAGACACAGATTCAATGTAAAACTTCCGGTAACTTCCTAAATAAAAGCCACTGTCCACCGTGATTTCACGGATCAAACAAGAGCTGGTGCACTCGCAGGTGCGCTCGCAGGAGCACAGTGAACGGTGTAAATGCTTGCACCGTGCAGGTCGCAGCAAAGCCGTTGCGCTGCGCTCACGGACCAGGTGTAAAGCCGAGGTTAGCCGACATAATTTATCATTCTAACAGCCAAGTGCACACGCCACAGCCTTTGGGAATTAGTGTTGCACGGATTGATGCGCATATTTCAGTAATCTTGCCTGTCCCGACCCACAGCTATTAAATACACTCCGTGGCGATGCCATACTATTTTTTCCTGTAGATGCACAGGGGTCCTGACCACATCACTTATGGCAGCAAACAGATTACCACAACAAAATGGAGACGAGAATCTGGAAGATGATTTGTGCATCTTCTTCTTTTCTGTATAATGGCAGTTGGCACCCAAGGAGTCTGTGATTTCCACCACCTCAGTTGGATTGAACGATCTTGTAGTTTGGAATCCCGAGGAGGAGACAGTCGTTAAAATTGTTATCCCCAATCTTGGATGATTCAATGGAATCTAGTCGGTTAGTATGAGTCAGTCTTTTCAAAATCAGCAACAACAGTGAGAGTTGTGTAGTGTGTCCCCAGCATTAGTTAGCTGCCCCTGCAACCCGATACTGAATAAGCAAAAAGAAGACTGTAACAGTTTCAAAGAAATGGGTATAACTGGGAGCAGATATGACTCTAATTCAGACAAAAGCCCCTCTCAGACTTGCACTGTTAAGTGGTTATATTGCAGACTGTCCTTTATAACGCTTGCATTCAGACATGTGTACCGGTCCTTTACTTCGGAGATGTAGCAGACATGTACCGGCTGGAACCCATGTCACAAGAGCGGAAATGTTGCGGTACGCCGTTTTGGCTGAACGCACAAGAAAATGTCCCGGACAGAGTTGAAGGGAGAGTCGGGCTGTGCTGACTTTTCTGTGGGCAACATTTCCTGATGTCTGAACGTGCCTGGGACGCGATAAGTCCGCAAGGAAGCGTCGTGTTTGAAAAGACGAGTCTGTTTAAGGAGCGGATGGACTTTACCGCTCATGTTCCGCAATGCAAGTCTGAAAGTGGCTTTGAAATAATATTTGAAAAAATGTTTACTGGAGATGGGGGGGTTTAACAGTGACACAGAATTTTTTGAACATGTGTAAATATGAAGCAATATTCAAACATCCAGTTGTTTTTATTGATTAGTGTCACTTTTCCTCTCCATTTTAATTGTTCTTAATTTTCAACCTGTCAGTCAGTATTAGCTCCAACAAACTGAATGGTTTGCTATTTATTTGGATCTTAAATGCCAGCTTTAAATTCATTTATTGCATTATGTAGCAATATGAAAATGGGTAAAATTACTGTTTGTTGTTGCAGTAATGATGTTCTAGTGGTGGATTTCTGTCAGGTTTGTTTTCTTCTTCAAATCTTTTTCCTTTTCATAATTGACTTAGACACCTGACAAGCAGTAGCAGAGTTAAACTGCTTGGCTGTGAGTACTAATTATCTTGCGATCACAAACAATTTAAGACTACTCCAAACAATGCACATACAGAGCCCTAGCACAAAAACACAAGCTTGTTGACAAACAAAAGTATAGATACACTTTGATTAGGGTTGGTATGTGATGAAATTTGCACTGCTGTTCATTTTGAGCATGGTGTGTCTGAGGCATACAGCCTTAGGATCTCAGATGCTGCTGATTAAGTCTTCAGAATTGCATTTCCAGCTGCCATCCACATGCCAGTCATCTATTCCACTAGTCTTTAATAAAGTCACCCACAGAGGCTGGGAGATAAACGCAATCCCTTGTTTTGATGCCCTGTGGATGAAATGGATTTCTTCCAGTCTTTGTGGAGAGATGACAAAACAACAAGGTTGCAGAGGTTATATATCACCTTCATCATAAAACCTCTGGCTTCTCTGATCAGCCTGAATGAAAGACTCTCATACATTTCCATTTATTATTTACTGCATGGCTTCGGCAGTGCAGCCATGCCCCCCCCCCCTTGCCTCAATATTCCTTCTTCCACCATACCACAATACACATAAAGGACCTATCAGACCTGTTCTCTGCTGTGGTTTAACGAAATAGATGCTTATTGCAAGAAGGCTGGATGTCGTGAATTTTTCTGTATGATCAAATTAATGAAGTATAAATTATATATCCCCACACAGCAAGTTGACTGCAGTGGCAGCACCATCTGTAGAAGAATTGAGGTTTTTTTTTTCATTTTAGGAATTGTTTGATGGAAAATTGCCACAAGCCTGTGACTTTTTTTTTTTTTTTTTCATTTTAGGAATTGTTGGACAGAAAATTGCCACAGGCCTCTGACCTTTTCTTTTTTTTGACAATGGTAAAAGGATACCTGTGAAATGTAATTGGCACCTCAACAATGGTGAGGGACTGAAAGAGGGCAACAAGTGAAAGGTTTTCAGTCCCAGATTCAATCTAGCGAACTGCTCATCATGAATAATTTGACTATCATACTTTTCATTAAAATGCAGTGAAAGTAAATATAAATTCAAATTGCTCTCTATAACTGTGAAGCTTTTTTTTTTTTTTTTTTTTTTTGGCAATTTAAAAATCACAATGGTCAGAAATCATTTTATAAGCTCCCAGCAGCCACTTTACGGTGAAATTTGGGGCAAAAAGTTTGCAAAGTCCATGCTTACAAGTTTTGTGCCTGTAAAAGTATGGTACATTGACTAAGCCACCATGGCTTAGTCAATGTAGGGTTAAAGCTGCTTATTTTGTCCCAAAATAAGCAGCATCTTCTACACCTGCTCTCTGTTGTGGTTTGAGAGGGGTGGGACTTGGTGACAGAGCGTGCCTGGGTCTGTGTTTGTGATTGGTTAGGAGGAAGTAATGACTGTCGTACTAATGAGGTACATGATGGGCTTTAATGAAAAAGGAAGAAAAAAACTGTTTTTTTTTTTCCACTGAACGTTTTATCAAGATCATTTTTTTGCTTTCCCACACAAGTCTATAGATCAATATTGATACTGAATTGTTGCCCAGCCCTTAGCTAAACCATATGGGTGCAGCTTTTCCCTCTTTGGTTGTGTAAGATTGGAATGATAAGACAAAGGTGGCTTTCTTAATGCTCCTTGAAGGTTCCTCAGCTTCATGTATTTTTTAAAATGGTGAGTCACACATTTGCACTGCTGGATTTCTGATTTAAAATTTATGCTTACTCACAATATGCTGTAAAATTCACAGAGGCTGAAAGGATTATTTACCTTCCTACCCCAGAGTTCGGTAGACATTTGAGTACAACTTACAGTTTATGGCTCTGTGAGGAAAATACTTGATATTTGGCCCAGTGGCCCAGTCCTTTGCAGGCAACTGGACAGGACTGTGTCAAATCACAAAATCAGTTACGTGTCAAGCTTCTGGTAACAGTGAAGAGAAACTCCCTTTTACAAAGCAGAACTTGTGTGCTATTAATCATAATTTCAGCACTAATTGTTTAAAACAGCTTGTCTGATTAAAAATGCACTATATGTACCTTATGTTTCAAGCTGGGAATGTCTATGCCATGATGGAGTTTAGCAAACCTTCAGGGTGAAGACCACCATGTTGAAAACACCTTGAATTATTAAAGCAGTCCTCTGTCTTGATTTAAAGTATGTTCATGTTCATGTTCATTATAATGGCAAAAAATCATTCCCTGAGATGAGGCAGTAACTTTCAGGTCTCTTAAGTTGAAAAGAACCAGGAAGTATTATTTAAAAAGGGACGGGGAGTGGATAAAACTCCTCACAGTTTGGAGTCTGTGAGGTCCTGTGAATATTACAGCTGACCAATGCTGACCAATAACAGATAAACGGTGAGACAAAACCGTCGATTAGCAGCTAGACATCATCTTTCTGAACATCCATCTTCTTTCTTAAACTCACCTCTACAGCTGAGGCTCAATTCTCCCGGCCAGCACCTTCTTGATCGCCACCAGAGATGTCCTTTCTCCGGACTGACTCGCTGACGGCAGGGACATGGAAACGTTAGCTTAGCTTTAGCTTAGCTTAGCTTTAATCAGCGCTGCTGCTTTCTACCAGGTTTCGGTGTTTGTTTCTCACTGTTCCTCTCAACATCAAGAGCTCAAAGCCGGAAGCAGGACTCATAAACGCCCATACACGTGATCCGTGGTATAAAAAAACCCAAAAAACTTTTTGCGTCCCATTGCGGTGGCAATGACTCACGAACCGGGAAGAGATGACACACTCCGCCCGCAAGGTGCAGGACTGCCGCTGCATCAGACACTGTGTTTTCTCCGCTGCCTTTTCAGCACCAAATCCTGGGAAAAGCGAGGATTTCGGACCGCAGAGTCCCTCCAGACTGAGCTCAAATTTGGCTTCCAGGACGTCTTTTCCTCCTCCCAGGATGGTTGATATTGACTCCTCGGTTATTTTCAGCGGCTCGCTCGACTTTTCTCTACATTTGGTCTCCAAAAATCTGTAAAAGTGCTTTGTATGAGCCGTGAGATGGTGTTGCTGTTAGCAGAGACATCTGTGGACAGAGTCAAAGGGAAAATGTCCTGCTGCTGTGTTTTGTTGAGGTGTAACGGAGCAGGTTGTTGGTGGAAGTAAACACGGACGCGGCCGGTGTTCGGTGGATATTCATGCCCCAGGTGATCCGCTGGAGCGGAGTCCTTCTCCTCTTAATGGATATTTATCAGCAACTGTCGCTTAAACACACTGAAAACCTCAACAAATACATAATAATGGTTGCTAAAATATAATGAAATTAATCAGATAAACAGGAACAGATTTTTTAAACGGTGTAAAGACAGAAGGTCTAAATGTGTAACACCAAGCATCTTGTACACATGATCGCAAAATGAAAACTAATCGAGAGGTGACTTAGAAAATAATTTTTTTCAATGTTATTTTCCACATTTCATGTCTCTACATATATATGTGGCCTTCAGCATTAAAGCTGTGATGAATGTCGTATTCAGAGTCGCCTCCTCCTGCTGTGATCCATGTTTCTTATCAGTAGAGTCGGGAGCGTTTGCCTACCCCTACGTCACTTCTGGTCTGTTGCTGGGGGCGCTGTTTCACACGGAGTGGCAGGAAAGCCCCGTCGGGCTAGTATTTGTACATTTTTGCATTGGCAATGTTCAGTGTGGACCTGATACACTACAAGGGCTTCTACATATGTTTAAAATGTAACATGCACTTTATCTGTTTCCTGTTTAATCACACGTTGCTACACGCTCAGCTTCAGCAGCCGGATACTCCTGCACTTCCATTCTACAATGTTTGTGTACTGACCAGCAACCTGTTGACACTTTTATCACCCATAGATTTCGGGATGCAGTAGTCACCACATGCATCATTGGTTCACATTTTGCGGTGCATGATTTATTGACTCTTGCGAGGGAAGTCAATGGCTAAATTAGCAGTCTGACTGGAGGCAAAATTACATTTATGAGGTGGAGCAGAGCGCTGCTGCACAGAAGTGGATATATGCTTGTTGTAGAAGTGGAAGTGGTCTGTTGTTAAGTAATAACTCCAATTCACTGCCTTTAAATCATGAATTTATTGGTTAGAATTGATTATCTAACTTCAGCCAGCAGTGGAACCCAATATTTTTAAATGTCTGGCTCTAAATTCAAAGACAGCTGGCAGACATGGGCAACCCTATGTCAACAAAGTAATGCACTCCACCTGCACTGCCATTAATATGCAAATTGGTGTCATTTTTTTTTTTCTTTACATTTTGGTAGTTGTGTCTCACATCAATACAATCTAGCAACTGATTACCTATCGTATTCAACAGGATCTTGCACTCCTTATCTAATTACAAACCTGATATTTACAACAAAAAGGATAGTCCAGACTCAAGAGTCAGGTCTGCAATCAAAAGCGTCTCTCTAATTGGAAATTTATGTGCTGGTTCAGGTTTTGATTAGATGTGACCTGTTCACTGTCTGAGATGTTAGATATATGCTGTCTGTGTATATACGACTACCACAGATTACTATTAGTTAATTAGTTTGCGTTCTCATTTACCCAGCTTGTTTCTTGCATGCACTGTTTTTATGATGACATGGAGATGAATTGGAAGAATGGGGATATTGTTATTAATATACACCAGACTAACACAGAAAAAAAAAAGTGTATCAAGGCTCGGTCAATACCAGGTGAAGTCTTTAATGCTCCCTGTACATTAGATAGCAGCCCATAATGACAAATGGCCCCTATACTGTATATAGGTTACTGTGAAAGTAGACCATCTTCTTCTCAGCTCTTGTGTAACTGTGCCCCAATTTTGATATTGTTCAACTGTTTACAAAAAAACCCTCCGAAACATAGAAGCTAAGTGCCCACTTATTAAAATTAAGCTCAAATGACAGACTGTTACAAAAACTACAAAAAACAAGACACAACAAACAAGACCATTCCCTGGTTTATTAATCTAATTTATATCCGAACCTCTATGAATCTCTCTATCTGATATTTTGTGTGTTATGTTCCATTAGTTTTAAGTGCTTTTGTCTGCTGTATAACAACAGCATGCAAATGTTTCTTTGAAAATTTCATTGCTTCAGTATGCATCCCAGGAAATGGGTCTATTTGCTGCTAATTTACAATATGCACTGGCCTGCTGTGGAGTATTTCACATCTGTGCTGGCTGGTTTTTGTTTTTTTTTGTTGTTTTTTTTTCCTCTCAATGTGATGGAACAGAGTAAAACTACCATATTGAGACTTTTCTTATCTCATCTATGGCTTATGTTGCTGTCTTCATGCAAATACCTTTGCAAATGTCACACCAGTTGTGTTAACTCAGCAAATGAGTCAGCTTTGGTTATATGACATTTATTGCTTCAAATTTGAAGCCATTTAATTGAGATGTGATAAATCAGTTTCATTGAGAACACGCCATCTGGAATTACTTTGGTTCTTTTCATCCTTTCTGTAATTTTCACTTCTTCTCTTTATCTTGACACTTGGCAAACATTTTTAGACTATATTTCCATACTGGCTATGATTTATTCATTAAATAGAAGTATATGCATCTTAGGTCCTCCAAAGGTTTGGATAAATCTAGTTTGATACTAGACTACGGTGTGCTTTGGAATTCAAAGGTGCGTTCACATCTCACATGTTTGCATCTGCAAAGATGAAATTCAAAAATACCTCCAGTGCCATTAGTATGTGATCCACAGCAACATGGATTTTTCTGTTTTGTTCAATAGTGACATTTCCCATTGGAAGAAAAGCAGACAAATAAAAAAAAGAGCTTGTCTTGATGTTTTATTCATGAGAAGAAATGAAATTGTTTAAATGATGACATCACCACAGAGCCCTGCTTTTCGAAATTCAGTTGCATTGTAAAATACATTTATTGAGTTTAAAAACTTCAGACCAGCTGAGTTGCTGCACGAAAGTCTTAATCCTCTTGGTATCAATTATGGCTGAACCAATGATTTGGTTTCCCCTATTCCTCTGAGTGCTGGTGAGAAAAAAAAAGGCAACGCTCTTCCATCTTTAACCGTCTTGTAAGGATTTCCTCCAAACCTTTAATCTTTGAAGATGCATTTCTTCAGGGATGTTTGGGCATAGTTAAGCTTGAGAAAAGGATACTGAATAATGTGATCTCAGAGCTAGATGTTGGAGCTTTCTGAAGGGGAGGGCTGTGTTGAGACCACCATGCTGTGAAGTTATGCTGAGAGCTTACTTGTATGCAAAGTAAAGATGGTAGATGTCGATCATACCTTATTGTAATGCAGACCAGGCTTATATCTTAATTCAAAGCGGAGCTGGATTTTTTTTTTTTTTTTATCTTTTAAGGGTATTTTTTTCTTTTTTTTTTTTATAAATAGGATGTATTATTAATTATTTATAGGGATGTGGATGACTAATCATCTTGTTGAAGGCACATAAAGTCTGTGAATTCTCTGTAATAGTTAGTGTGAGCAGCTGTTTGTCCTTCTGTGTTGGCCCTGAAATAGACTGACAACCCGTCCAGGGTGTACCCTGGCCCTCACCTGCTAGTTGCTGGGATAGCTTGCATCCCCCAATTAGCCTGGCACACCAGCCTGACTAACACCATGTATGAGATACATGGCAAGTCAGTCTGGGATCCTTCCATAGGCAAGGACTCCCCATGAACAAAAAGCTGTCCACCCCAATGGCCACCCCTGTTAAAATTATATTTTTTTCATTTATGTCAATTTCTACAGTATGTACTATTAACACGGCACACCATGCTTTCCTTATATTTAAATGTCAAAATCTTTATAAACTAATAAAAATAAAATAAATAAAAAATATATTACACTAGACCTAGCCATTGCCCTTTTACCATAGTCCCCCGTAGGCCTGTCACTCCGTTTCTTATGCAAATTCATCCATGAAGGTGCCACCCAGAACTGCCCCAACCAGTTTCTAATGCCCCTTTCACATTAGCACCTACTTAGCCCGGCCCTCATTGGGCCGACACCACACTACCCCCAATTACTTTGTTCACATTGCAATTAAGGCCATCTTCAGCTCTGGTTTTCATTGTGAGTGAGGTCATCACAGTAAAGTTTTGTGAGGTCATTTGTTTGCAACACCAATGATATGGGACATACACACACTGAACTGCCTATTACATGCAAAAAAAAAAAAAAAAAAACTCTTGGCCACTCTTGAAATAGGTTAAAAAAAATGTTTTTCTTTGTTTGTTTGTTTGTTTGTTTGTTTTCTTGCTTGTAATAAGCAAAAAAAATCTGCCAGTGGAACAAGTGAAATTTTCTTAAAATATTTCTTGAAATAAGATGCATTTGTCTTAAAACAAGTTCCTATATCTCACTGAAACATGTCTCTTTAGGTGATTATGTCTTATTTTGAGTGTGATGAGAAATTTTGATCAGAAATTAGAAAAACGTACTTGGTAAGATTGGAGTTTTTGCAGTGTATCGTTGAAATTAAGGAAGCTTGCTGCAGATAATGCCTTATATAGAGGCCCATTCATTCTGCCCCCTCCACTGCCATTATATGGATATACACAGATCTACAACTAATCTAAATAGCGTCCAAAGGAGTCAGCGTGATGCAGAAATGTTACTGGTGAGTAAATGGGCGTATAAATTCCAGAAATAAGATCCAGGTTGAAAGAAACAAAAGTTATCCTTTAATAACCCTTGCCCACCCTGTGGCCACCCCTAAAAAAAATCTCTGCAGGCACCCCTGTCTGTTGGAGACTGATTTCCATTTTGAGATGAGAGGCGGGACTAACGGGGACAGATTGAATCAGAGAGAACCAATCAGGAAGTGAAATGAAACATCTTTTTGTAAGAGGATAGCTCTCAGAGCAGCAAGTTGTTGTGGGTTTATGGACGTGTGCAGCTCATTAAGACATCAGAAAGGGCATCGTTATATCGTCGCTCCTTTGCATCCGCCATTCTGACTGTTTATGGTTAGAGAACCAAGTCGCTGATAAAGACGTATCGTAAAGTCCCGCCACCTGCGCTGTGATTGGTTGGTCAATTTTTTACCGGAGTGGAAACTTCCCAATGGAGGGAACCAAAACTGAATTGTTGTGTATCTCATACATGGCATTGGTTAGGTTGGTGTGCCAGGCTAGCCCCCAATGACCCTGAATTAGACAAAGCAGCATGGAAAATGAATGACTGAATGAATATCTCAGAACTAGGTTAAAAGAATGGCTTTGCCCCTTTAGAGCAAAATAAAGAGGGGGAGAGAGAGGGTCACATGGTCTGATATAGTGCAAATTAGATTTGGATGGGTGGTCAGAAAAGAGAAAGTTGGCAGGGAGAATCTGCCTTTTTAGTGGTGAACATCCAGGTTTTGCTTCGTCAATAAATCAATTTTAATTGGCTTGACTGGTCGACTTAAAAAGTCACTCAAAACGCTGTAGTAAAAGCAAAGTGAGGGGAGTTAACTCCTGAGCTAGCTACAGCTTCAGCCAAGGAGCTACTCAGGAAAGTAACAGACCAGAGAAGCATGGTTACTAAGCCCCCACAAAAACAATGGACTTCAGGAGCATAAAAACTACACCAAAAGATGATTAAAAAATAGTGTTGTTGTTGCTAAATAATTCTGTGAATGCAGTGTTTCCCCTGCAATTGAAGCTGTCCTATAGAGAGAGGCTACAACCTTTTGATGCAGCAAGACCAGGTTCAATCTCAGCGTCTCTTTGACCCACTTCTTCATCTACCGACTGCACAAGGACAGTAGAGCCATATATATATATATATATATATATATATATACTGTATATCTATTTTCCATTTAAGTTTTTTTTTTTTTTTATAAACAGATGCAAAATAAAAATGACAAAAAAAAAGAAAGAAAACAAACAATAAAAATAAAAAGAAACAAGAACTATGCTACCGTTAATGGCATAATCATGGGATCAGTGGATCTTGATTTCTGATAAATGACAAGAAATGACAGGAATTTTGTTGACTTAACTTGGTCACTGTGTACTTTAGAAAGGAATTTCTCAGAGGCAACTATCTCAATTATCAATTTTGGGTCAATGAGGGTCTATGACCTTCCAGATCCACAGAATTAATCTGGCAGCCACATAAACACAACCACTGAAAATCTAAATGTTTTTTTTTTTTACAAGCAGAAGGCATGTGAGACTTGTCCTACAGCAAGCATAACTGCTGCAGATAGTTAAACCAGTCCAGTTTTCCAGCTTTTTGATAATCTCCACCCACAATGGTAACACCAAAGGATATCACCAGAAACAAAGAAGATACGTCCTAACCTCTAAACCACATTCCCAACAAATATTACTCTGTAGAAATCCTGCTTTAAAAAATTTTGATGGTTTAAAAAAAAGAAAAGACAAAAAAAAACACGTGTTGAATGCATACTGTATGTTATATAAATTGCGTTTCACATGTAATTTACAATTTCCCTGCGGGGGTGAAGTAATTCCATTACATTATTATTTACGTCACCGCTAACTGACTAATCAATTTTAACTGGCCTGACAAGTCGACTTCCAACATCACTCAAAAACCCCCCATCTCTAATTCTTAAAAGTCACACAGTTGTGTGAAATGTTCATCACAATTTTAAATTTAGAAGAGACTCATTTTTACTCTCCTTTTACTCCAAGATTTTTAGTTAATCTGACTTTTAAGATGATGAAGCCAGATTGTTTTTGGGTTATGGCAGTCAATGAACTAATCAGTTACTAATCCTAAAACATTTCTCTTGCAGCTATTTTATAGGAGTGCACTTTTACATTCTTATACATTTTCCAGCTGAATTTTGAAACCGTGAAACAAATCTACCATGAGAAGATGTTTTGGCAGCATCTATTTCCTGCATTCTAACACCCTCTGTCTGGTTTTCCTTGCAGCTTCACTCAAACTCGGATAAAGGCGATGGATCTGTCAGGTACATTCTGAGCGGAGAGGGAGCTGGGACTATATTTATCATCGATGAAGTGACAGGAGATATTCATGCCACCAAGAGCCTGGATCGGGAAAGGAAAACACATTATGTCTTGCATGCACAAGCCTTGGACCGCTACACAGAGGAGGCCCTGGAACCAAAGTCGGAATTCATCATCAAAGTACAAGACATCAATGACAATGCACCTACATTTCCAGATGGACCCTTTGTAGCTACGGTGCCTGAGATGTCTGAAATGGGTAAGTGGTGCTATTATTAACTGACTCATCTGGACCTTCAAATTATTCCTCCACACCACCAATGATGGTGAACTCTTCTATGAACAGTTTTAAAAAGAAGAAAGAAAAAATAAAATGTCTAAACTTCAAAGTTTATTTGTAGCTTTTCAAATTTTCTCCAAAAGAATAAATCTTTTTTTTCCGGTGAAAAGAATAAATATCATTGGACGACCCTTGTTTTCACCCTTGTTGTACGTTGCGTTTCAAATTATTCGCAACCAAACGCTGTAGAAGAACTGCGATCAAACATTTACTAGCCTGCGCAGCATTACAGTTTGTCTTCTCTGTGATAATGTTCTCCAGTATGTTTGATCTTCTGTAAGCCAGCCCAGTCCTCTTTTTCATCTTTTTTTTTCTGGTTGCTGTGAGTGTTTCCCTCCCGGGTGGGCAGGTCTTTAGAAAGCACTCAATAGTGCCTCCACAGCAATCCCCGCCATCGAGACTATGGACTCTTCCGCATCATGCAGGAAAGTAAAGCCTCTACCCACCTCCACTGAGACTGCTACTCCTTGCATGCCCAGCATCATGTGGCGAACATCTATGTTTTATTTCTTTGTTCCCCAGTTCTTTTTTTAGCTGGGATGAACAAAAGCCACCCTTTTTTTCAGTCCAGCGGATTCTGCCTCTCGGCACCATAGCTCTAATATTTCAAAAGGATATGGAGGTTGTCCAAACGGTGGCCAAACTGCTGTCAGGGTGATTTTGCTTCAAATATACTAGATAGTAGTATTATGGCTCTGACAGTGTGCTGCACACATCCCATTTATTTCTGTCTGTATGTAATAACCTCCTAAAAAGAATTTAAGGAAAAAGAACAACTTCTTCAGGTCAGTGCAAGAAGAGGATGCAAAACATTGATAAAGCATGTGACACACCTATAGGAACCCTCCTCATAAACACTCAATATATCTCTGGTTGCAATCCAGATGTGCACCTTTGCTTATGATTGTGATAATTTATAACACAGTTATCTAAAGTACATGCTGAATGTTTAAGGTAGATGAATATGACGCCTACGGCTAGAGTGAAATATACATATTTAAGCAAAAGTAAGTGATTTTAAATATTAAAAATGTATCTTTACATGAATGCATACCAGGGAAAATACCATTTCAAGGCTTGTCTCTGAATTAGCATCTTTGGTTGAGTTCGAACAACACTTTTTTAAAAGTTGTGCTGCAAACTTCATCAACAGTTGCACGAAAAGAATCAATCACAATTGACGACTCGAGGGATGAAATCAAGCCCTGTGAAAGGGAAAATAATTAGGCTTTTTCTTTTTCTATTTTCTTTCCTCCCGCTCCGTCTTTTGCTCATGTCCATTAAAGTAATTCCTCTTTGGTTGGGCATCTGCAGCATCAAATCGGCTGTAACAATCAACTGTCCTCACACTCCAGAGCACTAATCCCCCCACTTTTGTCAATACTGGGGCTCCCAAGTGTAGAAAGAGGCCGTCTTCGAGTGTGGTCGCTAATTGGTTGTGATGTTCTTTTTCCTGTCTTAATTGATTAGCTTGGTACATGCCAGGTAGCTCAATGGCTTCATCCCTGCTACTCATTGGTATAATTATATTTTAAGAATGCTACATGAGATGCTTTATGTCTCTAAAGGTAGGAATGCATAGCACATTTTCTTTTTAATTATCCCAGTTTTAACTATCACAGAGATCAGCATTTCTTTAGATCATGAATGAAGATTAAACTTATTTTGTGGCAGTTGTGTAGAGCAGAATTGCTCAAAGTAAAATTTTGAGGTCCTTCTTTACACAATGAAAAGTGATGGGTTTCAGAGAAAGGCTACCATCAGTCACTTCATACAAATGAATTGAAACAATTAACATACATTTGTTTTTTATTCAAAATTTCATTCATACTTCCATGACTAATGGCAGACTTAAGGTCTTTACACACCTACTCTGAACATTTTGTCCAGATAATTCACACATTTTTAATCTAGTCAATATGAACGTTTACATCCGTGAAAAAAGGCAGCCCTGCCTCTCATCTAGTTTTTACACTCTGCATGTTGTATTCATGTTCACTTAATGTGAAAACTGTTTATTTATCTCTTTTGTGAGTTTTTCTAGAATAGGGATGGCATTTTGTACTTTTCTTGGTACCCACCGAACTCTATCGGTACTACCAAGCACTGATTCACGTAAGATCAAACGGTACCATTTTTTTGGTACTTAAAAGTGTCCTTTTTACTATGAGAGAGTGGAAGAGTTGGTGATTTCTATACCAGACGTGAACGTCACATTGCACGCATGACTGTTGCTGTGGCCTCCGTGTTCAGTCAGATTAAGCAGCTGTTTGAAAGTGTTTTTCTGGCTCCACTTTTCTAAAACATTAAGCTTGCTGCAATATTTGAGATGCAAAATCCAAGTAAAAAGATGGGAATACGTCTAATCTGAGGAAGCAGCTAATTAAACACAATATTCTTCTCAAAGTTCTGTTCCCGACGCGTCGTCTGCAGCCCGCAGAGGAGAGGGAGAATTCAGTCAGCGCCTCCGCAGCAGGACAGATCTAATCAGGGGGCAGATAATAACCAGTGGGGGTTCACAAACTGCTGTTCAAGAACTCAATATGATGTAAATGCTTACTGAGTTTGGCATCAACCAACTCAGTAAACCAGTTTGGGGGCCGACGTGCAGTTCACGTCTCTCCCTCCCTCCTTCGCATCCCACATCTGATTAAACTCCTCGTTACTGCGAAGATTCCTCACATGAGCTGTTGCACCAGCCACAATTTTAATTTGTCATCTAGTCTGTGTCTCTCTCTGAGAAAGCTTGTTTGGTTAATCCAGCACGCCAAAAAGTGTGTGCTCCAAGTTAGAAAGCTGGGTTGGTCGTTCCAGCAGGGGGCTCACACCCTCCATCCTACCTCTGCAGAAAATGATGCGACAAAATCAGTTTAGTGTCAGAGAACATTGCATCTTTTTTTCTTATTTTTCTATATCATTTAGTTTCCCTCTGTGTACCAGATGGCTCCAACACCATATAAAATTAAAAACAGCTGAATTTTGCTTTGATATGTAAAAATTGTGTGTTGAGAATGAGAAATACTGGTAAATCTGTTATTCCCATATAAACATAACCAAAAGTACAGAAAACTTGTACCGTTGAGTAGGCCTACCAGTACCGATTCCCAGGTTTTGGAAGTTGGTAACGTATTTATTCAGATGGGAATGGCATCCATCTCTAGTCTAGAATCTTCATAATTTCTTCACAATTTTGCACTGGACTTGGTTTGAACAGACAAAGATGTTAATATTTCTCCTCCAAATTATTCACATTTTCATCAGTACCGGTGTGAAAAGGCCTTTATTCTCTGTAATGACATATTCTTTACCATCAGGACCTCTCTGTACTTCTTGAAGTCTCAACAAACACTGGCCCTCATTCATCAAACGATCGTACAATGAAAATATGTGCGTACGACCATTTCCACGCAAGACTCAGCATTTATCAAGTTGGACGTGATCGTAGTATATGATCAGATCTCTCGACAACTCTGAGTTCGTGTACGCAAGTTTGAGTCAGTGATGGTTTGCAGCGCAGCACAGCAGAACATGAGAATATTTAATAATCAAACCGCAAACAGTCATTTCATCATAAGTATTCATATATCCAGCACTGAGAATGAACCCATTTGCAAAGAAAAAATAGAAAGAAAAAAAAAATGTAGAATGAAATCCCAAAATTAAAAAAAAAAATATCTGTAACTGAATTTTATTCCTCCATTTATCTCAAATAATTATTAGAATCACTAACATGTTATAGTTCTAGGAAACAAGTGTTTTGCACTCTTCGTGCATCTCCTCACCCCGCTGATGAACCTGCCACAGAGCAGTAGTGCAGGTTGGCCTGCATCAGTACGCACACGTGCACGTGCCAAGGTGGCATGCTGCTTCGGGCTGCAGGATTGCAGGTGGATAGGTGTCGGCTCCCTAACAGCACCTCTTTTTTCTTTCCCACCTCCCAAATGAGGAATTCTGTCTTGATCCCCCCCAAAAGTTTCTTTTTTGGTAGAATCTCTCCTCTCCATGGCTTAACCTCACTGGGCGAAGCCTCAGAACAATGCATATTTAAGGGTGTAACCATTGGTGTGACATTTAAAGGAATAGTACACCCACTGAATGATGTAACTTCATTTTCTTACCCTCATGGTGAGCAAGACTCTGGAGCACTTTTTTAATATCTCAAATGCAGCCGGAGATCAGGAAGGCTTCTCGTTTTCCCCCAACTTTCATATAATGGAGTTTGATTGTGCCCGAGCCAAAAAGGTTCATAAAAGTCCACAAAAACTTGTCAATATTCCTCCATACTGCTCGTCCAATGTAATCCAAGTGTCCTGACTGGGTAGCGTCCAGAATTTACTTAAAACTACGCCATTTATTATATTTTTAGAGGCTAAACAGTACTACACTGCATCTCCTGCGAGCACGCCGATGCGCGTTCATGAAACTACGGAAGGCGCAGCAGACAAGATTGCACTTTCTCTTTTTCTTTCTTTCTTTGTTTTAAATCAATATCCAACCCCTCTTGTGTTTGTCCCGGTTTGTCTGCAGCTCTGTCGCTCTTAGCACAATGTAAACAGCGAATTTCTTCTTCTACGCTTGTATTATCGGCAGAGTAGGCTCTGAACGCCGAGGCTTCCGTAGTTTTGTGACATGCATATGCGCGTTTCTCTGAAGTAAGATGTTCTACTGTTTAGGCTCTAAAAATATACTAAATGATGTGCTTTCCAGTAAATTCTGGACGCTACCCACTCAGGACACTACATTGGACGAGCAGTATGCAGGAATATTGACAAGTTTTTGTGGACTTTTATGGACCTTTTTGGCTCAGGCCCTGGCAAACTCCATTATATGAAAGTTGGGTGGAAATGAGAAGCCTTCCTGATCGCCGGCTCCATTTGAGATATTAAAAAAGTGCTCCAGAGACTTGCTCACCATGAGAGTAAATGGAAAATAAAGTTACATCATTCAGTGGGTATACTATTCCTTTAAATGACGATGGATTTCAGCCGTGGTATTTATCAAGACTCTTTTGTTCGTATGATGAGATTGGTCCGATACGAACGTTTTAATGGATCACACACGGGGCCAATCGTATGATCCTTTTTATGATCAGATGTGCGCTCATTTCTACGCTCATTTGATAAATGAGGGCCATTTTTTTTACAGTTTTCATCTTTTAATGATTTTTTTCACTAGTACAGGCAAGATGAATAAGAATAGAAAAAGTCTTGATTTAGGTAGGAGAAATGAAGAGAACCTGTACGTAATCCACTTTCAGAGAGCAACCTTGATCTTGATAAAAATGTATTATGTGCTCTGGTCTTAGCAACGAGTCCAACGAGGTCAGAAGAGTTAGATGGATTGAAACTTAAATTAGGTGATAAAAGAGGATGTAAAATGGGACACACTGAGGTTAAGCTCACAAAGAAAAGGAAGATCTGTACATACAGAACCGAATACAAAACTGACAATGGTTTTGTATGAAATCCAGAGCGATTTCTGAAGAGACTTTTCAAACAACCCACTGATCCCACACCAAGATTTTGGCGTTGATGCATCTTCTGAAGGCTGTGGAAAGATCTTTTCATTGCGATAAACTGATTAGATTTCACTCTGAGAACAAACACCTCTGTTACGAATAGTATATCTCAGGTATCACGCCACTGTATGGTATTGTTCACCTGGAGCCATTGTTACAAAGTATAAATAACAGTAACATAAAAATACCGATGAAAACCAAAAACCTCCCCAAAGAGCTGTACCATTCAGTGTCAAACTGAGTAAAGGAAAAAAGGGAATCATAAAAATGTTTGATGCAGTGTTTATTGGAGGCTTCTTATCTAAAAAATGTGGTGGGTTAAGAGTAAAAACATGTAAATCTTTAGCCACCATTGATTATTTATAGGCCTAAGATTCAGTAAAATGTAAGGCCACATTCATCAACCTGTTAATGATGGACCCTGATGGGAGTTTGTTTATTTATCTGCACTGCCAACCCAAGGTGAGCTTTTAAAGGTACCATCAAAAATGGAGATTTTTACTTCCAGTAAATCAAAACTGTTGAGAGTAAACAAGAGCCTCATGGCCATGAGTCAGTAATGGTGTTGTTGAACCTGTTCTAAAAATTCCCTGCAGGTCCATCAAATTTGTTGCAACAGGAATGAAGCACTACAAATACAACACTCTAAAAAATGGCATTATTAAATATCCTTTTCAATCTGAAATGTGGTGGGCTTGAGATGTCATTGTGTAACAGACAACTGTAAAGGGCACAAAGAGTTTGTATAATTTTTAATTCCATTTGTGATTCTTCTGTGACAAGGAAGACTGTAAAATGAGTGAAATGCAGTAAAACCTGATAACATTTGAAAACTAGATTTCCAGCAGTGTTACTGTGCTTATAAAAATGTCTTTAAAGGTAATGTTCAGCAAATGCAGGCACAGATGCTTGAGTTTAATGAGTACAATCAGACATTTTAATGTAGCTGTAATGATGGTAATAGCTCTGAATATACAGTACATATATAGTCCTTTAACACTTAAGTTGAAGTGCACGGTGAGCAAAGCCAAGCACATTCACAGCCTATCAGGAATACATAATGAATACATTGTTCTCATCAGAATATCCAGCATAAACCTAGTGGTACTACAGTTTCAAACACATACACACACACACACACACACACACACACACACAAGGCATAGTATAATTAATCTGTTATCATAGTGCTCTGTATGCAGAACAAGTACAAATAGTTATTATACAAGGCCAAAGTTGAGGTTTTCATTTATTTACATATATTTTTGTACGGTTAAAGTCATGGTTCATCACTTAAATCATATTCTAATTAGTTTGACTTATTTGGTACCAGCTCAGCTTCTAAAGCAATCATTGAATTGATGAACTCCAAATAATTGATGAACTCTAGCTAAAATTGTGACTCTAGGGTTGACAGTGAATTGGAGTACACAAGCACACTGTGAGGTTCATGGTTCATTATCGCTGACATTACAATCTGCTCCACTGCATTTCCAAGAAAAAAATAAATCATATCTGGTGGAACGTGGTGAAGTTTCACTCTTTAATTTTCAAGGGAACACAACAAAGCAAGTGTTCAGAAGATGCATCATACTGCTTATATCTCTAATCATACACAGTGCTTATATACAGTATACACCAGAGCATAAAATAAGCCTGGACTGCAATTACAATGCACTCATCATGCAATTATAATGGGTCAATGAAGCCTGTAATGCCATTTGAGCAACACTTGAAGTGTTAAATTGAACCGCAGTGGCTTTTACACTGAATTGCTAAATAAAAGTGAGCATCAGTCGAAGTTTTCAAATCATTTGTCTTAGTTTTTTGTCATCTTCTGCAATGGAAAAATGAAGCAATGATAGTGCCCTTTTCGAGGTTACGCATCAAGTTGCATTTGACAAAATATATACTGCAGTCAGCTTTTATACATCAGCTTATAAAACGGGTGTTTCCAATTCTTAAAGGTGATTGAGCCGGGTTCCAAGCCGTGGTAAAATACAGTGTAACCCACATGTAGATTCGGTAAGACCGCAGCATAAAATATCCCTGCACCAGCATGAACAGATGTACTGTAGCGTTGTCTACTCTGGCAATCATGCTAGCAACCAACTGCTCTGTGCTCAACCCACATGTTGGATTACATTTGTTTAAGACTTTTGTAAACTTGGTGGTGAATTTAGATTTTTCTGGGTGGCCTGAGCGTGGATGAAGGGTTGGAGAAAATGACAACACCGATTTCCCCATGGGCATGTTGCCTTACATTTGCAAAGCAGCCGGTGTTCTGTTGAAACTTAGGCACTGAGATCATCTGCAGTAGTCACTGCCTGAGAAGCAGCACGGTGCAGAAATCGTCCAATGCCGCCTAGAGGCAGATTATGTCTGTGACGGGACGGAGGAGTGAGTGGTCTCTCCAGTTCTACTGGCATTTACGCTGTGATGACAGGAGGTTGTGGAGCACAGCCGTCATTACACGTCTGCACAAAATTACCTGCCACCAAACGCATGCCACCATTTCTCCGAACATTATTAAACATTATTTTAAAGGCAGGGTGGATGATGTTTTCCAGGAGCATTTTTTACTACAGTACAGTATATTGTTTAAAGTCTTCTTCACACCCCGATTGCAGCCAATTACTTAAATGTTCTGACACAAAAATTAAAAGAATAAATCACCTGTGGAATGTACAGTGCTGAAAAAGAAAAAAAACCATCCAATTAACTGTAACGGGCCTTGCTTATTGATTGAATGATTATATGTCCATCAAACTCGACTGCCGTTTGTCGCACTCCCACCCTCCCCACGCACACAACTCGCCGTGAGCGTCTCACAGTGCACACAAACGTAGCTGCTCGCTGCTGTTATTTATGCAGCTGTTTGATCTTAAAATCCACTGAAAAAGAGAAAACAAAACAATGTGGATCAAGTCATGGAGGTGTTGACATTTGCAGTGAGGATGTTTTACACCACAGAGTTGGAGGTGAGATAATGATCTTTTGTTTCAGCTTTTTCCTCTGCTGTTTACTGGCAAGCTAACAAGCTAGCCACTTGGCTGTTCACGGTTTTCTTCGTCGACAACCATCGGCGCACACGTTTCTGTGCTCTGGTTTGGGGGGGGGGGGTAATTTATTAAAATGTAGCTTACTGAAACCGTTTTTCCAGGATGCCCTACCCTGCCTTTAACAATTGCCCTATTAATGGAAGTAACAACCTTAGCAAGCCCAGATAGCCTGAATTGATGAGTGCGAATGGCCTTGTATGTGTAGCTGGATTTTTTTGAAATGGATATCCTCCCTCCTCCAATTGCAAAAAAGAAAAGTGAGTCCACACCACCTGGTTTTTAGAAGAAAAAAAACACCCACACCAAACTGTAGAAGTGTGTCGTTAAGCACATTCACAGGATATGAGCTCTGTTTCTGAGGGTTCGCTCCTTTCCCGTCAGCCGGGCGATGACCAAGGAGAAGTGCTTCTTTTTACCCATTTTGTAACTACTGTGTATGACGAAATATGAATAGGAATGAATAAATGAAAGGGGGGGCTGAACGATGAGAGGCGGGTAGGAGGAGTTTGCTGCTTAAATGGAGGGGTAAGGTTTACAGGTGGAAAGAGGCTTTAACACAACAAATGAAGCATGGATCTTTGGGAGCAAAGTTAATGACAATAACTAAAGTGGGCTGAGCAGGCCGCCAGATCTGAGCTGTCATCTGGTGGATGCCCCAGCTGATCGCCTGTTAGCCTGGACAGTTAATGGTGAGGATCCAGTCCAAATACAGGTGACAAAACCCCTGTTATTTATGTCCACGTGCAGTTGCATAAATAAAGATAAACGCAAATCTTCACTTTGGCCAGAATTTTGCGTTTACAAATGGATGACAGGCAAAATCATAGGGAAATATTTTTGTTTTATGAGATACCTTGCTCCTGTGGACAAGTTAAGAGTTGCTTTGCAACCATGCTGTCCACTTAATCTTCTGTGGTTGAAGAACAAATACTTCTTAATTGTATTGTTTCATTATTACTGTTAAATTGTTGATTTTTTATTTTTTTATTTTTTGTGTGTGTGTGTGTGTGTGTGTTTAATATGTAGGGTAATATGTGACTTTGTGGATGTGCTTTCATGTAATGATAATGTGGCCCAGATAGTATTTGTATGCATTAGTATGCAGTATGCATTATCACATAACAGAAACAGGATAGCTAGGCAGGTAGGATGTGTACAGTTTTCAGACAAATTTAATTTCTATCACTGGGCAACAATAATATTGTTATTGAACTATCAAAACAAAAACAGCTTTTTTTAACGTTACATTTAAAGTTTATTTAATTCCCTTTTAAAGTGTACATCTAAAGCAACACATTAAATTACCAAAATTTGACCAAATAAATAGGCACATAATAGTTAAATTGTAGGGTTTTTGTCATATCAAACATCTTACAATCAAACTTACAAAATATATACTGAAGCAATTTTTGCTGATAAATTCATCTTGATCCTTGAAAAAAGGAATATAATAAAAATTACTATGTAATAATAAAGACATACAAAATCTACAAAATCCAATCATCAGTTTGCATAGGCCTAAATGTCAACCAGCAGGGGTGAAATTATTTGATAGAGAACACACAAAAAAATGTCATTAATATTTATGTCATGATATCTATTTACACTATTTACTATAATGTATAATAACGTATTCTTAAATTCTTTACAACGAGGTTAATGCAACTATGTCTCTGCTTCTGATGCACTTTGTATCTGTTGGATAAGTCTGAAGACAATCACTCAAAACTTACCCATTTAACTCTGCATACCACTCATAACCATTCATGTTCGCCCTCCTGTCATATCCGTGTTATATTTTCATTTTGTCTGGAAAGCGTATTTGAGGTTTTTTTAAGCGCAATATAAATCTGATTTATTATTATTATTATTAAGTTTTGTTTTTATTGCAGCTTCTCCGTATCTGGCACCACCTTCTTTTAGGAGTTAACTGTATGTTTGAATCATGCTCCACCTCCTTCTCCCACCTGCTTTTCTGGCTGTTTATTCTCTATAAACTCTCAGAGTTCCTCTGCCAGCTGCTGCAGAAACTTCCTTTGAGCTATTTGGGTGCCAGCACACTTCTTGAAAATGATTTCAGCATTTATTCCTGCATAGTCCTGTATGTTGAAAATAGAGAAACGAGTCATCTCTTCATACCAGCCTTTATAGAATACTTCATTGCCATCTAATCCAGAATGTCTGGAGACTAATTTGTAACGATGAAAGATCCTGTGCAGTCAAAATAACCACATTTGCTATTCTAGACCTCCCCAATGTGCATATTTTACACTTTGCCTTATTCTTTATAATGCCTAACCATTTTAAGGTTCAAAGAATGTAACAAGCATATTTTATACTTGTAATAAAACGCCCAGCATTCTTTAAGATGACTCGCCAGCATTTCACACATGCCTATGTCTCTAGATTAAATGAGGTGACTCTTCTTAAACATGCAAGTTTGTGTCCAGCATTTTAAGTATCCGTCTTTGTCCAGGCTTGTGATCTTATATTCAGATTCGGCGCACAGTGACTTGGCTTAGATCTAAATGTACCAGACACCAGACACGGTTGCTAGGAGATATCTATCATTGAAAAAAAAAGCAATGCACAATTACACATCAGTGTACTTGTATAAGATTTGAAGCCTCTTAGAGAGACATCGTTATCAGGAAATCAATTTTGCTGTTTGTTTTGTTTTAGGCACATCTGTGCTGCAAGTCACAGCGACTGATGCTGATGACCCCACTTACGGAAACAGCGCCAGGATAGTCTACAGTATTCTACAAGGACAGCCATATTTCTCTGTGGATCCCAAAACAGGTAAAGTATCATTGCATGGTTGGGAAAAATGTTCTCTATTGAACATGTTTATGAGCAGAGGTTTCTAAAGAGGGGTGATAGTGTTGTTGATCTCCAAAAATGATGTGTATTTCATGCTGGAAAACCTTTGCAACATGGAGTCTCTTGCAGTGAACATTCTGCTCTATTACTGCAGCATCTTTAAAAGCTAAAGCAGCCATAGCAGAGTTATGGACTACTCACACAGCTGCTTCTTTGTTGAGCACGCAACCCTCTCTTTGTGGCTCAAAAGTAACTCCACTGAGGTCAAATAAGTCATTTGTAGTGATGTCTTTAGAGAACCATTGTTTCCTGCCTTATGAAAGAGGGGGAAAGCAGGCAGTGCTTGATATCTTAAAGTCCACCCTTTGTTTGAGAAGCTTCTTCTAGAATCTATCAAATATTAATAAAGCTTCTAAAGTGCAATACACATAACTTTTATATGATGTGAAAAACATGGCGTTGAGAGAGTGTGTAGGTCTGTTTACTTCTGATCTTTCTTTGTCTCACTCAGGCATGTGTCCTGCAGGTGCTCATGCGTAATAAGGTTCCCATGCATGCCTCTGTGGCTGCTACTGTCGGTTAACATGAACAACGGTTCTCTTGTATGATTTGATTCATTGCTATCTGGAACAGCTACTAGTCCCTTTGAGACCGCACCGCCCATGTAAAACATGAATTCTGTGCTGAATGAGCAACACAAATGAATTGCTGAATATTTTGACTTTACCTCAGGGGGAAAGGCAGTTGGGGATTGATGAAACAATTTCACAGTTGTGTTGTGAAGCAAAAGCGATGCTGGTTTTTGAATGAAATCTGGAACTTCTCTTGCAGTGCCACATGCTGTACATCGCTCTTTGTACCAAACGTTAATGTTGATTAGGTCTACTTTAAATCGTATTTTGATTCTAAAAACTGATTATTATCCTGTAATTTTCCTTTCCCTCTCAGTAAGCACTGTTTTTGGAGAGAGATGCATGCTTTGCTTGAGCTGACTCGGCATCTTGTCTGCATTGTAATTGGGCGCGGGGCGTGCAGAGTATAGGGATGTGATCGAAGGCCCAGCCAGCTGCACTCTCCACACAGCACTATTCCACCCACACATATTAATTTATACAAGTAAGCTGTTGTATTCGCCACTGGCAAACCACACTCTTGCCTAAAATTAGGACAAGGACCTCCAGTGGTCAGTGGAAAACATGCACACAAAGGGAGCTGCGCTTGGATGTGATCTTTAATATGCTAAGCCCGAGTCCTAAAGCAGTTTTGCTGGCATGCCGCCACGTTCAAGTACCTCACAGGGGAGATGAAGCAGCTCTTTCAACTGTCTAGCAGTGCACTGGCTTGCTTACTCCTCCTTAAATCCACATGTGCCAAGATCGCATTATGCTTAAACTGCAGGGACACCGTCATGACAAGTTTACATATTTGTCACAGCATTAAAAGAACACATCCGGACAAACAAGAAAACACCTCTTAAGCTTCCTTTGGTTGCCTGACAGACCATAGGCAGATATTGTGAGACCCATGAGGACGAAGGAAAGATCGCTTAAGGACAAAGGTTAATAGGGGCATCTGCCTGGCACATACGGTGTTGAAGGAAGTTGTGAAAGGATTGTGTCAGGCTTGACCCAATTTCTCAGCAAGAGATGTAAACAGTTTTACTTGTATTTATTTCTCTTTTTTTTTCCTGCCTTGGTCGGGCTCGATAACATCTTCTCAAATGTTAACAACTACCAAAAATAACAGTGACTGCTGGGAAATTGCATCAAATGGTAAAATGGCCACAGTTGCAGTGAAATGCACTTTTTAACCTCAGAAGAGGACGAAACACTGATACTGCCTTTGCAAAGCAATCATGAAGTGTTATTTCAGCTCCAACAATGCTTGCTAAATATCTAATTAAATATTCTTGACACCGTACAGCTGTTAAAATGAAGTGAAATTGCTGTACCTTAATGTCCCTGATCAAACTAAAGAGAACCTGTGGATGCTGTAATAAGATGCTATACATCTAAGCCGTCAGTAATCTGAAATACTGCATGGTCATATCTTAAATCCACAGATAAATAAGAGTTTGATTCAGTCATTGTGAAAATAATACATCTTTACTCATTTTTGGAATATTTGCTTAGATGTGGTTTTTAGAATCCATGTAAGGCTAATAGTAATTATTCAATTCTGTCAAAAATCTGCATTTATTCATATATGTAAGCAAAATCAAAATTTTTTAAAAAAAGAAAAAAAAAAAATAATGCATGTTTTGTTGCTGTTTTTAAGAAATGTCCATCAGGACATACCCATCACTCAAAAATGTTCATAATCACACTTATGTGGGAAGAAAGAGGGAAACACTGAAATTGAATGCAGCATAGTAGTGCTGGAGATATCTGGTGGAGACAAACTGTCTTAAAAAATAATCACTATAATCTCTAAGACCTGTCTCTTTCACCTCATCCTTAAAGGCAGGACTGCTGCACATTTGTGGTGACTTTGTGTGCCGTTTAAGATTTAATAGGGATCAAAGTTGATGCACCTTTGAGCTGGCTGTCGAAGTAATCACAGAGGCAAATCAACCTGTGTGTGAGGAGGAGAGTAGTGCATCGCACTACTTTAAAGGGCCGGATCTACTAAAATTCAAATTTGCATGTAATAATTTGCCTGTGCAATCCAGAATTGCACGAGGGGCTGAACCACGGTTTTCGGGTGATTCAGTAAAAGAGAAGCCGCAAACAGCTGCAGGTGCAATTGTGTTGGAAACACCCCTATATAAATGAGGGTTTTGCGTGTTTTGTGTGGTGAATTGCGAGGGACAACAGCACAAAAGGAAATACGACTGCATGGAAATGGAGAGATTTGTGGAAAAGGGAAATGAAAATATAGTCTGATATAAGACTGATAAATATAAAAATGAGAATAACATAAAAATAAGGTATCTGAGGTGCAGAGCCTCCGAAGTGGCCACTTTATGAGGGCATAGATCAGGATTTGCTGAACAAATGAAAGTGTCTGCAGCCTTGAACATGGTTTCTTACATCTATTACACATGAGTTGTGCACTCTTTGGAAAAATGCCAACAGCTCCAGCCGCTTGTGCCAGCTGATCCTGTCCAGTCGCTAAAATCCAAGCTAAAATGTGATGTTGGCAAAAAGGGGACATAAAAAGACACAATTAATGTCAGCTTTAGTTATCATTAAGCGCCACAGTGGCTGCACATGTTCTGTTTGGTTTATCCAGACTCGCATGAGTGCCCAAGTCCGGTCCAATCCTGCAATTCTTAGACCATGCCCTCACCAACACACCTGAATCAAATGGCTAATTATCTTATGCACATATTCAACGAGTCATTCATTTGATTCAGGTGTGTTGGAGGAGGGATGGAACCAAAATGTGCAGGATAGTAGCTCTCATGGACTGGACTTGGGCACCCCTGATCCACAGTATTTAACACCTATGTTAAATAGTGGTGCTAATTTTGACTGAATTTGACAATGAGAACTAAATGCATTGGCCTCACTGCTCATGAAAAATTATTTTGACTCAGAGTTGTGTGTGCCCAGCTTTATCCCCTCAGAAGCTGAAGCCATTTGTTTGCAGAGCTGCCAGTTTGCACCTGCTTTTGCTTACATTTTCTCCTCTCAACACATGCACAATTGCTTGTAAACGCTCCATATTGCATATTTATTGCAACAGACGTACTATCTGGATATGACGCAGACTTAGCACCTTTAAAAGATGCAACCCTCTTTGCAAGCTGTTAGTAGATTAGTTTGTACCTTTTTTTGCATGTGCAATAAGATTGCTCATCTTTCTATACACGCAAACCTTTGATAGATCCGTCCCTTAATATGTTTAGAAGAGCGTGCTGGCGGTTCATACCAGACTTGTTCTGCAACTGCTCTTCACACAAACCCGGCGGAAGATTTTCTGCTGGAGATTCACTCTCAAGCTAGAAATGTTAGGGAGGGATGCATGCGAGCATCGTTGTATAGTACAGGGCATAATGCTGAAAACATGTTTTATACAATGCATTAAAAACAGCACAGAAGGTTCCCTAATATGTTAATTTCAGTACCCTATGTACTCTAACTTTTCTGCACAAAGTCAATGAAGCCAGTAAATTGTTTGAAGATAAGAGAATGAAGCAGTTAAATTACCAGCGCACTTGCAATGGGTGCTTCTGAAGATTTTCTGTTACATTTGTGGGGTTTTTGGTTACTGTTGAGTATGGCTAGAAAATCTCCATAAGAAATCCAAATTGAATGTTGCAAATGATCTAAAATACACCCCTCTGGACCATCTATCAAATATCTCACGGAGAGTTTTGGTCTTTCTGGATGGAGTATGCATTCTTCTCTTTGTGATTACACTGGTGTCTCTTGGTTTTCCTGTTACCCTAAACAGACTGTGAGTTTGTGAGGTTGTGTGTTTGCATTGTGCTGAATTGGTTACCTGTCCAGGGTGTACTCTGCTTAATGGTCAATGATAGCTTGTAAAGGCTGCACCCCCACCTGACCCTGTACAGGACAGAGCACAGATAACCCCGATTCGATTTAAATGCTACTATAATAAATGAGCTTGATTAAACAATGTTAAACCTGATGCCTCATTTTCTCAAGTCTCATAACTCAATCTCTAATATCTGATTGCTGCATCAGATTTGATATAAAATAGCCTTTTCACAACTTTGTGATTGTAGCCCCACCTTTCTATTTTCAGACAACCCACCTCTTAAGGGGTAATTAATGAAAATTATTTCAAATTCTGATCATTTTGTTTTTCTTACACTTAAGGACCATTTAAAGTTGTACTTCCATGGTCATTTCATTAATATTTCTGTGTTCTCCATTATTATTGAATGCATTCTGCATCGTTTCTGTTTAAAAAAACCTTCTGGTTGCTTTGTATCCAGCTGTATTTGTATACTAGAAGAGAGGCTTGTGGTCCAACGGCAGGCTTTTCCGGGTCCTTCTCATGAATTTCCGTCTGATTGGCTGGCTCCCATCAGTGTATGAAGGAAGCTCCGCCCTCCGCTCTTATTTCGTTACAGACAGGAAATAGAGCCGACAAACAAGTTTGTTCCGCCATGCTAACAACAGTTAGCTAATTAGCTTCTCAACTCCGAAGCTACAGTCGTGCCGTCTTTACTTCTAGTGTGTAGTGGAGGGTTACCTGCTTTCCAATGGACAGATAGAAACCCCACGTGGGATACGCTATTTGCAATGTGACGTAGGAGTGCAAGGCTGTTCCTGGTTCGCTTTTTTCTTCGTATTATTTCTCTGATGAGAAAGCACAGCCGACTGGGGAGAACGCAACGCTAGCAAGTCAGCATGTGTAAGTAAACAAGGGGAAACCCTCCGTATTTCAGAAGGAGCAAGTTAAACGGGTGTTCAGTGGAAGGAGGCCTTTAATGGCCTTTAACTCTTATGGCAAAGTTTCAGAGCAACAGATAGAATTGAAGACCTGTAAGCAGACACATATTCTGCAGTCTTTTTTTGTGCTGCAGCACTATCAGGTAGGAAATCATTTTTCACTGCATGAGGAATAAATGCCTGCTAGCTGTGATAGCATTTAAAAGATTATCACAACTTTAGATTTTCTTGGTGCAATTATTGTCAAAAATATGATTACTATTTTACAGTTATCACAATTGCATGTGTTAATTTTGCAACAATATAAATGTGCAAAACTACTTGAAGATACTTTATGCTGTTGGTCTTAAAATTAAATAAATAAATAAAGTATTTTTCATTCATTTCATTTCATTTAGGTTTTTTTTATTTCTATCTTCAGATGCCAACACAAAATAATATACAAACAAGGTCAAGCAACCAAGAAGTCCCTTTTTCCCTTTTTCCCTTTTTGACCTGGGAGGCTTCTTACAAAAAATTACATTATAGAAATGGTTATGAAAATATCCTTTGAAACTGATTAGAGAATTTAAAAACAGAAAAAATAAATCTAGCAAGCTTTAGACTTCCAACTGCCTTTTATCAGAATAGCTGTTTGAGACAAATAGCGGAGCAGTGAAAATGGATAAACAAGGCCACATATCTGAAATTAAATATAGTTTCCTGCGCAGACCATTGCACACAGATGAATAATGAGACACTGACATCATGCGAGCTTAGTTATGTTTGAACAATTAAATTATCTATTTAAAAAGTTGTATTTAACTGTTTTCATCCCTGGGTATTAATGTTTAGTAAATGTTGCTGAACATGTCACCATATACAGTAAGCCCAACCAGATCTGTTCACAATTACAAAGTTGCAAATAACATGATTGCATTTTTTTTTTCTTTGATATACTGGTAAGATCCCCAAGGAGAAATTTGGGCTCTGCATTTTACCCATCTCTGTACTGTGAGTATCAGAGAGCAGTGGGCTGCTACTTAAAGCACCTGGGGAGCAGTTGGTGGGGGGTTAAGGACCTTGCTCAGGGGTCCACAGTGGTTAACCCAGGGGTTATGTCGGGGAATCGAACCTGGGTCCTCCGCGCCCAAGCCCACGACGCCACCACTGCGCTTTCCACTCCCCCTAACATTAACATATTAACTATTTAATTTCAGTGCTATGTTACTGTAGCTAACCATTGGCACCATTTATTAAAAATTAGAATTTACCTTTACATTATTATTGAAAGCTTTTCTGGAACTCACATGGTGCGAAAACAAAGTAACAGAAGTGGCATCATGCAGATGTTGGGTAACTTTGTCTTTTGTCCCATGTGGAAGTTGTGCTGATCTGCCTTAATTGATCAGACACAATTGTTTGGGGAAAGTGACAATTTTGAGGGATCTTTGCAATTAATTAATTGTAGAGTTTAGTGCCGGGCCTAAATGTGGAATTAAGTAATAATGACATTGTCAGTACATATTTGGCTACTATGCCACTGAGCAAATTTATCTTAAAGAGAAATCTACTTTACTTCTACAGCTGAATGCTGTCAAACCAGAGAGTTAATATGATGGGAAGGCAAAAACTGGTCATATGTGATATGTCAACATTATTGTAGTGTAGTCTTCTGCCCCCTGTTATCAGGTATATCAGATTGTGTACAACAGGGTTTTGACCAAAGTTTTAACTTTAAACTGGTGGGAGTGGTTTCAGAAGCTCTAAAATCAATATGATACATGTGGTATTATAGGCTCAACATTAAATATTAAATAATAATGGATTAGACTTATATGGTTCTTTGTAGCCACCCAAAGCATTTCACTTGGTGTTGTTGAGCTATATGGCAGCCAATCTTAGCCAACAGCCTTTCTGACCACTACAGCATATTCATACATACACCAGCAATGCAGACACTAAGCAAGGAGGTGAAGTGTCTTACCCAAGGACACATTGACAGATGACTGTCACTGCCGGGGGGTGGGAGGGATTCACACCACCAATGGATGACCTGAGCCACTGCATTTAGATGACAACATGATCTCAGTGTTTAAAATTTGATTAGAATCTGTTTAAGAAGTTTAATTTAACACCATATAACCTATCTTTATGCTCTATTTTCATTCAGTGATTACAGTGAAGTTAAATTAATCATTACTGTAGACTTAAATCATTGTTTTATTTGATGGCCTTCCTGCCTAATGTTTTGCATTTGTGCACTCAAAAAATTGATAATACCAAAGGCCAAGTGGTTTTGCCCCCCAAATGACAAAATTCCAGGCCTGAAAAAAATTAACTGAGCCACTTAGTCTTGTATTTACATTTACCCCTTAATTTATTGAGTCAAATCAGGATTGGACTCACGTGGTTCAGTAGCTGGGCAGAACAAATACATGACATGGAAAAGACTTGTTGACTCCACAATTCCCACCTCTGATTAATGCTACACAAAATCAGACACTTGTTTTCCCTTATTTACCTCCTGCTAGAGATTTTTCATTGCATGTGAGAAATAGGCTACAGTCGAGATTGTAAAAATGGTATATTTCAATATTCCCCCCACACTTTACTGTACCTTCATCATAGTGTAAAATAAAATGTGTGATATTACCAAATGTTATTTCAAATACTATAAAATTCAGTTGGATTTTTTGTTATTGTTGTTTTGTTTTGTTTTTATTGTCTTTATTTTTTATACGCCAGACTACCCAAGCAACAAATTGAGGTCAGGACATGTAAAATAAATATCCTTGACTGTGGCTTCTGATCACGATCTGTCTGGGTGGTGAAAAGGTGCTCTGCTGAAAAAGCATTCAGAGAAATTAAGATGTGAGAGAGGCTTTTAAGGAACACATCTCATTGTGTTTAGATCACATTATGTAATGTATTACATCTGATAAAAAGTTGATTTAATCTATATATATATATAAAAAAAACTATCTATAGCCTGATATAAAAAAGACATAAGTATTGCTAGAACATAAATAAATTAGGACTGTCAGTTTAACGCATTACTTAGATTAATTAATTACACTGCAAATTAATGCATAAAAAAATGTGAATAATTCAGAGAGTCAATTCAATGCACAAGCATTTTAAATTTGGCCCACTGAATGACAGTGGTTGGCGGTAATGCACCTAAAGCTGTTTGCCAACCACGAATAAACACCAGAAGTAGAAGTGTCAATGAGTCACTGTACAGAACTTCATAGGCTGTGTTGGAGCAGGGTTACATGGAAAACTTAAAGGACTGAAGCCCTTGAGGACCATTGTTCCCCATGACTGCTTTAGCAGATATAAGATAAAAATGCAATTAATTAGATTAATTAATTACAAATCCTGTAATCAATTAGATTGTTTTTTTTAATTGCCTAACAGCCCTAAAATACAGTAAATTGATAAAAAAAAAAAAAAAACTAATGCATTTACAGTATGTTGTCGGTCAGTCTGACCCAAACAGACTGACTATGTTACACTGATACCATAAAAATGTTAAATATTTACCACATCACGAGCTCATTTAGATGGACTTTCCACATTTAAAATTCATGTGACAGATGTGCTAATAGCTTAGTACAAAATGACAATGACTTCATTCTTGTTAATAATTAACTCAGAATGACATGAAGGCAGTTTCTGGTCTCTGTTAGAAAAAGAATTCAAATGTTGATGAAAAATGAAACCTGACATATCTGTGATGGTTTCATGTGCGATTCAAAAGGTGATGAATTTGGGTTAGATTTAATTTGTTCAAGAAATAAATGAACATGACAAAGATTTTAAAGACATGCAGAAATGTAATAGATAATGATGAAAGAACTGAGGGGAGAGTGATAGAAAGCAGTCATGACAGAAAAGTGTCAGAAAACTCAGGACATCATTGAGAGCTGCATCGCTGCAGAGCGATTTGAGACCATGCTGACCTCTGTGCACTGCAGACAGCACCTACATTATCACCACTGTTAGAAGTAGAACATGGAGCGGTGGAAGTCCCGTCTTTGGTGGAAGATGGGGACTTATCTGATTTATCATTAATCTCATGGACTTTAGAGAACTCAAGGTACCTAGTACTGATACTAACAGGACTAGGATACCTTTAGTGGTCTTGTGCAGATCATGATGGGTCAGAGCTGAAATAGTGTTAGTTGTGAAGGGTCATCATTCAGTTAATTCAGTTGCTCTACAAGTCATATTGTATTTGGAAAAGAGACTGGACATCCATAGTAGGGAAAAAAATATATATATATATCAAGTAATGTATGAGTAGTTGTGTGAATGAGAAACAAATGTTTAAGTATTTTGTAGCACCCAGATAAGGAACAAAAGCCACTTTATGTGTTTGATAGAAACAAAATGATTGCTTTTAATGTCAATGTTAGATATTTGATATCATTTTTTGCCATTCCTGGCATTACTGATTGATTAATTTGCTTTATTTCGAGCAGACAAAACAAAAATATGTGCTTCGAGAGTAGGAGTATATAATATATATATTATTCTTAGAAAAAATAATAATGATGGAAAAAACCTAATATAAAACAATAAATAAAAAATAATAATAATATAAAAAAATAAAGATAAATGTATCCAACTCAGAAAAGAGCATGATGAAGTAACCACTTAAATCCCTGGCCCCCTTATTAGTTATCGTGGGAGGCAATTATAATTTTGTATGTCAATCTTGATTATATTGGTGTTTGAAAGATTTATACCAGCATAATATAAAACACATTCCAGTTGAGCAAAATCAGTGATTATGTACTGTGATTTCAAGATGAAAGTGATCAAATTTAAATTATTGAAAATGTATGAAATCAGTTTAATGGTAATAAAGACAATACAAAAATCTAAGGGACAGAAACATTAAACTACGAGAAGTGTCACAATGAAAGCTTTATACAAAGGCAAAAATATACATTTGCACCCTGTTTGTCAGTTTCAGAAAGTTATATTGTAGATTTCAGTCATAGTGAAACCATATGGAAATGCAAAAACACTGATTATAACTCCCAATCTTGTTCACAAATAGTTGAGAACATTTCCTATTTTTTTCACTTGGATATGAACACATATTTTACTTGTCAGCTAAATAAAGAATAGAAGTGAATCCGCAACAAAAGCACATTTTTACTGGTTATACAACTAAGGGAGAGTCAGTGTTGAAGTTTATAGAAAATGAAATTGTTTTATTTGGTAGTCTTAATTTTCATGGCCCAAAAGAAGTGTCAATAGAGGATGTGGCAGGATTTTTCAATAAAAGATCAGAGTGAGTCAGTGAGTGGGTCAGTGTGCACGCCATGTTTGGATGGGTGATAAGTGGTGAGTGAATGTGTGTCAACAAACAAAACAAAGATGGGGTCAGGAGCAAAGCCAAGGACAAAAGAGAAGAGGGACTTGCAGGTCTGAATTACAACCTGAAGAGCACAATCTGCTCAGGTGTATTGCATCTTTGAAAAGGTCTCAGCCCACCCACAATTACCTGGAAGAGAGGGAAACTCGGCCAGCAAGAGGGAAGACAGACTTACTTGGCCATCATTCTAAATAGACAATCTTATAAAATAAGCAACATTGAGGAAGTGCAATTTTATGATGAATAATTAAAATAAACAAATAGTTAAATTATTTAAATTTAGATTATTTATTTATTTATTTTTTATATGTATTATTATTATTATTATTATTATTATTATTATCTTTATTGTTATTATTATTATTATTTTAATCTAAATAATAATTAAATTTAAACAATTAAATTAAATAATCAAAACAATTTTATTTTATTTATAATGAGAATGACATTAAAGGGATATTGTGTCAGTAACGAACCACATTTTATTTTAATCACAGAAGCCAAGAGAAAGACGGTAAAACATGGGTCAGGGAAAACAATACGACATCGCCGTGAAAACATATCAAATGCGGACTGAAGTCTCTGTAACTGACAGACCACGTCTTCACATAGAGGTTGTTTATGCCTTTACATGCAGCGGCTGTCGTCCGTCTGCCTGGTTTCACGCGAACGCAGCATGAAAAGTACGAGGGAGCTGCTTGTGATATACAATTGTAACACAATGTCCCTCTAAAGGTGAGAGCTAATAACAATAACACAATAGGGGATTATCACGCTTACCGGAAGTTCCCGGATTTTGGACACTTCCTCTTCCGGGCCATGTTAACGACAGCCGTTCCTGCTCTGTTATACTGTTTAAATCGGATAAACTCCAAACATACTCAAGTTTTCATTCTAGACTGAAATGATACTAAGGAAGAAGTGGATCAAAGCGATCGATTCGCCACGGTGAAGGGCCGAACTTTATAATAAAACACACGTTTGTTTGTTGCCGGTGGGGCACAACTCCGGCACTTCACAGCATGCTAGCATTAGCCAGCTAGCGTTTACTGACGTGCTTAACATTGTGCGTCTTAAAACACACAAACATCTGAAAATCGGGTCTGTACCTCCCCGTTTCCAGTGGAACAACTGGGGACTGCCAAGAAAGGAGACGCTTTCAGATGTTTGTGTGTTTTCAGCCGCACAAAGTTAGGCACGTTATCGAGCTGGCTAATGCTAACCTGCTAACACGACTGCGCAGTCTGCCGGCTACAAACAAACGTGTTTCGTTTTATTATAAAGTTCGGTCCTTCACCGCGGCGAATCGGTCTTTTTGATCCACTTCTTCCTTAGCATCACTTCAGTCTGGAATGAAAACTTGGCATTGGCGTTTATCCGATTAACAAAGTTTAACAGAGTAGTAGTCGGCAGACTACTGTTAGCAGGTTAGCATTAGCCAGCTTGATGACGTGCCTAACTTTGTGCAGCTGAAAACACACAAGCATCTGAAAGCGTCTCCTTTCTTGGCAGTCCCTAGTTGTTCCACTGGAAACGGGGGGTACAGACCCGATTTTCAGATGTTTGTGTGTTTTAGGACGCACAATGTTAAGCACGTCAGTAAACGCTAGCTGGCTAATGCTAACATGCTGTGAAGTGCCGGTGTTGTGCCCCATCGGTGACAAACAAACGTGTGTTTTATTATAAAGTTCGGCCCTTCACCGCGGCGAATCAATCGTTTTGATCCACATCTTCCTTAGTATCACTTCAGTCTGGAATCCGTGAAAATTTCAGCTAGGGTTGGCGTTTATTCACGTTATCTACGAAGTAAAGCAGGGACATTGAACTGGACCGGAAGTGGGCCGTCTAACTGTTTAAAACCGGAAGTTCGAACACGGAAGCGTGATAATTCCCTATAACACTCGCTTACTCAATTAGCATTTAGCAATGTAACAGAACCAGCTAATCATTAATTAGCATTGGAAAATGTTTAACTTACATGTTTGGGAGGAAAGTGGCAACCTTGGGGCTCTTTTGCCCCTTTGCTACCTTCATCATCATCCTGCTTCGTTTTTTGTCTGCTTGAATTTGAGAAATGTAGGGCAAGGAAGATGCTATTTCAACACATAGCAATCGAGTTAGCAACTCCAGAGCTAATGCTAACAGTGAAGAATCACGACATCGGCATTTTAATCAGATGTTAATATTTACGTTTTAGACCTGTCAAAACTGACAAAACACTGCACCCCTCTTGACATTCTGTGGATGTATTTCTTTTCTAAATTTATATCATTTTGATGAAAAAGTTGCAGCTATAACCTTTAATGAAGTTGAGAACTCTGAGTTTTAATTGGTGGTTTTCATTCTGTAATCATAAACAGAATAAAAGAAAAACTACTTATGTGAAAAAAATAGAGATCAGCTTTGTAAGTTCAGATCAAAGGACTTTAAAGAGGTTGGAAAAGATAGATTATGAAAGAGGGGAAAAAAGTGCACATCTGCTTGGTGCTCATACAAAGACAGCATTGGGGTTAAGGGCGGAGGACCAGCAGTTTCTGTTTTTTCTATGACGAATGAATGCACAGCCTGTAAAGTAAAGCTACTGATCAGGAGGCTGACACAGATATACAAACAGATCATGGTTTGTTTTCTTAAGCAGGCCCTGGAAGCTGCAGAATATGAAATGATGTTGTGGGAGAAAATCAAGATAATCTCTGAATACTTTTTTTCTTTTTAAAATCTCATTAAAGATCTTCCACAACCATTATGCAAAACCATGACAGCTATTCCTAGCACCCATAATTAAACAGGAATATGTTATTAAACTGATTAAGAAACACATAGAAAAAAAAAATGCTGCAGGCTCTTTGAAATTTAGTGTTGTTTTATAATAAAATATGTTGCCTCTTTTCTGTTTCCACCTTCTATCAAGGTTACATTGACATAAGAACATGTGTCTGCAAAGTCTGAAGAATGCATGAGGTGTTGAAATTTTCACTGCATAGTCTTCCATTATAGATACCAGTTTGTGTGGAGTAAAAAGAGCACTTATGGTTTGAGTGTATGCATCTGACCCCAGGTGTTTTGCAGAGATGTCGCTACTTGTCTTAAGGAAAAGTGATTTTAAATATTTTGGAGCAGGGAAGAAACGTTAAAGGGAACTTTATAAAACAAAACCCAACGCAACATATATATCCCTAAAGAATACTACATCCATAGATGTCACAATATAGTAAAATGTGGTTTACACAATGCAAAAATGTCTACAAATAATACAGTATGTTCAAAATATTTCAAGATTATATCATTTGTAATATTGTTGTAGTTGTCTGAAACTTGCCAAAGGACAACAGATGCAAATTAGCTGCTGTGCCAATCGTCTGCACATTTCCATTTTGTATTTTATTTGTTTTTTTTGTTTTACTTATTTTCATTTTATGTGCAATGTCCCTTTCAAATAATATAAAAGAACTACAGTAGCAGGGTTTTTATTTGGTCTTGTTATGTGGTGGGGGCTCTTTTTAAGGTCACAATGGATAAAAATTCTGGTTTTGTGTGTGCATATATCAAGGAGATACATCAGTCGGGTATGTGCAGCAATCAGTCGTTTTAAATCCAGTTGGCCGTGTATAACTGAACTCCTTCCTATACCTGTATATTCAACTGCAACAATAATGTTGCTGTGATGATATAAAAAATTGTTTAGATCAGTTTTCAAAAGTTAGGTTATATCAAACTGGAATTAATTATATACTGTATCACACTGATTTATATATTAACACTGACAGACAGAAATCCTTTCAACATCGGATTGGAGTGGGGCGGAGGGAGGGGCGGCACTACTGCACCAAAAATGGATTTATCCATCTTTTATACATTATACATTTAAACAAACTGCAAACAGCTTGTGTATTTCGTTTTTAAAAATAAAGCACTTTGGGGGAAGATCAGCGTCCTGCACCCTGTTTATCTCTCTTGTTGTCAGGGGGGGAGAAAGAGTGGATGGGTTTTGACCCTCTGAAAAGGAGGTTTTTACAGCCTTTTCCCTATCGGTAAAAAATTCCCCAAGGACCCACACCTCGGGCAGAAATATTTTTTCTGATGTGTTCAGGCGACACGTCATGTTTTCATTATTTAATTATATAAAAATAATCTCATTTTTATACACATATTTTTCTAGACATGATCCAGAACATCTCAGCCGAGCATCATGGTATTTAACGCTGACATTTTTTTTTTTTTTTTTTTTTTCTTTCATTTTTTTCTTTTTTCATTTTTTTTTTTTAAATTCATCTCCTTTCCTCCCCCCCCACCCCCCCTCACTCCTCCTCCTTTCTCTTCCTGCTGCTTTCCCCCCCCCCCCAACCCCCCACCCCACAAAAAACTAAATTCACATCACCTACTCATACTATTATTTTTTTTATTTTTTTTTTATTTTGGGTTGGGCTAGATTACACATCCCCCCCCCCCGCCCCGTCCAACACCCGCATTCCCTAGTCAATATCAGTTTTCTTCATCCCCTTCTCCTTCCCCTCCTCTTCCTTTCCCTTTTCTTCCCCTCCCTAGATCCCCTTCCTATTTTTTTTTTTTTTTTTTTTTTTTAATTTTTTTTTTAAAAAATATACATAAATCACTGAAAAAAATTTGTTTTATTTTTTGTTTTTTTTTTTTTTCCCCTCATCTCCTCCCCATTTCTTATTCTCCACTTACTCCCCTTTTTTCTTATTATTTTCTAAATGTAAATGTTAATTTTATTTGCAATTGTTTTTTCTCTCTTTTTTTTCCTTTGTTTTTTTTTTTTTTCGTTTTTTTTCTTTTTATATTTCTTTTTTTTTTTTTTTTTTTTTTTTTTTTTTTTCTCCCTAATATCTCTCTCTCTCTCTCCTCTCTTTTCTCTTTTTTTTTTTTTCTCTCCCTCCTCCTCTTCCCCTCCCGCACCAGCGCACCCCAGACCCACTCCTCTTTCTCTCCTTTTTCCCCCCTTTCTCTTCTCCCCGTTTTATTTTTTTTGCTTACCCTCTCACATAATACATAACACCCATTTTTTTCTTTTTTTATTGCATTTCATTCCCATTATTTTGAGTCTTTTTAAATCAGGCCCTTTAAATCTATATGTATCACAAAAGAAAGAAATGTTCCTCTTCAAGTTTGACATGCACTTTTTAATTTGCTTTTAAAAAGTTTAGTTCTGTTTTCCTCACTTATTTCTGCATGTAGTCCTGAACCTGAAGAGTTAGTGTTTTACTATGATAAATAGGTTTCTGAAAATTACATTAAAATGACATTTGAATTATCTTGTTTGTGTGAGAGGCAATGCAAAACAAAACTTCAGGCTAATGCATTTTTATTTCTTAAACCTTTTTGGATAAAAAGATCACTTAGCCATGCTATTTTTTACCTTCCTTACCATCCACCTGTCACACTACTGTCAGTCACTTAAGTTAGCAACCTCTTCTATGAACGGGTAAAAATGATTGTGGTTAGGTGGGCAGAGATTTAGATGGCTTTTATGTGCTTTAGTCGGTAACTGCTGTCAATTGAATTTAAAAAAAATTCTTTGATATATAGTTCAATTCAGTGATGAGTCATGCAGCCCCTGCTAACTGTACACGTCTGCTCATGTGGAACCAAGTGTGAGAGTTTCATTTACAAGCAGTTGTTAAAAAGAAACTAACTAAGCAGGCATTTATACCTGAGATAAGTGTTGAATTAGAACCACATGTTTCTGGAAAAGGAAAGGGAAAAGGAAGTTAAATGTTCTATAAGGAGAAACCAGAGCTAAGCCCTGGAGAGTCCTTGCTCGATGGTGTCACTATTATTCATTCATTCATTTTCTATACTGCTCTCCAGGGTCGTGGGGGGCTTACGGTATCCTGGGTTGGGTTGTGGGGGCAGCAGCCTAGTCCAGACTTCCCCTGCCACATGTTTCCTGCTCGTCCTGGAGGGATTCTGAGGTGCTCCATGGCCGGCTAAGAAATTTCTTCCCTCCACTGTGTTCTGGGTTCTCCTCCCAGTGGGATGTGGCCATTCAAGGGGCATCCTAACCAGATGTCTAAACCGCTTCATCTGGCTCCTCTCAATGTGGACGAGCAGCAGCCCTACTCTAAGCTCTTCCTGGATGACCAAGCCTCTCACCCTATCCCTAAAGGGGGAGACACAGCAGACAGACTGCCGACCGTCAAGGTCATCGCCAGGAAATGGGGTTGGGCTGATCAATTGGCCTCAGTCTTGCCGACACGGTGAGAATAGTGCCCAAGAATGCATTGAACTGACTCCAGACTTGGGTGTACCTTCTGCTCATGCACAAAATATAATGTTGCAACACCAGCAGGTGCCGCTAATCTTTGTGGCATCACAAAATGAAAACCGGAAATGACGGATCATTTCTCAAGAGCAAAACACGTAAAAGCACGCTGCTTTTGTTGTTAGCAGAGAGCGAAGACTGCTAGTCAAGAACGGAAGGAAACAATGGATAGTGCCAAACGATGTGTGAGGGTCTGCATTATGTCCGCACTTTATCTGGCTTGTTTACCTTCACTTTTGGTCTTCTCGTTTGCTGATTCACCAGCAAGGACAAGTGCTTCTCCAATCTGATTCGTCAGCCCATCACCAACTGAACGACTAGCTGAAGCCGATTACACATCTTCAATAGGCTAAAAAGAAAAGTGACAGTGTTGGCGATGGATTCAGTCTGCAGACAACACAGAACAAACCAAACTGACTCACATCCCAGACTTCAAAAGACTACACGACAACACCAGCCAGCGAAAAATCAGCCGATGTGTCTCCACCTGGCCACCCAAGCGAGAGCCTGGCCACCCAGCAGAGGAAACTCATTTCAGCCTCTTGCATTCCTGGTCTTATGTCAGTCACTACTGACAGCTCATAACCATAAGTGAGAGTAGGGATGTAGATCGACCGGTAAATCGAGAGCTTTTGGCTCAGCTCGTTCTTCTTAACCATGACAAACTGATGCAGAATCCGCATCACTGTAGACACAGTACCAATCCACCCATTAATCTCCTGATCTGTCTTTCCCTCACCTGTGAACAAGACCCTGAGATACTCACTCCTCCAGTTGGGACAGGACCTCGTTCCCAACTCATAAAGGACTCTACACCCTTTATAAGCTGAGGACCATGGTCTCAGACTTGAAGGTGCTGATTCTCATTCCAATTGCTTCACACTTGGCTTTGGCTCCAGCAAGAGGAACACAGCCTGAGGAGGCTAACAGAACGACATCATCTGCAAAACCCAGAGACCCAAAGGGGATCTGCTCAACACCTCAGCTGTGCCAAGAAATTCTGTCCATAAAAGTTACATACAGAATTGATGGAAATAGGCAGCCTGGGCGAAGTCTAAACCTGGAGCCTATCCCAGCACTTTTCTGGCAAGAGGTAGAGTACACTCTTGACAGGTTGCCAGTCTACCACAGGGCACAATACGCAAAGACAAGCAGTCACTTATGCTTGCATTCACAGTAACCAATTAACCCGACATACATTTCTTTGGATGGTGGGAAAAAGCTGGAGTACCCAGATCCATAGAGCCCTCAACTACAAAGGGAAATGATGCAATCTGCACACAGAAAGGCCACCGTTCAAACCCCTCTCCAGTCAAGGCTCAAACCAGGGACCGCCTAGCTGTATCTCCTTGATATGAGCCCCAGTATTATTAAAGAAGCACATTTAAAAGGGGTTCAGAAACTCCTTCAAACCATCACGTGTGTTGGTGAAGTGAATAAACAGGATTTTTGTTTCAAGACTTTTAAAACCTAAAATAACTCCAAGTTTAGTCAGAAAGTTCATCACAAATAAACAGGAAATCATGAGTTTTTACTATCATAACTCTCTCAGATAACTAAACTAGGATTACTACTTTTGACTGGACTGCAGGCATGAGCCATACAAGCTAGCCAGATAATGAGAATCTTACAGTATTTTGTCCACAAGTTCTTGCCATCAAGTTGTCTGCCTCCATGTGAGATGTTAGAGCTAGTACACATGCAGGTGTCTTCCCGGTAAATTTTCCTATTTATTTAAACTTCATTTGTACAGGTGATCCCATTGTGACTTGAAAACTGTGTGAACTGCACAGCCATATGATGTGGGACTGAGCGTCCATGAGAAACTTTCTCATGACTCTAAATGCCAGATATTAAATGGTGTTATCTGGTTTATGGATCACCGTAAAAAAGGCCGGAGCTTAAACCAGAGCGCATCTTTTATCCAGCATGTGCCCTGATAAAAGGCATCTGGTGACGATGTTAAGATGTTAAATTGGACAATGGGCTCATCAGGCCAGACCGTTTGGCGCTGTATAAGACAGATATATGCTACTTCATAACTCATACAAAGCTTGGCAACAGAGACTTACTGTCAGGGAAAAACAATAGACTCGATTAATTGATGCATTACATGGTTGGTTGCTTTGATTAAGGGCACGATAGGCTTAGAGGACAAAGGTGAGGTGTCTACAAGGGTGTCTACCTTTGATGCCACTGCTGTAAATATTTCCCTCTGCCAAAATATTTCTCCTATAAATCCTTTAAGTGAAAGTCAATCATTTTCAAGAGGATTTTTCGCATTACTTATTTATCCTTTTTTTTTATCTAAATCAAATGTTTTCATTTCCGCATTGGAGCTGTGGAGATTTCCGAAATATGGTGTCATGACGATGCAACCCAACAGTTTTAAATTCACTTACCTATTTTTAACCACAAATACTGCTTTGTAATGCAAACCCTTGTGTGTGCCATGTCCAGGCTCAACACTTAAATATTACATGTTTCTCAACACAACTACAACCAGCTCTTTAAAGTGCAAATAAAATTACACACAGTGTCTCAGCACAAAGACTACAACTGTCTCCTGCGGACAGAGATTTTTACACACCATCGCCACTCAGGTGACTAGATATTGACTGATAATCACTAACAGGCGAATACAGAACAGCAGGAGCCAAAATACCAAGCTGCTCATATCAACCCCACCACCCTGACTAACAGATTAGCTGCACTTTTAAGCAGCTGGTGCAGCTGATTGTAGGAGCTTGATTAGAGCACTGGGCTGGGGCACCGGTCCAATCAGTCATGCCGGTAGGCGGGATGTGAAGCAAGTGCAGGCACCAATCATGAATTAGGGCTTGCACATACTGATTTGCTGACAAGAAAGTGTCTTATAGAAACAGTTTGAGAAAGATTTGTCTCCAAAAGCTATAGCCCAGCTGGGGTGGCTGCAGCCAGATTTACTACTGTCAAAGTCAGTGAAAAGGAACTACCAGCACCAGTTTATGATTATTTTGTCTTGCAAGCCACAATGGATTTTATGCAACCTCTTCATGTTGCCTGGCAACCCAGAAGTAAAAAACAACATTGAAAGAAGTTGCTTCTGTTAGATGAAAATGCCATGTTAATTATTGAACAAGAGATGCGGGTAAAGCAAGATTTTGACTTTCAGCACAGGCAGACTGGATGTTGCTCATTTGTTCCAGGTTTTTTCCAGGCTAAACCAACTTGTAGACAGTCAGATTGACACATCCTTTTAACTGGCAAGTGAGTACTTCAAGCTGTGGCCTTCCAAACAGTGTCCTTCTGAATGATGCTAATGCCAAATGTCTTGTCCAACAATCACATGTTTTTATTGATTAAACCTTTATTTAGCCAGAAAGCACATGTGGAATATCTATTACTAGAGTCACACATCATATCATTAGGAAACAGCACATTCATAATTTATACACAACATAAATGCTCTATGACCATATTGTATTGACTGTCAAGAATTTTAGAAGACATAAGAATATACATATTTTCAAGCATTGCAGATCAAACTGGGACAGTCATAGACAACCATAATTTTTGCAGCCAAGTGCTCCTTTGTCTGATTTATTGAGAACTACTTTTGCACTCTGAGATTCACCAGTTTTTGCAGCTTTCTAAGCAGAGGTAGCAGCATATTTAAATATCCTTTCACCCAATTCTGCTAGATTTAGTGATGGCTGAAAGTCAAATAAAGACAAAAACATGCTGTACCTTCTCTGGGTGTTATAGGTCAGGAAACGGGGTAGAAGTACACCAAAAATAGCTCCATAGATGCTCACATTTCAAGTTTTGAGTACATCGGAGAACAAAGCAGATTTTCTAGTCTGTGCATACAGTATGCAATGACAAGTAAGAGTTTTAAGGCTTGTGATGAAGCTTAGTGCTTTATGGCAGAGCCTAGCTGATGCATGTAAACACTGCATCCAATATGCATGTACAGTATGTAAAGCACACATTTACCCCCAATTCCACGAAGTTGGAACAATTAAAATGGGAAAAAATGCAATTATTTGCTTTTCTTTAATCAACACTGTATTCAGAATGGAACATTGAAAAATATTAGATGTTGAAAGTGAGACATGTTGCTTTTCTTGAAAGATATTAGCTTATCTTAACTTTTAATATCAGCAACACACTGAAATTCAGGACAGGGCTGTGGTTTTGTAAACATCTGGGAACTGAGGAGACCATCTGCTGGATTTTTGGTATTTTTCCCCAGCATTGTTTGAAATAGGAATCTTTCTGCTGTTTTCTTTGTAATATTCATGATGCACCAATTGTTTTTAGTTGGTGAAAGGTTTGGACTGCAGGCCAGTCAGCACCAAGACTCTTCGACCATGAAGCTGCTGCAATAGATGCAGTATGACTTGTAATATTATCTCGCTGAAACATGCAAAGCTTTATTTTAAAAAATACATTGTTTAAACTGCTGCATTATATCTGTACTTATCTTGCACGGATGGTGCATTTCCAGATGTGCAAACTGCCAGTTCCATAGGCACAAATGTAAGTCCATAGAGACAATTTGAACTTAATAAGAAAAAGGTCCTTCTCCTTTTTAGTCAGGAAGAGCAGCATTTGTGATATTAAAAGGAATTTCCAAATCAAAATTTTCTGACCACAGAGCAGTTTTCTATTTTGCTTCAATTAGTTTTAAATGAGCTTTGGCCCAGGGAAGACTGGGTTGTTTCTGAATCCTGTTTGCATCTGTAACTCAAGTTTTTGGATGACACAGTGAACTGTGTTCACAGGTGATGATTTATGGAAGTATTCCCGAGCCTCAGCACTGATTTCATTCACAGATTTATCCCTGAATTTGATTAAGTGCTGCCTGTGGACCTGACAATCCTGAAAATGCTGAGTATTCAGTATTGATTTTCATCCATTTCCCTTGTGCACAAAGATTTTGGCAGATTCTCTGAATTTCTTTTATCATGTAAGATACTGTAGATGATGGGCAATCCAACTCTGATCTCTAAATCATAAAATGCCTCATTTTCAACTTTTAAAATGTATTTTTTGGCCTTCTGTAGAATATGAATAGATACATTAAATACATATTAAACAAATACTTGCATTTGTAAATCCTTGTATTCTGTTTTTTTTTTCTCCTATTTTTAATTATCAGCATACTGATAGACTACCAATATAATTATCGTCCAACCTATTTATTAGCCAATTTTGGCATTAAAATGTGATATCAGAAAATATTGGGGGTTTTTGGACGGATATTTTTACTAACAAAATCTTGCAAAGTCATGTTCCATTAGCAGCATATAAAAAAAATCCCTGTTCTTCCCAGCATTCCTTTTAGAGCCATGTGACTACGGTGCAGCTGCTGCTGCTACAGACTGACTCGCTTTGAAGCTGCATATAACATTTACGGTTTTAAATTGTTGGTTTTGTTACAAAGTTGTCAGAAACATTAAAATTAGCAACATGTTGGCTAATACCTGCTAGTTTCTGATATATGGCAGTCAGATGTCAAAAATTAACTCCTCTGGCTGAGTTAGAGCTTTTTTGGGATCTTTGCTCCCAGAGCCGAATATAATTGCATTTTTCAAAATATGAGAGATACAACTCACAGTTGTTTGATCTTTATCAGTCGATTTTGGAAACTTAGAGTTGGACATTATGGGATATCGGATATCAGTAAAAAAAATTAATTAATCAAAAAAAATCAACATGCCTAGTGTATAATGTATAAAAGTGGTAGTGACATGACACATTGGCTTTAAGGAAATTCCAGACTTGATTCTGAATGAAAAAAATTTAATAAATAAATGAACATTGCACCTTTATTATATTTCACTAATCGCTGGACAATGAGAAACAGAAGATGTCATTTGACTCCAGAAATATTTATCCTGAGATACTGATGCAGTGTGAAAGCCTTGAAGAGTAAAGTTGGAGCATTCCAAGGCTTTGTATACTGTATATGATGATGTATTTATGTGTAGGCAGATAAGTGTCAAACAATGACAACGTCGAGTGTGGTGGAAAGTGTTATTTACAACCAAACCATTTAACATTTAACATTTGCGCTGAAGAGTCAGATACAAAAATGCCTTTGAAATGTATGATTACTTCTTTTAAAACATTTTCATAATGTGCCCTTGGTGACCCATTCTTTCCAATAACACCCACAAATCCTGGCAAGACGACCTTTTGAAAAGGCCCTTGAAACACATACCTGCTGAATATGTTGACTCATTATGGATCCTTTTTTTTTTTTTTTCTAATAGAGCACAAGGGCACACAAAAAAGGGAAAAAAATGATAAGTGAGACAGACTTAACCTTCAACTAATGCTCAATATTTGTTACCCAAACTTGTGGTTCAATCGAGCAAAATATAACAACCAATGTGACATGCACACTGTGTTAATTAAATTCACTACAGTGGTTTTACTTGATTACACGACTTGCAAATCTCAAAACTGCAAGCAAGCATTTTTAGTAAGAGCTTTCTATCTCAGCAAAAGTACATCTGAGATGGGGGGCTTCATTTATCCTTTTTACTGTTGGGTCATAACTCCTGTCTTCCCCTCCACTACTGTGCATCTGTCACTTACCCACAGAGGCATCAAGGCTGTTCCTCTCAAGTCTCACAGTTGAATGCCCCTTAACCGCTCTTCACATCTGTACTTGCACACTTTCTCTCTCTCTCACACACACACACACATACAAAGGCACACCACACTACTGAACCTCTAAGTCCCCTTTGAATCCTAAATAGGCTAATTTCTCTGCTGATCTGGGATTTGTGAGTGTTTGAGTTTATTGAAGGAGCTGACACAGATCAAGATGTTTTCTTTTTGCGGTTAGTGGATTAAGTCTTTCCTCTGGCTAAATCAAAGGAAAAAGCTGTCACTTTGCCATTCATTATGTCAACTTGACCAGCTACTTAAACATATACAATATGATCAGTTGAATGAACAGAAACATGATTGCTGCTGTTTTTATGTCTATGATTGCTTCAGTTGTTGTTGTCTTGCTTTTTTATCACAAATTTTGCAATAGTTCCAGCACATAAGCAATACATTGCATTATATGGGCCAAAAAACAAGATTCCTAAAGCTAGAGACTGAGGAGAGCTTTAGTAAGCTCCTATAATCCTTTTTGTTCACCCAGGAGATTGTTCTCCTTTAGAAGTTTCCAGCCAGACAAAGAGGTAGATAGTCTGATGGTATCAACTCTAATAGACTGGGGAGGTTGAGGAAAAGGCTAACCACCTCACTGTGTCAAGTGGGGCTCAGGTTCAAGGAAGTCAGTGCTTTCTCAATTATTTTCTAAATTAACTGATGAGCTCTATAGAGATTTAGTCAAACTGTCTGAGGCATTACAGCCCAGAGATGGTCAGGAAAGGGAGTTCAGGGGTGCAATCTTTGTCCCAGGTACTGAAAGACCTTTCAGGTGCCTGCGGCTTCTAAAGAATACTATTGCAGTCTTCTCTGCATTGTTAAAGAATTTGATTCAAGGAGAAGAATGAATGCAGCTTGGCTGTTGTACATTTGCAATGTGGCAGCAGTGAATTGGATGCACTGGTACTGCCATGCATTTCTGTGGTGGTTGTTTGTTTGTATGTCTGATTTATTTAAAGCTTTTTGCAGCTGGTCATTTCACATGGGTGAAAAACATCTAAATCCCCCCAAAAGAAAAACGAATCTTCCTGAATCTGTAGCAATGAAATATGAGGGATACAAGTTCATGAACTAAGGAATATTATGAGACTTGAAAGGTCAGACCCTCTGTCTTGGTTTAATTTCAGGGGAAAGTTTGGGCACCTTTCCATTTGCATCTTAAAGATCCTTAAGTAAGACGAAAACGACTTCCAGCAAAGTTTGTAAAGCTAGTATTATCACAGGAAAGTAGTTTGGAGCACTTTGATTAGATTTAGAACAAAGGGAAACATCAGATCCCTGCTGATACCTGGCATTTTAAAAGAACATTCTGACGAAAATGAAAGAAGGGTTCCTAGTTTTAGAAATGTTTAGTTATACAGTATATGTAAAGCATTTACACTCTGTGGGAGCCTAAAAGGCAGACAGTGCATTTTCTTATGATTAAAATGAAAAAAGAAAGGTGAAAAAGAAGCATGATCTCTCCCACGCTGTCATATACCGCTGCTTTGTCCTATAATGTAAGGCGTAGAGAAAGGCACAGCATGTCTTTCAGCATGAGTGCTTTCATCTTCCTGCAGTGGCAATAGTTGTTTCTCTGACCTTCTGTTTCCTTTACAAATAAGTGGAAAAGGTACCAGTTGGTCTGACAGAGATGTGTTTCTGAAGATCATGATTTGAGTTTTGTTTTGCTTTAGAAACAACTAGATTGAGCTTTAGGCCCAGAACAATCGGGCCAGAGTTAGAGTTGGTTTGGTTTTTGAATTTACTCTTAATTGTTCGTTTTCCCCCTCCCCCCCCCGTCCTCTTCCCCTTTTTTAACTGCTAAACTTTATATCTAAATAGTTAATCAAAAAGTTAATTAAAAAGGTCCAGAGGGGCTTTACAATCTCATAAAAAGTTCTGCTACTTAATTGTGAATGAGACCATTTAAAGCATTCACATCGATGAAAGTATTATTACCTCTGCCAAAGAGTGGCGGAGGTAATGTAATCACAGGCGTTTGTCTGTCAGTCTGCTAGCAAAATAACTCAAAATGTAAATAAGTTTGGATGAAATTTTCAGGGAATGATGATTATGGAACAAAGAACTGTTTAAAGTTTGGTGTTGATGCAGATCATTGTTTGGATCGTGGAATTTCTTTGTCATTACGACATAGAGCTACATGGTGGAGCAGCTTGCTTGTGGTCCCACCCTTTAGAAATACACTGCACTTGAACCCGTTTGCTCGACTCTGCCTCGATCTTATGAACTGGAGGTTTTGGCACCATTGTTTCGTTTTGAGCATTTTACCACTCGAACCGAGACCTTCACTGCATTTACATGCAGCCAATAACTCTTTCATAACCCTTTCATAACTGGAATATTAGCAATAACCCGGTTCAGCACGGCATGTAAACACTGGCAAAACCCGAATATGCTCCTTTTTGGGGTTTTAAAAACCTGAATATTACCCCTGGGTTACTCTTTTTCTTACCGGAATATTTGGTCATGTAAACGCTTATTGGAATATCTCTATTGAAAGGAATATTTAATTGTGTTACGCGCATGTTCTATCTGCAAGGATTCTTGGTCTTTTGATTGGTGTGCAAACAGTTAGCCTACTTCACAGGGCTCCATCACTCATCTGGTCAAGTTTGATAAAGGCGTGACAGGAAAATTCACTGACTCCAGCTGGAGTCAGTTAACTTCATCATTACAACCGTTCCCACCAGTCCTGACTGCGCACCTTCATCTGTCCGGGGGACTCTGCTGGAAACGGGAAGCATGGATGTGCACAGCTCCAGCTCCGAGCTGTATTTCCAGCACACATTCTCTCTTTCTATGACCCGTCAAGTAGCTACTGCTGGTGGGTCAGTACCAGCACAGCAGCGCAGGAAAAGGACTGCTGTCGGCTCCAGACTGCAGTCAAGCCAGCCGCCTCTCGCGGATCCGCGGCATTATTTTGGCTGTAACTCTGAAATTTGTCTGGCTTGACTGCAGTGGCTCCGGATGCTTCATTATCCCCCATCATCATGACGTTTTCCGTGCGTCGCGGTTTGGGTCGAGATATTCCAGTTGATTTCAGTCATCATGTATACAAGAGTAACTCTGTCTGCTCACGCATGGAAACGGGTTATTCCTAATCTTTCAGAAACCGGAATATTGACTTTAACCTGAATTTTGATGGCATGTAAACGTAGTCCTTGTTACTGTACATCATTGGCGTAGCTGGTCCCAGGAATTCCACAGGGACTAGTTTAATAATCTGTCAATGCTACATATTGGTTTTAGTCACGTCGTAAATGACTTCTCCAGAATGAATACAAGAAAACAAAAAACACAAAAACATAACCATGCATTACGAATGCATCAGCAATATGCAGTGTCTGCACCTCTTGCTGAGGTAAGGCCATTTCAAGATTTTTCAGTGTTTTGGTAAAACCTCCCCAATCCCTTTCATTCCAAAGTTATTTTTTGTAAATGATCATAAACTTAACCAATAAGAAAAATAGCAGGCAGAATATTACTGTAACACTGTACACAAAGTGTTTAACTGCAAGAGATTGCAGGGATTCATTACCTCCGCTCACCATTTAAAATGTCAAAAGCACCAGGACAGTGCTGACGTGCAGATGCGCTCTATCTGCATTATCTATCTATGTTAAACAGACGTTTAACCACTATAGTTTTATTATTGTTTTATTGTTTTTATTGTGCATGCTGAAACTTGCATCATAAATCTTTGTTTTTACCTTTTCCTGTATTTTAGGAAGTTTTATTGAATTGTCTGTGAAGCAGATTGCAATTCATCATCATCATCATCATCATTATTGTGATTATTAATTATCTTTATTATCATTAGAAGAGGTAGTAGCAGTAATAGTAGAAGTAGTACCAGTATTTATTAGTAGTATTTTATATTTTTAAATGGAAATCTTAAAGGTTGAATATGGAACATTTTTTTAAAAGCTTTATTTTTTTTTAAAATTAAAAAATAATACCTCCACAGGTCGTTTGGGGGTGGGGGGTACAGAATGAAAGTACAACATTTCCTAGAAAAATTATATTTAGCCTAAAATTAATTATAAATTTTTTACAGGTTCGATAATGGCATTATATTTACATCTATAAGCCAATACACGCCGCCATTGCGGGTTGCCAAATACTGTACGATCTCTGTGTGGCAACAATATGTTGGGTACATTTAGGCTCGTACAGGGAAACAGTGGAGACTGCGAGTGAAGCAGCTGCTTCAGAGCCCTGGAGATATTGTTAATTGTTTCTGAGGAGGAGTGATCTGAGAAGAGCAAAACCTGGAGTAAATTTAGGTGAAGACTACACTAAATGGACCCACATAAACATTTTACATGGCGTCAAAACACGGAAATGGCGACTTTTCTCCTGGATCGGTAAGCTAACTTGTTTGTTAACATGGCTAACGTTAGCTGTCAGTTATAAACTCCTTGTTGGACATGCTGCAGACTGTTGGTCACTTGCGTATCGGCAGTGAGCCTGACATCCCAGCAGCTGGAGTTGTTTTTCTGCCATTGCAACTACAACCTAGACACACGTGATGTCGCTGTTCCGTCCGTATTCCATATTCAACCTTCAACAATTTTGTATGATTACGGAAATCAATAATTCAAATTTTGTAGTGTTACGTTTTAGAAAGAATTTTGGTATATGAACACTTCTGCAATTTTTCATTGGACGCAAAACCTTTGCACAGAGATTTCAGTGATACCGATGACTAAGGTTATGTCTATACTGAGCAGTTAATGTTATACAGGGACTTTTAACCCCCTGTCTTATCCTTATCCACACAGTCGTTTATGAATCGTTTAAGGCTCGACCCAAGCAAAATAATGACCACCCATTTGCACTCACTGAGCATGCACCACATCACAGGCAGACGCGTGTGTCTGACAACAAAACGCGGCAGTCTGAGTAGAAAGTGAAATGATCTTCATGTTAACATGCTGATGTCAGTCTGTGGCTGGTCTTATTGTCGTCACTTCCTTTCAATGAACAGCGAAGCTGTCCATACCAGGCTGTTTATCTGCTGGCTTGCTATTTACACCACCCCCTTACCCGGCTGAATAAAATAGGCGAATGAGGGACTCTTAAACGTCGCTGGATAAATGTGGACAAAAGGGCGCATTATGCACGTTTAAGCACCTACACAGCCTAGTGTTAACGTAGCCTAAACCAGCTTTGGCTTGTTGTGCTGGGGGTTAAAGTTCTCAAACAGAAGAAAAAAAATATATTCACACTAAAATCTGTGCAAAAATCCAAGCATTCCTCTTTACAGATTTGAGTCAGAGTTTTGCTTTGAGTTTGTTCTTCATTCAGATGCCAGTTAATCTGAAATGTGTTAATGCTTTTTATTATTTATGTGCAGAGCCCTTGAATCTCTTGCATGTCACAGAGAAAGTTAAAATCTCCTGTCAGCTCAGTTACAGATTAAGCAGAGCACATCACTGTCTATATGTACCAAATCACAATTCCCTGCAAACTCACGTCACTTTATTCATATTTATGAGGGGCATTTAATGAGAGTGCATTCAACTATGGTACAGAGAATGCCTCTTTTATCACAATTTAATTACCAAATGAAGGAACTGTAATGTAAAATGAAATGTGTATAAGGAAAACAGTCCCAAAGGAGTTATTACTAAACACTTTAAATAGTGTCAGACAGGAAGCTACCTGTGAGTCAAAGTAAATTTATTTGCTTTGAAATTCCTTGAAATGATGCCTGCCTTCCTTACTGCCCCACTTAATGGTTGTTTTTTGTGCTGGAAGAGGATGTACACACAGAATGATATCTTGGAAGCGAAAAAACTCTTTTAGGGTTTGTACATATTGTAGCACAGAATGAACTATCATCATAGAGATGAACAAATCCTTATTCATCAACTGAAAGACACTAAAAAGTGTAACTAGGAAGAAAAAGCGTAGTGAACAACATTATAGCTTCAGTTTGTGCACACTCCCGTGACGGCTTGGCTCGTGGCTGCAGTTACCTGAAGCGCCAGTCGCGGCCGTTGCAAGTTTCGTTTCTTAATCTTGCCTCAAGTCCCTTTAAGCATTCATGTCCTTTCTGTAAAGGAAAAACTCAAGTAGGAACCTATGTACGGATAAGAACATGCAGCATGACTGCGGTAGATTTTATGCATACAGATTCAGCTTTAAAAATGGTATTTGCAGCTCATTTAGTAAGAAATGTAAGAAACAAGCCCACCTCTGTAGGCTTATGTCTTTTTTTAAAAGGCTACATTGATTGACAGGTCAAACCTTGAATACAGCGTTCACCAGAGACTGAGTCCTTCAACAACTTATAAACCTTATTTTATTGACCTTTGACTTATAGATATTATTATTCCACCAGGGTATGTCTTTCTATTTAAGATATATTTAGCCTCTTTGTTGATTCACTCCTGTTAGATCCAGTTTCTCCAACAGTTGCCATGACCCCAGTCTCTGCTCTATGCAACAGATGACGTGTAACCTTAGATACCCTGGATCTTAATACTGTCAATTGCCTCACTCTTTGACCCACTTTTAATGATTATTCAGCCTGAGGAAAAAGGATTACTTTCTGTCTGTAATGTCCTGGAAAAAAGAAAGAGGAAACTGACCTATTGTATAACAGCTACTGTATGTCTGCCTCTTTTGTGAAATCAAGGAAATAATAAAGCTGCATCCATTAACCCTGAAATTGGGTTTGGTAAAATTTAAAATGCTTGTAATAGAAATTAAATACAATGAAACTGATTTACATAATTTTCGTAGTCAGTCTTCTGGCTCTATATTTCAATATTTCTATAACCATTACGTTATTGTTGTAACGTAATGGTTATTGTTGCCTATGGTAACGCTTCTGACCTAGTAATTTGAGCAGCTTCTATAGTTTATTGCTCCAAATGTGTTCAATAGTTTGCTTTTTCTTATTGGTTTTGAAGGAAGCATGATTTTTGATTTTTTGATTTTGAGTTTCATGTAGAGAAATAGGGGTGAGATTTAATAAGTTCGCTTCTCCCACTCCCTTTCAGGCATGTTTAATATACTTTTTTTTTTTGTGGTATAGTGATGGCCACAACTGTTGTGTTTGATTTGTGATTGGGTGATCAGCTATGTAAGTGGTCATCCTTTTATGTTCTGTGGAATATGTGGATGTACTGCCTGAAATGAATGAATAAATACAAATACACATTTAGCAAAAAAGTACTCCAATATGACAAAGCAGTATTTTGGGGGGGGGGGGAGAAAAAAAAAAATATATATATATATTATGGCCGTCAAAAAATTTATCCTGATTAATTACATTGCTTTTTTCACTTCTAGAACACATTTAGGGTTAAAGGTGTCTCACCAGGAATTCTGCATTTATCTTTAGTAGACTAAACTACTGAAACCCTGTCCTTACATGTCTCCCTATAGTCCTTCAGACAGCTGCAGTTTAGTCCAGAATGTTGCTGATACGTCCTCACACACTGACTTCACAACTGTCCTAATGTGAAGCTGAAATTCAGGCCTGAGTCCTGGACTACTCCCGGATGTGTAGCTTGGTTTTAGCCTTTAAGTTGTAAAACAAAAGTTAATGTATTTTCTGCATATAGCAGTAGTAATTAAAAAGCACATCTCTTGATTGACAATAGGATTAATTTAGGATTAATTTTTTGACAGCCCTAATATACAGTACATATATATATATATATATATATATATATATATATATATATATATATATATATATATATATATATATATATATATATGTGTGTGTGCATTTGTACCCAAATATGGTCTATAATATATTTTTTCTACTTTTTAAGTGTTTGTTGGTTAAAAACAGATTTTTTTTTCCCCATTAGCATCTTAGCTAACTAGTTTTTTATTTGGCTAATGCGCATACAATTGGTACATCCTTTGATAAATGTGGGCATATGTGATATTGTTTAACTTAAAAAAAAAAGTTTATTCTCTTTTCATCCAATTCCTTCATATAAGGACATAAAATGCTCTTGCATTCCTCATTTCTAATTTATCATGAGCCATGAACATGTGGCCTGGAGGCAGTGTTTTGTTTTATTGTGGATCCCCATTAGTGGACGCAGAACGCCAGCTATTCTTCCTGGGGTCCATAAATATATAAATATATTTATGAATAAAATATATATATAGTGTACATTGGCGGTGTCCACTTATTTAGATGTCTCGTATTTGTGTATATTATGGTTGTTTATCTTCACTTCAGTCATTCTACCAGCTCAAATGTTCCACCAGTTGCACAATAATAGGGTCCACGAGTTGCCTCAAGAACCAGAGAAAAAAATGTTTGCTTTTCTTGGAGTATGAAACTGACAAAAACTGTCAATCATGGCGTACTTTGTTTTGTTTTGGTCTATAAACAGTGCGCAACAGCATACCTAGCGGTGTAAAATCACTTTTAGCTCCTTTTAAATACCAAATGGGGCAATAATTTCTCGTTTTTTTTTTCTGGCACAAAAAGTAAATGTTCTTTTCCCATATTTGGCCTGTTTATATTGTTTCATATAAAGGGAGTGGTGTAATGCATCACAAAATATGTAGCAATTAAGACTTCACGTTTAAAAAATGCTGAAAATAGCATAAATAAAGACTTTATATGGCTCCATTCAGTGAACATAATTTACATTTGTAACATATTAGACAAAAGGTCATATTTCTAATTATTTTGACGTGGTGCTGCGCCACGATCATTTACATGTAGCAGAAACCCTTCTGTTGTAATGCCTTGTTTAATCCTCTAATTTAATCTATTAATGTGCCTTTCATTGTGATTTCTGCCAAATACAGGAGTAAAAAAAGCAGAGTCCATTTTCCCCCTTTTTCAATGCTATACCATCAACTGCTAAGCCTGCTGCTCTCAGACAGCTGCTGTGTCTTATTGCAGGGTTCATAAGTTCACAAGATCATTAGGGCAAAGTTTGCCAGAGGGTCTTGGCTCTGGGGAGAAGCACAATTTACAAGAGACACTAATATAACAGGCTGAACATATTAAATCAGACTCTTTGTGCTGGTGGGATGCAGGAGCTAAAATTGCAAATCAACCATTTAACACAGATAGAAACACACACTCATATGTCAAACAAATAAATGAACAAACATAGTAGAGGCATGCACACAAGCAGAAAGATAAATATATGTACATGGGGTCAACTTATTATATCAGTAAATCACCTCACTCCTGCAACATAGCAAGTGAATAGCCTACTGTTCCGTCTTTTCTGCTTGTTAGTGTGGTAAAGTTAGTTTCTCTGTGGGCAGAGGTACGGTATTATATCACAGTGATAGCATTATGAAAGTTCACGGCTGACAGTGTGGCTGCTTTAGGATGTTGCAGTTGGTCTTGATCCAAGGTTGCACACCAATTTTAAAGTAAAGCGACAAAAGGCTACTTTTGACAATGAGTAAAAAGGGAAGTGTGACGGTTCTGTGTGAGTAGTCCATACCAGGAAAATATCTGGGATGGTAAAAGTAGAATATTAGATAAAATCTTTAAAGTGTAATTTTGTATCTTTTTGGCACTGAGTCAAGTCCTTAAAAAAAACTGAAAAGCTAATCAACAGTCCTCTTTCTTTTTCTCTTTTTTTCTCCAACCTTGCAGGAATCATCAGGACCGCCTTAGCAAACATGGACCGTGAAGCCAGAGAACACTATACCGTAGTTATCCAAGCCAAAGACATGGCAGGCCAGGTTGGAGGCCTCTCTGGCTCCACTACCATCAACATCACACTGACAGATGTCAATGACAACCCGCCGAAGTTTCCCCAAAGTACGTACTGACAAACTATAGTTGATACTTTACACCTGACATTGTGTCATTTGGCAATTTTACAGAAAATAATGGTGCAATGAATTTTAGTTAAGTTGAAATTGAGAAAACACTTGGTTATTTGTGTTGGATTAAATCATTTTGCATTGAGGAAACAGCACAATGCTTTTGTGAGGAGTCTGTTTGGAAACTCTGCCAGTAGAAAATTGCTGCTTTTTGTCTTCTTTGACAGTTGACTGGCTCGAAGGCTATTTTAAATAACCAACTGTATTGTTAATGTCTTACTGCTCCTTACCTGAATACATTAGCTGCAGCTGCTTTGCATTACATTACCACAGTGGTTGTACAGTCCCATGCTCCCAGAGATTTTTGGCCTTGAGCAGAAGACCTCCATGATGGTTGCCCGAGGCAGTTTCATAACCTCAACAGCATTTATAAGACAAAATCTTTCATGTGTTTTCATTATGTAAGTGGAAAGTAAGTACATCTTTTTAAAATAATTCCGACAGAGGAGCAAAAGTTCACTCAAAATACTGCCACAATGTCCTTCACAGGATATGACTTTTTCTTGAATAAAATAAGACAAAATGAGTATTATTCATTTAATTCTTAAGCACACACATATTCATTAATAATATATGCATCAGTCTTAACGTAGTTAGAAAGTAGTTTGCTGAATATATGCTTTCTTAGGCCCAATTCCAATTCCTAGTTTCATCCCTAACCCAACCCTAGCCCTTCCTGACATAGAAATTGAATTATTCCCTAAGAAATGGGACAACCCTTTGAAATCCACTTGCATCACCAAGTTGTCCGTGGCGCAGAAAACTGACATTACGGCTGTTTCCAGAAGAGTTTGCCGTCCACAGCAGTAATAATCTCCCTCTCCTAGGCGATTGGATAATTAAAAACGTAAAAATGAAAGGAAAAGAAGACGCCGTCGACTCAAGCTGAAAGGGGAAATTCAGGATTTTTGACATAGGGCCTCATTTTGGAGTGAGCCAGGGTCCTTTATCACTGGAACACGGCATCCATATAGATAGTCTTGCGTTATAACTGATTTGCCTCTGGTGTTCTATAGAGTGGATACGATTGTTATTAATGACAGGCTAGCAGTTTGCCATTGACTTATGCTAGCACTAGCATCGGGGACCACCGGTAACAAGAATATGAGATGAAATAAGATGAAGCTGTTTCCAGTTATAAGTAGGACCCTGGCTCACTCCATAATGAGGCCCTATGTCAAAAATCCTGAACTTCCCCTTTAACGTTAACATTACGTCACAGACATGAGCACATGCATGTAACATTACGAAACTAGCTATTTTTTTTCACATTTGTAATAACAGTGTAATACATTAAAGTGACCTTAAAATAGTGATTTTCATATTATATTTACAAAAATACTCACATTTGTGCATTTCTTTGGCTGCCGCTGCTGATTTCCTCACCGTTTTGCCTGTATTTAACATGAATTTGTAGGTAATATCATACAATTGTTTTTTTAGTTCGGTTTCAAGGGCCAGATAGCCTTACCACTTCCCCCTCCCCCTCGGTCTGAACCAGAATTGGGACACCACTACCCCTTCACATGAATGCGCAAAATGAACGGTTAGGGTTAAGGGGGAATTGAAATTCACCCTTAATGTTATAGACCTATTCAGTACTCTTTACTGTGACTCGTGGACTCAGTGGTGGTGACATTGTCTACAGCTAGCTGATTTACATTTACATTTGCCAAAATCTTCTGCTTTGCAGTCTGAATTTTCTCCATTTTTATGATAAATTTAATCAATGATAAAATTGTGATTCTTTGCCTTTGAACTGCCTCATTAAAATACAATTCCCCTCAGCTATGAGTTTTTCATTTGTGCTGCAGTAAATCCTAAACCATCAACAATTTCTGAATAATCATCTGCTTCAGAATCAGATCTGCTTCATTGCAGTGCTATCAACCTCAGTTTGGCATTTAATGTCAATTAAAGCACTGCAGAGTATTTTAATGACATTCCCTCAGGAGCAAATGGTGACAGAGTCAGTTTGCTTGGCTAAGCCCTTTCAGAGGAACATTTATAACACTGTGTGGGGCTCCTGAGGTTGTGTTTTTCCTGTCTCTAAGCATACGCATTAATGTCCATCCACAGAAAATTACCAGCTGTACGTCCCTGAATCAGCTCAAGTTGGGAAACCAGTTGGGAAGATAAAAGCCAATGATGAAGACCTAGGCATCAATGCTGACATCAAATATAGCATCATTAACTCAGAGGGGGCCAACATGTTCTCCATATCCACAGACAGAGACACAAGAGAAGGAATCATCAGTCTCAAAAAGGTTGGAACATTTTTGGTGTTACACAAACTGTCTTTGGAAAATGGCTATTTGTGATATAGGTGAGCATTTTGGTAAAAAATGGTCATCTATGAGAAGTAGAAGAAGCTTGGAACTGAAGTCTAAACGCTCACATTTACTCTATTTTTCTATGAAATTGGCAGTAAGAGAAAAAAAAGTATCCAGCTGGGAAACAGCACAGAGTTTGTACATTTCCATATTCATTGCACTTTTTAAAATAAAACTTTAAATGCATTGAAATTACACTCATGCATAGACACCCAGACTTTAGAGAAATACTCTCACACTGACTTTTATTTCCTCACTCTCAAAGAAAACCTGAACAAATGATTGACATGATTGGCAACTTTGTGTTTTAATGATATGTTAATGTAACCAACTAAGGGGGGGGGGGGGTTACCTAGACATTTGTAATGCATAAGATCCATTCATTCTTACTGGGATATGGTTATATTTTGTGTCTAGATGGAGGACTGGAAATGAGATTGTTTTTTCACCTGATGTTAGACGTTGATTCTCATCTTTATTTGCATCAAAGGTCTAATGTATTATTGTGTAAGTTCTATGACAGAAAACACATCTGCATTGAGGCTAGTAAGAGTAATACTCTTGAAATGGTCATAACAATTTCATGTTTTGCCAAACCGGCAGATTTTTACAGCAGCATAAATACAAATGTTATTTTGGAGCTGTGAGTGTAACAGCCATGTGATATGAGCATGCTAATCTTACGGCCCTGTGGTGCCTTTTTCCCAACAGCCTTTGAATTATGAAAGAAAGAAGACCTACACACTGCACATTGAAGGGATGAACACACACATGGATCCTCGTTTTTCCTATCTTGGTTCTTTCAAAGACACTGCCACCCTTAAAATCACGGTGGGAGATGTGGATGAAGCGCCGGTTTTTTCGATGGATTATTACATCTTGGATGTTTATGAAAACTCTCCAAGTGGAACAGAAGTGGGTGCAGTTACAGCTCGCGATCCAGACAGCAGGAATAGTCCTGTCAGGTAAAATAATCTAACTTTGTACATCCTTATCTATTATTTGTGTATTATTTATCAGTGTTTGATTCTGGTCTCTTTAAATTATCTTACCTATGAAACAAAGGGTATTAGGGGGGGGGCTTTACATGTTAAATGGCAAATCAACCAATAAGATCATCTTTGTCTCAAATGCTTGTTTTTCTAAAGCTCAGTTTTCCATGCCACATACTCTGATCCTATATGCTGTATATTAGGCAGTAAGTGAACACTCAGTCCTGAAGTCAGTGTTTTGAAAGCATGTGGATTTGAACAATATTAAACAATAAAGGAGCAGATTGAGATGGAGAAGAGAGACACAGGATCTCCATGACTGCAGTGCTTTTGGTAAGGTGTAAGGTGTAGAACTCCGCTGATGTAGCTCAGTCTGCTGAAAAAGACCTGGTTTAAGGTGCATACCTCGTGCGTACTAATGCAGGATTACTATGGCATTGTATTGCTGCAAACTGCTCAAAGTCCCCATGCTGAACAGTGTAGTCTACTAAAACCATGTATAGAACTGGACCACAGAGTAATGAAAGAGGGTGGCTTGTTTTTTTCTTCTTTTTTTAAATTATGTGTTCTTTTACATCATATTGATTGCATTGCTTACTTTGGGAAGTCCTACCTGGATGCACTGTGGAAAGAAAGCAAGCCTTTGATAGTCGAGGGATGCTTCAGGCAACATTCTTCTGGGAATCATTGCATCCTGTCATTTATGTAGATATCACTTTGACATATACCACCTATAAATATTGCAGCTGAACAAGTATACCCCTTTATAGAAATGGTACCCCCTGCTGCACCCCACTACATTTAAAATGATGGTTCAAGGATGTTTTTTAGGAACACAACAACAGGCTTGGGGAGTTGAGTTTGCATCCACATTCTTTAGATCTCAACACTTTGATGTGCTTGAAGAAAAAGAAGAAAAAGGTGAGCTCAGTGGAGGACTTTCCCCAGAACACACAGGTGTGAAAGATCTGATGTTGATTGATTGGTAGCAGATGCTGTTTTGACAGGGAAAAAGAGAAATCGTCTTACAGTTAAGCAGGTGATCATAACACCCCAGCTGATTTGCATGCTTGCCTCTGGTGTGAATATACTTTTTAGAGTATATACTATAGAATTTACGCAAATGTGAGTGTCACTAATTTACATTCGTGTATTTGTGGATATGAATTAGGGATCAACTGATACAGATTTTTGGGGGCCAATACAGATACAGATATATTCTCATCAACTTCAGCTGATGCCCGATACAACCCGCCAATACTTGGGGCTGATACGACATTTGACTCCCAAATTATAGTAATATAATGAAGGATACAACTCTTTTAAAGAACAAAGCACCTCAAATAGATATATAAAAAAGAAACAGTGCACTTGTAAACAAATATTAAATAGAAACATTAAACTTGTAATAAAAAAAAAGTCTAAATTATGCTGAGTGGGGGATGCAACTTAAAATGGTCTTCTTTTATGACGAGGACATTTCAGATCTTTTATTCATTTATTTTCTTCTATTCATAGGTGGGGTCAACCCAAGGTGAAGTGCTATCTAAAACATGTGCTTTAACATAACAAAATGTCATCTAAGTTTTTCCCCTGAACAAATACTTCTCCTCTCTAAACCTGCAGTGCACATTGTGAATCAGTCTTATTTCTTTTGGCGTCACTGGTTATTTCATCTGCAAGCTTGAGAATTAACCTGAGGCAATACAATTGCTTTGCATATTTGTATGCACTCTAAACAGACGCGCATGTGCTGTTGAAAAAACAGAGATTCATACCAGCCTTAGGCAGTGTACTGAACAGGTGCCTTGTTTGATGGCGTTACACTCCAGCAACTGCCTTGCCTGTGTTAATTTGAATTCTCTCCGTTTTCCTGACAAAAATGATGGAGCAGCCATGAACTTGATACATCTCAAGAGATTAAATATTGCTAATATATCAATAAGAAGCAATCTTCAGTTGCTGCTGCATGTAATAGGATCATATTTGCAAGCTTTGCCATGGGCTGCAAAGCACAGGGCTGTTTCTAAACAGCAGTAAACACTGTGACTTATGAGCAGCAATGCTGCTGCGTAATAGCTGGCAATATATTATTGGGCTATTAGCATGAAAATTTAATTATTACCATTCTGTAATGAGATTCCCTCTGATAGTTGCATCCAATAATGCATGGCTACGGATGCTCTAACCCTGGTTCTGAGTGGGGATTGCTGACATTCTCCTGTCTATCACTTACTGCATGTGGGCTGACATATCATGATGAGACATATTAAACAACATGGAGATAATGAGTTTCATTCAAATTCCTTTCAAATCATAAACAGTAACAGGCACTAGAATTTGTTTAACTTCAAGCATTGGAGCAGGAGTTATATATATACAGGCTAACAAGCACAAGAGTTTCCTGCAACTGTGATATTTGGCGAGCCCCAAAGCTCCCTGGAGCCCTGTTTGGTATTCTGTGGCACATGGCATGTAGTTTGGAATGAATGTGAAATGTTGGGGGCAGTGAAAGTGTATGACAGAATGTATCAACATCAGCCGAGTCAAGTCAAGCATTTGTGTTTGTCTGGGTTTGTGCAACTGAACTGTCTTAGCACTAATGGCTTTGTTAAAAGGAAAGCTTGAATAATCTGTTCAGTAGTTGGTAAGTTAGCAGTATTTTGTCACACAGCACCCAAATTTGCTTCGATGTATATTTGAGATTCTGGTCTAGTGCTTCTCTGTAGGCCTGCTGAGAGCGGGTGAGGCTATTGTCAGTGTTTGGCTTTAAAAGAAAAGGAACAAACAGAGCATAAACTTGCAGAAAGGCATCATCTATGCCTGATCTCTCTGCAGTGAGACGCTGACCCCGCCACAGTTTCAAACTGAGCAGTAACAGTGACATTTAAGGGAATTTTACTCACACTGAAAGCCCACGATTGTGCCAAAGCATTTCTTTGTATTGTTTTCTACATTTTTAGATATATTTGTCGTGTTTTGTAAATTTCCCCAAACACAGGTGACCCACAATGTAATGCTGCACATGAAAGCGTCCTTTGTTGATGCAGATGGAGCACCAGACACGTTGCTGTCGTTGTGAGCACGAGGTACAATACAGCTGCTGCTCCGCAAACATGCTGCTCAAGCTGTGCTTCTGTGCAGACAAAGTATAACAAGGTTTGAAACAAAGTGCTAGAGTGGTGAAACAACTGTTCGAAGCGCTCTGTGCCAAAAGGGCACAGCGACACTTCTTAAACACGTCCTAATAAAAAGATACACGAGAAAAAGTCTGTAAGGCTTTAATACTGAGCACAATTTCTAATTCTAGTCATAAAACCAGTTACGTTTACTGGAGTTTCCCAATACTTTAAAAGAAAATCTGATGTTCTATTTTCTCAAAGGAAAAATTCTTCTCACAAATCTACATCCTGACACTGCATTAATGAGTCTGTACAATCCAAGGTCTGTTTACCTTTTTTTGTTTTATTATTTGTAAGAGGGATATAAACCACAGCAAAACAGGTGAGGATAGTTATTACCCTTTATGTTCCTCTATGAAATTGGAACTTTGCTGCTTAATGAATAATGTGCAAAATAAACTGGGAGGAAGACACAAGGTAAAGATCGATCCTCTAATTTATGTCAGAATCTTAACACAACGTAAAGATTTGTAGTAAACAAGAAGGTAATCTACATATGAAAGAGTTTCCTCACTGGCCCCGTGGGACCTGTCGTCCATTTCTACTGGGCATCACTGCCAGGGTTCCTTACATAAGCAAGACGATAGCGAGAGGTATCTAAAATGGCACCCTCTTGAATCCAGAGAGTTAAACAACTCTGTCACTGCTGCTTATGTTAGAGCTGAATGTAAATGCAGCAGGGATCAGTATTTGGCTCCCTTTGATCTTCAGACATCTGCCCATGCATGTGATGAAATAAACAAGTTATTGAAGTGACATTTCAAATTACATGATATGGGGTGAAATTGACATCTAAATAACCAAAGAGGTCTTCATGAGTCATTACTTCTGGTTGCACTAAGATATTATCATAATTATCAGGAACAGTTATGTAAAGTTGAGGCCCGGCGATTTATTTTTGTCCTGTGTGCAGAGCATGAATCTGAGACCTCTAAGTCAAGCCGTATTTATAGAATATATATTAATTCTATCATCCCAAAAAGAAGACACTATGGGCTCTTTTTTGATGCCCAACTTGTGGGGGTGTGCCCAACAGCAAATTCACTGTCTTCTCAAAACTAAGGGAACTCCAACTTTAATTTTTACAATGTATTTGTGCAAATGTCATTGTCTGCCTGTTGAAATACAGATTTCTTTTTATTTAATGTAAAAGTCCTTGATTCAAGTTACTTATTTCTTTTAAGACACAACAATTACTTTTACAGTATGTTAGTCCTTTGTAGTGGACATCAGAAATCAAACCATCTTTAATACATCAGGAAGCCGAGTTTAAGTGAGGCAGGAAATGGTCAGTTTGAAACTGCATGTATATTTTGCAGAAGTAATTTTGACACCCTTAAGGACCCTAAAAGGGCATACCATCCTGCTCATATCAGCCCAAAACATCATTCCATTGACATCTTGACAAAATCACCAACCATCTTGAACTCCATCCATCTGGAGCGGGGGTGGCCAAGTCCAGTCCCTGAGAGCAAAAATCCTGCAACTTTTAGATGCACCCTTTCTCCAACACACCTGAATCTCCTCATGTGCATGTTATTCAGATCTGCAGAGGTATGGTAACAAGCCATTTATTTGATTCAGGTGTGTTGGAGAAGGGATGCATCTAAAAGTTGCAGGATTGTGGCTCTCAAGGACTGGGCTTGGCCACCCCTCATCTAGACCATCCAGTGAACAAACCTGTTTTAAAATTAGTCTTCTGTTTCCGAACCTACTGCAAACATTTCTCTATGTGAGCCGGGTTTTTTTTACCAAGCCTACCAAAATCCAAAACAGATATAAACCAAAAAGCAAGCAAATCATGTGTTAAAAGTATCACATCTGAATCTACTCTCATTGCAGTAGTTTAATTTCTGAGTGGTAAAATGGATCCAGCTTTCTTTGTAGGTTTTATTTACATCAACGCGTTATCTTAGATCTGAACTATGGAGACTAGAACAAGTCCACTAAATGTCTACAGTAATGGAAAATAAAAAAAAAAATATTTTAAATCGCCGCATTTCAGTCATTTATAGAAATGAATCTGTGATGTAGATTGGAATTGCAACGTGACATCACAGCATGTAGCTGTTTATACCTGTATGATGTTTGAATGATTTAACTATTATCACATCCTATAACACTGCAATGCTGTAACAGGGAGGTAACTGAGTTTATGATCAGCTGTATCATTCAGCAGCACTGATTTTCATATTGGTGATATCTACATCCAGATTATTAAACCTGTAGAAGGAAGTAAGTGTATAACTGCGGTGTGGCTTGAGTATGGGGTCAGCCCAACTTGTACTTAAACAGTACAGACTTAATAAAGATGAATAAATTAGATTTCTCAGATTATATTTTTCCACCTGATTTCTGATTGTTTTTATCAAACAATGATTTGGCCATTATGATACTGGTTTTTATCACGTCATCTTGTTCATACTTTATAGAGTCGTACAGAATAACAGGACTGGAGAATGGTGCAGGTTTAAGCTTTTTACACAAGTACATACACAAACAGAGGCTTCATCGTCTTTCCATCGAGACCCGCTGAGCCGATTTATCCATGTAGAAGTGCATTTTGCATGTGGATCCCAGTTTGTTCACACTTTTTTGCTTTTTCTGAAAAGTGCTTTAAATCAGTCATACCTGTCTGAATCACGCTGGCTCTGATCCTGGTGTTTAACTCTGAAAGCAGAATAAAGCAGCATCGCTACATCCAGTTAGTCGACAGTCACCCTCTTTCTCTGAATTGCTTATTGATTGCAGGTCCAGCTGATCAGGTCCGAGCTTCTCCTGAAACGTCCTCCTCTTAAAAGGCGTTGCTTTAAGGGACTTCATGGGATTGTTTGTTTTCATTTTCTCCACTTTGCTTCTTTCTTCATTATCCGTTTCAAACTCCCGCTGAACCTCTGTTTCCCTTCTAACAGGCAGCAGTGACGTCACCCTGTGGCGTATTGGGGATGGTGGTGGTGGGCGGTGCCTGTAAATCCAGCTGCATTCAGCTCTCTATTAACAGATTATGATTTGGTTGTGGATGCTGCCAACTAGCGCCCAGAAAAGCTCTGATCTTTTGTATTGAAGAGAAGCAACTCTGTATGAAAAACTTCAAACGAGAGTCTACGGATAAAGATTTTTGCACCCTAGAGAGAAAACATGTGACCAATCTGTAACTTTAGAAAGCAGATGAACATGACAACTTTACTTAAAACTTCATATTTATCTTCCTTAACTAAAAAATATATCCATATATTTAGAAACATTTTATTTCAATGTTAATTTTAAATGTATTTCTTTTTTCTTCTTTGTGCGGGACTGGTGAGTGGTGGGGCCGCGCCCTAGCGCCCTCTACTGACCAGCTGCCACTGCTGTGAGCATTGTTAACACTAGTCAAAGTACAGCTTTGTGTACAACAGCAGACAGGGACACCAGCAGCTCTGAATATCTTCTTGCTGCTCATCAGCTTTTTTAACAGATACTCTTTTACAGTGATGCATTTATCCGATGGAGATCTGCCTTTATCTGAACAAACCCATTTGCTCTGAGTCACACACACATTTTTAAACCGTAATTGCTAACTTCTGTGAAAGATTTCAGGTTTCACAAAATGTCCAATGCAGGGATCACCAGCTGCAGACCTTGAGGGCCAGTGTCCTGCTGATTTTAAACGTGTCCCTGCTGTATCACATCTGACTTGGATGAAATGGTTTTCCAAGACCTTGATGTTAAGTTCTGCACAAGCTCCTTAATGACCCACTTTTTGAGTCAGGTGTATTGCAGCAGGGATACATCTAAACTTGCATGACACTGGCCCTAGAGGTCTAGAGCTGGTTTTTCCAAATTGTATTTGCGTCTCTTCCTCCATGGAAACTGTGAGGCACACACAGTTCCTCTTTTATTAAGTTCACCTGTGAAAATAATCACCAGAACTGTCTGGGATTGACATTAGTAATTATTTTATTAACTTCCAGCTGTAGTTACTGCAAAGAGCCCCATACTCCCAGTGTTTCAGGGCATTTTTAGCTCATCTTTCTGGATCCACAGAATATTACGAGGACTACATAAAAATGGAAACTACCAAAAAAAGTGCAGCCTCTTTCATCAGAAAATAAAGTTTGTTTCTTGCTTTTTCCTTTTTTCAGTAATCAGTAATTTGTTTCAGTAGAACATAAAGTAGTTGCAGCAAAAATGCATTTTTCGACCAAAAACTGAGAAAACCTTTTGTGCAACGGGGCACTTCAAGCATGAAAGTGACCATGATGCCAATATTTTTATATTATTGACAGCAGAAACACCTGGGGGCCTGTACAACAAAGCCGGATTTTCTCTTATCGAGGTAAATTCAGGGTTAACCCTGGGTTTTTTGTCCTATGACGCTGGTTCACTTCTGATCGGGTTTTATCTCCCCGGTAGCTTATGCTGAACGCCTAACCTGGTCCGGACCAGGTTAAGTTCTGGATAAGTGATCATAGGATATAAAAGCACCACCCCCTGACCAATCAGCATTCTTGGAAAATGGCCTGCCCATTTTTAGAGGATTCTGTTGACACTGGTGCGCAGATTGTGAGAGTTCTTAGAAGAGAAAGAATATTCAGAGATGGTGCAACCCTTTTGATTTGCCAGATGACACTTTATATGAAAGATATAGGTTTTCCTCTGCTGGACTCCGTTACATCTGTCAGCTGTTAGAGCCGTACATCACAAATGTAACGCATCGCAGCCACACCGACAACACCACAGATGCTCTGCATCATGCTGAGGTTTTATTAATGTTAGACTAATTAAATTAATTTTAATATAGACCAACGCCTCACTTCGAGTGAAAAAAAAAATTTGTGCTGTACTGATGTCGCTGAATAGGTTAATTTTTGTAGCCGAATTATGCTCATGGTCCCACTCAGCAAAACGTCATTCATTCATTCATTCATTCATCATGGTAGTGTGATGCACACCGTTGGACGCTGAAAACGTATGCAAAAACATGTCTTTGTAATACCCGCTTTTTTTCCTGTGGGCTGCACAAATATTATTAAATGAATTTCCATTCATACAAAAGAGTGTGGTGACACAGAATCTCGTCACTGACCGGTTTGGATTATATATATTTGTATTTGTTCCCATGATCGTCTTGCACCGCTGGGGTTGCATCTGAAATAATGCGGTTAAGAGGTCACCCATGCAGAAAACATGAATTTATGGAGCGCACAACCACCCATGCCATCACGGTGAAGGGTTACAACACGTGCACGATATGAGCCTGAAATATCTATATGTACAGTATGAGAAGCAAATACACTGAGGAAGCGCTGTAGTGTGATGAACACTAAGCGATCAGAGTCCGATATTGTTCCATAATTGCGCAATCGCACGGACTTGCGCATTAACAGCCAGCTTTCCTACCTGGCTTTTGCTGCAGCGACTGTTGCTGCAGCATAAATGTAGACATTTATTATCATCCCATAATGATAATGTCGTGTTATCATTCAGGAATGATGCTCCTGAATTCCTCATATTTGTGAAGTATCATCGTCTGCTCCTCCATGGTGAAATATGTTGCTCTCTGTTTCTCCATGTCTGCGATTGGTCAGACGCTTCCAACGCCGCCCCTTTTATGTGAGCGCACTGATTAAGATTGAAAAACCCTGAGTTGAGTTACCGAGTTGATAACCAGCTTCATAGTACTGTTTATCAAGACCGCGGATGTCTGGTTAAGTCAACCCAGGTAACAGCGAGAAATCCCGGGTATGTTAATCCAGCTTCGTCATACAGGCCCCTGAACAGCTGTTTACCTCTATGAAGCAACAAAAACAACACAGAAAAAGTTTTTGGTATTAGGGCAAAAGCCCTAATATTCACGACATAGCAACAGCAAATGTGTTTCACAGCGTAATATCTGACCAAAAGAGTTCATCCATCTATCGGTCCTTCCTCCCATCCACACCTCCCTTCCTCCATGCATTCATTCATCCACCCTGACAAGTCTGGGTCAAGTTCACCTTCTGATCTGGATTGCGCAGCTGACGTCCATGTAAAACTATTTAATTCTCAGCATTTTAAAGGCGTAGCACTGATAATACAACTGTGGCAGCCTACTGCTGCTGAGTCATTGTAGAGGAAACACTTGTCGATCCGTCACTGTCCAATCCCTCAGTAACAGCTGATTCCAATTGAGTCTGAAACCATGTGATCAGCCCTGATTTCTAATCATGTGATTGGATTGGGACACCCAAATTCAAATTAAAGTAACTCATTTTTAAGAGTCAGTATGATAATATTACAGCATTGCATTCTGTGACAAGAAAGACCCAATGCCCACTAAGAAGGGGCAGTCCATGAAAATAAATGTTTTTTTGTTTGTTTTTTGTTGTTGTTGTTTATCAATGTCGGTTTGTTTTTAATGTTGCATCATGTTTCTTTCACCCACAAAACTTAAATAATCATAAAAACATCAAAAAAGCCATTTCTTTTCTTGCTGGGTCTGAGCTCTGCACATATGCTTGCCAGTTTGATTTTCAGCAGGTCTAAACTGTTTTTTTATTTCTTATGCTTCTGTCAGTAAATAAAGTAAGATTTAAAAAAGAAGCAGCAAATAGATTAACTAAAATAATAGAATGTATATAATACAATACAAAACATTTAATAGCAGAGAATTGCATAAAAGGATAAGACATTTCAAGCTACTGATGACAAGAAGAGGTGCTGTTTGATGTACAACAGTCACTTTATTGTGCATTGTATGAATTTAGCAGTTGATAACGGAGTTAATGGGGAAAATATCAGAATCCATTTGTGCCAAGTGTTGGAATTTAGTTCGCTAAAGACCTCCAAGTTAATTTTCTGCTCATTTATTGTTCTGAAAAAGACCAATTTAGTGTCAGAATGCTAAGATGATGTGTTGCGTCTAACATGAGTCCAATGTTTCCCTCATAGACTGTGAGGCAAAAATATTAATCAGAACTTGTGGCCCGATTTCAAATCTTGTGATGAAGATTGTCAGATCAAATCTGTGGATAAGTAAGCGTAAAGCAGGATTCACATAGATATGATGTGTTTACACTCAACACCAGGCAGGCCACACATTTGGAAGTGGAAGTGAGAATCAGTCATGAGATCAGTCAGGCGAGTTGTTTGTCTGGTGTCTTTGTTCATGCTTTAAAGGCTGATGGACTTTCCTGTTTCCACTAGAAGCTACACTAGCAAAGCAGCAGACTTAGTTTAGTTTTGGGAGCAGAAGATGTCACTCCATTCATGTTGAATGAGAAGCAGGACCACTGATGCCTAAAACGCCAACGTATAAATTCTGCCTAACAACACACTTTGTCTTCTTCATTTCACTGCTTTGCAAAGCAGCAGCGGCATGATCACATGGCATTTATTTGTATTGGGGGGGGGGCACACCTGATTCACTTCCTCGGTAAAAGGGTTAAGTTATGATCTCATCTGCCTGGAGACCAAGTTGACTTAAAGGTTATGGAACATTTTTATTAAGCGCTATTTTTTTTTTTTTTTTTTAATTAAACCCTCCTCCAGGTCGTTTGGGGGTGTGCAGAATGAAAGTACAACGTTTCCAAGAAAAATTATATTTAGCCTAAAAATAATTATAAATGAATTTTTACGGGTTCGACAATGGCATTTACGTTTGTAAGCCAATACACGCCGCCATTGCAGGTTGCCAAATACGATCTCTGTGTGGAAACAATATTTTGGTCATGGTCAGGCTTGTACAGGGGAAAACCGTGGAGATGACGAGTGAAGCAGCTGCTTCAGAGCCCTGGAGATATTGTTATCTGTTTCTGAGGAGGAGTGACCTGAGAAGAGCAAAACCTGGAGTAAATTTAGGTGAAGACTTCACTAAATGGACCCACATAAACGTTTTCCACGGAGTCAAAACATGGAAATGGCGACTTTCCTCCTGGATCGGTAAGCTAGCTTGTTTGCTAACATGGCTAACGTTAGCTGTCAGTTATAAACTCCTCTGTGTTACTTGTTGGACATGCTGCAGACTGTTGGTCACTTGCGTATCGGCAGTGAGCCTGGCATCCCAGCAGCTGGAGTTGATTTTCTGCCATTGCAACTACAAACTAGACACACGTGATGTCGCTGTTCTGTCCGTATTACATATTCAACCTTTAACTTTTTATTGGCTACAACCTTGTTCATAGACACTAGGTCAAACTGCTGATAGCTAGCAGTCGGAGTTTGTTTGCTAAAGGCTATCTGTTATCGTCTTGGGCACTTAAAGGAATAGTTCACCCACAGAATGATGTAACTTTATTTTCCACTTACCCTGGTGAGCGAGACTCTGGAGCACTTTTTTTAATATCTCAAATGCAGCAGGCAATCAGGAAGACTTCTCTTTTTCCCCCAACTTTCATATAATGGAGTTCGCCTGGGTCCGAGCCAAAAAGGTCCATAAAAGTCCACAAAAACTTGTCAATATTCCTCCATACTGCTCATCCAATGTAATCCAAGTGTCCTGAGTGGGGAGCATCCATTATTTACTCGAAACGACATCATTAAGTATATTTTTAGAGCCTAAACAGTAGTACATCTTACTTTCACAAAGCACGCATATGCGCGTTCACGAAACTACGGAAGCCTCGGTGTTCAGACCTTACTCTGCCGATAATGCAAGCGTAAAAGAAGAAATTGGCTGTTTACTTTGTGTGAGCGCCAGAGCTCCAGACAAACCGGGACAAACTCAAGAGGGTCCAAGAGGGGTTGGATATTGACTTACAAAGAACGAAAAAGAACACGCGATCTCGTCTGCCGTGGCTTCCGTAGTTTCTAGAACTTGCATCGGTGTGCTTGCTAGAGATGCGATGTAGTATTGTGATGGGCTGACCAATCATATTGGAGGAGGCTTGACTTTGCTGGCGAATCAACAAACGAGAAGACCTGAAGTGAAGGTAAACAAACCAGATGAAGAGCAGACATAATGCAAACTCACACATCGTTTGGCATCGTACTGAGACCTTAGCTAGCAGTCCTCACTCTCTGCTTACAACAACAGCAGCAGCTTTTACATGATTTTGTCTTGAGAAATGGTCCGTCATTTCCAGTTTTTGAGACCATAATATAGATCAGCGCTGCCTGCTTTCGTGGCGACATTATATTGTGCGCATGCGCAGAAGGAACTGTACACCCAGGTGTGGAGTCAGCTTGGTGTGTTCTTAGGCACTTTTGTCACTGTGTCAGCAAGACTGAAGCCGATTGATCAGCCCAAACTCATTTTCTGGCGGCGACCACAACGGTCGGCAGTCTGTCCGCTGTGTCTCTGCCTTTTCATTGTTCTCTGTCTTCTGTTTTGGTAATTATCATACATGATGAAGGGTTTCAGATACATTCAAACAAGTCCTGTTTCCCCTTTATTGTATATGTTTATGTTATCTTTTCTATAGGGAGAGTAATTAACATCTTTCGGATCCATTGGTAGATGTTCTTTTTGTATATATATATTAGGGCTGTGTTCAAAAAATCGATTTTCCAATTCTGATTCGATTCTCATATTTATTTCCAAAGATCGATTCATATGTCCAAAGATCTATTTTTCTTTTCTTTTTAAAAAAATGACCATTTAATGTACTGCCCCGGTTAAGTGCAGTGGCTCAGCCGCTCCGCTAGGGGGAGATAGTCAGCTGGACAGAGTGTAGGACTACTAAAGCTAGTGCAGTGCCAGAAGAAGACTAAGTGGGGCTGGTAAAAGTAGTTTGTAAAAATTCAGTTTAAATAGAACAGAGGAAACATCTGCCTGTAAGTACTTTAATAAAGGCAGTTAATGTTCATGATCGAGGTGAAATTGATACTTTCTATTTTGTATGTTATCTTTGAAGTTACAACGTAGATGCTAATTCCGTTAGCATGTCAATGGCATTTTCCATTAATAGTTAGCATCGTGCTGGCGGGTTAGTCGCTAGTCGTTTTAAGTTTTAAATGCTGACTTAGGCTGTGTATTTTCTCCTCACTGAATCATAATTTTGTGAATTTTTATTATGTGTTGCCTGTAACTTGAATTACTGTTGTGAATGTAGTCTTTTTTAAATTGGAGGGTGTGAATAATTTTGTGGATGACTATCTAGGGAGAGGGTTTGGTTTGGTTTGGTCCTTACAGCCACCATTAACTATATTACTTCATTCATTCGTTCTAGAATGTTAATATAATACTAGCATTAATACGTTGCATAACTACAGGGTTATGGAATTCGGGTAAAGGCTAAAAATTTTTTCAATACCAGCAAACCAAATTGAGATTTAATCGAGATCGAATCAAAATCGGATGGATCGGACAGATCAAAAATAATCGATTCAAAACCATAAGAATCGGAATCGAATCGATTCTTGAAATCTGAATCGATACCCAGCCCTAATATATATGCAATTAACCTTATGAGATATGAAAATGGAGAAACCCTTTGATCTGATGCATCCCTGGCCCAAAGTTTACCTAAATGATTCGAGATTTGCAGGCTTCAAGCTCCAGATGGCTAATTAACTTAACTAGCAACACCCAACACATGGCCAATTAGCAAATCATTAAGTAGGTACTAAAACTATTTCTCAAATGTCATTTCCCAACCTTTATTCACATGTGTTGTTCTTACCTATGTGTTGTACAGTGTCATTGTATTTTTAACCAAGCCCATATGTTCCTGCAGTTATTTAAGAAACAGTCCCTGTTGATGGCCAACACTTTAACTGAATGTTCCAACTACAGTAGAAAGGCTTTTTTGGCTGTACAGGTGAATTCAGTCTCAATTTCTCCAGATTTTAACCTAACCTTATAATAACAATAGGCTTCTGCTTTGCTGAAAAACACCAATGATAATCTGTCACAGATCATTATTGGCTAATATTATTCACCAGCCGATGTATCAGTGCAGCTTCAATAATGTCAACACAGTTGTTTTCCAGTTTTGATCTTTGTTTACTTTATAAAATCAAAAGATTTTCAGCTTTAAGAGTTCCTCTGTAAAATAATCAGCTCAGTGTTACATCTTGCACTTTGGAAACACAAAACAAGATTTATATCCAGTTGAGGTAATTCAAAGAACTTTAGTGTTTTCTTTGTTTCAAGCCAAATAATGTTGTGCTTTTCTACTTCTAACAAAGGCTCACTTCAACAATGTAAAGGCCTTTGTGTTCTTTCGAGCCAGAATGCTCAATAAAGTTTTAATAAACCTTCAAGATATAAAGTTTCTCCCAGTGAGGGAGTGCAGGCTAAAATGATAATCAATATATTAAGAGAAGGACTAATAGCTTATTATTTGCAGTTAATGCAGGTGGCATCGATTTCCCTACACAATTTCCATCTCATGTGTCAATTAAAAATGTTCAACTTAGGGTATATTACACAGGGGAAATAAATGCTGGATTAAAGGTGTAAATAGGTCATTAAGAGATGAATGAAAGAATACACAGTCAATGCTCATTTCGTGCTTGAATTCATAAGATGAGCTGTTGAGCCCATTCCTGCTTTGTATGCCACAAGCTGCTGTGCTTGTACTTTGATAACAGTTACTGAGAACTCATTTCAGGTCTGTAAACACTGCCAACAGAACAGTCTTTTGTCATTATTAAATATTGAAAATTATTGCTCTTGAAACATTTATTTTAAGAAGCCAACATCCATTTAAGAGCAGTAGAGATTATTCCATTCATGTGCTGTAGAGGTGGGACCAGGCTTTGAAAACCACGCATGCATAAACAAATCCCCCTTTGGATTGTGCCGTGTCTGCACTCCAGTGACTTGAGTGCTGCTTCTGCCTGGTTTTGGTTGGCTGAATCGTATTAATTTGAGGTTTTGTTATGTGGTTTGATACATTTTAACCAAATATGGCATTCACATATGTCAAACTACTAATTATCTTTTAAGGCCTCTGGAGAACTTTAGGCAGGGTTGAAATCCATGGGATGTTTGCACAGTGATCTGAGGCATTTAACTAGGTGCTTAACGGGAAGCACCACTGATTATACACAAAGATCAGTTTAGTCTTAATGAGCACTATTACTCAATCTGTGAAAACAGTTGTATAACGTCATCCGTGACTCTACAGGGAGCTTGCGGGAGTTAATGATAAATTACCCAGATCATATAATCAGGGTTATCCTGGGAGCAAAATTTGTTGCGTTTGAAGTTAGAAAGACGGCCATGTTTACAAAAGATGGAAGGAATTGTGTCTTGGCACCTTGGCTGTAGTTTGTTTTGGTTTGTATCATTTTTCTTTATATGTTTATAAATCTGTCTTCATACTTGTTTTCGTTTTGATATTGTTAGTGTGCATCAATGTTGCGTATAGCACTTTCGTAAACTGCAGTTGGTTTAACCCCTGTGATGTCGTCACATTCTGTATACTTCCCTTGTCCTAAGGGTAAAAAAATGACCCGCCTTCACAAAACCCCTAAAATAAACTAGCTTTGTTTAATTTTTAAATCCAAAATATATCTTGCATGATGAAACATGTTATGCATCAATTCAACACACTTCTGTTATTTTTCTCTTTTACATGCAGAAAATCATCTAACCAGTGCGCATTAGTCTTTTTTTTAATCACAACAGAACTGTCATTATCATTGTCTTAACCAAATTAGAGGCTTACTTTAACAAATACTATTAGTCGCCTAATTTACTTACAATTACTTATGCTAAATGTACTACATAGGTGAAATATGCAGAAATTACTTTGGAATTAATTTCATTGAAGGGAAACAGCAGTCACGTATTTTAACTGTCGTATTTCAGGAATTTTCACGTAGGAATATTACAACAAAATACTAAAGTTCTACCATTTCCAGAACCATTATACCCCACTTGTATGAACGATAATGAATAAACCTCAAATGACAAAGAAAATTGCCTGTCAGCCTCAGAAATTTGTTCTTCATTGGAAAATGTGTCATGTTCTGGGCTGGCTTCTTCCTCATTGTCTTCTTCAGATACCTCCTTCTCTAAATCAGTGTTCTCTTATTCTTCCTGCACATTTGAAAAAAAAAAAAAAAAAAAGCATCTCAAAACTGTGTACCCATGGCTTCAGAAGGGAGTAGTGTTATCTGAGAAACCTTTAGTAGCCACTGAAATCACTGATATCTCATTAGCAAAGTAAAACAATGCTTTGAAGAAATATTTGTTTTGTTGGGTTACTTGAGTTATTCATGGGGTGACGGAGTGCAGGTGCAAGATCTGCACAATGAAGTTTTAGTTTTATAAGACTTTAATCAGCATCTCAGTTTGTCATTGTGTGTGGGTGTGGGTGTGTCTGTTAGTTTGTGTATATACAGGTAGTACCCGAAAAATTTGAATATCCTGAAAAAATTCACGAATTTTCATAATTAAACTTAAAAGGTGCAATTTACATATTGTATAGACAAAACATATGTGAATCGATATATTTCAAGCTTTTATTTGTTTGGATGTTGCCGATTAGAAGTTGCAGCTTTAGAAAACTTCTAAATCAAAGATTCAAAAAATTAGAATACTGTAAAAAGCTCCAGTATTGTAGGCTCAGAGTGTCACAGTCTAATCAGATAAGTAATCCAAAACATCTGCATAAGTCCTCTGAGCCTTTAAAAAGTCTCTGTCTTGGTTTAGAAAAATTCACAACCATGGGGAAGACTGCTGATCTGACCGTTGTGCAGAAAACCATCATTGACTCCCTGCACAAGGTGGAAAGACACAAAAAGTGATAGCAAAAGAAACTGGATGTTCTCAGAGTGCTGTCTCAAAGCACATTAATGGACAGTTAAGTGGAAGGAAGAAGTGTGGAAGAAAACGGTGTACAAGCTGGAGGGCTGACAGCAGCCTGGAGAAGATGGTCAGGAAAGGACCTTTCAAAAGTGTGGAGGACTTCATAAGGAATGGACTGAGGCTGGACTTTCTGCTTTAAGAGAAACAACACGCAGGCGGATGCTGGACATGGGCTTCAAATGTTGAATTCCTGTTGTCAAGCCACTCCTCAGCAGTAGTCAATGCCAGAAGCGCCTTAGCTGAGCTACAGAAAAGAAGGACTGGTCTGTTGCCCAGCAGTCAAAAGTCCTCTTTTCTGATGAGAGAAAGTTTTGCATCTCATTTGGAAACAAAGGTCCCAGATTCTGGAGGAAGACCGGAGAGGCGCTAGATAGAAGATGCATGAAGTCCAGTGTTAAGTTTCCCCAGTCTGTGATGACCTGGGGATCCATGTCAGCTGCTGATGTTGGTCCTCTGTGCTTCATCAAGTCCAGCATAAATGCAGCCGTCTACCAGGACATTTTGGAGCACTTCATGCTTGCTTCAGTGGACCAGCTGTATGGGGATGCAGACTTCATCTTCCAGCAGGACTTGGCACCTGCCCACATTGTCAAAACTACAAAATCCTGGTTCAACAACCATGGGATTACCATGCTTGACTGGCCCGCAAACTCACCTGACCTGAACCCCATTGAAAATCTGTGGGGGATTGTCAAGAAAAAGCTAAACTGGAAGAGACCAAACAATAGAGAAGAGCTCAGGGCTGTGATTGAAGCATGCTGGTCTTCCATAACACCTGAGATATGCCACAAGCTGGTAGCATCCATGCCACGCCGGGTTAAGGCAGTCATTAAAGGGGCCCCCACCAAGTACTAAGAACAGATGCAAGATTTCACTTGAGGAGGCCTGATATTTTTGTATTTAAAACCCTTCTCTGATTGATTTTATGCAGTATTCTAATTTTTTTGAGTTTTTGAATTTGAGGTTTTCTTAAGGTGCAAGTCCTAATCAGCAACATCCACACAAATAAAAGCTTGAAATATATTGATTCACATATTATTTGTCTATACAATATGTAAATTTGAATGGTTTTGTTGTGTGTATGCTCGTGCAACACCTGGGTCAAAAGTAGGGCTGAGCGATATGGACCAAAAGTCATATCTTGATATATTTAGGCTGAATATCGATATACGATATATATCTCGATATTTTTATCGCAAGGTGAGAGCAAATATTTTGTTAGTCAGAGCCAAATATGACATTACAAGTAGCTTAATTTAAACAGACCGGATGAAATAATGCTCAGCTGTTTAAAGAATGATAAAATGTAAACAGAAATACTGTATAATACTGTATGTAATAATATTCGCACATGCAAGTATGGAACATTACACATAATTAAATGTAACACACCCTAGTAAGGTTAGTATTTATATACAAAGACAAAACAAACACACATTGAACTCCATATCTCGATATGGGCGATATGGTCCAATTCCATATCTCATTTGAAAATATATCGATATATTTTTCATATCGATATATCGCCCAGCCCTAGTCAAAAGTGACCTTAAGACAATATCTGTTTCCTGGTGGTGCACAGCAATCATGAAAATATAAACAAAAGAAAATGCTTAGCTTTTTCTTATGTTGAGTCACTTCGGGAAAAGTCATAAAAAAGTAATTCATTTAGGGTGTTTTCTCTGCTGTTAAATGTGGTGGCAGGTCATTTTATTTACCCTAAGGACAACAAGAGGGTTAAATGAGGACTTGAAAGCCGGTACCTGCTGTGAAATGTTAGTAAAAACAGATATGAATTGGATTGAAAATTGAGAGAAGAGCTGAAATGATGTTTTTTTTTTCTTTTCTTTTTTTTTTTAAAAGCTCATTTCCAATTTGATGCTGGCAGCATTTAAATAAAAGCTGTGATGTGTGTATTTAATCTCTGTATTTCATCAGCCTTTTATCATTAACTGCTGTAGTTTTGAAAGCAAAATGTTTTCCCCATTCTGACTCAATGAACAATTTCAGCTGCTCAACATTTTAGGCTATCCTTTGATGTATTTTGTGCCTCTTAAGATGGATATTTTTAGTGGGTAAACAGGTTGTTGTTATAACAAGACATGAAAAGTTTTTTTTTTTTTTTTTTAATAATCAAGTCTCTCTCTCTGTTATCTGCAGTTTGCAGTTTATTTAGCAGTTTATATTGTTCCAAAGCCCTGCATGTTATTTGGCAGTAATGATGCCTTCCCAGATGTTACCCATGCCATGAGCTTTTATGCAATGCACACATTGTGGATGGGTTTTGAACAGTGTTGATAAAAAGCCAGATGACTGTCATCAGACCACAGGACAGTTTTGAGCTCAGGTCCAGTGTTTTTCCACTGCATAGAGTTAAGTTGCATTTGTAGACAGAGAGAAAAGCTGCATTTCTGACAGTGGTTTTTAAAAGTATTGTTGAACCCATTCGCTAATTTCCATTAAAGTGCCCCTGGCATGAAATATGCGTTTTTTTAGGATTTTGATTGTATGTTTTAGTTTCCCCAGCCTGGCTATGGCCCCTAAGGGGTAAAAATATAGCATAGTGTTTCCTCTTTCCCTGGGTGTGTCTGCCTACATAGCGAAATTAGCATTCACAAATGGGCTGATTGGCAGTTCGGCATATTTACTCCTAGTGCAGGATATTACATCACTGACTTCCCGCCTCCCTCCCTCCAAGATCTACGACAACAAACAGACAGCATGGCATCCAGTTCGCATCGGAACTGCTCTGTACCTGGTGTACAAAAGGACAACACCAGTCTTTTTGTCCTCCCCACTGAAAAGCTTGTGGATGGATTTCATTTATGAATATGCCCGATCGATATAAATTACAGAAAATCTCCCTGCAACTCTGTCTCCTCCTCAGGAGAGGAGCTTCAGGTCTGCCTGGTTCAAACGGCTTCCAGCCACCATAAAGAAACACGTAGTTTCTAATAAACGGTTCTCATCATGTTCATGTCTTTTATCTCTGCTGTTTGTGATGATTCCAGTTTATAATTCTTCCTGTTGTGCGCTCATGTGTTCGGCTGCGCACATTGACTCGGGTTTGCAATCAGGCCTTCATCTTCATCATCATCATCATCATCATCACTGTACCGCTTCAGTCAGACGAAGACAGATCTAAAGTACAGAGCTAGCGTAATATATCTTTAGTATTAACTATTAACTGAATTCTTGTCATGGGAGAAAAGAAATAATTCAGGCAAACTTGTTGCTGAAATATGATGTTGTTTTCTTCTTAAACTGGATTAATACTTGCGCTGCATCTGCATCTGTGTCAGGTTGGTGACGCTGTCACCTCCGTATGTATATGTCCCCGGAGGCTCAATACGAACCTCTTCAAGACTGACGTGCAGTCGCGTTCAACAGAACACAGCAACTTTTTTCTTTACTTAAACGTGACGGTGTGGAGAGGCACGTGTCTGCAGCCCTGGAGACCGCAGGTTACCACTGAGTGTATGGGCGACTGTCTCCAGGTATCCATCACTCCGCCTCCTGTCCACAGGAGCACAGTGTTTCTATACGAAAGTTGGAGACACCCTGGGCCCCGGTGCTCCGGGGTGGCCCCTGCCTCCGGGGCCGGGGGACCCGGCTTGGCGCTGGGGGGCGGGCCGGCGGGGCGTGCCTCCTCTGGATTTGGCCGGTCCTCACGACCTGGTGACGTCTGGTCACTGCGCCGGGGCGCCTCTGCTGTGTGCGTGCGGGGTGTGTGCTGGTGGGGGGTGTGTGTGTGGGGCTGGGGGGTGTATCGTTGTCGTGTCTGTGTCGGGATGGGGCATCCGGGATGTTGGTGTCGCGGGAGCGGCCGTGTGGGGGGTGTGGATTTCCCCTGTGCTTGTCCTGCGTGTGGGGCTCTGGGGGTCGCGGACGGAGCTGCGCTTTCCGCCGGGGTGCTTGGTTTTCGGCGGACCCGTGGTCATGTCGTGTCGTATCGATGTGGGGTGTCTGGCGGGCTGTCGGGGTGTGGGGTTTTGTCCATATCGTTCAGCTCTAGTGTGGAGGGGGGGGTTGCGGGGTGGCCGGGTCTTTTCCACGCCGGGTGCCTGTCCCGCCTGGCCGCTGTGTCGGTTGGGGCTGGCCTGCACTGGTGGTCTCGTACGGGTTGGTCTCGCGTGGTCCGGGGGCTGGGGGCGGTGGACTTGTGGCGTGGGGGGGGCTGGTGGCCCCGCGGTCCCCGTCCTTGGTATGTGTAGGTGGGTGTGTGACTGGAGGGGGGCGGAATGCGGTTGTGTGTGTGTGTGGCTGCCTGGGGGGTGTGGAGAGGGTGGGTGGGTGGGGGTGCATGGATGATGGGTGTTTGGGTGCGGGGGTGGTGGTGCATTGGTGGGGTTTGTGTGTGTTCAGGTTGGGGGGGGGGGGGGGGGGGAAAGGGGGGGAGAAAAAGGAAAAAAAAAAAAAAAAAAAAAAAATAGCAGCTCTGCGTGCCTCTTGGGGGGTTTGCGAGGCCTGGGGATGTTGGGCCGGTGACTCTGGCCCCTCCGCCGACCCTTTCCGCTTCCGTCCCTTTTCCCCCTCCCTGGCCTGGCGTGGTCGAGCGCCCCCAGGGGCTGAGGCTGGCCCCTCTGTGCTGAACGCCGGACGCCGGGCCGGGGGGCGGCCATGCCTGCCCTTTCTGCCCTGGGGGATCCCGGGAGGCAGGGGTACCTAATGCCGGTAACGGCTCTTCTTCCAGGGGGAATTCATACCCCCCTGGTCCCCTTCCCAAGACCCCCCCCCCCCCCCTCTCTACCTCACACACACACACGTAGGGTTTTGGGGAGGGAGCGGTCAGCGGGCGTGGTGAGGGAGGGCACCAAAGTGCCTTTGCTTGCCACGTCTAGAGGCAGCCTGCTCCCCAGTTTTAACCACACTTAGACACCTAAACACATAAAATAACAACAGCTCACAACCACTTCTGAGGGGCGGGCCATATAGTGTGTGGTAGAGGGAGGGGCCGGTTGGGGGGACATGCCCCCTCGCGACCCCACTCCCGCATGACTTGCACTGCCCCTAGTTTAACTGCAAACAACACACATCTTACACACACAGTCATGAGTGGGGGTGGGGGGGACAGGGTCCTTTCATACCCGGTCTCCCGGGCGCTACTGGGGAGGGGGGACAGTGGCTACTTCACGCCCAGTGGTTAAGGCTGGCTGCATTGCGGGGGATCTGCTGGCCTGGGGGATGCCTGGCCTGCTGCGTCCGGGGGTGGGGGATGGGGGGGGTGGTGGGGGGAACGTGTTGGGGGGCTTGAACTCGCGGCTCCTTCCCCGGCCCGAGCTACCACTCAGGAGGCACGAGGGCATGGGCAAGAGAGAGGTGGGATGTGAGAATAATGAATGAGAGTGTGAAGGAGGAAATGGGAGGGAGGAACTTGGGCTGGAAGAGGGAGGAGATGTGGGTAAGTGGTTGAAGGAAAGGGGGGATGGAGGAAGGAGTGGCATGCTCGTGAGTGTCTAGTAGGGATGGTCGTGAGGGGCTGAAGGAAGGAAGGGCGGAGGTGATAGGTCAGAGGGAGGGCGGGGTTGGACATGTGGGGGGGACTGTGGGGTATTGGGGGTATAGGGAGGTGGGGGCGGAGTGTGGGGGTGGGGAGGGGTTGGTGCAGTTATGTGGGGGGAGGCATGTGTGTGTTAGAGGGTAGAGGAGGTGGGGGGTAGGTGGGACAGTGGAGGGAGGAGAGTGTTGGGGGTGGAGAGGGAGGAGTGTGGGATGAAGGTCGGAGAGCGGAGTGGGTGGGTGTGTGCGTGTGTGGGGGGGGTACACGGAGGTGTTGGGTAGGGCTGGGCGGTGGGGCGGAGGTTCGTACCTCGGTATTCGTGCCGGGCACTTGGTGTCGGTGCGGTGCGGTGTGGCTGCGGGTTGGTTGGGGGCCGGGCGCTTTGGTGGGGGTGCGGTTTTGTTTGTGGCTTCCGGGGTTTTTTGTGCGGGGCGGGCGCAGGGGGGACTGTATCTTGTATGTGGTTGCTCTTGCGGTATTGATGTCTTGGGTGCCTGTGTCTCGATGTGGGGGCGGGACGGCATATCTTTCAGCCCCAGTGTTGGGGTGGGTGTGTGGGGAGTGTGTGTGTGGGCGTGGTGGCGGGGTGGGGGGTGGGAGAGGTGGTGGCGCCCTGGTGTCAGGTGTATCAGGGACTTTGGGGTGGGGGCTGGCCTGCCCTGGGGGGCGTCGTCTGGGGGGTCCGGTCCTCCTGGGTTTCGGTTGGGCCGCCCGGGTCCGGGGGGGTGGCTGCTCCTGGGCGCTTGGGCCCTGGGCCCGGCGCTGTCTCCGCTCCGGGGGACGCCCGGCGCCCGGTGGGGTCGGCAGCTGCTGGTCTTGGTCCGCTGGGGCCTGGGCCTCCAGACTGCGGGGGGCTCCGGCTGGGGCCGCTTTTGCCGCCCTTCGGGGGATGCATGTCCGCTCTTTGGGGGGGGGAGCTGGGATCTGGGCCTCTGGGTGGCTGCTGGGGGCCTGGGTCGCGAGCCTTGCGGGCTTCCTCCTCCTTGCAGAGACGAGGCTGCATCTGCATGACTGTATCACCACGGAGCACCCTTTATTATGCATGTTGACACTGTGACACTGCTTCCCATTGCGATGACTAGGTCGTACCTCTTCTTTACTTCCCATTGCGATGACTAGGTTGTACCTCTTCTCTACTTCCCATTGCGCTGACTAGGTTGTACCTCTTCTCTGCGTAGTTCTGCGTGTGTTTGTATGATCTGAGGATATTTAAGCCACCTGCAGGTACTCCTGTAGGGGATTGCTTGTTTTGTTTTCCAACAGAGACCTTGGTTGTTTAGGGATCGCGGTACAGATGTACCAGTGAACTGTGTAAGTGGATTCATGTTTTCTCTTCTCTCTCTCTCCTCTTCCTTACTCCTCTCTCTCTGTTTCACTTTCTATCATTACCTCTATTCACTTTCATTTCTCCCTTGTCAGGCCCAGCAGTATGAAATGGAATGGTGTAATAGACAAATGTTTAAATAAAGAAATAAAATGAATAAACATGATATCAAGTGGAGCCTTATGTTCATAAAGCTCCGCTTGATAAAGCAAAACTGTTCAACAGAATAAAGCAATCAGATTTCCATTCTGCTTGCTTCAATGCTGGACAGGACAAGTAGGAAAAAAAAAAAAAAAAAAAAAAAAAAAAAAGTTGGAGACTCACTGACAACAGAAGCACATGGTTACAAGCGTGCCTTCTGGTCCTGCCCACTTAACCACCGTCATTGTACACCAGTGCTAACAGTGGTGCTAACTAGTAGCGCCTGCTATTCTATGACATGGCTGAATTACGGCGAACAATCCTTTTATTTAGTATTAAAGGTACTAAAGCCCCGTGTCCACCAATGCGTCGAATCGGGCCGGGTCGGTCTACGTTTTTTTGCATCTCCACAGATAAAAACTGGGACGGGTACCCTTATAACTGACCCGACCCGGCGTACTTTTTTGGTACCCTTTGGTAGGGGTACTGATCTAACCAATCAGGACCAAAGAGGTGGCACTAATACACAGCAATCCATTGATTCGTTGAAAAATCCATCACTTCCCGCCTGACCCGGCATAAAAACAAAGCAGGGGTGACACCTTTGTTTCGGTCACGTGTGGTGTCGCTTTGGTTAGAAGGTGTTGCACAGCAATGATGTCACGCAATCACGTAGCAGCGCTCTCTGGTTGATACTCCGCCTCCAGGATAAGGGTACAGTTTACTGTGGGAACGCAATTTGAAATCAACATATCCATACCAAAACCCATCCGATCTGGCCTGTCCCGACCTGACTCAGACCCGCAGGTGGAAACGGGGCTTTAGAGTCTGACTAAAAAGGGACCAAAGTCGCCTGGAATTTAATGCCACTGGCATTTTAAAATATTGGGACTTTTTAAAACCTTGTGGCCGAACAACCTACATATGACAGCCAATCAGTATTTGTTTTCAACTATTTCTCTATCATAACTTTGGATTTTCATTTTTTTCTAATATTATACACCAGAGAAAGCTATACCTACAAACTGTTGCTCTGTTAGGCCCAATCCCTGTGTTCCCCTACTTACAACCACTAGCCCTTGCTATCATTAGCTTTCACCCACTACCACTACACCCTCGAATTGAAGCCATAAGGTGTAGGGCTTTGTAATCTTCCCTAAGAATTGGGACACCACTTGCTGCATTTACATTCAGGCACATAAACAACTGCATAGAGATGTTTCCATATGTCTCACCATAACAGCAGCAACATGGAGCTAACAGTTGCAGTTGTTTTTTTTTTGTTTTTTTGTTTCCATCATTCATCATGCTTTGGTTGATTAATAAACAAAACTACCACACGGAGAAGAAGTCAACATTGATGACTGCTGTTGATATTGTGAACCGCCGAAAAGCCTTTGCAAGCTTTTTATCAGTGTTTTAGCCTAGTTAGAGTGGCTATCCTGGCTAAAACTTGTTACATACTCCGCGAGAAGCAAGAAATTTGTTCTTGCCTGTGAGGCTGCAAGAACAAAAAAAAAAGTTATTTTTGGTCATTTCATACTCTACAAGAAGCTCTGCGACCAGGCGCTCGCAGAGGGGATGAGGGGGGTGACTGTGTTCACCCAGTGATTATACATTTACAATAAACTTTGTCTGTGACCGGACGGAGTTGCGCATGCAGTGCTGTCCGTGTATTTAAATGCCATGTGTGTAGTTTACATTTTTGTACTTTCTCACCACCTTGATCAGCTGTTTATTCAAACCATCTGTTCAACGTCACATCTGCAGAGATGTGGAAGTGACAACTCTCTGCTTCAAGCGTCTGTGTAATCCCCGCCCGCCTCAAATGTCCGACCAATCACACAGTACTTGTCGGAGCTCCCCGAGAAGAAAGTTCTGCTCAGCCGAGGGGTTGAGAACAAGCCACAAGCCGTCCTCAAACACGTCTTCACGAGAACAAAATGTCATTTTGTTCTCGTGAAGAAGAAAGAAGAAGAACGTTCTCACTTCTCATGGAGTATGTAGCAGCCTTAACTTTACAAACTAATGTGTAATCTGTGCATACTGCATTTACATTTGTGCGTTTTCTCCGAGTCCTCTCGCTCTCCAAGGGTTACCATTGTTGTTTGATTCAGTATGCAAATGATGTTATAACACTTTCTAGGGAATTTTCTCTCAATCAGCATCTGAAATCCCTTGCTCTGAAGGCTAGATTCATACCCCCAACCCAGAGGTGGGGCATGTGGACAGGCAAGCCAGGCATTTGCTTGCACCGCCTGTCTCTTGGGTCTGAGCAGTCTTTTAGAGTGGTGAACTTCTTTTTTTTATTTTTACCTTTTTTTTTTTTTTTTTTTTTCTTCCCTTTTATCCCCCTTTTTTCTTTATTCCATCCCCCTATTTTTCCTTTTATTTTTGGGATCCTCTTTACTTTTAATTCTATTTTAAGCTCATTACATCATTATTTTAACTTATTCTCTTAAATTTCCTAATATTTTATACCAATAACATAATAATTTTCTCCACTTTTTTATCCAAAAAATATAAAAATATAATCATATCATTCCTATTTTCTAAATATATTAATTCTTTAACACTTCTTAATACTTTATCCTTTTTATCTCTTTTTTTAATTCATTCCTTTTTTTTCATATTCATTGCTATTTCATTTCTTCTTCTATTTCATTAATTAATTCATTTTTTTTTTTCTTTTCTTCCTTCATTTGATTTATTTTTTCAGTTTCTTCACTATTTTTCTATAATTTTTAAATTTTTTCAATTTTTTGAAGATTTTATATCTTTTTATTTTTTTTCTTTTATTTTCTTTTAATACTTTAACTTTATATTCTTAAACAATTATAATTTTTATTTTTTATAATTATTAATTATTTCTTATTTTATTCTATATATTTTTTATATTTTTTTTTTTTTTTTTTTTTTTTTTTTATTTTTTTTTTATTCTGTTCTATTTTTTTTTATTTTTCTTCTTATTTTTTTTTTACTTTTTCTATTTCATCATCCTCTTCTTCCCTCTCCTCCCTCCTCTATTTCTTTCTCACTCCACCTTTATATTATATTTAACTATTCTTTTCCTCTAATATAAATATAAATTTTCTATTAAAAAAACCAAAACCCACTCTACTTAATAAATAAACATCAACCAATCTCTCTTATCTTTCTATATATCTTTAATACTTCTTTTCCTATTCTTATATTAGCTTTTCATTTAATATTATCTACAAAACTCTTTTTAAACCATATATAACATATATATCTTAAAACATATCTCATCCCTTCTTTTTCCTCCTTTTTTTTCTTCCTTTCTTTCTTCTTTCTTTCTTCCCTTCCCTCTCTTCACCCCCCTCTCCCCTCTCTCCCCTACCCCTCCCTCTTTTCCTTTCCTTCCTCTCCCCACCTTCTCCACTATTACTCATCATCTCCCCCCCCCTCCCCCCTTATCTCCCCTCTTCCTCTCCTATAATTAAAATAAATAAAAATAATTTTTTTTTCTTTTTTATTTTTTTTTTTTTTATAGTTTTTTCAAGTTTATTCTTACAAAATTTTCTCCCCCCCCCCGCCTCCCTTTAGGGTACTCCTCTTTTCTTTTAATTTTTCTTTCTTTTGTTTACTCCTTACTTTTTTTTTTTTTTTTTTTAAAACTCTTTTTTTTTTATCTTTTTTTATTTTTTTCTTACCTTCTATTACCCATTTAAAAACAAACATTTCAGATTTGCTACATCTGTATTTTTGTTCTCCGTTAAGTATAAGATTTCATTTGTTTTCTGGGTGCTCATTTGTAAAGGTTGCTTACGCCAGAGATGGGGACTCGGACTCGAGTCGCACTTAAGTCGCATTCACCAGAGACTTCAGACTTGACTTTGACCCGCCCTCAAAAGACGTCTGACTCAACTTGACTCGCGGTTTGAGAATCGCCTCAGACTCGTGAACATTAAAAGAAAAAAAGAGTTAAATGTTTTCCCCCCTCATGATCTCTGTGTCTAATCTCTTGTCTGTGTGACTGCGGTCATTCCCGCAGACAATGCTGCCGTAACATCACACAGACGCGCCCACACAGGCACTCAATCAAAACAATGGGAGTGCCAGTGAACAGCGTGATGCCACACATCAGCGCATCGTTGTAACTTTGGGTATTAAAAACTTAATAGAAGTGACAAATATGTGAGCATTAATCTATAACGTCTGTGGTCTAAAAGTCCGGGACGCTGGATTCCCCACATCCACCTTCATCCTCCTTAAACACACCTGGACAGGTTAGTCACTGTGAAAGCTTACTGTTAGGAGCTAGCCTGTTAAAGCCGGATTAGCAATGCAGCCGTAGCTGCGTTAGCTCGTTACAATTATTGTACTAAAGTCACGTTAACTTCATCAGATTGGCTCTACTGAATGTATGCAGAAGAAGAATGAGAAGTTTACTGAACACCATTTCCATTAACTGTGACGTGGCCATTACAATGTTAAACTGGGACCAAACTGGAATCAACACAGTTTTACTGGCTACGAAGTCCAGCTGTTGTTGGTTTAGGAGTATCAGAAATATTAACTGAAACTGGATCTAAACGAGTACTGAATCTAAATTAAGACGTTGAGGCATTTTCAGTTTTAAAATCAATATTATTTCCAGCACTCAGCTCAGTTATATTAAGCATTAAAAAGATTTTAGCTCTAGTGCAGGGATCACCAGCTGTGGACACTGTCCTGCAGGTTTGGACATGTTAACCTGTTGCAATACACCTGAGTCAAATTATCAATGGCTCATTATGAGGCTTGTGCAGGATTTGACTACAAGCTGTCATGTGTGTTACAGCAGAAGGCATTTATAACCTGCAGGACAGCTGCAGCAAGGTGCAGCATATTGGTTTCCGCTCCACATTCAGACAATAAAAAAGTTATGAACTGCAGGATTAGTTTTGAAAAATTCTCTATGGGTCCAGATGGATTTTTGTACACGTTAAAAACTGTTACATAAGTTAGAGCATATTTACAACTGTAGTCTGAATAAATGTTCATGTTGATCTACAGGTTTTCTTAATTCGGTACAGCAAAGACATCTTCCAGAGGAGAGGGACAGAGTATTTGTCATGTAAAGCTAAAGATCAGTGCAGTTACAGGCTGCTGGGAGGTAAAGGGTCAGTACAGATGTTTAATTGCTTGGATATTATAATGGAGTCCTTCAAGCAGACCAGACCACAGGTAGAGCATGTCAGATTACTCATTACTGTACAATCTAAAGTGACTTTAGACTTGACTTAGACTTGCCACGCAGAGGCTTGAGACTTGACTCGGACTTGAGGTCAAAGACTTAACATCTCAGGCTTACGCATAAAACAGGGCCTGAAAAGGGGACATGGCAAAAAAATGCAAGGTCAAGACAGGCGAGGGTCACGGTCGGGTAGGCAGAAATCCAGGTAAAGAATCCAGGGGGCAAGGCAAAAAAAAATAAATAAATAAATAAATACTGTACCTCTCACATCAGACAAAGACAGATCTAACGTGCAGAACTAGTGTAATATATCTTTGGTATATTACTAAAGATTATGCAGATTCATGCAAGAATTACTTCTGCATTGAAACTGTGATAGTGGATTGCTGTGCAAATGACTCAGAAAATCTGGCTCTGGAGGGATGAGAAGTGGAAGCTCAAATACCACCAGACACAGGTGAGTAGAGTTAGGGTAATTGGCACCAATCAGGAACCAGAGCACCATACAGACCATGACAATAATAACCCAATTTGGCATTGTCTTTGTCAGAGAAGCCGTTTTTCACCATTCGGCTGCTTTCTTACAGCTGTGAATATAATCTACCAAAAACCACTTTATAATCCTAATTTTAAAGATTCTGGCAGCTTTCCTGCCTTACATTAAGAGGATGGATGACCATGGGATATATCACAATTAAGTGCTCAGCAATCGTGGGGGTTTGCAAACACCAACGTCTGGTATCTTGGGGGTCGTAGCTCTAAAAGTTTGGGAACCCGTGGTCTAGAGCAACACTCTTAGATCTATGTGCTGAACTGTGCCCAGTGTAAGATTGATCAACCCGCCAGAACCATGCAATCCCAGTTTATCTGAAACTGTTGAGCACAGAGCGCTCCGTTATGAAGTGAGCCACCAGCTTCCTCAAATACCAATGGAGGTGTTTTGATGCATCTGGGGCAGACTGCTGTACCATCTCAAAAAGTTGTGCTGAATAATCATTGCATGTGGTGTCCTGCGCGTCTCACTGAGGAATGCTGTTCAGGTCTGACCACTTTCCAACTTCTGGACAGTCATTTCGGTCACATTCACATCATTATGTTTTATTGTCTTCTTGCCATGATTAAGTTTCAAATACCACAGATCAGTTGGTTTATTTATATGCAGAAATGTCCATGAGGTATTTTGAATTGACCATTTATGGTAGAATGTGGGTGTGTGGGGGTGAGATATGAGCCAAATTCACCTGTGCAAACAGGCAGAGTATGATTTATAATGGGGAAACTGCTTGGATCTATGCACATGCCTGGTTTTATGAATCTGAATATTTTTTGGCACATGCAAACTTTGAGTTTTTGGCACACGTACATTTTTAACAAGGATCCTGTGCGCAGTTTTGCACTCAGACATTTGTCTTATTTACATTTTACACAGTATTTCCAATAGTTGTGAAGTGAAAATGAGTTGTAGTTTGATAGTGGGAAACACAAATTCAGCATTTTGGGAGCTTGACCTGTTTTACTGAAAACTGCAAAGTCTGCCATAATCTCTCATAGATTTTAAATGGGTTCATTCAGGCTGTGTCTGAATGTCCAGTGACTCCATAATGATAGTACAGGGACCCTTGGCTAATATCAAGATTTTGACCTTGATCTTATTGATTGTCTGTAGTGATAATAGAATATTAGAACTGAGCATTGTGCACTAAGACTGCCTAATATGCTGCAACAAATCTGCCTTGTGTTTTTCTGTTAAATTCCCATTAAGACTCATCAGAAAGCCAAAAGCAATTCTATTTAAATTACCTGTGATTTTCTTAAAAGGGGATTTTCTTTTAAAGGCTGTATTTATGTGATATGTCCTCTCATTGACTATCCATTGTGTTTCAGTTGTTTCTTCTGGACAGCACTGCAATCTCGTTGTACTTGTGGGCCACTTCAGTGCATACATAATATAATTTTCTCTTCTAATAGATACTATTTGGACAGCAAAGAGGATGGAGTGAGGTACTTCAGAATCGATGAAAGTAATGGAGTCATACGGACAACACAGCCTCTGGACAGAGAGGACATGCCTTGGCACAACATCACTGTAATGGCCTCGGAGGTTGGTAGGTACCCAGGTTGCTTTCAATATAGCAAATGTTAACAAGTGCAAAAGAAAAGGTAATGCACCTGATCACTCACACCTGAACATTAACACGGGGATCAGCAAAGACCCTCATGTGATTGTTCATGAATGAGTGGATGTCGGCACACATGGCTTGCTTGGGCTTTGTTAAAGGTAGACATGTTACCTGTCACTTACTGCTGAGTAATGTTCAGTCTGCATCAAACATAAATATCTCTGTTCAATGCCATGTAATCCTTACCAAGTGATTGAGATGCTTTGGATGTTTTAACATGCTTTTTTAAGAAGTCTTTGCAATATTGTACACTAGGAATTCCAACTATTTGTAGCAAATTCTTACAGTATTCTTAGTTGGAGACACAAAAAGAAAGAAAATCTTCAAGTGTATAGTTGCCGTTGAATCTTTATTGTGTGCCCACCCACTGCATAAAGCTCAGCTCTGAAAACCTGCTTTATCCCCAATCCCCAGGCCGTAGACTAGTACCAGTCTGTGGGTGATTTGATTCTGGGCCGCTCAGAAAGAGTAAAAAACTTCCATTATTTCCATTTGATTTATCATCTGAGTCTGAATGATGTTTTATTTTTTAAAAATGACTAGACTCCCTCTATTACATCCATCTATAACTCACTCTTGATTATGTTAAGACCACTGTCTCAGTCATGCAAATTGAGTGAAATACAAACATTTTTTGGAAGTTTCTGTGCGAAGGGGTAAAGGTCCAGTGAAAAGACAAAAGAAGAGCCTGTGACTGCCAAGAGAAAGAAAGCCGCATTAAACAGACAATGGCCGCGTTTCCCAGTTAAGATTCTTCTTTGGATTAAAGAAGGCCTCAAGGAAGCTCTTCCCAACAAAGGATCGCAAAGATACGCCCATTTCCCAGATTGCTTCTTTCGCGCGTTCTTATTTCCTGAGAAACGTCTTGGCTACGCTACATCTTTAGAAGGTCCTAACAGAAGCTATCCACTTCCGGGGGTGCTGAAAAAAAAGCAATCGAGGTCAGGTATACCGATCGACACCATTCATTTAGTGTGGAGGTTATTTTCCGACGCTGATATCGAGCCCATTTATACGTTTATGTGTTTGTGCAAGAAGACAAACTGTTAAAAATATGCATGTGATTACCAGTGATTGCAAATATTCATTGAAAAGCTCATTGTATATTGTGTAATTGGCCAAATTGTGCTAAACAGGTGTAGGCGATTGGAAATTTACAGATGCCCTATAAATAATGGTCATTCTGACGCTATTTGTTGACGTAATGGCTGAAGGGAACCCCACCAAGAGGATGAAGCACTCTCCGGCCTTCACGCCAGAGGAGATGGCGATTCTGATTGAAGAAGTGGCAGGTAAAAAAAGCATTCTCTTTGGAGGGACAAAGGGGAAAAAAGACATAGAAGCAAAGGCCAGGGCATGGCAATCAATAGCGCTGAAAATGTCCCCATCCAGTCCTTGCAGTGTGCGCGACTGACACCGACGCCTTGCTGAGTCCGGTTCCATCCCCCACTACCTCCAGAAAGCTCCCCACCGCGTAGAAACGCAACGCAGCCAGGCACTGCACCTCTGGGCTCAGAGCAAAGTTGCACCTTGTGGGCCTCCTGATGTGTGGAGCAACTATTTGAATGATCCGCTCGATTTCGTCGCGCGGTAGCCTGTAACGCATCTGAATAGCGCGATCTGACAGCACATCTAGAGGACTGAAATGCTGGCGCATGAAAGCATGTACATACACAGTGTCACTCCGTCTACGGCGACGCTGTTGGTTTGCTACCAAAATTTGCTGTAAAGCAGCCCTGATGTCTGATACGGGTATGCGTAAATGGCCATGCTTTTATTGAGCGAAGCAGGTGCATCTCATCATGAACAGCTGACAAATGCGTAAATATGACGTGAGTCCTCATAGATTGCGTACAATTCCTACCGCAATGTTTTTGTTTCTGTGGTTGATACCCACAGCTTTATCTAACGTAAGCTAAGTATAGGGAGGCCTATCTTGCCATAATGATTAAACTTAACCACAATATTTTCTGTCATTCACTCGGTAACTACAGTTTTCTTCCATCATAGATGATTGACATTATGACATGAGTGAGAAAACATGACTCAAAATACAACAACTGATCCGTGAATAGGTCCATTTTTAATAATTTCCATTTTCTACTTTTTTTTCACGGGAAATAGTGTCGTTTCCAAAAGTGACCAGTAGATGGGCCTGTTGTTCCCTTAGCAGGGGGAACGTTAAAGAAGGGTCGAAAGAGTGGGTCTGGCCGCTCCTGAAAATAAAGAAGCTCCTGAGTTAAGAGCGCATCTGGGAAACGCAACGTCCAAACAAGGCACCTTTAAGAAGTGACTTAAGGAGGACCTCAGCGTTAAGAGTGTCTTAACTAATCTGGGAAACGCGGCCAATATCAGAAATCCTACTTGAAATATGGATTCATCATAACAGGTGATTCCCATGCACCAAGCCTAATATGCAGAGACCGTCCCTCTAATGAGGCAGTGATGCCTTCAAAATTGATGTTACTCTCTTTTTGTTGTTACCGCAATGTTACTAGAGCACTGCTAATAAAGTTGCATACTGTATGATTACACAGTGGATCCATGTTTATGCAGTACTGTGCAAAAGTTTTAGGCAGGTATGAAAAAATTCTGTTACCTAAGAATGCTTTCAAAAATGTAAATAATTGTTTGCCACAGTCATCTAATGTCAGGATAGAGTATACATTCTAGCTAGAAGAAGTCTTAATGGAAAAGTAAACTAAACTAAATTAACTGCTATTCCTATTTTTTGTGACTAGTTGAGTAACCTGGCCTAGTTTCCGCACCGGGGTAGGGCTTTTTGTCTGCAACTAATCCATGATGACCACTTCTAGCCTGACTTATTGTATCCGGACAAAAGATGGGTGTACCTGGATCCCACTGGTTTCTTTCTACCAGTTGCTATTGGCACTACTGGACATCTCCTGATTTTGAAAGAGGCTTGGTACTGTATATAATTCATCTGCTGCATTAAGTTTCCTTGGCAGACCCCTGCATGATCATCAGTACATGTGCATCAATGTGCTTTGTACCTAAAAGATTTGATGCTGGTTTGAAAGTAAAATTTAGTAACTAAATATGGAAGCGGATTTTCTTTTGTTTGTTCACTTTTCATTTTGTGAAGTAATGAAAATAAACAATCATTATTTACATTTTTTGGAAGAATTCTTAGGTAATGGAATTTTTTCACACCTGTCTAAAACTTTTGCACAGTACTGTGGTATATTGAAAATATGACAGTTTTCTTATCATTTTATATTGATGTATTTAGCTGCTACAGCTTTACGGATCGCTCTGTGAAAATGTTGTCTGACATTTAACCGGCCTGGTGCAAAACAGGTTGGGGGCCACTGCTATATATAAATCAAAAAGAAACAAGGGACAAGTTTCCAATAGTTTGTGTTTATGCCGGGAATCAAGCTTACACTTCCCTCTAAATACCTTGAAATGGGATCTAGAGGGAACCCTTTAAAATATGCCTAAACATATTTAAAGGTGTCATAACCTGCTGTTTTACATACACAATCCTTCTTAAATTATCTTCAAATGAATTTTTAATTCTAGTTGGGTGGGAGGAAAATTTAATGAGCTCATTTTAACCTATTTTTATCCCCAACTTTTGTTTGTCGCGAGAAGACGTACGAGAGTTAGACCTGTCTGTAAGCGCGTTCACGAGGCAAACGTCAAAGCCAAAACAAAGTTTTATCAGGACAGAGCAAGTGAAGGAAATGATGTCCCAACAGAGAAAACGTGATAAAAATGTAACGGTGCAGTTGATGGAGAGGATCCACGGAGTAAAAGGGCTGGACTCTGATGAAAATAAGGAGCGGACGTCTGACGTGAAGTTAACCAAACAGTGTTAGCTTCTGTAGCTACATTAGCAGCTTGTCCGCTCGTCAACCACCGTTTACTGGTCTCTTACACAAAAGATAATAAGTTACACAAGCAACAACACTTACCGACTGCACATCCTCACTGATAAATATAATTCACTGCTCCCTGGTAAAGGTGTCCGTCCTGTTAGAGCACTGAAAACTGCTGAATTTCTGCCGAGGCAACTCAGCATGGCAATCTCCCCCGTCCTCCTCCTCCTTGTCGCCGGCGTCCTTTCTGACAAAGCTGATCTACTCCGTGGCAGGTAATCAGCTGCTTTTAGGTGGCGCTAAAGAGGCTAGCTTAGCAGCTAGCAGCCTCTCTCGTTCACGTCATTCGGAGAAAGAAATCCAAATCGTGTACTGTGGAGAGCGCGTGCTTGTGGCCGGTTCTGGGGAGAAGAGAGAGCCCGCGCTCAAAGACAAAGTTACTTTCACTTTCCGGAGTTTTTGGCACGTTATAACTGAGGTCCCGTTCCAATTCACAAGTTTTAACGTGAAAAAGTGGGATTTCCGGGTGATGACACCTTTAAGGTACTTCATGATAATATGCCTTTCAAGTTATGAAGTGTCCTATATAAACATTGTTTCTACTATGTAAGTAACAATTATAATTATGAAAAAAAGAACACAGAAAAAATTAACTAAACGCCACCAGGAAATACAAGAAAAGGTTTTCTTTTTTTTTGGTATAAAATGCATGTTTTTTTTTTACAGTCCTATTTTTTTAGTTACAACAAAAACACAAAAGAAAATTATTTTTTACAAGAAAAATGAGCAGATTGCGAAATGCAAAAACATAAAATGCTAAGAGATATGTTACACCAATTTTAGCCTCAAGCTTATAGACATCTCACAGACATTTCTCTGTTTTCTGTTTTTTTTTTTTCTTCTTCTTTTTTTTAATTTGCATTAAAAATCATGGGTGAGTTCTGTGTTACACCAGCATGATTTAAATAGAAACAATTATCTAAAAAGGTGCTTTTCCCTCATGCCTTTTTCTTCGCTCACACCACATAACAAGACACCCTGCGGTGATCATATAGTCAGAGGCCAGGCTGAGTTCAAATTCATAGAGGGTAAAATTGAAGTCAAAATCAATATAAAAAAAAGGCTCCATGAAAAAGAATGAGTGGCTACATTGATCTGCACTGCACATGATGCCCTTACCTGCAGATTTAGATCCGTAACACAACAATTCACAGAGCTGTAGATTTATCAGCATGTTATTTAAAAACTCTTCAACGTGATGTTAATGGACACATCAGATCAAATTTGGCAAGTATGTGCTAAAACACACCGTGACCACCTCACTATGACTCACTGAAGTAAGTGAGGCTGATATTATTCAAGTGGGCAGGTTATTTCCAATCTCACTCTGCTTATTTCCCAACAAATTGTTTAGTAAAGTGTCTTTGTCTGTTTGGGCTAAAACACAATTTATTTCAAAGTGAAAGAGCCAAACATGGAAAATAAATAAATAAATAGAAGAATAAATAAATAAAACAATTCTGCATTCATTACCCAAGGAAATTGCTTGAAATTTCCAGCAGTTAACCAGATAAATTGTGTGCTTTGTGATAATATTCATGTTTGGTTGTCAGTAAAGCACGATGTTTAACCAGCATAATTAACTGTTTTAGTCGTACCCTGATGTCAATTCAATTCAATGTAAAATGATCAATTAAAGTCAGAAAAAAAATAATTAGGATTTTTTTTTTTTATCATTTGCATATTGATAACACTATTGTAACAGGTTAAAGTATATATCCTTGTAATTAACTGGAAAATAAAACCAATTCCAACTGTCCAGTGCCCTACTCTCCAAATTAATTAAATATATAAAAAACAGCTATAACTTTAATAATTTCTATCAGCTAACTTGGACAATTTGTAATCACAATTAGGCAAATCTCTTTCCAGCCAGCAGGTATCATGCATACTAATTAATCTTTATCTCTTAACCTCTCTTTAGTATTCAAGGATATAGTTACATGCTAAGACACTGTCAGAAGGCAAAGATAAAATTTTACCACTTTGAATGAGCAAAGACACAGAGATGGACAAAGCACCCCACACCCTTCGCTGAAAATTATCCTGCAGATATTTTGAAAGGAAAAAGGGAAATATCTAAAGGGAGCAAGTGATTTACAAAATGATTGAATTTCATGTTTGTTTGTTTTTTGTTTCTTGTTTGTTTTTTTTCTTTCCACTTGGCTCACCTTGGTGTTTGACATTGGAAAGCATAAAACTCCTATAATACGATGAATGCACTGTCAAATCTCCCTTGGACAATGGGAGGGGGGGGGATTCCATATGCACAAGATAAATGTGTAAAAATCCAAAACTATTAATTTAACAGAAGACGTTTGCACCTGTGTGCCTTCTTTCTATACTTGCTAAATTTTTGCTGACAAAGTGAGCTATTCTTTTTTTCCCCTGCTGTTCTGCTTCACATTCATGCTGTTAATGCATGCTCACTCCGGGAGGCCACCCAGTAAAGACCATATACTGTAGGAGATAAGGATGCCTCAGGGGTCAACAGTCACCTTGCTCAAGAGCCAGTACAAAAATACCATATCCCTCCAGTTGTAGGATTCTGTAAAAGACTATCAAAGTCTCATGGTCTCGAACGTAAGTCTGTATGTCTGAGATCAAAGATAACTCATCATACAGTAACTCTGGACAATTAGAATTGTTGCAGCCTGGTACGTCCTCAGACTGTTCTTCATCAGTAGTAGAGTAATTAGGCTTGACATTTTAGCTAGGAGTGTGTTTTTCAATTCAGTTTTTGTTGTGTTGGACCAATTTATAAGAAAAAAATCTCTCTCAGAAAACTGCATTCCTAAAGGAATTTTAGTTACTTAAATATGGGGAACAGATTACTTAATTATACATAACAAAATATATATTTTAAATAGAATATGAATAACTTATGGTTTGTAAGGGTGAAATAATGCATCACACGCACAGACTGCAATTAAAGGAATTTTTCTCCGGGTCCGCAGTGAAAGCAGTTTGGTGCTGAACTGCCTTGAAGCTGCATTTTTTATAGAGCCCTGCAGGGGGGCGACTCATGGTGAGAAAAAAGAACTTTGCTTAAAATGAAGTCTGAAAAAAATTACCCTTTTTCTCATTGGTTAATTACCATGTTAATGCTGTGATATGCTTTCAGTCTGTTTTTATTTCAAGCATTCTGCATTTCAGAATGATTTTGATGTACTAAATCATGGCACCACCTCAAATAGATTGAATGAAAAGCAAAATATTGTCAAGTCACTGGGCTATGAGCAAAAGCAGCAGTGTGTCCCATTCCTAACTATTACTTATTCCACTATGAAAGCTTACATTTGGCTTTCTTTCTTTTCTTGTCTTCTCTTCCTTATAGACAACCCAAGTCTTCTCAGTCATGTTCCTGTTACTGTCCAAGTTCTGGACATGAACGACAACCCACCAGCGATAGCAACGGACGAAGATGTCATTGTGTGCGAGAGCTCAAAGCCTGGAGATGTGAGTACCTTTGGATTCAACTGGAAAAATGGTCCAGACCACTTTCAGTTATTTCTCCACCTTTGTCCTCACTCATTCGAAGCTTCCTAGACCTCAAAGACACCTCAAGAAATGGTGTGGAGAGCTTCCCATTAGCCACAGCAATTTCCCTGACTGCATGCACTCTGTGCTGAACTATTGTTTCCATCAGCGTTTTGGGTTGTTCAGCGAGAACAGAGCTGTAACGGCTGTGAAGGCACTGGAGAGAGCTGCTTCATCATCCCTTATTCAAAATGAGTATCTCAGCAGCAAACCATGACAGCTCCAAATCGAAGCTCATTCCAATTTGCTCTCAGTCTTTGATTCATTCAAATTAAGAAGTTTTTGAGATATAGAGCAATCAGCAGCATGGAAATAGCTGAAAGGGTGGTTCTGCAAAGGATGATGGAGTAAAGACTGGAAAGACACATCTAATACATTTTTAATAGTTTAAAGCTGGTTGAAGAAAAGTTTGAAGAAAAGTTTGTATTCACTTTGAATTAAGGTTACATTGTAGCCTCGGGCTTGTTAGCTCAGGGGATGAAGTGGGAAGAATTATAATCTATTGAAGGAGACAAAAGAAATCTACTCAGCAGACACTGTATGTAAAGGAAAATGGTTACTTAGTAATGGTTCAGGAATCAATTTTATGTCAGTGTTTTTACCACATCAGAGGAAATATTTTTGAAAGCTGTCAATGAATGTGATGTATAATGTCAATCAACTTTTGAACATACAGGACATACATACATGACCATTAGATGCAGTTTCTGAAAGGAGTGATGACATAGCAGTTAAAAACTACTTCATGTTGTTAGCATTGCTGCATATGTCAAATCTCCAAAGAAAAAAACTGCATTTTTTACAGCGTGGTATTGTTTTGAAACACCAGACCTCACTTCTTCAGTAAAAGAGTTGGGTCCGGTGATGATATGAAGCTTTACCTAGAGACCAAGTTGACTTCATTTTGATTGGCTACACCTTATTTGGCTATAACCTTATTTAGAGAAAGTAGGTCATGCTGCCCTAGCGGTCAGAGTTTGCTAAAGGCTAACTGTTAGCAACATGGGCACTTCGGACAGTGAGCTACGTTTATCAGACAAGACAGCATTTAGAAAATAAATAAACTTACAGGTAATAACAAGGTTGTGGTTGTCTCCCTCAGTGTTGCTGCAGAAGTTTTCTTTTAAATCCATTTGTTTGAAAATCCAGCTTAGCAGTCACTCTCCCACTCGTAGTTGAATCAGACAGGGAGGGAAGAGGGGGGAGCGAAGCGGACAGTGCATAGACCCTTGGGAGAGAGGAGGGGGGAGGCTGTTTAGTTGATAGTGTGCTCTTATTGGAGCAAATTAATTATGTTGAATGATAAGCTGCTGTCTGATTCAACCATTTCTGAACAAAGAGACAAAGCTGACAGACCATAAACAGGAACTTTGATTCTCACTCTGGACTTTCACATGGCCTCATCAGTGCACAACAGATCATATTATACCCCCAAAACCCCAGAAAAGTGAAATTTGATGTCATGGCACCTTTAAGCTTGAATCACTTTGCATAGCAACAAGATAAATAAATAGTCATCTATACCAGTAGTAGCATGTTTACCCTCATTACTCTAGGGCAAACTGCAGTTACAGGACTAAGGTATAAATGATCATTTTGGACTATTGTTTTTTGTTTGTTTGTTTACACATTTTATATTTCACTTTCAAAGCACTTTACCTGTTTGGTATCATTCTTTTCTCCACAACCATATGTGATTTCCAGTTAAACTTTTGTATTATAATTATTATTTGAACTGCTATATTACATAACACAATGGGCCTAAAATCACACAAAAATCATCAAATCTTATTTAAAAAAGGTTTGTTTTTTATTGTGAGAACCACAAATATGTTGAACAAACCATTTTTATAACTCAGGATGAAAATATAGTTGGTATTAAAAATGGATGTACAAATTTAGCCAGCAAAACACGTATAAACAACTATATATATATATATATATATATATATATATATATATTAAAAAAAAAAAAAAGAATTAGAAACAACTATATCAAAATGCAGCCATTTCTCGGGCATTTTTGTAAAACTACTGCGTAGAACAATCAGTTATCACCATAAAATACCACATACCCATGCACGGCACTACACCGGCGCTAGGGGGTGCTGTAGCCCCGTAAAAAAAAACCCGTGTAGCACCAGTTAAGCCCCTCAAGAATTTACCCGACCTGCACATTACATCATCGGTTTATACTTGCTGTTGATGACGGGTCAGCGTTAAGAACGTTTGTGTACATTGTTTCTGCTGCAGTACGTGAGGAGCACGGGGCGGCTCAAACACTCGATCCTGGAGGTCTCCGCTGGGAAGACTACGGAGCACTTTGACAAACACTTGATTCTGTGGTCACAGCTTATTTCCTGTGCATTTCCGCAAACAACAGTTACCTTAAACTGTTGCTAACTGTTGCAGGACAAGTGTTTAACACAAGTTTACATCCCGTCCCTCCTTTTATTGCGGTTCTTTTCTTCATTCATTCCTGGCAGCTATTTAATGTGCTAAGCTGCTGCTGCTTTGTCACATTTTCATTTACTATAAGAAAAGGAGAAGAGCACAGCAGACGAAATAGGTTATTTGAAAGTTTATTTCAAGGAGCACTTGATCTTAACATTTTTTTTAACTTGCATAGTCTCACACTGAACCACTTGACCGCGTGTCCCTAAAGTCGAGAACATCCCGCAAAAATATCTTGCAGGGCCTTATCCTTATTATTGTGATTCACAGTTACACAATCAAGAGTAAAACGCTTGTTATGTAACAAAAAAAAAGAGAAAAAATCCTGGCGCTGTGCCTGTACATACCTAAGTTATTTGTCCCACTCCTGAAAACAACTCCTGTCCACGATAACAGAAGACACTACAGGTCTGACATTTCCAGGGTGTATTTAGTCCTCCTGTCCACCAGGAGCAGCACTTTAATCTGACTTTGCTGGATTTTGGTTACTCCAATCACTTTCCCTCTTCCTCTACAACCAATTGCATCATGTTGTCAGATAATTTTCTGATTGATTGATGTGAGGCATTTTTCCACCAGCAGGAAAGGCGTTGTTCGGGAAGTTTTCTTATTCATTTTTTTCTTGCATGTAAGTGTGACAGTTGAGGGTCCCATCACTTTGCTTCCAATTGATCATGCATTCTACAGTAGCTAATTCGCCTAAGGGATATCCCATTTTCTGAATGGTCAGCACGCATGGCTTTTATTCAGGAGACGGGTTCTAACACTGGCCTGGGCCCTCCTTCACCCTGCCACATGAGCACTTTCCATAGAATCTGCAGTTTTTTTACTACTGTTTTTCCTGTATCAATTGCACACCATACGTGACGGCAAAATCTGTGGAAAAAGAATGTCGTACTTTTTTTTTTTTTTTTTTTTTGTCATAACTGGTTATGCTGGGTTGATCAATGCAATTGAAAAACTGGTATCCAGTTTGAAGTCCATAGAACTTGGAGACACCGTTTTGCTGCATCTAGCTGCGACGTCATATTAGATAGGGTTCGCGATCTGGACACACTAACGTGTTCAGTCCCTATGGGTTAAGAAAAGCTGCTATAAAGGCATTCAACTGTATTCTACAGGTTGTATTCGGTCACAATCCTCCATAAAACCGCATTCTGAGCAAATAAAACAAGGTTATTGTTACTGACTTATCCGGGATGTTTCTTTCTGACCATATCAATAGGGGATTATCACGCTAACCGGAAGTTCCCGGATTTTGACACTTCCTCTTCCGGGCCGGCTGCACGGTGGTGTGGTGGTTAGCACCGCAGCCTCACAGTAAGAAGGTCGCTAGTTCAATTCCCGGCTGGGGAGGGGGTTTGAACAATTCCAACTGTGTGGAGTTTGCATGTTCTCCCCGTGTACGCATGGGTTCTCTCCGGGTACTCCGGCTTCCTCCCACAGTCCAAAGACATGCATGTTAGGTTAATTGATCACTCTAAATTGCCCCTAGGTATGAATGTGAGCGTGAATTGTTGTCTGTCTCTCCATGTTGGCCCTGCGACAAACTGGCGACCTGCCCAGGGTGTACCCCGCCATCCCAGCTGATAATAGCTGGGATAGGCTCCAGCAACCCCCGCGACCCTGAACTGGATAAGCGGTACAGAAAATGACTGACTAACTCTTCCGGGCCATGTTAACGACGGCCGTTCCTACTCTGTTATACTGTTTAAATCGGATAAACTCCAAACACATTTAAGTTTTCATTCTAGACTGAAGTGATACTGGATCAAAAGCTGGAGCGATCGATTTGCCGCGGTGAAGGGCCGAACTTTATCATAAAACACACGTTTGTTTGTCGCCGGTGGGGCACAACACCGGCACTTCACAGCATGCTAGCATTAGCCAGCTAGCGTTTACTGACGTGCTTAACATTGTGCGTCTTAAAACACACAAACATCTGAAAATCGGGTCTGTACCTCCCGTTTCCAGTGGAAGAACTGGGGACTGCCAAGAAAGGAGACGTTTTCAGATGCTTGTGTGTTTTCAGCCGCACAAAGTTAGGCACGTCATCAAGCTGGCTAATGCTAACCTGCTAACAATAGTCCGCCAGCTACTACTCTGTTAAACTTTGTAAATCGGATAAACGCCAATGCCAAGTTTTCATTCCAGACTGAAGTGATGCTAAGGAAGAAGTGGATTAAAACGACCGATTCGCCACGGTGAAGGACCGAACTTTATAATAAAACTACACACGTTTGTTTGTGGCCGGCAGGCTATACAGTCGTGTTAGCAGGTTAGCATTAGCCAGCTCGATAACGTGCCTAACTTTGTGCGGCTGAAAACATACAAGCATCTGAAAGCGTCTCCTTTCTTGGCAGTCCCCAGTTGTTCCAATGGAAACGGGGGGGGTACAGACCCGATTTTCAGATGTTTGTGTGTTTTAAGATGCACAATGTTAAGCACGTCAGTAAACGCTAGCTGGCTAATGCTAGCATGCTGTGAAGTGCCGGTGTTGTGCCCCATCGGCGACAAACAAACGTGTGTTTTATTATAAAGTTCGGCCCTTCACCGCGGCGAATCGATCGCTTTGATCCAGCTTCTTCCTTAGTATCATTTCAGTCTAGAATGAAAACTTAAGTATGTTTGGAGTTTATACGATTTAAACAGTATAACAGAGCAGGAACGGCTGTCGTTAACATGGCCCGGAAGAGGAAGTGCCAAATGTTTCAACTTCCGGAAACCGGAACAAGGAAGCGTGATAATCCCCTATTAAAACTTTCACATCGTTGTTGCTCCACATTTGACCACGTGCCATTTCTAAAGTCTTTTGTTTTAGTAGTGTTTACCAACAATGCCAAACAATCATAATATAAACCATAATATTATCCCAAAATGCCAAGCTGAACTAAATGTAGTGTGGCAGTTGTAGTCCACTTCCTGCATTTGGTTTGCTTCAATCATACCAAGACCTATGTTTGTAGGCAGACTGAGTCCACTTGTTTGGTCTGAATCAGTCCTTTTGTCCATTCACAATACCCCAAACGAAGCCCACTTTCCAAGCAAACAGACCCTGATTTGAATCAAAAAGGCTGTTGTGAATGTGCCCTATATGGAGTGAAAAACCAGATGCTAAAATGCTGGTGTGCTTTTTGATCTGTTCAGAATGGCCTTAGAATGACCAGTTGCTTAATACATGGGCCAATCACGTTCCAACTGACTTTCTGCCTGCTCCTATACAATCAAATTCCATCTCATTGGTATCTATGGAGTTTAAAATCATGGTTAACACCTCAGATTGTGGTGTTGCGTTAGTTCCTGAGGCTGCTGTGGAGGAGGAAAACTGGTCTCCAAAATAATAAGGAAACAATTGCCCATGAGAATGCTGGGATGCAGGTTTTCCCAGCAGAAGACAAGTGCTGTTACTCACACTGCCTGTCAATGGTTTTCATGTTGAGACGGATGTGTTTCTTCTGACAAGCAGTTGTGTTATGCGTCTTTGCAACAGCATTGCACAAATGACATCTACCTGAATTTTACAGTATTTTACACCAATCTGTGCTCATACAGTATTTCCAGAATAGTCCACTTACAGTATATATATTACAACAATCTTACACTTAAAAAAAAATTATATATATATATATATATATATACTGTATATGAGGTACTTAATATAATAGGGTTCTTCCAACTTTTTCTTAAGTACAACGGAATGTATTCAATGCGCCAATCCAACAATACAAAGTGATGTGTATCAGTCAGAAATGCAATTCAATTCCATGTTTACCCAGATGGTGTCAAATTTGAAAAAGAGAGACAGAGCAAATTAGATTTGTTGGAATAAAACTTTACTTTATACCAGAAAAGCCAACACTGACTTAACAACTGCTGGAAAACATGTTGCTGTGAAAACATAAGTAGACAGCCTAAAATCTAAAGGCCAGCAGACTGCACTATTTTGTGTCTGTGGGAAAATAAATAAATAAGTAAATAGAGGAAAAGATAATGATGAGTTAGATTTTTTTAATGCTTTTCAAGGCACATAAAGGTTTATACAAAGCATAAAGACACAATAGCAGATTTTCTGGGGCAGCCCTTTCCCTTCCAGCTATTGGACAAACTGCTCAACTGCCTTAGCCTCTGCTGCCTCAAAGCTGAAAACAAAACAAAACAGCAATTACAATTTTTTGCTTATCTGAGTTAGAAGAATTGGAGACCATTGTTTAAGCCTCCCCCTGGTAAAATATTACTCATATTAAACATCAACAAACAATGTAGTTGTTCAAAAAAAAAAATCAGACTACCTTCTGGTTCAATTATACATAAATTTATCATGGTAAGACAGTTAAGAAAGATAAAGTCTATGTTTATTTTAACATATCTGACCGCTGTAAAAGAGAATACTACCTAATGGATTAAGAAGCAAAATGGATTCACCCGGGAAGCAACACAAACAGTATTGTTGGTTCAGGGAGGTATTAGAGTTATGTAAGCGGGCCCTGAGGACAATCAACAGCCAGGGATCTTACACCTTGTCACACACCTGGGATGCCATCTTCCACAGGATGCCAGACAAGGGGGTGTCAATCCCCTTCTGCTGTCTTGTAAACCTGAGAAAGAATAGTCTATGAGACACTTTACTGAAAGATCATCATGTGACTCTGAAAAAGACAACAGGTAGTTGCTGAAACATGTCAAGGTAATCATAGACCTTACCTTTATTAACTGCTTTACCAAAAGGAACATTTATTTACATTTGCATTAACACTTGCAGAAATATCAGCTACATGAAATACTTTATACAGCTATGTCATCACTCCTTTAATTTCAGGAAAGCAAATCTACAGAAACTCAGGCAGACATTGTGGTAAAAATGTGTGAACTTTTCTTTTTCTTTTCAAAATACTGGACTCTGAGCAGCATGTTACAAAAGTTCAAGTGGCTTTTGAATAATTAGTCCAAAAAATACATACAGCTGTGTGAAAAGGTTTTTGCCCCCTTCCTAAGTTCTTACTTCTTTGAATGTTAGTCACACTTAAATGTTTCAGATCATCAAACAAATTTAAATGTGAGACAAAAATAACACAAGTAAACAGAAAATGCAGTTTTTGTATGAAGATTTTTATTTTTAAGGATGGGAAAAAATCCAAACTTAATTGGCCCTGCGCGAAAAAGTGATTGCCCCCTAAACCTAATAACTGGTTGGGCCAACCTTAGCAGTAACAACTGCAATCAAGCATTTGTGATAACTGGTAATGAGTCTTCTACAGCGCTGTGGAGGAATTTTGTTCCACTCATCTTTGCAGAATTGTTGTAATTCAGCCACATTGGAGGGTTTTCCAGCATGAACCACCTTTTTAAGGTCATGCCACAGCATCTCTATTGGATTCAGGTCAGGACTTTGACTAGGCCACTCTACAGTCTTCTTTTTTTTTTTTTTCTTAAGCCATTCAGAGGTGGACTTGCTGATGTGTTTTGGATTATTGTCCTGCTGCAGAACCCAAGTGCGCTTCAGCTTGAGGTCATGAACAGATGGCCGGACATTCTCCTTCAGGATTTTTTGGTAGACAGCAGAATTCATGGTTCCATTTACCACAGCAAGTTTTCCAGGTCCTGAAGCAGCAAAACAGCCCCAGACCATCACACTAAAGCCACCATATTTTACTTTTGGTATGATGTTCCTTTTCTGAAATGCTGTGTTACTTTCACGCCAGATGTTATGGGACCTACACCTTCCAAAAAGTTTAACTTTTGTCTCGTCAGTCCACAGAGTATTTTCCCAGAAGTCTTGGGGATCATCAAAATGCTTTCTGGCATCCTGAGGCGAGCCTTTATGTTCTTTTTGCTCAGCAGTGGTTTTGGTCTTGGAACTCTGCCATGCAGGCCATTTTTGCCCAGTCTCTTTCTTATGGTGGAGTCATGAACACTGACCTTAATTGAGGCAAGTGAGGCCTGCAGTTCTTTGGATGGTGTAGTGGGGTCTTTTGTGGCCTCTTGGATGAGTCGTCAATGTGCTCTTGGGGTAATTTTAGTCGGTCGGCCACTCCTGGGAAGGTTCACCACTGTTCCATGTTTTCATCATTTGTGGACAATAGCTTTCACTGTGGTTCGCTGGAGTCCCAAAGCTTTAGAAATGGCTTTGGAACCTTTTCCAGACTGATAGATCTCAATTACTTTGTTTCTAATTTTTTACTGAATTTCTTTGGATCGCGACATGATGTCTAGCTTTTGAGGATCTTTTTGGTCTACTAAACTTCATCAGGCAGATCCTACTTAAGCGATTTCTTGATTGAGAACAGGTGTGGCAGTAATCCAACTTTGGTGTGGCTAGAGAAATTGAAATCCAAAGATGTGATAAACCACAGTTAATTTTTTTTTTTAACAGGGGGGCAATCACTTTTTTCATACAGGACCATGGAGGTTTGGATACCCCCCCCCCCCCCCCTCACTGATGAAGATCTTCATTAAAAAAACTGCATTTTCTGTTTACTTGTGTTATCTTTGACTCACATTAAAATTTGTTTGATGATCTGAAACATTTAAGTGTGACTAACATGCAAAAAAGTAAGAAATTAGGAAGGGGGCAAAAACTTTTTCACATAGCTGTACCTGACACATTGCAGATTTCAAGTGTAAACTATTTAACAGTTATTTAACATCATGCATCTAAATTTAGACTATTCTGATTACCAAAAAGCAAATCTAAGCTGTTTATGTGCAGAATGTGGTCCTGGCAAATGACTGCAAAGAAAAATCTTTGAGGTCTGAAAATGGCTTCTCTTTGCCAGGGACACACTTTTTTGACCACAGATTATCAATTTGCACACTAATGCCATCCTCTGTTCTGGAGATGTAAGTCGAAGTGATTTGCAAACTAAACCCATTAGAATTCTGTTGTCAAACACAAAATAATCTATTAAATTCTAGGTTGTTCCACTTTATGTTAAAACAACAATTAAAAGCTGTTATTTTACGAAAACATGGTTTTATTTCTTAGAGTTTGACTCAATTTAATGTATCAAGCACCAAGTTTGCTTCTTTAAGTGTAAAATGCGTGGAAACAACCAGGTAAAGCCTCCTGTGAAGGGTCCTCATTTTGGTGAAGTGTTCATCATCGATCGTTGCAGGATCCCAACAATGATGATAAATGGTTTGTCCACAGGTGCTATACCTCACTGGTCGAAATCCAACAGTTCTTGCTCTTTGGAGTTAATGCAAAAAATAAGTTAAGTCATGTAGGTGTCCATGTCTGATAGATCATCTTCTTCTCTTATTTCCCAAACACACATGTATTCATGTATGTATTCATAGCGTGTCTGATAGAAACAGAAATCATACAGCATCATGAAAGTAAAACCTTTCGTTTCACAGATAAAAATGGAACAGTAGTTGTTTTTGAGGACTAATATAATTATGGAATGATACATGAGACGGAAAATGCCATAACAACACCATTGAAAACAAAATTAAATTAAATAATAATCTCTGTAAGTATCTCCACTTTTAATCTGAACGTGAAGCCAGACTGCAGTGGATCAATTTTGACTTCAGTTGATCATGCACATGTTTTTGTTTTTGTTTTGTTTTTTTTAATTAATTAATTTCTTTTTTATTTTATTTACTTTTTATCTCAACACATTCCAGTATGCAATGAATAAAGATTTTCAACTGGAATATTTCATTTATCAAGATCGAACATGTGCTTTTTAAGTGCTCAGTATTTTTATTTATTTATTTATTTATATATTCATTCATTCATTCATTTGTTCATTTATTCATTTAGCGGTGTATGGAGGCTGCTTTAAAGTCAATTACCTGCATTCATTATATAAGTGTTTTAATTCTTCAAATTTTTTGACCCTGTATTTCATAGGTTGCAGGAATCTAAAGGTAGCAATAAAGTTAGCTTGGCAAAATGTTCGTATGAAAAGACCTCTGCAACAGCCAGCTTTGACCTCCAGACTTTTAAAGTTAAATGATCAGTAGAACAAAGATCTGAAAAGCATTTATGATGTAAAAGAATAGTTGAAAAGTTGAAAAATACACAGTGAACCCATTAATTGTCTCATAAGTTGGATAAATAAATAAATAAATGAAATCAATCCTTAAATGTACAGGGAGCCAGTGCTGGGGAGATCTGCCCATGCTTATGATAGCAGATGAGCTGCAGTGTTCTGGACCAACTGCAGGCATGAAGGGAAGATACAGTCAACACCAGCATGGGGTCATTAAAACACAACAGTTGGGATAGATAAAAGCATTTATGAGCTTTTCAAACTTATTAAATAATAAAGAGAATGTGGTCTTCAATAAAAGCATCACTTCAGATAAACTACTTGTGAATTTATCAGTTTCTAAAATACTAAACTAGTATCAAGAACTACACCCATTTATTCATATATAAAAAAAACCCTGTAATTTTAATGGATTATGAAACAAAGATAATAGGATTTTTGCCAACACTCTCAAAAGTTTGGGATCACATTCCTTTTAAATCCATTGGGGAAAAAACTAATTCCAAACACTTCACAGGTATTTGTACTGTATTTCTAAATATTAAGCCCTGAGAAGCTGTTGGTTACAGTGATTTTGTCTTTTGTAATCATCAAGTGTATGGTCTCTACATCTATGAAGGTCTCAGGAATTGTGCTGTGTACCTAGCTCATGTCTTTGGATGGTGGGAGGAAGCTGGAGTTCTGGGGGAGAACATGCAAACTCCACACAGGAAGGCCACTGTTAAGTGTTTGAACCCCCAGCCAGGAATTGAACTAGCAACCTTCTTATTATGAGGCTGTGGTACTAACCACCACGCCACCGCGCAGCCCTGCTCATAAAAAGTGGGCCAAAAAACCTGCCAGCAGGTGCAGAACTCTGATTGAACATTACAGAAAACACTTAATTGCAGTGATTATTTCAGAGTATTGTTCAACACAATTTTAGTTTTGGAGTCTCATCATGCTTATTGCTTGTTTTATTTTGTTTGTTTGTTTTTGATATTTCTGTGGAGCCATAATTCAAAAGCAATGTCATGATTTACAAATTTTTTATCATTAATTTTCAGTTTCAACTAATTTCACTGACAGCTGTTTTTATCTTTCCTTCTAATGGGAGGGTATGAATAAATTTTAGGATTACTGTATATATCTAGAGTGGGGGTTCTATGTTTATGTTGTTGTAATGCAAAAGTGTTCATTTTTTTAATTTTTTTATTTTATTCCATCTCTCTCTTAAAGGGGGGCATGTTCACAGGGGACAACTATAAGAAAACAAGATGACCAGTTGTTCGATTTTTGCAGCATTGGTTCTCCAGTTGCCATTTCAGACTGGAAAAAACTTAAATAATCAAAGTGACCTGTAAGCTCGCTTACTTCAATGAATGGGCTTTCACATTGATAAATGAGAATTCAAACAAACACAAAGGAGTCAAAACAATCACATTTGACTGACAAAACCTTTGCGCCCATTTGGGATGGCATTTTTAAGCTAATAGTTAATAGTCTAAATACATTTCCTGCTTTACAAACATCCTCTGTCCAGATTACTTGAGCAGCATCGATATATATATTTTTTTTTTTGTGTGTTTTTTTTTTATCCGCGATTTTTAATTCTGTTGAAAAAGAAAAACATTCTGACTTCACTTTGACATCCTTGGAAGAAAAACCTCACAGCTACCCTGTTAACCATTGCATCCATATAAGCAGAATCAAGCACAGAAAAGGACCCTAATGCTCCACGCTTAAAGTCTGAGGCTCAACACAAAACACTAGGAGCACAACAGCAGGCCAAAGGTCACACTGATAAAAAGTACTTCCCATTGTGACAGGGGCCATCAGGTTAGTGTTCTCCCCTCTCAGCACTGGTGCTCTCTTCACTTTCACCGCTTCTTTACCAATTAAGCACAGCAGTCTGACAAAACTGGCAGTGAGGATGCCCTGAGTGCACCCCCTGTCATCATTAGATGCCAGCTTCCCCTTGGCAGAAGCCAAAAGCGTCACAAGCAGACACTTGCCTTCAGGCTTCATACACGGGCAAAGCAAAAAATGTTCCCGGACGTCTGGGCTGTGGGTCAGAGGGAATGATACTGGGAATGACCAGTTAGGACCAACAACTCACAAGAGATTCTTTGGAAACTAAATCAGCTTTTGTTGGGTATGCAGTTAGAGTGATTGATTCAGTAGAGAAGTTAATTAATTGTTCTCTGTGGAAAGTAGAATTAACCTTTTCCCCTTCCCCTCTTTTAAACAACAGGTGATCCAGACTATCACAGCGGTGGATAAGGATGACTTTGCCAATGGACAGCGCTTTTCATTCGCTTTACCAAGCCAGATACCAGTTAATCCCAACTTCACCCTGAAGGACAATGAAGGTAATTAATGTAATCAGTTTGCTTGTTTGCATTTCTTATGAGTTTTCTGCTCAACCTACAGAGGTTGCCGCGCTCCCCTCATTTCCAAATTTCAATAGGAAGCTGTGATGATTTCCTCATACCTTTGAGGTGCAATATTAATATGCCTTCTTTCAAGTAAGTAAGCACATGAAGGCCCAAATACCGCTGGGATCTGCTTTGACTCTGGTCTGCATGAAGCATAAGAGTCCTAGAGCTTTGGCATGTTTGCACATTGTGTTGTCAAATGGATTACCCACTCAGCTGCTCCCCCTCGCCGCCTCCTGTGTATTATATTGTGCCTGCCCATGGTGAGCAGTAGGTGTTACCATGGCAACCATTTCAGTGTCAGGTGAATACCTAGCCCCGGGGTGGTCTGCAATCACAGGGCTTTTATAAGCTCTCAGCCAGAAGATCTCACAGTTGCCCGCTGAGAAGGAGAGTTCACAGCACTCCGGATGCATCGGTGGGCCAGAGAGCAGCATAAAAACAGAGTGGAGGGAGATAGAGAAGTAAATATATAAATAAATAAACATCGATGTGATTATAGAAGATAGGTCTCTTTAGCCCTTTGTCAAATTGCTTAAATTGCTTCCCAGTTTAAGCTTTCCTGTTCCTACTTCTGTGAAATTGAGGTGCAGAGAAAAAGTTTTGCTTCTGTCGTGCAGCAGAGACAGACATCACCCTCTCTTCTCACAACCACTTCACATCAAATGGGGATAGATGAATCAAGCTACAGCAAAGATTGACTGAAACACTCCAACCAAAGAAACCAGTTTCCAATAGGACGCTTGACAATCCGGTGAAAGTCTGAAGTCAGTAACTGAATAAGTACGAAGTAAATTAGGGGAGATAGCAAAATGGGAACAAGGATTGAATACTACTCTTACTTCAACATTCTACTTTAAGTATAAGCCACCACCAATTGTTTTAACTTGTTAGAGAATTCAAAACAATTTCACTGTTCAAAATGAATAATAATCAAATATTCAGAGCTCAGTGTAAAGCCTCTGGCGATAATTACGCTCTCTTTTTCCAACCATTCAAGGACAAGCATTTTGGATTATTGCTAAGGATGTGATTTTATTTATGTTGTGAAAAACACTAACTGTATTTTTTAATTCTTCTGTAGGTTTTACCATCAGAAAACACCTCTGATAGCAGAAATTAAATCTTTTACCAATTTGCCATATGCTGTGTTAAGGAACAATAGTTGGAAAAAGTAGGTTTGTAATGAATATGTAATAAAGAGGCATATCTAAAGACTGTAAATCTTCCTTTGTCGTGGTAACAAATACTGGTTAAACTTGAGGTTAAAGGCATATGCCACCCCTGAGTGAATTGAGCCTCCCCCCACAGTCTCCTGAGTTGAACAAGCGAGCAGAAGTGTTTTCTAGCCGACCCATTCATTATCTGAATCTGGCAAAACTGACTTTACAGCAACTATGCTAAGCTAAGCTAATCTGGTGTTTCCAATTAGAACAACTAGTTAAAAGTGAACTAATTTACTCTAGATTTCTTTCCAATTACGTTTCGTGACCCGCACATTCTGATTGAGAACAAATGCCAAGCCAATTTCACATCAAAGGACTGATTAGGCGGCATTCAATAGGAGAACTACATGCTGTGGAAGTACAGGCAAATCACAGGCGAAGCACCGCGGATAGTAGCAACCCTGTTTACAGAAGTTGGGAATGCTGCGTGCTGCCTTTGCTACTATCCGCGGTGCTTCAACTGTGATTGACCTGTACTTCTGCGGCATATAGTTCCCCTACTGAATGCCGCCTAGTCAGTCCTTTCATGTGAAATTGGCTTGTCATTTGTTCTGTATCAGAATGTGCAGGTCACGAAACGTAATTGGAAAAAAAATCCCAAGTTAAATATTTCACTTCCGCCAAGTGGTGCAAGTTGGAAACACCAGATTACAGCAAATATGCTAAGCTAAGCTAAAGTAAGTGCTTCCAGATTCATAGAGGACTGGGTCTGCAAAAAAATGCTTCTACCCACTTGTCCAACTCAGGGGACTGTGGGGGAAGCTCAATTTCACCCAGAGGTGGAAAATGCCTTTTAGAGACAAAAACTGCTTCTTAATTTTAATGTATTGTCCAGGTATTTTAAAAACATCATCCTTGCAGTGTTCTTTGGAGGGTTTTTGGGGAGGAGAAATGAAAGCACTCCTCAGATCATTGTTTTTTGAAATTTTTTCTTGGGTGTTGGAACCAGGGCATATTTTTGAGCCAATTCTTTTATCCAAGAGTCTAATTAATTCTGTTTCATAATTATATTTTTTTCCTTTTGGGATTAATAGTCTTTTTCCTTTCACTATGAAGCACCCAGGAGAACAGGCTGGACAGGATCATCTAAGTGCTAATTAAATGCTTAAAAACACTTGATTTCAAATCAGAATATTCACCTTGTAAAAAGTGTTTATCAGTCTTACAAAATAATTACCTAAAAAACTTAACATGTGATCTAAGAGAACCATCTGCAGCAGAGTGAAATGTTTTAGGAAGTTTTAGTAGCAGACTTTTACACTTCATAATGTTCGAGTTAAAGCAACCTTTACCGATCTTGCATTTCAGAAAGCACAGCAAGATTATTTGAATATAAACAGCGCCTCACTCCTAAGACACACCCCCTTATTCCCTCCGCCTCCCAATGCAGAAGCAAAGGTCTGACAGGCAGGTCCGTTGGACAATCCTAGAGGTGCACCCCACTTCAAGGATTGGTTGGAGTTTTCATTGAATATTTAGAGATTGGAATAATATTTTATTTTGATTAATGGTGGGTCTGTCTTGTATTTCAGAGTTCCATCACCTCATTCATAGCATTTTACCCTGTTAGAAAAATAGTGTAAGAATGCAACATCGGTAAAGGTTGCTTTAATACACCTTTCGAATTATGCTTTAGCTCCTACTGTATAACATTCCACTTGCCTTGTTTTTCCCAGATCAAATAAGTGTTGTAATCCCATATGGGCAGCTATAGAAAATTACTCCTATAATTATTTGTTACCAGGAAACAACAGGAACAGTGGGAACACTGTCCAAAAGATAGTGTTGGTGTAGACGAAAGTCAAGTAGTTTCCTAAAAACAAGATTAGTGTGAAAGGTTCTACAACACCAATTTTTTTTCCCATTATTACTCACCACAGCAGCCATAGGTTTCTCTGTGGATGCAGAGAATGTTCCTCCATTAATATAAGCATGAGTAAAAAAGAATGTGACTTAAAGACCCAACAATGCTTCCCACAAGGATTCATGGTAACCAGGATAGTCCACTAGACTCTGTACGATGGGGGACTCGGCTCAGTTGGGTGATGCAGTTTTCTCCCGGACCGAGTTTGCATTCAGCATTTACTGAAACTTCTACTTTTTTAAGTACCGTGTTCCACTCACCGCCAGAGGTGGCGCTGCATCAAGAATTATGAAGTAGAAGATGAGACGCACAATGAAGAAGAAAACTGGTTCATCTGTTGGTTAATGTAGGACAACTTCTCTTTCTACCATATAACAGCCAAATATGGGGCTGAATCAGATCCTAGAGTCTTGGGTTGACAATATTTTTATCATGTTCCTTCAAGTGTGACTGAGCCATTTCTCCCGGCCTGAGCTGCCTGTCATCCCGCACGCGTATGGTTTGGTTGTATTCAGTCATAATGCATTTTGTTCTTGTAGTTTGCTTCCTGTATTTGAGACTTGCGTTTGTAGGCAGAATCAGAGTCTGTTTTCGCATTAACAATTTCCCAAACAAAGCAGACTTTCCGAGCAAATGGGCATGGATTTAAACCAACATGGCTGGTATGAATATGCCCTTAATTTTCTTACGTTTTGATTTACTTTCTATAGATTTTTTATTATGACATCGTGTAACATCTGTAGCTGTTGTATTTATTCCTCTTCAAGACACCATGCCAACAGTCAGCTACTGGTAAGCTGTCAATACAGTATATGTTTTTAATGTAATTAAAGTTTTGAACATTTTTCTTGCTTAGATAAGCTGTTAAAGGAGAAATAAGCAAAAATTCATCATTTCCAGGTTGGAGGAATTAAAAATTTGCAATGTGAAGCTCTAGATGTGTAATTCAATCTGGAACATAGCATAACGTCACACACCATCTCTCTGTGTTATCAGAGAGATGGAATTCCGTCCTTGCATGCATGTTCGTCCATGTGAATCTCCACATATCTCCCTGAACTGATAGTAGGCCAGAGAGAATTTGCTATTAGTTTAGTAAAATATAGCCAAGTTTACTGGCTCGTCGGCAGCTATCAGCTATTGAAGTATACTTCTATGCACTTTGAAGTAAGAACTTTGTTCTTATTTTCAATGCAGCCATGAAAAAGTATTCATATGCTCATTCGATTCGATCAACAGGGGAGGAGGGCCGGTAAGGGGGACATATGTGTGCACATTTAACAGTTGACCTGGTAATTTCAAATTTATCTTGAGCATTTGTTTGTGGCCTGGGGGCAGTGTACATTCAGCAGTGTCCGCGTTTTTATATGCCTTGTGTTCGTAAATATTCTGGTTGTTTGTCTCCACCTCCATCATTGAAGCATCTCAAATGTCCAACCAGTCGCAAAATAATCAGGTCCAGGAGTTGCCTTGAGAACCAGAGAAAGAAATGCTCGCCTTTTGATTGAGTGTGAAACTGACAAAAACTTTTAGTCATTATAAATTTTGTTTTGGTCTCTACAAAAATCTCTTTTAGAGCTTTTAAAGTCCATGAAAGTACATTATTAATAAAAAATGAAAAATAAACACTGATGACAAAAAAAAAACAAAAAAAAAAACATGTACAGCGAGTTACCCCACCCCCCAATCAAATTATATTACTGAAGACACAATCTGTCTAAGTATTGACTCAGAGATAGTGTTAGATGGGAAAATTCAACCAGTTATAAACTGAAACATCTCATATTCGATCATATTTTGGTCTGTAGCTTGATGTTAGAATTAAGTTATTCTTTTAATCACAATAAGACATTTCCTACAGAACTGATGCTAAAAAGGTGTGAATCCTACCAGGATGCAATAATTACAAAATAAACTCTCCCAGAGCTTAATTTCTTTAACTTGATGAGGCCATGTTTGGAGTTGGTGAAACAACATATTTGGTTATTTAAACAAATTGGAGGCTGTTGTCCAGAAAAGCCTCCAGCCCCTTGCATTGACCACAGTAGCTCCACTGGAGCAGTTAAATGCTTCGTTCAAGATGACTCATACTGTACACCAGCCTTGCAAAGAAACAAAAGTTTTTTTTTTTTTTAAGATTCACCTTTCAGGCCCCCTACTCACAGATGCACATATATACTGTATATTATCAGTAATAATATGCAGCCTTTCAGTAAAAAGAGGAGTCACTCTTGGGCAAAAACTATTGAAAAAATAACTCAATTAGCTTTAGAGATTACTCTCCGCTACATGACCTGCTCTGCTGTGCAATTTGCTTACTCATTTATTCTACAATCCAACAATCACCAAGATAAATTAATATTAAATGATTATATCTTTAAATTCTCCTGCCTTTTCTTATCTACATGAACCTTCCTCTGGAGAGTAAAGCTGCTGCATTCAGATTTCATGTGGCTTTAGTAATCTGCAGTCAGTTAGAATCTGCATTCCCACTTGAACTAAAAGCGAAAAAGAAAAGGGGGTTAAGAAAACACAGCTTCTTGCTTCCACTATGTGTTTTGAAGTTATTTGCTGTGTTCACAATATCTGAGTTAGAAAGACAGGCGCGATGCACCCCACTGTTGACTCGTGTGCGTGATAATTAAAGTAAGCTCTTCACACTCAAAGCAGCTTCTTTCATTGCTGTTGTTGCAGACTAACAGTTGGTAGCTGGTCTGTGCCAAGGCCTAATACCTCCCTCTGTTGTTGTGCAACTGCTGAAAATCCCTCTCAGTCACTCACACCACTAACTCTCTCATGACCTCCTTTCCGTCTCAGTTACAGTTCCCTCACAAAAGGATGTTCTTGAAACTTGAATTTTTGTGTCTCTGCACATTTTCTTCACAGAAGTAAGAGAGAGGATTTAGTTTGAGACGTTGATCGTTCAACCATCTCTGTAGCTGAGTAGCCAATTATATCTGCAACCGATTCATTCTTCTCTTTTCTGATAATTAGAAAATCCTCACTTTTAAAAGAGGCCATTAACTAAATTGTTATGCTTTTTTCAGGGAGATATTTTCAGTGCTTGATCATATCTGACTTATTCAAAGCCATTATCTTGTTACTATCGCTGCTATTATTCTGTAGAGACTTGTAACAGTAGCAGCTCTCTTTCACAAAATCAGAGGCGTAGCAGTTAAATGTCCATTTTAAGCTTAAATGAAATGACAATCTTTGTGAAAATGAAACCAGGCCGCGATATTTTCTGAATTGTCATCTGGACGTGTCAATTCAGGTAAAGTGCTGGAGTGTGCTACAATAAGTACAGGTCAAACTCCTACAACGTCTTAGCGGTGCCATTAAAGCCGAAAAACAAGGGAGATATTCTGCTCAGTTGTTCTGGGAAACCACTTTGTGTTAAACCCATTCTGTTAAAGTCCCTTTACATTTACTCGACTCATCCATACTTACTTTCCAATGGAAGAAAATGAAATGCCTCTTTGATCCGGTTATCTGTCACATTTGATGACGTTTTCCCTTAAAAAGGCAATTAAACTGAGACTATGATCTCTATACAAACCACATACACGGAGATCAATTGATTTCTGAAGGCATCTTTTTTCCCATGTGCATGCAGAAGACCCTACAATATAACAGTTAATCAGCTTCGGTGAGAAGATCACTGTCAAGCCATATGCGGAACGCCTAATTAGCCTTTATGTCATCCAGGCTTCGATTGCAATGGGTGTTTCACTTCCAGATTCCCAACACTTACTATCGGTTGAATGTGCATGATTTCTGTAAAGGGTTGAGCAGCTTGTCGCTTCCTGATTCAGTCAAAACATACATAGAAAAGAGCTGAAATTTGCCACTTTTATAGATTAGAAGGCAGATCAAATGGTCCAATTGTTCAAAGATTTAAATTGATATTAAATATTTATCTTCTTAAGCTAAAAAGCAAAAACTTTCTGGGACATGAATAGACCAATATTGCAATGCAGAAGCATTATGTGTGCAGGAAAGCCTCAACAGACACAGCAGAAATGTAACTCAATTTGTTGCTGCTTGAAAGAACAGCCCAATATGGTGCTGCATTCCCTAACCTTTCGGTGTTCACTGCAAAGGGTACAACTCAAATACAGCAAAAACAGCCCTTTAATACAACATGCTGGTGTCATGAAGAAGCTAAAACCAGCTGGAGAACATTATTTTTTTAAAGCCAACAAACACAAAGTGATGCCTTATCACCAAGGCCTGTTGTATTTAGTCCTACTGAGTCAGACTACTGTAATCCTTACTGAATGTAGAGGCCTCTTTTTAAAGGCATTATAACATATGCCTTTTGATGTATTGCTATTCTGCATGAAATGCCAATAATTAAAATGATATTTGAGTTGGAACCACCTGAGCCATTTACCAATATTTAAAGCAGCGTGTATTTACAGCAGTGGCTATAGTCAAGTTAAAAAAGTAATTAATTTTAATTTCAGGATATATTATCAACTGATCCTTCAGTCCTGAAATTAAATGCAGCCTCAGATAAACAACAACAACATGGGATATTACACTGTGCTGTTTATTTAACAAGATTTAAACAACTGTACTGAAGCCTTTCGGTAAGGTTTTTTAGACTTTCAATTATTGCAAGACCTTTTTTTTTTCTTCAGTCAGTCAGTTTTTTACAGGTTCACAGCTGTGCTTGGAATTACCGTAATATGCATGACCTCACACCCGCCAAACTTTTAGCTATCAAACAGATGGCCTCAGATTTGCCTGGAATATTCTGGTATGCAGAGGAGTTTAGGGTTGGCATGGTTGCTATATGGTCTTATGGTTTATGCTGATTTTGAATGACTGAATAAAGTGTTTATTTCGTACATTGTGACAAAAACATAATATAAGACACCCTGTCACAACAGGGGTTCAGCAAACAAATTTAACAAAACAAAACAAATAAATCCAAATAGGAGTCCAAAAAGTAGTGGGTAAGTAAATGCTTATAAGGTCCCACTCATTCTGCATTTTTAATTATTGGTCAGTCAATCTCACTTTACCATTCTTCTTTTCTAAATAAAAAATAAAACAGAAAGAGCAAAAAATAAATAAATAAATAAATAAAAATAATAATAATAATAATGATGTACCCCGCCTCTCGCCTGTTAATAGCTGGGATAGGCTCCAGCAACCCCCGCGACCCTGAACTGGATAAGCGGTACAGAAAATGACTGACTGACTGATTGAATAATAATGATGTCTCCCAATTTAGCAAACTGCCTGACATAATATGAAAACAAATCAGTAATTGGTGAACAATAAACACACCCAGATTATAGTTAAGCCCTGTTTTATATTCCTACATTGTTTAAGTTCCTCACTTAAGCTATTCCTCATAGACATCCATTGTTCCATCATCCATTATTGTTTTATCTGTGTGTTTTTAATTGTCTTTGAGTTCCATGGATAAAATGTGTATTATTGTTATTATTATTAAATCATATTTTGTCCTCCACCGTAGTTGGTGTTGAGCTAAGATGCTGCGTTTGGTTTTCCGTTAACATGGTGCTGTCTATTATGTCCAAATATCTTATCTTTTTGAAGGACATCGTTCCAGAATTCTTGTGGTTTGTTCAGATATTTTTAACCATTAAAGCTTTGGGAGCTTTAAACACAGATATGAACTCCGGTTTGGTTTATGCAGTTTTATAACAGCATGCCTCATCTGCAGAATATGATGAAGTGGTGCATGCAAACCCTCCTGCACGGTGTATGTTAACAGATGGTTTCATCTAGGGATGTCCACTTTTTTCTGACCAAGTACAAGTACAAGTACTGGTTTTTGAGTACTTGCCGATACCGATTCCAAGTAATTAATAGGGAAAAGTAAGCATCTCTGGATGCTCAGGTGTGATGCCCTACCACGACATTTAACTAAAACGTCAAACAACAGTCGGAGTTCACAAGAGCAGAGATAAAAGCTTACAAGATGTTAGAGTAAACAGCCTCTGATGCAGCTGCGGTTTGTTGTATTTTAGCACTGCACTGTCATCATTTTACACATTCAAACTTATACCAGCTCAACAAAAATATTCTTAAAAGTGTAGGAAACAGAATTATCATGAAACTTATCACCAACAAATTCAATCCTGAATAGTATGTTCAAAACTGTACTTTATGTGGGGGAACTGCAGCTCTGGTGGGAGGGAGGGAGAGAAAGGAAAAAAAAATAGTCCTCTCTAACTGCTGCCAACGTTTTGAAAAGTATCCCAGGGACATGATGCAGGTCAGATATATTTAATCTTTTTTTGTTTTATAAAAAGCATCTTCTAATTTGAAATGAGACGGAAACTCAAAGCTGCTCATATTGAAGAGTATTTTGCAGCCAGCATGGCGGTGTAAACACAGCGAGTGACATGACGTCAGGTTTCGGGGGTTGTCATAAGCGAGTATTTGACAAGAACAGCAAAATAGGCAAGTATCGGAGCAAGTACCGATACTGGCATCGGTATTGGGACATCCCTAGTTTTTTCATAGACTTCAATCATTATTCACCCATTAGTTATCTTTTTCAACATGTTTGCCTTTACTGGAAGTCACTGGAGTCAGTAGAACTACAAAACATGTGTGGCATCATAACTTACATGTTTTTATAGATAAAAGTGTTACAGAATGTTGCTCAGACTGGTAAATATTCTGTAAACAAGTTAAAATCCCAGGATTAAAGTTCAAAATTAGATAAATTACAAAGAAGGTCAATGATTGTGGCAGACGAACACATAAGAATCAATCCAAATACATGCAACAGTCAAGCTCAAAAGAAATGTTCAATTTGTGGAGAGATATGTAAGCTATGTGTATATAGTTTATATGTAAGTGGGCATGTAATGGAAATTGTGTATTATGAACAGGATTGTTTATTGATGATATGACGGAAGTGAGATTTATTAATGTCAAGGTCATATAGTTTTGCTGATTTAGGAAATTTCATGGACTAGTGTAGCATGCTGTGTTTTTAGTTTATTTCTGTTCCTTTCTTTTCTATTTAATGCATATTTCTGATTTTCTGATTTCTGAAGTGTAATTTTCTTTTAAGTTTTGTATGAATCTTTGTATGGACCCCAGGAAGAACAGCAACAGCATCTTGCTGTAGCTAATGGGGATCCACAATAAATACAAAAAATACAAAAAGCAAGCACCATACACCATATGAAAAAGACAGTATGAATGTCAGCAATTTGATAAATACTGTATAACGTCTAACATGCTTCTTGTTCATGTGCAAATATCAAAAATTGTCTGTACTCAAATTATGAATTTTACATTTCAAAATATTACATGTATTGCTTTATTTAGGAACAGTAACAACAATAGTATTGATATAAATACCTGCAACCTCTAAACGTCATGCAGTAAAAAACAAAACTACACATTTTTTCCCCAGTTACAGTTGAAACATGAGCTGAGGAATCACGAACCATACATCGAGTATAAATCGTGACCAGATATGTTTTCATTCCCAAAAATAGTGGCACCACAACACTTTCTGTAAAGTTCCAAGTGCCAACTGGAGAGAAGCAGATTCCCATCAGCGGCACCTACACACGCCCACCAAAGTTCACAAGGAAAGCAGTTAAGTGCATGTGTAGGCAAGTGTGAAGTCTGGAGAGACATGCTTGCGTCGCATCTGTCTGTTGTTGATTTATTTTTGTTCGCCTTATTTTTTTATTACATTGTTTATTTTCTACAGAAAGTGAGCTGGATGGTAAATATATTGACAGTCGGTGTCTAGTGTAAATACCCTGGATATGTTTGATATGTAGTTATGCATTTATAATTAATGAAACTTGTATGAACACAAACTGTGACCAACTGCAACTGTCAAGCAGTCTCAGACACCATCACCATTGAATCCAACTTCCCACAGAAAAGCCTTTTTTTATCCACTGCTGAATTAAACTGCATATCTTGAAATGGAGAGAATGGAATGCATAAGTGATACAAAAGTTATGCAAGTGATAGTTCTCATCATGCAAATGCTTTGGGAAAAGTGAAAAATGAGGCCATTTGGCTGTACTGCCTGAACACACACAGCGCGAGGAGGATGTCACATGCAATGCAAACTAATACATGTATTAGGAACCCAAATAACATCTATATATACTGTATATCTATCTATCTATATATATATAGATATATATATATATATATATATATAATCTTTCAAACAATTCAAAATCAATGTCATGATTTCCGTAGATTTTTTTTTCATCGTTGCTTTTGTCAATTTCAACTTATTTCACTGATGGCTGATTTTTTTCTGTCTTTAATTGGAGGGTATGAATAATTTTGAGGATGACTACTATATTGCCAAAAGAATTTACTCGCCTGCCTTGACTCACACACTGTTTTAGCTTAAGTGACATCCCATTCCTAAACCATAAGATTCAATATGACGTTGGCCCACCCTTTGCAGCTAGAACAGTTTCAACACTTCAGGGAAGGCTGTCCACAAGGTTTAGGAGTGTGTTTATAGGAATTTTTTTTTACCGTTCTTCCAGAAGTGCATTTGTGAGGTCACACACTGATGTTGGACCAGAAGGCCTGGCCATCAGTCTCCACTCTTATTCATCCCAAAGGTGTTATATCAGCTTGAGGTCAGGACTCTGTGCAGGACAGTCAAGTTCCTCCACACCAGACTCTGCATCCATGTCTTCATGGACCTGCTTTGTGCACTGGTGCACAGTCATGTTGGAAGAGAAAGGGGCCAGCTCCAAACTGTTCCCACAAAGTTGGGAGCATGGAATTATGCTCCCAACTTTGTCTTGGTATACTGAAGCATTCAGAGTTCCTTTCATTGGAACTAAGGGGCCAAGCCCAGCCCCTTAAAAACACACCATAATCCTGCCTCCACCAAACTTTACACTTGGCACAATGCAGTCAGACAAGTACCTTGTCCTGGAAGCCGCCAAACCCAGATTTGTCCATCAGAGAAGGTGCCTACACTGCTCTTGAGTCCAGGGGCGGTGTGCTTTACACCACTGCATCCCATGCTTTGCATTGCACTTGGTGATGTTTGGCTTGGATGCAGCTGCTGGACCATGGAAACCCATTCCATGACGCTCTGTGCACTGTTCTAGAGCTGATCTGAAGGCCACATGAAGTTTGGAGGTCTGTAGCGATTGACTGCAGAAAGTTGGTGACCTTTTCGCACAATGTGCTTCAGCATCCGCTGACCCCACTCCATCAGTCTACGTGGCCTACCGCTTCATGGCTGAGTTGCTGTTGTTCCCAAACACTTCCATTTTCTTATAATACAGCTGACAGTTGACTGTGGAATAATTTGGAGCGAGGAAATTTCACAACTGGATTTGTTGCACAGGTGGCATCCTATTACAGTTACACGCTGGAATTCACTGAGCTCCTGAGAGCGACTCATTCTTTCACAAATGTTTGTAAAAACAGTCTGCATGCCTAGGTGCTCCATTTTATACACCTGTGGCCATGAAGAGAAAGGAACATCTGATTCACATAATTTGAATCATTTTGACAACATACAGTATTACAGATGCAGGCATGAAAAAGTTCCCCTTTCAGCCGACTGCCAGCCACTTACCAGCGACTTGTCTGCTAATTCAATCGCACAGAGAAACGCCTGTGTGCACAGGGGAAACGATTTCAGAGCATAAATGAATGCGCGGAACAGTTTGGACACCATGCGTGATGACGTATTTGCAGGACAAATCGTCCAACCAGTGATATATGCATGCAAAATAACATACATCACATGGTTCCAAATCATTTTTAGTGTGACATTTTTGGATAATTTCCCTCATTTCCTGTGTGGTCTCCCCAATGTTCTGCAGGTAATGTCACGCAGCGGCAGCTGTCATAGCAAAGCTAAAATGTGACTGTGAAAGCTTGCACTCTGTCCCCTTGAACATGGATGCACTGTGGCTGCAGATGGCAATCTCACTATGGTGTTAATCAACAAACATGCTGCTCTCCTCCACCCACCTGTGAAGAAATGCAGGTCAATATGAAATTAACATGAGATAATTGATGTGAGCCTTCTCATGTGGTCTGTACACAGACCTGTGTTGCCGCGGTTCTGTTATTTAGTGTGTATAGCTGTGACGGTGAGCATCGCGTATGCAGAGTTTGATTGTTCCTTTTTAACTCAGCCTCCATCTTCATCCTCACGACGCTGTGTGTGTATGTCTCAGCAAAAGACAAACACACCACCACCCACTCACACACAAGTTTACCCATCTTCTTCTTCTTCTCATCTTCAAATCCTCGTCTCTCTTCCTTGCTATTTGCATCTTGCACACTCCACTCTCTCAAACTCCCAACCCATCTGCTTGCTGATGTGGTGATATGTCGAGTCTGACTTAATAAAGCTTGAAGTACGTGTTGTCATTCCAACTGTCGATCATTATAATTATTCATAGATGGAGCAGAGATTGGAGTGGGAGCCAAGGTCTCAGAGCAGCAGCTCAATAGTACAGCACGGTGGAGGTGTTTCACTGGGCGGAAAGAAAAGGTTGCCCTTGTGCACGATTCAGCATTTTCAGAACTTAAATAGCATAAACATACATCAGTGTGCAATGGGTTATCTAAGGATTTTCTGTTTATTTATTTATTTTGGCAAGTTCATTTTAAGTATTAAAATTACTCATCCAGGTACTAGACTTATCAAACAATACAGTAAAAAACTGCACAATGCTTTTCATCTACAGATAATTTTTAGTGCTAATCCAGGCTACAAGTTTGACAGATCAGGACAAAAAGTCCAAAATATCAGCAAGTCTTAAATTGGATGAATAAAGGACCCAGGTGGAGAACAACACATGATTTAACAAAAATGAAACCAAAATGCAGAAACAGTTAAAGAAAAACTAGACATCCCATGTTTCAATAGCTACTAAGACCATCTTCATCTGAAAGGTCTTAGCTAATAATTTCCTGGCTTCTCCTAGACAGACTCATTCTACTCTTAAATACTCAGTGACTGCCTGGTGTACAGATTCTGTGGCTGCAAAGCAAACTCAAATTATCAGCTCTCATTACCACGACTGACATCCCATATAAGCTCTCTGCTGTTGTGCATTATGACCAGACATCTCCACTTTGCTTTCATCTGTCCAGGACAAAGTTGTTTCAGACATTTTAAGGTTTGTTCAGATGCAACTTTGCACGTCTAAACTGTGCTGCCTTTTTCTTTCTGGAGTGAAGTGGTTTTCTCCTGCAGCCGTTCAAAAGAGTCACACTGGTTCAGACTTTTTTCCAATTGTACTGTCAAGAAGTGTAAAATACAAGATGCCAGCTGAGGCCCGTAGAGTCTGGGTTACCGCCACGAGCTTCATTGCAAATATCTGAGCATTTAACTTGTGGTAATCTCACTGAGATACCCACACAATTGGATCTGAAGAAATAGAAGAGCACATCTATGGCAATTTTTCTAGCCATTTAACCACAAGAAATCAAAATGATTGTGATATTTTCGGTTAATTTGAACAGTTTACATTTCAGTTTTACTTATTGAGCAAAGTTCACTTTTATTTAGTAAAAACAACAACAATATACAGTATATATATATATGTATATATATATATATATATATATATATATATATATATATATATGTGTGTGTGTGGGGGGAGAGATATGGGGGGGTGCGTGCGTGTGCGTGTGTGTGGTGTTGTGAATACAGTGCACTCATGCTGTTTTGCCAACATGAAGCAATAAACAGATATCACAGCTAGGCTCACACTGTAACAAAAAAGGCCAGCATGAGGTGGTTCTCTAACATAAGGAAAAATAAGTCATTTATTAACAACACTATTAAATATGATCAAGCATCAGTAGTGCAGTTTGCAAATGGATGCATACAAATATATGTAGTTCACAAAACTTTCTGAGCCTGTCAGTGCAGAAACAATCTCCCAGCCCCACCTGGGAGACATACTGACTCCAGGCAGGTGAAGGTCTTAAATAGGAAGAGCACACTGAGTCCAGGTGGAAGTTGTCCTGCTACTCAACCCACTCAGCACCTGCAAGACAGAAAAAGTGGTGGTGGGTTCATCACACAGACAGAGGTGGAAATCAGTGCAGTGCAGCTGGAGATGGGAGACAACTTGTCCATAAATACATGGCTAGTTGTACCACTGTAGGAAAGTTGCCTGTGTAACTGTAGATTTCAATTTTTTTTTTTTGTTGTTTTTTTTTAAGAACAAATCAATTTTTTTCTGACTTTGAGCAGTCTGAAGTAATCCATTGTGCGCACTGCTTATGCTTGTAGGGCTACTAAATGATCTAGTCAGTCCTTAGGTCCACAATCCACTCATGTCACATAAACTAGGCTGAAGTAAGGCTGCATCAGCTGACTACTACAGAGGACGCAGACTGTTGTGTGTGTTCTAAATTTTCCTATCAAATGTCCATTATGGTTTGTATACATTTATTTGCATGATTTTACAGCGTTGTTTTATTGGCAACCTGTGAAGACTGAATTGTTCTGTAATGACTGTATGATTTTCGAGATAATGAATTTAGTTTAAAAGAAAAAATATCTCAGTGTTGGGAGAAACCAAAAAAAGGTCACGCCATCTAGTTTTTGGTCCACATTTGTGAGTTTGTGCGAGTCTGTTTGTTCAATTGCTTCATCTTATTTGCTAAATCTTGTCATAAAGGCTACCTCTAGAGATTGCTCCTTTTGCTTTCTTCCCCACACAAATTCAACCTTTTCAGTTCTGTTTATCTACGTGACATGTTCCATTATCAGAAGTGCTTCTGCAGAGAGCAAGGTGAACTGTTCTTTTGCAGCAAATTAAAAAAGGTAAATTAATTAGCCTCAGCTCAAGGAAGCTGCACGTGCAACAAAAATTCTGAAATAAAAATACCAGCTTTTATTTTACAAAAAAACCCACCTAATCAAGGAAATATATATACACATATATATATATATATATATATATATATATATATATATATATATATATATATATATATATATATATATATATATATATATATATATATATATATATATATGTATATATTATGTCTATAATTGCATTCTCCATCGAAACTGAGTAAAAGGGGAACACCATCAATTTGTCTTTGAAGTCAAAGAGGTCTAATTTTCTTTACAGTTTTTTTTTAAAAATATTTCTTTCTTTATTTCAGACAGCTCAGCCAACATCATTGCCAGGCGACGGCGCTTCAACCACCTGACCCAGGAGCTGTACGAGCTGCCCATAGTGGTGTGGGACGGTGGGGAGCCATCACTGAGTGGCACCAGCACCTTGACCCTGCGGGTGTGCCCGTGCCAGCGCCATGGCAGGATCCGGATATGCCAAGGCGAGGCGTTCCTCTCCTCTGCGGGTCTGAGCACGGGAGCTCTGATCGCCATCCTGCTGTGCATTGTCATCCTGCTGGGTAAGCTGGGGCGGCCGCTGGGGGAACAAATATCCTGAGGGCTCGGACAGAGGAGATGGACCATGGAGAAGCAGGGGAGAGGGGAAGGGAATGACAAGGGCAGAGAAGGAGAAGAGGATAAATAGACATGGGAGGACACAGGTAGAATTTTGAATGAGAAAGTTTGGTGGGGGTAGAAGAAAAAAGAACATGAAGGACTTCAGAAAAAGAGAACGCTAAGACAGAAAGCAGAATAAAAGGGTGACTAGAAATGAGAAAGTTGGGACAATGAAGGAGAATGCAATATCAGTGTGAGCTGTAAAAGAAGTGCAGACAGCTGGAAGAATACCACAAATTATCTCCAATAGTTAAAGATGGGAACTTTTTAAGTTTAAAGGTGATAGCTGGTTGGAGTCTAAGTCCTCCAAACAGTAGGTGTCATACTCACACTCGCTTACTTAGTGAGCATTAACAGTGTTACCGAACCAGCTAGCCGTTAATTAGCATTAGTAAATGCTTAACTTGCATATCCAGGAGGAAAGCGGCAACCTCTGCAGGGCTTTTGAGCCACTTTGCTACCTTCACCCTTATCCTGCTTTGTTTTTTTGTCTGCTTGAATTTGAATAATGTAATGCAAGGAAGATGTTATTACTATGCAGAGCAATTGAGGTAGCAATCCCTGAGCTAATGCTAACAGCACAGAATCCTTTAGTGTAGACATTGGTATGGTAACCGGATGCAAAAATTTACATATTTTAGACCTGTCAAAAATGAAAAAAAAAAAAAAAAATCATATGCTACAAAAAATATTTCTTACTAAAATTATTACTTTTGTACTGACATGTTTTGTGAAAGCATTATTCAGGAACCTTACTTGTTGACAATTGAAAAAAATAATTTCCTAAATGCACACTATGTGCCCAATTTTTAAGCAGATGGTTTTTCCTATCTCATCATTATTTCTGTTCACATAATAAATTTATTCATTTTCAGCTAACATGCATTTCTGTAATGAGTTGAAGGAATCAATTTTTTATATTTAGGTAGCTTATCCCAAGTAAAATGAACCAAAATTGGAAAGTTAAGAAATTGGAACATGCATGCATCACTCTTGAAATGACATAGAAGCCACAAGAAAATAAATAAATATATAAATAAATGGAAAAAAAACAAACAAACAAAAAAAACATGTTTTCTTATAGTCAGTGAGGTCATAAATAATATTCTCTCTCTTCTTAAAACTGTAAAAGCTGAAAATAATTTTACATGATCAGGAATCTTTAATCCTTCAATACCATTATACTGCAAAACTGCAGCCCTCGAGATGAGGAAGATATTAAGTTCACAGTGACACGATTGTTTCATTTGTCAAATTTGTGCTGCTTAGGCTCCTCCCTCCTCTATCTTACTGATACGACCTAAAAATCAATCTCCGCAAAACATTTTGAAGGATGACTTGATCCCTAAGATGCCTCCAGAGAAGAGGCGTGAGGAGGAAGGGCGTACAGATGTATCCATTGCAGTGGTCTTGTCAGCATGCATGACTGCTAATAGGTTAATTCCACATTGTAAATTGATTCACTCTGAAGCAGGATTGCTTCATTTTGCATCAGTAAATGTCTTCCATCTTTTTTCTTCTCCATGTGTCTCTCCTCATCTCCTCACATTGCAACTCTGGTTGAACTTGTTGATATGTGTGGAGACATAAGACAAATGAAGATGATGATGTTGGCAAAAGAGCGAGGAGATAGGGAAAGAATGTTTAAATACATTTATCAACGGATTACACTGATAAGTTAAAGTATCTATTCTGGGCCAAGGAATAAGTGTTTATGGACATATGTGGGACTGTTGGTTGAAAAGATGTTTGATTGCCAGTAGCCACGTGGAAGAACCTTCACTTTTGCTCCAGTTGGGCAAAGGAAGGACAATATTTCGGGCTGCTGTCATTAAGACTAGCTCGACCTCTTCAGGTTAATTTTCTTTTTTTTTTTAAGTATTAAAAATGAAAAAAATAGAAACCTGAAGATTAGCTGTCCAACCTGCTGCTGGTTTCTGGAAGATACTTTGTGTAAGTACTGTAGTGTTAAAGGAGAAAGATTGCAGCGTTCACATTAAACTGAGCTCTTTATTTTAACAGTACGTTCCCCACATGCTTGGTTAGGCAGCAGAGAGTCGAAAGAAAAACATTAATTATCCTGAAGATGACCTTCATCCTTGGTTGGCTTTATTTCTTTCAACAAATTTGTATACTCTTCTCAAATATGAAACTGAGAGTGAGGGAAGATTATGTAATAATAGGAGATGCATGTGAATTATTGCTGCTGCTTTAGAAAAAGCTGCTCAAAAGCAAATAGTGAAATTTTAGTTGCACGGAAGGATGTTTGATTAAAAAAAACATTTGGCCACACCGCATCAATGACGCGCCCCCTATCAATGGCTAAACTAACATTAATCTTGCATCATACCTGTACTGATCTCACTCCAGCCAGTAAAAGACAGTCTTATCTCGACTCTTGTTCTGTCCTTTCCTCTCTTTCTTTTCCTCTCTTCCTCCGGTAATACTTCCTTGCTTTTCTTTACCAAATTCGACATGATCCACGTTCAACACACTTGCTGTGTTTATATCTGGATCATATCCGTTTGCTAGCACACGACGAGGTGCGCAAACAATAGTCAGCTGCAACGTCACGGCCTTGTTCCGTATGCAAAAGTTACATCGTGCAGTTTCTGAGCCTCAGGACGCCGCTGTGCAGTGACGGCTCGAAAATGTGCATAATGAATGTTGGTGCATCATCAAAACGAGTCAGAAATGCAGATTTTTTTTTTAAAAAAAGGGGGTGTTTTCTAAGGCTTTCTTAATGAGGACTGACCAAAATGTCCTCACGTTTCTAAAATGTCACTTTGTTGGTTTAACATGCAAAACTATCCTCACAATGTTGACTTTACAAGTACGCACACACACACACACACAAATATTAAACCTAAACATCTGCAATCTGTAATTGTGCAGGCTAATAAGAAGGAAAAAGAAAACAATCATTTTTATTTAAACAGACTAAATCGTTCCAAAAACCCTGCATTGGAAAAAGCAAGTATAGAGGATGGATGGATGGATGGATGGATGGATGGATGGATGGATGGATGGATGGATGGATGGATGGATGGATGGATGGATGGGTGGGTGGATGGATGGGTGGATGCATGGGTGGGTGGATGATGGGGGATGATTTGTTCAACACGGACCCTATGTGTGTTGAACAAGGTAAAAATAAGGAATACTAAGAGAAGTGTTACATAAACAGGAAAATAGTAACTCACAGAAAAACAAGGATTAAAAAAAAATCCTCAGGACTCAGGAAAGGATGACCGATGAAAACCTGACCACACTTATAGTCAGCAGTGAAGGGGTCTGTCCCAATGACAATAAGTGCTTACAGTTGCACAAAAGTTGCATAGATACTATATTCATAACTAATCACCCATAAGCTGTAGGTTATAGAGATTTGCAATATAAGATTAGATTATTACTTTCTTGAGGTTCGTGATCAAAATCCAGGAATAAAAGGAGAAAAAAAAAATTAAATTTATTATCAGAAGCCTCCACTCACCCCACTGTACTTATATTTATCCACATGACCCAGGCAGAACTCTATAAATATGGTAAAAATGCTCTTCTGTATTGATAAGGGGGGGGGGGGGGGGGGTAGATTTAATTATGTTTTCCATGAGGGTCTATGTTGTTTTTCAAATTAAAAGGAAAGCACTAATTTGTAAGTGTGTTGTGTTTATTCGTTAAATCCACTACATTTTTAGAACGATGCAGATGACCCTCAGTTTCTTTCAGCTCTGTGGACAGCAGCATTGTTTGTTTTATGTTGTTGTTGTACAGTAGTTGTTGTTATTGTGTGCTCTGTTACATGAAGCAGCGAGCACTTCATGTGCTCCTTTTTGTGGCTAAAAAACACCCTTTTTGTCCTTATATGAGATGTTTCTGATTGTATCAGCTGCATACAGTAGTAGCATTTTGGCAGTAAGCCTGTTTTTGACTGTGCTGCTGTGCACTAATATATGCGTGTGCACATGACCTGCAAAGTCACCGTGCACGCCTGAAACTGAGGCTCCCCCAAAAGCCTCTGTGTAATTCGAATCCTATGGATAAATATAACTGAACATTGCCTTGAAAGTTACAGCTGCAAGGGATTGTGGGAAAGAATCATCTTTCCTTTTGTAAAGGATGCTGCAGTGTTTGCTGTTGAAACAGATAATAAAGGAGCTCCACTCTGAGGCGTTTGAAATATTTAGACTCAGGTTCTTCTTACTCATTCAATTCAGTTACAAACCTTTTTTTTTTCCTTTTCTACTCTGGATTTTGGCATTTTTGTTGTGCTTATGTATGATTTTATGTGAAATGAACAAGCTTCTGGTATGTTATTGTAACAAATTAAAATACTTAAACACATCTTAAACACACGGAAAAAACCTCAAACTTTTAAGCAGCCCTTTAACTCATATCTTTAAGTTAAACATCTTACAGTGTAGTTAAATAATTGGACTCACAATGAGTTGTGCACAAAAATTAAGTCTAGACATTCAATAACATTTTGGAATAACTGGAAAAATGATTAACCTGCAGAAAAAAGTGTCTAATTCTTGGGTATGAATGAATAATTCTGCCTTTGTTTCTTGCCCATTACTTTTTTTTGACATTACAAGTGACTATAGGAGCACATAACAAGCATGGAGAAGTACAACCATGACAGCTGTGTCCCATTTTGAGGTCACACGTGAAAGATAAGACATCCACCAGGAATAAAAAAAAAAAAAAAGACAATCCATGAAAATAGAGAAGAATCTTTTCAATATTACCAGCCAGTCACAGAAGTTAGAAAAAATGTCTTCAATGAGCACTTTCTCTGTTACTATGGCAACATATCTTTGCAGTGACAACTGATAATTACATATACTGTACACTTCCAAATAAGATCATGTTGCTGTGCATTCACAGGTTAGATCAACGAAAGATTTGATTTTAAAAGTGACACAAATTGAAGGTGAAAGATCAAATGGACCTCATTTAAATTAAAAGTGTAAACAATCACCTGTCTGCTATGAGGGTTATTACAGTTTCTCTCTCTGCAAACATATCTGTATTATTATGGAACAGTGCGATGAAAACTGTCAAAAACACTTGGTTTTCTCCCCTTCCTTCATTACTGACTGACTATCTTTGGACATCAGTACGTGAAGGCTATACATATTCATAACAGCTGCCTTCCTCCTCTACAAAAATGTCTCTAGCTGAGGAGAACAAAAGGCCATCACCACTGTTTGGAGAAAACAGTGGAGTTGGAGACACGCGTTGAATCACTAAACATCAGTACAGTGCAGATGTTAGAAAGGAAAGAAAAACAGAAAAATGAGCCAAAGGAACTGACAGCCTCAGCTCCTGATAAATATATAGAGATGTTTTGTTTTTTTTTGAGAGGTTGACCCATGTTGCAGTTTGTATTCACACATTTCAGTTACAAGTTCAGTGTCTCACACGTCTTGTTCCCTCTAGAGATGTGAGGTTTTGCCAGTGAGCTCCTGCCAATAGAATAAAACAGATTTCCGTCCATTCAGCACCTTCATATTTGACTTGCCAGTGATGTTTCAGCACCAAAGTAATAATCTACCATCACCGATGTGCCACAGAATAGCAGAATGTGTGCACCCTGGTGAAATAATGCTGTAAGATGTATGGAGGAGGGATTTCCCCCGTGTAGCGACATCATAGAGTTTTGCAAAAAGGTTGGAAAAAATAACCTCTCTGCAGAGGGTAACTTGACAGGCTGTGCTAGGTTTGTATAAGCTAATGAGAAGAGATAGAGTTAGACTACCTTGGGTGGATTTTTTTTTTTCTCTTTCCTTTTTTTTTTTTTTCCTCAAGAATATGAACACACTGTTCCGGCTGCATTCATTACAGACTCAGGTTGTATTAAATTCTGATCACAAAAGCATGCTGTGCTCATTAACACCTTGCCCTGGCATGTGTGTTTTAAGATGCTGATCACATGCAAATGCCAGACCCAGATGGGGTTACAGAGTACAGACGTTCTGAAAAGAGTATTTAACTTTTATTGACATTTTCTTTTGGCTTGATTAGTGATTATATGATTAAGACCATTTGTCCAAATATTTTTCTTAATCCACATAAATGAATCAATAAATGATTCATTACCACACAAATGCACTAAACAGATTTTATTTAGCTAAAGGCGAAAAGTGTTCAACAAATTAAAATAATATAACAACAAATAGGGCAAAAAGCATCTCAATAGACCTTTAAGCCAATAAAAAAGTGAAAAATTAGACTTGTGTAAATAATAGTAATAAAAAACAATGAAATCAAAATATTTGGTTTGTAATTTTTATTATTATTATCCAACACGCAATGACAAGGAATGCACCCTAAAGAAAAAATGAATCATGGTGGCCTTTAAGATGTTTGTTGACAAGCATATCACAGCACAAAGGCATACTTCATATGTCAAATTCTCACTCGTCTGTACTTGTCTCTGTGATTTGTTTACGCCTGATTGTTTTCTGTTTGCCTGATTAACGTCCGTGCTTTACCTCTGCACCGTCTAATAAGCCACCTTAATTAAGTCTCCAGCAGACCGGAGAGGGACTCAGACTGTCTGTTGTCTATGTTGTTTTATTCTGTACAGCACTTTGGTCAGCTGAGGTTGTTTTTAAATGCGCTCTATAAATAAATCTGACTTGACTTGACTGGCTGACTCAGTGGATAATGGCTTGTACACATGATTTAGATGATATTAATAAGCAGTTTCAATTACTAATGCTAATTTTGTTCAGGAGGAAATGGGACAGCATTGCTGTAATAATTGACTTTAAGTGAAGAAAAGTTAATAAAAATAAAAACACAACCTACTGTAAATGTATTTCTTTATAAGTTTTTATCCACATAACAGAAAGGCATTTGTAATAGATTCCTTAGTAAAATGTTTTTGTAGACAAACATGTTATTTTCTATGATAATCCTCAAATTTATTTCCCTTTTTTAGTAACTAAAATGCAAATTAACACCATTTGTCATCTGGATCAAGTTAATTTTGTAAACTTTTATTCTGTTGCCTTTTCTCATCCAGTAAAAACTAATACATTCAATAGAAGTTTCCTATACGCTGTAAAAATTGCAGTTGCTTAATCAAAGTACCATTATATCTTTTACATTGTAACTGTATTTTTTTACAGTGAAAAACTGGCAGTTGCCAATTTTCACTGTAAAAAGTACAGTAAAAAGGTGTCAACTGCAGCTGTATTTTTGCAGCTCACTACCATGAACAAATAACAGTTGTGTACTGCTAAAGTTACGGTTACCAAAATGGCATACTGTAGTAAATTAAACATTGCCACCATAATTTATAGGGTGATAAGCTGTCAGTTTTTCATTGTAAATTTTATGTTTTTTTTAAAACAGCAATTTTTTTTGTACTTTTTTGTACTGTTTTAACTGTTATTATTGCAAGAAAACACTGTAAATAAATAACAGTTGTGTACTGCAAAATATACGGTTGCCAAAATGACACACCGTTATATCCTCTACATTCTCACAATAAATTTCACAGTGGAAAAACTGGCAACCATAATTGCAGTAAATTATACAGATTTTTTTAAAGTGATACTTCAAAATGTAGAAAAGTGCTGTGCTGTGATCTTATACAATTAAATATAAATTCTTTGGAGCTGTTTAAAGTAGTTTTGCTCTGAATCCCAAGACTGTCATCTAATCTGAATTAGACTCATCGTTTTACATAACAGTCAAGTCCTGTTGCTTTCCACTGTAATATCACACAACCGGGGAATGGATGCGGCATAAATTTGACTTCTGCAATGGCCTCCACATGTCTGTAAACCTAAAGATCCCTGATGATGTATGTGGCATGAACACTTAAGCACTGGCAAGGCATATGAAATGACCTGAATGGACCACTGAGGAAACTGTAAAACAATATGATATGTTAAGTGGATAATAAAACACTGCAAGCAGATCATGAACTGTGAAAAGTGCTGTCTGGTGTATAAGATGCCAGCAAGCAATGAAAATTCATTATTACGAGCCTTGTAGACACAAATGAGTATGACAAGCACAGAATTCTCTGTGCATATGTAACTATCGACAACATACAGTGCAAGGTTTTTATTCACTGAAATCAAACAACCTGGAAAAAGACAGCTTTTACCTACACCAACTGTAGCAACAGTAAACAATGAAAAAAAAACAGGCTTTTGGCTTTCAGCTTCAGAGAATGCTGCTTTTCTCCATGGTTTGACATCACATATGATTTATTCAAATAATGTGCAATTGATGCAAAGTGGCCAAAAGTGTACCAAGAAAATATCACGAACACCATTATTCTGCAGCAGCCTCAAACATGTGCCAGGCAGGATTTATCCATGCTTTCATTAGAGTTGTTTCCACCAAATTCTAACTCTACTATCTGAATGTTGCAGCTGAAATCAAGACTCATTAGACTAGGCAACATTTTTCTGTCTTCTGTTGTCCAGTTTTAGTGAGTCTGTGTGAATCGACGCCTCAGTTTCCTGTTGATGGAGCAGCACCTGCTGTGGTCTTCTGCTGCTATAGTCCATGTGCTTCTAGGTTGGACGTGTTGCTTGTTCAGAGATGCTATTAAAATGACTAAATTGTACTTTATTTTCCAGTCATGCTCAGTGAATGACCCACATCACCTCTAATGCTGATTTTTCTGCTTTTGGTAATTGGGCATATTAAACAAGCTGTGCGGCAGTTCCTACCCAGTCTAACACTGTTTTTGTAACTAGGTGGAAGGAAGTTTAAGGTTTTTCTTTTGTATTTTTCAATAGAGCAATTACTCTAGAACAGTCACTCAATTATTGAGTGATCTTAGAATACATAAACACTGCAAATTACATTATATTTGTAGGGGGGGGGAATCTATGTGATGAATTTTGTCCTATCTTTAAGAGCCAAACTACTTGTTTTGAAGATTCTTTAGCTGAATTTCAGTTAATGTTCAAGTTTAACTCATTGAGTTTTTCATTAATAATAATTGAAGTGATCCATTATTCTAGTGGCTCCCAAGGTTGGGGGTCAGCCTATGATTTTTTTTTTTTTTTTTTTCAATTTCTAGCAAAACTTAGACAAATTTCCTGAAAGTACTGATGGAAAATTATTATGATAGCCTACAACGACAGACTGCAACAACCAAATAAATAAATAACTAATATAGAATGAAATAAAGAAAACATGGCAAGATATGCAGTCGTCCTCAAAATTATTCATACCCTCCAATTAAAGAAGAAAAAAAAACAGCTGTAAGTGAAATAAGTTGAAATTGACAAAAGTAATAATAAATGAAAATTCTATGAAAATAATAACTTTGATTTTCAATTGTGGTTCAAAAGAAATATTAAAAACAAGCATACAAAAAATGAAACATCTAAACAAGCATAATTAGGCTCCAAAGTTAAAATTTGATATTTTATTGAGCAACACTTTGAGGCAATCACTGCAATCAGGCGTTTTCTGTAATGTTCAAAAAGACTTCCACACCTGTTGACAGGTATTTTGGTCCAATGTTCATGGGAAAGGTGCTCTATTGTGTCTGGGACAGTTGTGTTTGTTTGTTTTTTGATTATTATTATTTCCAACCACAATTCAAAACGATCGCATTCAGAAAGCCAGCAAGATTATTTGAATATAAACAGTCCCCCCCCTCCTAAACACCCCCCTCTTCCCCCCCCCCCCCATGACTTAAAGTCTCGCAGTCCCTTGAATCCTAGGTGCCCCCCCTCAGGTTGGTTGGGTTTTCTTTAATTTTTAGAGATTGGAATAATTTTTTTTTTTGATTAATGGTGGGTCTGTCTTGTTTTTCAGAGTTCCATTCCTCATTCATAGCATTTTCCCTTTTAAAAATAATGTAAAAATTAAATTTAGGTTTTAAAGCAATATGTTATTTCACTAAGTTATAATTTTGTACATTTTTATTTATCATTAGTTTCTATAGTTTATGTTATTTAAATTACGATTGTGAATTTAGTCTTTTCTTTAATTGGAGGGTATGAATACTTTTTTAAACAACTGTATCCTGCTCTGGTCTTCACCAGTACAGCATGGGTAATGAAGAGATGAGAGACCGTAGTGTGACATAGTATCTTAAAATATTAGCATCTAACAGTATGAAGTCAAACAAATAACAGCGGCACTTGAAGACTTCTCATCTTAATAAAGAAAAGTTGGGATTTTGGGGGGGGGGGGGGTTGACATTATTGTTGTCAATGAAAATGGAGCCCTGCAGAAAAATAGATGTAAATAAAAACTGTTAGATTTCAGGCCCTGCAGTTACAAGATAAGGGACAAAACAAACAAGTGTATTAATCTAGGTAATTTATTAGGCTCCAAATATAACAGCTCTAAGATGCCCTTACATCTGCTTCTACACAGATTATAAACCGGTTGATCAGATAAAACTTTACTTTAGAGGGCCAGCTTAATCGTAGGTCTAATCTAATGCCCAAACAGTATTGAGAATATTATGTGAGGAAAACAATGTTTATACTTTAATCTCCAACATAAGTTGCAATGATGATAAGGCAGGTAGATCTGGTTGGTCAGCATATCAGCTTGCTGGTTGGCGTCTTGCCGAGCAAAGTTTCTCTGCTTGCAATTTGGCATTTTTGCCAGATTCCTCTGATTTGACACATCTACTGACACCCATTGAAATGGTTGTGACAGTTCTAACAAAAGAGAGAACATCCGATTCCTTTCCCGTGGGCTCCCTGGCAGATCAATCAGACTATGAGTACAACCAGAAAAGAGGAATTTTATGGTTCAGATTTTAAAGTCTGACAAAACCCTAAAGCATTATTTTGGCCCACTTATTCAGTTCGATTGTAGTTATTCTCTTCTACCATACTTCAAGTAAACTGGGGGAATAAAGTCTTCAGTTGGATGTTTGACTTATCTCAAGCTTGATGTTAATGCATTTGAGTCCAAGTCTGCTTTGATCCTCTCTTTGAAGCAGCTGTAGAGTTTGTTTACAACATGCTATAGCTGCCATGATGAGTTTGCAGGAAAGCATTGCACGAGACAATATTAGCCTCGACAAATGTGTCACTGCATCCTTAAGGTGAAGCGACTCCTCTTTATCTAACACAACCCCTTTCAAATCTTGCACCATATAAAAACTATGAGTCGCCTCATGCTGGGAGGCTGCTCTAACGCAGTAGTGCGTTTCTGTTTTTATCGCCTTGCAAACAAAAGCTTTTCACCAGTTAGACGTCTTTGTTCTTGTTTTCCTCTTTCTTCTGTTAGTACGCATTACTGTTGTATTGTGAAACAACATTCCCTCTGCAGGAAAACGTATTATTCTCCACTAATAAAACATAATGGAGCCCTTCTAGACATACATTCCTGCAAATTAATGTTAGTTTTAAAACTTTGTTGAGAGGTCAATAACCCAAAGAAACGCGTATCTCATTAGTATCTGGAACAAGTTCCAAGCTGTGGCATGTAGTTGAATATTATTTGACTTTTTTGACTCCACTTGGGATCATTCTCCTGAAACATCTCCCAATTTCAGCTAAGCTTAAGCTGACAGGCTCACATTTGATGGCCTCACATTTGAGGAGTTGGAAAGGTTATTTACGCTGTCAGCTTTAGATAAGGCTATATAGAAGTCGTTGCATGCACACACATTTCTGTGCAATACATGATATACAGTTGTGCCTGAAAGTTTACATACCCTACCCTTAAAGACAGAAAAAAAATCTGCTGTCAGTTAAATAGGTTGAAATTGACAAAAGTAATACTGAATTAATAAATATGAATATTATGACATTGATTCTGTATTGTGGTTCAACAGAAATATTGAAAATAAACAAACAAAAATATAACAAGTATGATGGGGCTCCTGAGCTAAAATTTCGTTGAGCAACCCTGTGAGGCAATCACTCCAATCAGGTGTTTTCTGTAATGTTCAATAAGACTTATGCACCTGTTGACAGGTATTTTGACTCACCGTTCATGAGCAAGATGCTTTAATTTGTTTAATTTGGAACAGTTTTGTTTGTTTGTTTTTTAAATATTTTTTTAAAGCAAAAATTTAAAATCAACATTTTATTTTACTAAATTATAATTTAGTAAATTTTTTTTTTTATTCTACTTTTTTCAGGTTCACGTTATCAATTACTATTGTGAATTTAACCTTGTCTTCAATGGGAGGGCATGTAAACTTTAAAGCACAACTGTATTGCTTTATGCAATGTGTGAACTGGCTCCTTAAAGTAATCTGCATTGCACTTGTCCAAACAACATGAATTCAAGGGATCATGATGTTCTTAATTTAAACAGCTACAAACAGGATTATGCAACTACTGAACCCTTGTTCACAAAATTGACTTGTGCTCATAAGGGATTAAAGGTACAGCATGTAACAAAATCAAAGGTCAATGGCAGAAAATGTGATAAATAATTCAAAACTTTGTTCGCTGCACTAGAGCTGTTATGTGTTTATTTTCTTAGAATGAGTCATTTATATCTACTTGCAAGAGATGCACAAACATGGAGGCTGCCATGTTTGTGCCGTCATTTTTACTATGGTATCCCTGAATGGACAAAACACTGTGTGGGAAGTGAGAACCTTCTGAACTTTAAAACTTTGTTCTTTAAAACCAGCTTTGTTTAAAGGGAGTTAGAGCACTGTTTGGGATCAGTAATGCCTTAAAAGACATAAAAAGTAGTTCCTCATAGTTCAGTCATAGCTACACCTGAGACCACTGCATCCACTCACAGATGAAAACATCTTTACGTCTGGAGGAATTTTGGCCACTAATGGCCACCATTCACAATAGTGCTTGGAGTCATTTGAAAGAAAACATCTTTTCTTTCAAATACCCACCTTTACCACTAGATGCCAGTACTTCTTACATACTGTACCTTTAACTTCTTAATCTGTACGAGGCTGAATTAAGAAATACATGCATAAACAGAATTGTTTGATTAAAAAATTGAAAGGCTTTATTTTTTCCATTCAGTAACATTATCCTCAGCACTTACATAGTAATAATAAAAAAATTCTTCTGTCTTGCAGCAATCGTGGTTCTCTTCATTACATTGAGGCGGAGCAAAAAGGAGCCCCTCATCATCTCTGAGGAGGACATAAGAGAAAATGTGGTGACCTACGACGATGAAGGGGGCGGGGAGGAGGACACAGAGGCCTTCGACATCATCGCTCTTCGTAACCCGGCTGCCGCAGAGGAGCTCAAGTTCCGACGGGACATTCGGCCAGAGGCGAGGAATCATTGTGGCCTTCCTCACGGCCGGAGGAGCCCGTGTGTGGAGCTGGATGAGGTGGACGTGCACGAATTCATCAAGCAGAGACTGATGGAAGCCGACATGGACACCAGTGTACCGCCCTACGACTCCCTCCAGACCTATGCTTTCGAGGGTCAGGGCTCACCTACAGGATCCATCAGTCCGCTAGACTCTCTTGCCGCACAGTCGGAGCAGGAATATACCTACCTTGATGACTGGGGACCTGAGTTCCAGAAACTAGCAGAACTCTACGAAGAGGCAGAGTCAGATGTGACGACCTAGTCTGTGATTTCACTCCTGTTCAAACCAAACCTGTTTTTCAAATTTTCAGTGACTGATATGAACACAGATATACTTTCGAACAGTTTCAGTGGTTTTCAACTTTTACTGTTGAACTAAGAAGACTACTGTTTTTTTCTCCTTTTTCTTTTTTTTTTCCATTTTGTCACATTGGATCATGGATCGTTCATCTGGAAGTGTCAGATTTTGGGATGGAGGAACATAAATATGAGGAAAAAAGGGAAATGGTATTTTCCTTGGTGTATATTTTTTAATGCTCAATAAAGTCCTGAAATCCATTTGGGTGGATATGTGAACCATTTGTACAATTGTCTTCTTCCTCTTAGAGAGCGGCATGCAGTTATTATGATTGGCGGCATCAAATATGTTTATGATTTACAGTATGCAGACGATGGAGCTCAGGCAACCATACGCACAACAGTGAACCCTTCAGTCAAATGAGCTTAAAGTTTAAAATGCCAGTTTATTTCATGTGGTCTCAATTTTTTTAATTAATCATTTTAAAAAATCTACAGCATAAAATTGAGAGAAAGCATTTGGAAATACAACCTGAAGTAAATAAATAATAATAAAAAAAAAAAAAAATTATATATATATATATATATATATATATATATATATATATATATATGTGTGTGTGTGTGTGTGTGTGTGTGTGTATGGGAAGTCTTTTACTTACCCTCTAAAGGATTAAGTGACTGATGTGATCCAAAGTAAACAATGACTAGGATCCACTCAAATATTTTAGTGAACCTATGCCATTAATGGTGTATTAATGACACAGATTGACTTTTAAAAGTCAGAAAGATATTTTTTCCTTTTTCTTTTCAAATCAAACTCACATCACATGATAAATGACTGCAAGGTGCCCTTTTCCTGTAGCTGCAAATGAGCCAAAAACCATCAGCTCTCCAGTTCTGTATGAAGTCTTTGTGCTAAAATGCTGCTTTGTTCTTGGAAATGTCTTTATAAGCCTCCCCACACTGATGGATGTCAACAGTTGCTTCTCTCAGATCATTACTGTAGTCTTTCCATCTTTGCATTGTTTTTACACACCTGGATTCTGCAGAGCATCAACTGCTTTTATAAGGGTGCACACAGTTGTTGATGATAAAATTTATTTATATATTCATTTTTTTGTTAATATAAGACCTGTTTTTTTTTTTTTTAATGAAATCAATTTCCTAAAGAAGACCAAAAGAAAAAAAGAAAAGTAAACAAATGTCAAACATCAAAGGGGATCTTGATGAAACCATAAGTTCATATTATCAGTCTTATTTTTTTATTTTTTACGATTTATCAACTTTTTGGATGTGAAATACATCCTACAGATTATTATTAACTTATAAAATAGTAAGGTATGCACTAGGAGTGTAAGAGTACATCGATCTGTATTGATACATTGATACAGGTCAATGTATTGATCATTAATTGATCCAAATTCCCAAAATCTGGCAAAAATTGATATCAAACCCACTTACTTTATATGATGAAAATGGTGTCATTTTGAAGTTCATCTGACACAACATTTTCACAAAAATACATGTTTATAGTTGTGCTGAGGAGAAATATGACACAGGGAGTTCATGCTGCATGCGCTTTCAAGTTAGTACAAGCTTATGTTAGAAAAAAACCGCTGACCTTGTTTATTAGGTGTAATATCGTTTTATATTGATTGGTGGATACTAAAGCCCGGCATACATGTGCGATTTTTGGCCGTTTTTGAGCCAATTTTCCAGTCGTGCGACAAGTTTGGCAATCGGGCCGACTCTTGGCCAAATCGTGTGTCATACGTGGTGCAGTATACTAGAGGGTCATGAGAGGCGATTGGCACCTAACGACGAGCTCCCGATCAGAAATCGTGAGTCGCAAGAAAATCAAACCTGCTTGATATTTTGGTCGTGGCTCCTGAGTGAATCGCATGTTGAAGCGGCGCCACGACCAGACTGAGAACTCTTTCCTGGGAGATTTTCACATTTCACATGCGTGAAACAAAAACAGAAGTAACCCAGAGGCAGCATGGCGACCCGGCTTGTCATTTGGATGGAGTTCTCGTTGTAAAACCGACAGACCGTAGAGCCCACGTCTGCTCAGCCAATTCCTCGTCCACACACAACGTCATCACCTTTTATTTTTGGCAAATTCTTCACAAAGAAGAACGCAAATCGCCAAGGAAGTGTGTTTTTTTGGTGATAGCATACTGTTGCTGCTGCTGTTGTTGTTGTTGTCTTCTTCTCTGTTTTCTTCTTCTTCTACTACTAGCTGTATTTATTGCGTTACATTTCAGGATTGTTCAAGACCCCAACGTGTCACTGAGGACGTGCAGAGTAGTCAGATCGCATCCAAGCGTCGGTTCGTACAGTATGAGGACAGACATCGCAAGCTGTGAACTTTTGAACTCTGCGACTGATTTGCACAATTTGAGTTGGGGTTGCGAGCAACGATTGAAAATATCGCACAGTGTATCCCAGGCTTATATCAAATCGAATTAAAATCGTATTGTGACTGAATTTGAGATATCAGCAAACTGAGGTTGATTTCAAAAACAGAAAAAAACAAAAAACTTTTTCCTTTTTCCTGCAGCCTCGAGGGCAAGAACAAAGTTCTCGCAGAGTATGTAACAAGCTTTAGTATGCACCCTTGTTCACACCGTTGAGTTGATTTAGACCACAGGTGAAATATTTATTATGTGTGAGGCTTTTATTCCCTCTCACAATTTGCTTCAGAGGACTATTTTGCATGTGCATCTAGTAATAACAAAATTCCACTGTCTTTAGAAATCTGATTTGAGAAAAGATGCCCAGTGAACTGCAGGTTCACATTTCTTCATAACTTAACCAAAAAATAAAAGTGTTTTCATTCCTTCACATTCTGGGGAGGCAGAGAACCAACCTACATGTCTAACTGGAGGTACTGAGCAGAAAACATTTCTTGGTGCAGTCATTTTGCCAGCAAGGAGTTAAAAGTAGCTGTTCAAAGCCAAAATGCACAAATTGCTCTCTCTTTGGGATTCGATTCTTGAAAACTTAAATAGCTGCCACAGTTGACAAATGTCTCATAACAAAGCTCTCCAGCTCCTCAGAGTAAGGGGATTACAAAAACGAAGAGTATCCCAGGACCTACTGGAATTTTATAAGCTTCACCTGCCGCGACTCCTTTTTCCTGTTACGTTCCTGATCAACGGTATCTTTTTTTCCCTCCATTCCAGGAATGCTGACGATGGTCTTAAGAAAGACAAAAGGAAGACCATGAATATTTTAGGCCCTCCACTCATTCAGTTTGACATCATGACTCTAACAGCCCGCTGTCTCATTCTTTTCCCATGTTTTTTGCTCATTATTTCCCTCTACTCACAGAATGACTGTTGGATTAAAGCAGGGAGACAGGCCTGGACATTTTTCCAGCATTTGTCAGGAGCCCGAAGCTGGCCCATAGCAAAGGTCATAGTTAGCCAAAGGCAAGCATGGAAGTTCCCTCAATTGACAATTAGTGGCTATTCCTCTGCTCACGTTCCAATTATACAACTGTATGAAGTGACATGCTTGAAGCGCAGAAATGGTGTTTGATTTGAAGCTAAATTATTTAATTATCAGGTGCACACTGCAGCAATCATCTATCAGTGCTTGTCATCTTTCCTTTCCTTTCCTCCTGTTCGCAACAAAAAAAAAAAAAAAAATCTTGTGACATGGTTGCCAAGGGAATCATGGTCCAAATCACTGCTGCTTTCTCAAGACTCCCAGGCTGCTAAAGCGTCAAGATTTCTTTCTTCAGGCAACAAAAATACATGCACCTGCCCTGGAGGGCTGTGTTTATAACAAGCAAGAGATGGAGTCCCTCTGTTTCTTGGTTTACAGCTGCCTGCTTCCATGTAGCAGGACTGCCAACCAACATTATATAATCCCCAAAGTAAGAGAATCAAAATGCCCTTATTTAAAAAATGCATCTATAATTTAATATTTCTTAAATGATTAAAAGGCTTTCTGATTGGTTTCAAGCCATCTCTTCTAAACACTTTACTCAATTGTTTCTGTTATTCAACTACACATAAAAAAAAAACTTGACAAGAGGTGATGTTTGCACAGAAAAATGAATGCAAGGCTGAACCAAGACAGCTATTTTCATTACTTTGTAGAAATGCTGTTTTGTTTCATTCTGTTGAGTACTTTTAGGTGACTGTTTGTTTTATTTTTTTCGATTGTTTTCAGTTTTCGAGACCTATTGCTGGTATTTATTCCCAAACTACAGAGTTGAGTGTCCACCTGAAAGCAGACATGACAGTGCTTTGTGTCTATCCCGGCTGTATCATGTATTTATTTTGAGTTTCTCTTCAAAGCCCAAAACTTGTAGAGGATTCTCTTTAACCGAGTCAGTAAGCTGTGTGCAAATCACTGTTGATTGCAATTTTGGGGGGGCTTGCGTAATCCTTACACATCTTTAGTTATTGTGATGGTTATTCTAAGAGGGGTTTGACTACACTGACTGAGAAGCCAGAAGAAGAGGTTGCCAGAGCATCAATCAGCAAGTGATGCTATTCTTAGCTAATAAGAGGAAGCCAAAGATGACCCAGAATTGCTACACCAAACCTTTTTTTTTTCTTTTCATGCTTTCTTTTTCATTGTTTAGCTTTTTTCTTTTTGACACAACCAAAAGCTGAAAAGAGATTTAATCAACATTTTAATCTGTGTTTTTGTTGCAAGCACACAGCCTGACCTGTTTGCTAGGATGGAGTGATGTTCCAATATCGCTGCTGTCAGGTGCAAACCCTCTATGTCCAAAACGGTTATTTTTCAGGAAGTGACAAAAAAAAAAATGTGGTTTTGTTAAACCTGGACACAGCATCATCAAACTCTGGATTGAGATTTTTACATTAAAGTCATATATTTGATTGTATTCATTTATTTATTTGCTTTTTAAATATTTTCACCAAATTAAGCTCATATGAAGTAGACATGTTTTAATTAAGTAAAATGGAGATAGGACGGTTGTACCTGACAGCTACGATATATTTACTAGAGATGTTCCAATACCATTTTTTTCTCCCAATACCAAGTCTTATATAGTACTTGTGGTGTGGGTATTGCCTGGTACACCAGCCTGAGTAACAGCATGGATGAGGTACAAGTCAGTCTGGGTTCCCTCCGCTGGAGACTGACCAACTTCCAATGCGAGACGAGAGGCGGGACTAACGGGGAGAAACACGGATGTGACGCAAACGTCCTGTCAGAGGAAAACTCTCAGAACAGGAAGTTGTTGTGGTTTTAAGGACATGTGCAGCTCATTAAGACATGAGAAAGGATATCATTAAACCGTCGCTCCGCTGCCATTCAAACTGTTCATGGTTAAAGAACTGAGTCGCTGAAGAAGACATATTGTAAAGTCCCGCCTCCCACGCTGTGATTGGTCCGGTCAATTTTTTACCGAAGTGGAAATTACTTTCCAATGGAGGGAGCCCAGACTGACTTGCTGTGTGTCTCATACATAGCGTTAGTCAGGCTGGTGTACCAGGCTGATCGGCCGATGCCACTATGTTATAAAAAATATATAATATTATATGTGCATGACTGTGATATGATAAAGCAATAAGCCCCGAGAAGCCGTGTTACAGCGGTTTTACAACGGCGGGGCACGACGCGAAGCGGAGTGCCCCTCCGCCGTTGTAAAACCGCTGTACCCACGGTTCAAGGGGCTTATTCTTTTATAAACGGCACCTCACATATTCCTATAAAAAAAAAAAATAAAACACACACACAAAAAAACATTTATGGGAAAATGAAAAATGACTAGAGAACTATTTGTTCTCCCAACACATAAGATTGAGAGCAGTATGGTTGCTAAGCAACTCAGCTTGTTCACAAGTAGAAGGGTCTCGTAAAACGAAGATATTTCCTACGATTTGGCCCATCATTAACACCTAAACGCAGCTTATTTCTTTTATTTTTTTTTTTTATCTACTTATTAATTTATTTTTTGGCATTAAGAAAAGTTCATTTCAAAACTTCGACCAAAGTGAAGATTTAGTTTACCTCGTTTATGCAACTGCGTGTGGACATTAATAACCAGGGTTTTAAGGTTTGAAACATCCTGCCTCACAAAAAAGAAAAAAAAAAAAAAAGCTCTGATCACATTTGCTATCTGTGTTTACTCTGGATCACTTTCCAACAAGCTGTGAACTGGGTCAGCGGAGTTTTCACTTGTTTAAAACGGCGATCAGACAGATGATCCGCTCAGATCCGATGGCCTGCTCAGTCGATTTTTATTTTATTTTATTAACTTTGCTCCCAAAGATCCATGCTTTATTTGTTTTGTTAAACCCTCTTTCCACCTCAAACGCTTTCCCTTCATTTAAGCAGCAAACTCCTCCTATCCGCCAATCCCCCCCCCCCCCCCCCCTTTCATTTATCCATCCATATTAATATATCTCCATACAGCTAAGTATTAAATGTATATAGCAGCACTTCTCCCGGCCATCGCCTGCTGACGACAAAGGAGCAACCATCAGAAACAGAAAACCTAATGTGCTTAACGCACTTCTCAGTTCGGATGAGATTTTTCTTCCAAAAACAAGGTGTGCGATTTTTTTTTTTTTTTTAATTTTCTTAGTTGGAGGAGGGAAGACGCTCGTTTTACAAAATCAGGCTACCATTCCATTCGCTCTCATCATTCAGGCTGTCTGCCTCGTTATTGTTACTTCCATATAGTGTTCTGTTTAGAAACGGTGGTGTGCGTTTGCGGCAGCTGTTTTTGCAGTGTGCGCCCTTTCAAATAGGCACTGTCCGCTAAATCCGCGTCATCTTCCACCCCTCATCCAGTTTCAGCACCCAACAAAATTCACCACAAAGTCTACAAAAGTCTTAAAACAAATATAATCCACGAATCGTTGAACCAGAGCAGTTGCACGCAACGCAACTCTTTTATGCTGGCGCAGATTTTGCTCGTCTGCCGGACCTGTAGGTTCAGTCTTTTTACCACGGGCTTGAACGCAGCTCAGCCAACCGTTTAAGAGAGAAACCCGTATAATTATTATTATGGTATGGTCCTGCTCGGGTTTAACACCTTTGAAAAACATAAATGAATGCAGCAAACTGTAGCCATTTATTCTTAAATGCAGTTTTCCTGGTGGGAAAATTCAGTGTGAAATATTGACACACCGCCAACATTATTACTAATTATGGATTTATACTGGGCGCCGTCTGCGTCCAGTCGGGCCTGAGTTGCTGGTGTAGAGGCAGTGTGTGCTTTTACTCTAGTGTAGGGTAACGTCGTCATGCTGCAGTTTCTTTTCCAAATCTTCTTTCTTTCCAGATCAGGAAACTCCACAGGGTGGGGCTTTTTTGTTGTTGTTGTTTTGTTTTTTCAGCTCCAGCAAGTATTTCCTTTTTTAGAGCAACAATAGAGGCCGACATGCATTCAGTCATTCATTCAGCTTCAAAACCCAAACATCCAGAGGCACGTAACCACATTGACCAATCACAAGGGAGTAGTGTTTGTGTAGTTGGGATGCATGTCGGATCTGAAGAGCTGCGGGTCAGGCCTCCAGGGACCTACGCAGAGCCTACGTGGACTCTACGGCATTTACGCAGATGATGCGCAAATATAAATCCAGCTAAAAACAGCAGGCTACAAACGGCAGCGCAGCCCAAAGTTAAAAGCAGCGAAGAACCATGTCAGAGCGAAGAGAGATAATCAGTAAGTATCTTTTAATTAATAAATTGCATGGTATCAGATCAGGGCCTGAACTCCAGTACTCACCAATACGATACCAGTATATTTGGCAATATCGGAAACATTTCCAATATTGACATCTGCATTGGAACAGATGTGTTTTTCATTTCTGAAATAACAGCTTCCAGTGAAACCAACAGTGGACAGTTGACTTTGTTCTTCTTTGACTCGACTGTTAGCAGGATTTCTGTCCGATATCAGATTTCTGTCATTTTTGACTGATCCATCGAAGTTGTAAACAGTTTTTGATACTGATGCTCACATCATATAAACTAGATTGTCTTTTTGTTACAGTTAATAATTTCTAAGTTCATTAACAGCCCCAGGGTTGGAAATCATTTACTTCGTCTAAATGATTTAGTGGCACAATCAGCCAATTTTGCCAAAAGTAATTAAGGATCCCATTTGATCTGAAAGCACTGAATGTGACCCTTAATGGATGGCATGGTCTCTATGCTATGCCACCGCCTCCTCTCGCTGGACTAATGACATAAACATAATCAACATAATTTCCTCAGCAGATTCAGTATGGTTATTTAGTGTGCAGCTCGTATTTATCCACAGGCATGCAATTTGTGCCGAAGATAAATCTTGTGGAGAATAAAGCTTTTCAAGAGGGAGGGATTGGTGGGCAAAGATTTTCCATCTGACAGGAAAAACTAATCTCCAGGCAATTACTTGCATACATGACACTTAACAGATCAAGTTGTAGCTGAGAAATGGAATTGAATGTTAATTAATTAAAAAGCTGAGTAAAGTGTGTCAGAGATGGCTAAATTTTGCCTCTGTACAAAAACATGTGATGTTTAGATAAGTGCAAGTTACTGAAAGAGGTTTGCATGGATTAAGCCATCATTTTCTGAGTAGATTTCTTTTTTTATTGGGCCACAATCTATCAAAGCTCTGCCAATACATTTCTGAGATAAATGGCAGTATCTTACAGGCCAAGTGAGAATATTTCTAGGGGAAATAGCTCTTTTGGTTTTATCTTTTGACAATAAAAGCACAATGGATTATCTATGGAAATGTAAGTTTTGTTGCAGGCAGTGATGGTTCTTGTGATGTTTTACTGCTTCTTTTACCCTTAACTCACCCTTATCTTCCAGAAGAGCAGCCGTGCATCATATCAGAGGCGTTTGTTAACAGGGCACAGGTCTGCAAACTGGAACTGTTTTAATTAGACTTTGCATATCAGGTCAGGGATGACTGTGCATCCGTGTTGCATGCCTGAAATGTAGGATGTGTATGTTAGTTCTATTTTTATTCTTTTTTTTTTTTTTCTTTAGTTGTCAGTTATTCAGGTAAGACCTCAGGGCTAGCTGATGCTGCCAGTGCTACCTTCCCTTGAGGTCAGAGGCTTTTGAGAGGGTTTGAAGCTTTCGCATACGGTTTGATTAAACGGAGGAGGGCTTTGCATATCATAAATGTTCATGACTCTGGAGTATGTGAAGGTGAAGTGGAAATAAAAGATCAAAGAGACGAAAATTTCTTTAAAATTCAAGCTCATGATCATTAGATCTTTTTTTTAACCCAAAAGTTTGAGCAGCAGGGGTTTGTTTGCGTAAAAAAAAAATGCTTTGTAGAAGTTAGAGTTGATTCTAAAGATGCAAAGTGACTTATCAGTGTCACATCTTCTCTTAGTCATGTTTATAGTAGTTGAGAGGCCAGTTTTAAACTGCGTGCCTTTGAATTCAGGCTTTGAAAATGAGCCCATTTTAAATGCAAATATTTAACTTTGATTTATATGACTTTTACATGCATTAAAATCTTTGAAGGAAATGCAGCTGGATATTTGTTAACTAGCTTTGGTCTCCTTAATATGTCACCTCCGCAGTAATTTCCAGTGACGTAAAAGAATAAACAGTAAAGAATTTAAAAACCGTGGTTCAGAGCAGCAGCATTGTAGAGACAGCTGACCTAGATAGCCTTCAACAGATATTGCAGGAGGCGTGGGGACAGGCTGCTGCTACTGGCTCTCCTCCCTGTGTGACAAATCAACAGCTATATCATGAAACTGAAACCTTTTTTATGACTGAGATGGATTTCTGTGCTTAATGCACATGAAATTAGCTGCAAATTTTCAGTTTTAGGATCAGTTTAGTGTGTTAGCTGGTAGAAATATAATTGCTCCTGTTGCAAAGAGAAAATTATTTCTGGTTATAAATGTTGAGCTATATTTGCATATTTTTTTCCTTTCCTTTTAATTTTAGTATATTTTCATATTTGAGTTGTCCAGCAAGCTTCATGGATATATAAAATTCTCAAATATCAGTCAATGCACAGTGAATAATAAAATTACATTTAAGCTAAAAATAATTTCAGCCTTTTTTGTGTGGCAAGGTACGCAACAGAGAGCCCAAGCAGGATTTGAACCCTAGACTCCCAAGTGAAAGTTATGCACACTGACCATTCAGCCAAAGGCATAGTGACAGCACCATCAACTGCCACATTTTGATAAAAAATAAATACTGTATATTCCCTCGTGTTTTTGCTGTCTGCTGTCGAATAAAAAACCTACAAAATTAGCTTTAGTTGGCTCGTGGTGGATATGACAAAACTTTTTGTGTGACTAGTTAACATTAAAACCTAAACTATTAAATGACCTTTCAAAATGAAGTAGATGGTGGCATTTTTGTTTGTACTTTATCAGACAGAGCCATTCTCACTTAGGACGCATTCAGAAAGCATAGTCTGCGAGTCTCAGTCCTTTTGGGGACTTGGTTCGGTTGGGGGCGGGGGTGGTCTTCTGTACCAAGATCGTGTTCACGTTGCACTTTTGCCAAAAGGCCAAGAATGAGAATTTCAGGTGGTGCTTCTTTCGGATTCACCGTAGGCGAAAACAAGACACACGTACAAGAAGGTTCTAAAAACTTCTGTTTCCTCAACAAAGCAACATTATTTTCGTACGAGGAACTGGATATGCTTTCATCAGATCAAATAACGATTAAAGCTTTTACTTCCTCGCAACTCCACGTTTGACCACAAGCCATTGTTGTAAGTACTGCAGTCCCACACGTGTGTTTGTTGTCGTAGCGTTTGCCCACATTGTCCAACGTTTGACCCACAATGCCAATGCAATTTGTAGTCCACTTCCTGTCTTTGGTTCACTTGAATCGGACCGAGACCTGCGTTTGCAGGCGGACCGAGTCCGATTGTTTGTTCAGGATCAGAGTCCGTTTGCGCATTCACAACTCCCCTAAACGAAGTGGACTTTCCGAGCAAACGGACTCTGATTCGAATCAAAAAAGCTTTGTGAATGCGCCCTTACTGTGCAGTACAGTACCAGTCAAAAGTTTAGACACATTTTCCCATCAAGTCAAATAGGCTTTATGCATATCTCCAGTACTTCCTGAACTTAGTACTGCACCTTTGTTTCCTGTCTTTCATGATTGGATGAACTGATTAATCCAGGTGTGTCTGACCTCAGCAAATGGTCAGACACACCTGAATTAATCAGTTCATCCAATCTTGAAAGACAGGAAACAAAGGTGCAGGACTAAGTTCAGGAAGTACTGGAAATGTGCATAAAGCCCCTTGGAAATCATGTCTAAACTTTTGACTGGTTCTGTACAGTTCAGTGTCAATCTGCTGCCAGTTTGGCACCTACAGATCTAGGCATGAAAAAGTTCCTCCTTTTTCTGCCAGAAGTGGTGCAGTGATAGTGCAGTAATGGTGCACTATCACTGGCTGAATGATTTGTCCCACGAATACGTCATCACACACGGTGTCCAGACTTGGGGTGTGGAAACGTCCTTGCTCTGGGCATTCATTTATGTTCTGAAATCGTTTCCCCTGGGCACACAGGAGTTTCTCTGTGTGATTGAATTAGCAGACAAGTCGCTGGTAAGTGGCTGGCAGTCGGCTGAAAGGGGAACTTTATAATGCCCAGATCTGTACTGTATCTTACAAATATCACACATGTGTGGCAGTTGACAGTCCTGTCACTATGCCTCCGAGTGTTGATGTTCCCTGGCTACTTGGCCAAGGGGATGTCCCTTTGGCTGACTGGTTAGCGCGCATGACTCTCACCCGGGAGTCTGTGGTTCAATTCCCGCCCGGGCCCTCCTTCGTCCTGCCACACATGCAAAACTGGCTTTTTTGAGCATTTTATTATGTTATCATGTCAGTCCCTCCCCATAAAACATCCCCTGGGGGTTACTTCAACTCATTTACACATCCCTGAATCTCCTGTGAAAACCAACATGGCCACCAGAACGGCTGCCCTCCCTTGCTGAGCTCGCCCCACCAGAGTATGAGGCCCAATCCCAAACCGGCCCCTAAACACTACCCCTCCGTTTGCGCGTTCCCGTGGAGGCTCTGCCATATTAAAGGAATAGTTCATATTAATAGGAATAGGAATGTGTTCGGCTGCGCATATTGACTGGGATTTGCAATGACAGTCCATCATCATCATCACTGTTTCTGTACCGCTCCGGTCAGATGAAGACAGATCCAATGTGCAGAACTAATGTAATATATCTTTAGTATTAACTATGAACTGAATTCGGGTCATGGGTGAAAGAAATAATTCAGGGAAACGTGTTACTCAAACTATGACGCTGTTTTCTTCTTCAACTGGGCGTAATCGCGCTGCGTCTGTCAGGTTGGTGACGCCGTATGGAATTATATTTGTGCCTTATTTTTGAGCAAACAAAGCTGTATTTTGAGCGCAGAAAGATGATTTCTGCAGGAACACGAGTTAAACTTTGAGCAGAAAATATTTTCACGCAAAGGATAATTTAAATTGACCAAACAAAAACAAATCCCATGCACACAAAATTGATTTCTGTATGCGCCTGTGCAGACCCACGGCGATAAAAAAACAGAAAACTGGCTCTCAGTTTTATTAATCTGCTCCATCAATGTTTCCTCCTCTCCACGGCACACATGCTCGCAGTACATCATCTGCGCTCAGTTCTCTCAATGCGCTCGCTCAACTTAATGCAGTGTTACACTTGTGCCACAATTCCAACCAATCACAAGCCTTGGATAAAGTCACCTGATTGGCTGCTTCATAGGCTCCCGGTCTAACCGGCAACACTGTAAAAAGTAAGATCCAGTGCCAATAGATGGTGAATCTTGAAGAGACTGAGTCTATTAATCTGTCAATGCTTTATTCGGGTTCCAATCGCTTGGGAATTTATATAAAAATACTCATTTTATCACAGAGGATCATTCCAAGATATTAACCACAAAGGAAACACTAAACAAAAGGTTGACAACGTATCTTTTATTATACACCGAGCCAGAGACGAGACAGCTCCAGGCAGCGTTTCCCTCAGCTGCAGTACACATCCACAGCCAGCAGATGGAGCTCATGCTGACTGTCTCAAACGTCTTCATGACAATCTCTTGGCAGCTGTGTCAAAATGTCTAGTGTCTCATGAGGCCTCATGAGGATATGATAACGTTTCTTTTTCCAATTTAAAAGATTTTTTAATTTGTTTATTATGTGATAATTTATAATACATTCAAATAGGTTTATATAAGCATCTATAGTATGTTAGTTGATCTGTAATTTTCTTTTTTTAAAATGATATATCCTGCAAGTGATGAGGAGATAACATCCGTTAATTATTTTTTCACATCACATAATTTATGCCAGGTGTTTATCATAGTTTGCATAAATTTTAAAAAAGGCAAGCTGTATACATGTAACAAAACAGAAAATCGAGTTTTCAAAGAACTTCTCTGGAGTGGGTCAGTCTTGACAGTTTGGAGAGGGACGTTGCAGCTGAAGCACTTAATATCACTGTGACATCAGGTGAACCAACAGCTGTCTGCAGCAGCTAATACTGGTTATAACAGAGTGCTACATAAAATATACCAACAGGAGGGATATGAACAAAGCTAACAAAAGGAAAGAAAGGACAAAATAGAATTTGTTTGTAAAAAATTATGCTTTTAACTCGTTGACTATTTGCAGTGTGTGTAAACCTTACAGTAGTGATCATCATAGTATCTTAACTGTAGTATCCACATGATTTACTTCAGCACAATTGCTATAATTGATAAATAATAATAAAAAAAAAAAGTGGTAAAAGTGTTCAATGTCTGGTATTACCTAAAGAAAGAAACAGATGAGAGATGAAGAAAAAGAAAAAACAAGAGAAATCAGTACAGTTCACAAGCATCACTACTACTATGAACAAATATAATTGTAACTAATTTTTTCTCATTTTACATGAGCTAGACGTTCTGGGAAAGATAAGCTAGAAGTTTAAAAAAAAAGAGAAAAATCATAGAGAGATGGCCGTTTTCCCTAAATGTTAGACAAAATTCGTCCTTCATGCGAAAGACAGATAAATGTATAATTCATGTAATAATATAAAAATATAAAACTCATCGAAAACGTGGAGTTAGAGGCCGTACTCCTCTTTACCCGATATCACCAGTGGCACTGGATCTTACTTTTTACAGTGTTGCCGGTTAGACAGGGAGCCTATGAAGCAGCCAATCAGGTGACTTTATCCAAGGCTTGTGATTGGTTGGAAGTGTAACACTGCATTAAGTTGAGCAAGCGCATTGAGAGAACTGAGCGCAGATGATGTATGTGTGCCATGGAGAGGAGGAAACATTGATGGAGCAGATTAATAAAACTGAGAGCCAGTTTTCTGTTTTTTATCGCCGTGGGTCTGCACAGGAGCATACAGAAATCAATTTTGTGTGCATGGGATTTGTTTTTGTTTGGTCAATTTAAATTATCCTTTGCGTGAAAATATTTTCTGCTCAAAGTTTAACTCGTGTTCCTGCAAAAATCATCTTTCTGCGCTCAAAATACAGCTTTGTTTGCTCAAAAATAAGGCACAAATATAATTCCATAACGCCGTACACCCTGTATAGGTCTGCAGGTCTCACAGCAACCTTTTTGCTTTTTACCCAACCATGCATGTGTGTAGAGGCGCGTGTCTGCAGCCCTGGAGACCGCAGGTTGCTGCTGAGTGTATGGGCGAGTGTCTCCAGGTATTTGCATATCACTCCACCTCCTCTCCGCGAGAGGACCAGCACAATATAGTCCCAACAAATGTGAATCTTCCGTTCACTAGGAACAAAAATGAATCTGTCATAACAATGCTAACGCACTGTCAGTGAACGCCAGTAACGGTAAAGGCGTTGTGATGATAGACTTAGTAATTAGTTAGATTAGCCCCTTACTGAAAAAGTAGTGCCGTTAGTAGCGGCGTTTATTTCTAACGCAGTTATTCCCATCGCTGCGAGTGACATATGCATAAATAATGAAAATCACCTATTGCATGCTGTTTGGACAAATGTCTTAGCATGCTGGAGGTATTTCCCCCGTTTGATGTGATCAAGGTTCTTCCTGTGCGACAGTATCATTCTTTTTTGTGAACCATATTTTGGAGCGCTTTTGCCTCAACACCATGTTGGAGATGTTCTGAACCATATTATGGACATACATGATGTCATCACGCAGATTATGGATGCACAATAGCCTTTTTTACAAACCGATACCGATAACTGATAAATCAAACAAAACTATTTGATACCAACTATTTGATAAATGCTCATCAACTTAAAAAAGGAGCACTGCTTACTGATGCGTGTGTTATCTCTTAAGACCACATGCACCACTTCTTTTTTTTTTTTTTTAATTCCACCGTAGCAGCAGAGCTTCAGAAGTCTGGTGAATCAGTGTACCTGTGTGAGTCAGGCAGCTCTTGGGACTGCAGCACTGCTCTGTACAGCTTAAAGTGACACGACCTTAACTTCAAGTAACTTTGCCAGACAACAACACACCAAGACAAAATAAGTAGTTCTGTGCAGTTAGATAGTTGGTTAATCAGATGTGTATTTATATAAATATCCAATGTTTAGGAGGCTCGACGAAATGCTAATAGCTTTTCAGTCGTGAACCTAGCCGCCATGATGTGTCGTCAGAGACATAGGCTACAGAGTTGCAGTCCGCCCATTGAGTTACATGTATAATCTAAGCTGTGAAAAACATGGAAAATGGCTCCAGAACAGCTAGATTGGAACTGGTTTGTGGGGTGGGATGATAAGCCAGTTCAGAAAAGTGTGATAATGCTGAGTAATTTGGGGAAATCACATTTTACAATCTAGAACCGGAGTAGACCTGTAGCCAGCTGCTTACAGTCTGTCTCCCAGCCTCAATTCCACTGGTTCAGCCAAAAGCCTGCAAGACCACACCAAGGGAACCAGAACTGTAAGGAGCGACCCGGAACAACTGAGAAAACAACAGAACTGCACCGGTTTGACAAATAGAGCCAGTCGTGACAGGGACAAGGCACCCGTTCCCTGCGTTAGCTCACGGCTAACGGCTAGCCGCGAGCTAGCCGCGGTAAATCATTAGCCTTTAAAAATGAGAGGAGAAAAACTTATATGGTTCCAGTCAAGTTTTAAACAGTTCTCGTTTATAAGGATGAGGATGGAGGGAAGGATGCATCTTTGGAAGCAGCTGGAGGAGATCTGATGACTGGACGTCCTTATATAACCGAGCAACGATGGTTGAAAAAAAAAATTCCAGAGGACATGATCGCAGTTTCATTGTGTTAAAAGTCTCAACACGTTGGTGCCTGAAGCTCCAGTAAACAGATGCTGTAAACAGGAGAGATGTGCAGAGAGGTCCTGCTGCTGTTTCTCGGTAAGTCCGACTGCTTCTTTATCCTCTTCAAAAGAAAATTCTACTGTAGGAAACCTAAATAAACTAATGCTGTACTTACAAGCTTTTAACCAATAACTGTCAATTTGAAGGCTGAGTTGTTACTGTTTGTAAAACTGGAAAAGGAACTTAAAAACGGCAATGAAGCCATTGACTTCAATGTTAAATAAGCTGCGAAGACTCTGGGATTCTATTGGTGTTGCAATTATGGTGTGAAAGAAATTCCCCGTTACCATGTTTGGTAGTCATTCTTTGCCTTTTTAAGTTCATGTTTCTATATTTTTATGAGTAAAACGTGGTAACTTAGTTAGTTTTCTGGTTAAATAAAGGTTAAATGACAATTTTTTTTAAAAACTACCAAAACTATGGTCAAGTTTCCAAAATAAGAGGGCATTCTTACATTTTTCCTGATTGAGTTTTTCTTTTTATGCCAACGTCACATGAATGCAGCATTCACTGCAAACCATTCTGGTGTCATAATATGAGCGGACCACGACCATGATGAAAAATATATATATATATAGACTGATCCGGCCAAACGCTGCAAACTAGACCATTGCTGCCATTGCAACGGGGGGTGTTTCTGTACATGTGTAATTAGAACAGATTAGAATTTTGTATAACAATTTGGATTACACGTATGGACTACTGTACCGGGAGGTGGACGTTTTGGAGGCAGTGCTGTCCCTGAAGGAGATTGGAGCGGAGACACTGGAGCGTCCGGTAACCAGCAGGTAGGCTAACTAAGCTAACGGTAACCGGTGATTTAATTTAAAATAAAATAAATGCTATAGCGAGACAGGGATATGATGGGAAATATGCAAAACATACAGGCTGCAGGATGAAGAGGGGGAGCGTGGTATTTGGTATAACCGGACTCTGCCGTGGAAAACAGGAGTCCTGGTAAGAAAGTTAAAACATGCAGGACCAAAAGTCCTCCATAGAACCCTTGCAAACAAAATATAAGCCATACTCCAGGTGGAAGACTCGCTTACTTACAACCTTGAAAGCAGAGGAGCTATTTCTAAACTTTAACAATGGAAAAGCACCTCAAAAACATGACTGTTGAGGATGGAAGAAGACTTTTTTTTGTAAATTTCCCAGTGTTTTCACTTTCCAACTGAAACTTTGCATATTTGGCTACTGCAGCCACACATCCACATCATGATCTAATTAGTGGAAAAACCTTAATGTTGGAGGCTGTTTTGTTAATTCAGTAGTTGAATTTTCTCTCTCTCTCTCTCTCTCTCTCTCTCTCTCTCAGAAGAGAGCTGCTGCTTCATTCTCCAGTGTCCTATTATCCTTGAAGTGTGAAGTTGTGAGGAAAAAATAATATTCAAGTTAGAATGACTGGAAACCTTTGAAATTAAGAGCTGGCTAAGAGCCACTAACTTATGTAGGTTTAACACTGAACAGCCTTGTAAACCTTCTGAATTGACCATGTCACAGCTGATCTGTAATTTTGAAAAATATGTCCAATATTACACTCAGAGCTTTGTTGCTCATTCCCTGCAGTCTTGTGGACAATGAATTCTGGGAGAAACCAGTAGCTTTCGCTGCCTGATGAACAGAGTGCAGATTTGTCGGCTGGATTGAGAGCCGCCTTCCAAATGGGACAGGGCTTGGTGCACTATTGTGACATTCTGTATTGCTGTATGTTGCAGCAGTGTATTGCTGTTAATAGTGCAGGACCATATCATACCTACGGTAATACCAGTGTAATGTTTGGGAATGATAGAAAAATGAAATATCACAATAGAATTTGGGTGAAACTTGAATATTGCCATTGTTTTGATATTGTCAAACACACATGCAGCCAGAAGCCTGGTGGTGGCTGAGAAGGAGGAATGCAAAAGCAGCGCATTAACTTGAAAACTCACTTGATTGATTGAAAACTGACTCGGAAGCTTCTTACGTACTTTGTGAGAAGCGAGAACTTTCGTCTTGTTCTCACAGGAGCAAGAAAAAGAAAAAGTTTGTTTTGGTCCGGTCATTTCATACTCCTCAAAAAGCCTTGTCCATGATGGGGTGGTCATTAATGCAGAGGGATGACTGTGACAAACTCTGTGGCAAGTGTGAAGGGTTGTGCACATGTTGGTTTCTGTGTATTTAAATACCATGTATTTATTTTTTAACTTTCCCATTACCTCCATCAGCTGTTCACTAAAGCTTTTCGTTTAACTTTACATCAGCGGAAGTGACAGCTTTGTAAATATAAATATATAAATATAACCACATTTTGCACAGAGACTCGTGATTTGAGATCAGTTGTGTTAGAAAAAGGAAACATCCAATAAATGCAGGAGGAAGGTCAGGGTTCTCCACCACAGCTATACATGGTTATGCTCAGGATATGTCAGCCTATTTTTATTGGAAATGCATTTAGCTTTAACAAACTGTCAACAAGGAATTTGCAACATATCCATTGTTGATTTTATAAAAAGTTATAGCTTCAATGCACATCAGAAACGGCTGCTCGTTAGAGTGAAAAGAAATTGTAAATTTTCCTTTGCACAAATAAAGGTGTGCAGTTTTCCAGTATTTTGTGTAGTGTGCATCATATCGTTATCACAAATTTTCTAATTCATATTGTGATAAATGTTTTCGGCCCTGCCCTAGCTGTTAATGAATGAAATTAATGAATGAAAAATACTTTATTGATCCCAGAAGGGAAATTCAACATTGTAAAAAGTTCACGATTTATTTATATTTATATTTATATAAATTTATATTTATTTATAACAATCATCTCTTTAGTCATGCTGGTATTTAAGATGAGCTGATTGTTACCGCACCATTTCACAAACTGATTGACCAGTTCCTTGTACTCGGCTTCTTGTCCATCATTGATACACCCCACAACTGCAGAGTCATCAGAGTATTTCTGCAGATGACAGGACTCAGAGTTGTACTGGAAGTCTGAGGTGTACAGTGTGAAAAGGAATGGTGAGAGTACAGTCCCTTGTGGTGCTCCAGTGCAGCTGATCACCATCTTAGACACATGTGAGACAAATATGCAAGTTTCGTCCTTACAATACTCTGAAACATGCTAAGATCATTTTCTCTATGACTGCAAGCGGCAGTTAAACCACAAATATTTCATGTTTTGATAGAGAATCTTCTATATGAAAACTGTAAATAGACAAGTGAAGGCAACTGGAACCAATCTGTACATTTCTTCACTAATAATGGAGCAATACTTCCCCTACTGTCAACAGCCCCAGAAACAAAACAAGTGATTACTGTGGGTGTACTGCAAGCATTAATTCATCTAGGTGCTCTGGTATCCCCCCACTGTTTGACAGTTTGAAGTCACAATGGCATAAATGATGAAGTCCTAAATAACCACCATGTACTCCACACATGGAATGACTAATTCATTCCAAGTGCTCAGTTGGTACAACTGTGCTTTATTTCACTGAATTGAAATGAGGTGATTTTAAATTGATATCTTTGGCTGCTTGTGGGTTTAAAGTAGGTTGGTGCATCGTCAGCTCAGTATGGGTGAATTTAGGTATGATCAGCGCTCACAAGCTTAATTTAAAAACTGTTTAATGTCTCTGATACCTACAAGTTCACATGCTGATTCCACACACTCTGATAAATTTTAATGCGGCATATATGCATGTAACATGAAATGGTAAATTATGTAAAAAATAACTGAAACAGGAGACATTCTTTGACATTAAAACCTGATTTAAAATCTGCCGTTTGGTCAGAGATTATTAATACAGTGGAATTAAATACCAGCATGAGAGCAGTGGGATCAAAGATAAAAGCTGAGATGCTGCATGTTCATCCGCCTCACAATAGATCAAACCTCAGTTATGGAGGCACAATCAGGAAAATCAGATTCCAATGAGAATAAGCGAAAGAAAAATGCCAGAAAAAAAAATCCTCAGCTTTCATTCCCAACATATTACACCCATTTTGCTTTTGTTTTGCTCAAAACAGGTGTTGCTGTGTGGAGAGTAGTTATCAATGAATAAAGGATGCCCCCTGTCAAAGCTGCCCAACAGTACAATGGCCTCAAGCAGTATGTCCGCCCATCCTGCACGTTGGAAAACACACCACTGATCCTGCTTCATTGTTGACCAAGTAAGCTTCACAACAACGACACAGCAGGACGGTGCAAATTAGCAGAAAATAACCATAGCTGTGAACATGAAAGAAAGGAAAATTACAGATAGGGGAAGGAAGTCCTACTTGAATTTTAGCCTAGTTGGAATAAAAATAAAAAAAAGGTTTTGATCATCAGCTCCATTTATCTCCAGTGAGGGAGGCGAGGATGGCTCAGTCTCAGGTGCTCATCATAGACGGGGTTGTTTGGGCTGCCAGGTGTACTCATTTGTCTTTGAAATAATTGGAAATTAAGAGGATAATGAGGTCTTTAGGGAGACAATGATGAGTGTTTCTGACATTCAGCTGAATGAGGGACAGAATATATAAACCTTTTTGATTTACCTTCATAAGACAAAACTGCTCTGCTTTCCCAAACTAATGCTTGTACAAAGGAGGCAACAACAACATTCAAATGTGATGACAATTATAAGAAAAAAAATACATGAACACAAAAGCAAAAACAATCAAGCTACACAGACATGGACAAAATTGTTGGCACCCTTCTGTTAACCCTTTATAGGGCATAGGTGGACCAAACCACCATGAAAACCATGTGACAAATTTTTTAAAAACTTTAAAAGGAGTAGGCTACAGCGCAAGTCCAAGCTTTTTTCCAGAAGTTCGCCCCCTCTGGCGACAAGTGGAAGTGACACTAATATCATGTCAATATCAAATATGCATGAGCTAATACCGAAATTTGCATGAACTGCTTCAACTGCGTTGGTCTTTATTTTAACCCACCATTACACTCAGTCTAAGCCCAGAGTTAGAATCACGATGTCTACTGAAGTAATAAAGTTATAAATCTGCAATTTGTTTACTGTTTGATTGTTGAGTAAACTGACGGGCTGTATGCTAACAGTAACAACAGGCTAACGCTGGCTTGTAGTTCAAAGATCCAAATTCAGAGGCTGAGACCATGATTACCTTATAAAATTACAGCATTAGCTAAATCTAACAAGTGGCTAGAGTGTGTCTTTTTCCCAGAAAAGTCATATGGCTGTCATATTGCCACATTTACATGCTAAAAACTTAGCATTGCAATATTATGCATCCTTATTTCTAGGGCTGTGTTTAAACGATTGATTTTCCAATTCTGAATCAATTCTTATATTAATTTCCAAAGATCAATTCATATGTCCAAAGATCGATTTTTCTTTTCTTTTCTTTTAAATGACCATGTACAGCTTCTGGTTAAATGCAGTGGCTCAACCGCCCCACTAGGGGGAGATAGCGAGCTGGACAGAGTGTAGGCCTGCTAAAGCTAGTGCAGTGCCCAGAGGCGGATTGGGACAATAATTTAGGCCGGGAATTTCATACCATCCCAGGCCACCTCCACCAAATTAATGCAAAACGTTAAAAGTGAATTAGGCTGGGCGCCTACTGAGACTGTAAATCAATAAGACAAAAGCTCAACATGTGGCCACACACAGCTTTTTGTTTCTTTCACTTACAAAATAAATATTATTGCAGCAACAACCTGCATGCAAATCACATAAACTGAAATTCTACTTAATCAACTACAATATGGTTAAATGTGCAGTCTGTACAATTAACCATATTGTAAATCAAATAAAATAGGTTACACCATCATCATGAGTATGAGTTATTTATAAATTGTATAAATTGCTAGTTTTGTTTTTATTGTTTTAATGTTGCTCTTTCTTTTATCTAATTTTTACCTGATTTTATGTCTATTTATGTTTTTAATGTTTTAGTTTCTTTGTTGTTCAGCATTTTGTTCTGTGAAGGCTGTTTTAAAGTGCTTGGCTTAACCTCTTTAGCCCTAGACATATTTTCAGAAAAAAAAAAGCCTAATAAGACATACCCAGAGTAAATGAAGAATTGCTCCACAATAATAAGGTTAATTTTTTTATTGTTGGTATCTAGGGACATCTGGAGACTTCAAAGAATGTGTTTTCACTGTGAAAAATGTTTGTTACTATTCCTGAGTAAATTATAATAATATACAGAAGAATTGTGAAATTTCTATGCTTGACTGTTGTGTTTTTATTATTTGACAGATGATAACACCATGCTAAAAATGATTTCAGGAAAACAGATCATATGTATTACCTTCAGTTACTCCTTGACAGCAAAATAAGCAAATTTGAAAGAGTTTGAGTAAAAAAAAGATTTTACACAAGTTTAATAGCCTTCACCAGGTGAAATCCACCAGGCATCAGCTTGTGTCAGTTTGGCAGTTTTACATCAAACCATGAAAATGAAGACAGTAACTATGATATAGGAGTGAATACATTATGAAATATACAGTATACATTAGGCCAAAAGAGAAAAATGCAGTGAAAATATGAAGTGTATTCAGTAGAATCATAAATTGCCTCTCTCAGACAGGGGTGTGACATGAAGTTCTGGGCCCCATGTACAAACCATCTTGGCTGGCCCCGACTTGATCAATAGATCTCACACACATTTTTACACAATCACGTCACTACCTATAGAGCAACTTTCACTTTCTTTCTCTCTCTCTTTCTCTCCACTAAAAATATGACAGATCCCATGCAAGCAGAATAGATGCTAGAATAAAGGCTACTTGATGGGTTGCTAAGATTCAGCGGCAGATGATTGATTGAAAACTGAAGAACTTACATGCGTCTCCATGAATCTCACATCCTCAGTGATCATCTGGAGATGACGATGGACTTGCTGCTGCTGCTGTGTTTGAAACTGAAGGCCATGTTGTCGGGGCTAACATGCAAATCTGGCTTTCTTGAGCTTTTAATCAATTTATCATCATCCCCTCCCCACAAACATTGCTTGACTCATTCATGTATATTCGAGAAATCTCAAATCACCTGTAGAAATCACCAATCAGGCAAAATGGCTGCTCCTGCATAGCACCTCCTATTCTGCGAAGCTCCTCCCCCTCCTTTGCAGAGCTCTGCCCCACCAGGGCACTCCTTCTGCCTCCCACACTCAGCAAAGTAGCAGCAGCAGGAAAACATCTGATGGAACTTAGTGTCTACTGAGCTCTGCTACTTTTGAATACTGTTGCCTTCCTGGAGGAAATGTAGCCTATATTTGGATGCCAAGAAGATTTCCCTCTTTTTACACTTCCTAAGGATGACACATTTAGTCAAAAATGGTTGGACGATATTTTTGGGAACAACCTTCTTCCATAAAAGATATTTCTGTGCGACATAGTTTTCCTACGACAACTGTTAAAACAAAAGCTTATTTGAAGGTGGACAGATCGGGAGATCTAAACATCTAAACCAGTGGTTCTCAAACTTTTTTTGCGGGGGCCCCCTTTCATTGGAAATAACAATGTCAAGGCCCCCCATCCCACCACCACTACCACATGTACCCAAACATTTACCATGAAATACATGAACAAATGCACTGCATTTGATGTGGGCAATGCCTATTGAGTCATCATCATTTTTTTATTAGTACTTTAAAGAATATATGAGGGACGAAAAATGACAAAACTAAAAATAAATATATAAATAAATAAATACATTTATAAATAAATAAATGCACATACAAATGTATAAATAAATAAATGAATAAATATAAAAATAAATAAATACACAAATAAATGTAGAAATGCATAAATCAATCAATAAATAGATATATTTTGGTCATAAAAAATGCCAATTTTATTTTTTTTTTACTTGTATTTGTCTATTTGTTTATGTATTTATTCATGCATTTTCTCCTTTTTGTATACATTTATGTATTTATTCATTTATTTATTTTTTACATTTATTTATTTCTACATTTATTTATTTACACATTTATTTATTTATACTTTTATTTATTTCTTCCTACATTTATTTCTGTATTTCTACATTTCCACATTTATTTATTTCTGCATTTCTGTCTCCATATGCTAATGAGGTGGGTGGTTCTAACATTTGTCTTCAGCACGATTGGTTAGAGTGCTGCATATGATCCTATCTACTGCTACTGCCAACTATTTAAGGTCATTGGCGAATTATGTTGACAGAAAAGAACCCAATGACTACCTCCAGTTTCGTTTGGCATTGGTCATGGAGGATTTATTTCAGCTCCAAGCTGAGATGGATGTGGAGGTTGACTCGGCTGTATTGGACAGTCTGGAGGAAGTTTCCCGCCAACTTGCCATCCGCTCGGAGTCAGAGGAAACGAGGCTCGTTGGCGATGGCTGTCAAAGAACTTTCCTTCGGGCGAATGATGTACCATAACAACTCACGTACTCAAGTCTAGGCCTAACCCCGGCTTTACACCTGGTCCGTGACTTCGGCGCCGCGCAGCGCAGCGGCTTTGCTGCGACTTCCTCGGTGCGAGCATTTACACCGTTCACTGTGCGGCCGCGCAGCGCACCCGCGAGTGCACCAGCTGTTGTTAGATTCGTGACATCACGGAATCACGAGAGGACAGCTAGATCGCCTGTGATTCTCATCCAAATGGCTCATTTTGTCCACATGTTCGTGCGTCATGGTTTCTTATTTCACTGAAACCTTGTGGACACGGAGATGCTGTCATGTTCAGGTAGTTCAGCAGTGTAAAAGCTGCACAGTGGCTTTTCAGTAGTTCAGATCGAACCAGACAGGAAGTCAGACACATGCAGGTTCAGTGTAAAATATCCGGTAACTTCCTCAACAAAAGCCACTGTGCAGCGGATGGCAAGTTGGCGGGCAACTTCCTCCAGACTGTCCAATACAGCCGAGTCAACCTCCACATCCATCTCAGCTTGGAGCTGAAATAAATCCTCCATGACCCATGCCAAACGAAACTGGAGGTAGTCATTGGGTTCGTTTCTGTCAACATAATTCGCCAATGACCTTAAATAGTTGGCAGTAGCAGTAGATAGGATCATATGCATCACTCTAACCAATCGTGCTGAAGACAAATGTTAGAACCACCCACCTCATTAGCATATGGAGACAGAAATGCAGAAATAAATAAATGTGGAAATGTAGAAATACAGAAATAAATGTAGGAAGAAATAAATAAAAGTATAAATAAATAAATGTGTAAATAAATAAATGTAGAAATAAATAAATGTAAAAAATAAATAAATACATAAATGTATAAATGCACAAAAAGGAGAAAATGCATAAATAAATACATAAATAAATAGACAAATACAAGTAAGAAAAATAAAATTGGCATTTTTTATGACCAAAATATATTTATTTATTGATTGATTTATGCATTTCTACATTTATTTGTGTATTTATTTATTTTCATATTTATTCATTTATTTATTTATACATTTGTATGTGCATTTATTTATTTATAAATGTATTTATTTATTTATATTTATTTTTAGTTTTGTCATTTTTCGTCCCTCATAAGAATATGCCCATTTTTTGTTAGAAATACAAAAACTAGGCCTAACCCGCCCCCCAGTTTGAGAACCACTGGTCTAAACTCTCCCACTCACTCAAATTATGAAAAACAACCACATATGTTACAATAATTAAGCCAATGACACAAATTTGCATAACCACCTCATCAGGAGGTCATAGTCCAATCAAAACACTGATTAAAGACATTAATTGAGGTAACTGAAGTTTTGCCTTAAATGAAGAAAACACTCATATGACTCATATGTACATATGGAGTCAAGGAAGAAAGTTTAAAAGTCAACACTGACATTCAAATGATGTTAAAATCAACAACTAAGCCACAAATCTGGGGGTTGTTGTGGACTCAGATCTGAATTTCAGCAGTCACATTAACATTTGTAAAATCAGCCTTTTATCACTTAAAGAACATATGGAGGATTAAACGACCAATCTCTCAGCAGGACTTAGAAAGCTTATTGATGCTTCTAAATATGATAAACTAATGCTTTTCTTAAAGGTCTCCCTAATAAGCCCATCAGTCAGCTGCAGTTAGTCCAGAATGCTGCTGCTCGAGTGCTCACTAAGACCAAGAAGGTGGATCATAAAACTCCAATCCTCAGATCTCTACTCTGGCTTCTTGAATATCAAAGAATTGACCTAAAAATCCTGCTATTAGTAAATAAAGCAATGAATGGTTTAGGGCAAAATTCTGGATCTACTGTTTTCTTATCAACCATCCAGATCTCTCAGGCCATCAAGGTCAAATGTACGTTCGGTTCCCAGGATCAGAACTTAACATTAAGAGGCAACGTTTAGTTTTTATGCTTTTAACATGTGAAAAAAAAAAAAAAAAAAACTGCCAGAAAACTGCAGGTCTGATGAAACCTTCCGGCGTTTTACAACAGGGTTAAAGGCTTTTCCACGTGCTGCTGCTTTTTATATATACAGTGCATATACATTGTATATACACATATATATATATATATATATATATATATATATATATATATATATATATATATATATATATATAACATACATATACAGGTACTACCCAGAAAATTAGAATATCCAGAAAAAGTTCTTGTATTTCTGTGATTCAACTTAAAAGTTGCAATTTACATATAGTATAGAGAAATAATATGCAAAACAATATATTTTAAGCTTTTATTAGTTTGGATGTTGCTGATTAAGACTTGCAGTTTGAGAAAACCTCAAATTCAAAAACTCAAAAAATTAGAATACTGTGAAAAGCTCCAGTATTGTAGGCTCAGACTGTCATATTCTAGTCAGAAGTAATCCAAAACATCTGCATAAGTGCCCCAAGCCAAAAGTCTCTGTCTTGGTTTAGAAGAATTCACAATCATGGGGAAGACTCCCTGCACAAGGTGCTAAAGACACAAAAAGTGATAGCAAAAGAAGCTGGTATTTCTCAAAGTGCTGTCTCAAAGCACATTAATGGACAGTTAAGTGGAAGGAAAAAGTGTGGAAGAAAACTGTGTACAAGCCAGAGGGCTGATGGCAGCCTGGAGGAGATGGTCAGTGTTAAGTTTCCCAGTCTGTGATGACCTGGGGATCCATGTCAGCTGCTGGTGTTGGTCCTCTGTGCTTCATCAAGTCCAGCATAAATGCAGCCGTCTACGAGGACATTTTGGAGCACTTCATGCTTGTTTCAGTGGACCAGCTGTATGGGGATGCAGACTTCATCTTCCAGCAGGACTTGGCACCTGCCCACACTGCCAAAACTACAAAATCCTGGTTCAACAACCATGGGATCACCATGCTTGATTGGCCTGCAAACTCACTTGACCTGAACCCCATTGAAAATCTGTGGGACATTGTCAAGAAAAAGCTGAGTGGGAAGAGAGCAAACGATAAAGAACTCAAGGCTGTGATGGAAGCATGTTCATCTTTCATAACAGCTGAGATATGCCACAAGCTGGTAGCATTCATGCCACGCCGGGTTAAGGCAGTGATTTATGCAAAAGGTCCCAAACCAAGTATTAAGTACAGATGCAAGATTTATTTTACAGGGCCTGACTTTTTTGCTTTTAAAATCCTTTTATACTTGATTTCATGCAATATTCTAATTTTTTGAGTTTTTGAATTTGAGGTTATCTTAAGCTGCAAGTCCTAATCAGCAACATCCAAACAAATAAAAGCATGATATATATTGATTTGCATATTATTTATCTAGACAATATGTAAATTGCACCTTTTAAGTTGAATTACAGAAAAACAAGACCTTTTCTGGATATTTACATTTTTTGGGAAGTACCTGTATACTAGGGCTGTCAGTTTAACTCATTAATTAGATCCATTAATTACACTGCAAATGAATGAAAAAAGTGTGATTAATTCAGAGTCCCAATTCAATGCAAGCATTTTAAATTTGGCCCACTGAATGGCCCGGGCAATGGGTGGCAGTAATGCACCTAAAGCTGTTTGTCAACCGCCAGTAAACACCAGAAGAAGAAGAAGAAGAAGTCGACGTGTCAATCAGTCACTGTACAGAACTTCATAAGCTGTGTTGGAGCAGGGTTGCATGGAAAACAAAAAAGGACTGCAACCCTTGAGGACCATTGTTCCCCATGACTGCTTTCGCAGATATGACATTAAAATGTGATTAATCAGATCAATTCATTACAAATCCTGTAATTATTTTTTTTAATCACCTGACAGGCCTAATACACATATAAATATATGTATATATAAATATATATATATATATATATGTATACAATTACACTGTATATATTTATGACTGTTAGTCCCTCACACTTTTGTTTCTTGCATTCTACAGTTTCTGTCTTATTCTATTTTAGATTCTCCATGACATTAATTTCAGTCTGGTTTGTATGTTGCAACTTTTACTGAGGGAAAAAAGGGAAGTACAGATGGCCTATGAAGGAATTTTTTGGGAATAAAGTTGATTTAACGTTGAGTTTAGTTGACCTTTCACTCATCCAGGAAACATGAGTTTGCCTTTTGTCTCACAGTGATTCCCACATTGTAGTAGAATTTCAAGAATACAGTAGAATTCCAGGTTTTATGTTCCCCATCATTTAGATTGGAAACAGACACAGCAAATGTGATCTAGTTGTGTAGATTTATGGTTGACACTAGAGTACAAGGACAGATCTTCTTATTCACTTGTCTTGTACATTAAATATTTTATCGCTTGCACTCATTATGATAGTCAACTAAAACTGAGTTTCCCTGTGATATCTTATGAAAAAAGAAATAGCAACTTTTATAAAAAAAAAAAAAAGGAAGAAGTTTCTTAATATGCAAGAAATCAAAAAAGAACTCTCAACGATATAGAGCAGGAATATCAAACAGAGACAGTGTCCTGCATGTTTAAGATAGTTCCCTGCTCCAACACACTCAATTCAAATTAGATTTTTCTCAAGTTCTGCACAAAGATCCATTAATTTGTGTTGAGGAATAATAAAAAAAAACAAATGAGTAGAACACTTACCCTCACGAACTGGAATTTGACATCTGGAGATCTAGTTTTCTCTTCTCTTCAGAATTATATTTGGTTGAGTTTTTTTAAAGTTGTAAAACATACTGTGTTAATAGGCAATACTTTGACCCAACCTATGTCATTATTATGGAACTGTGACACAGGACTTTTCTTTTCTTTTTTTTTTCTTTTATGTAATAGTTGTGATAGAAAACTCCAAGGAATAACTCTGACTGACTGAAAAAACAGCATCTAAAGAAAAGCATTCAGCAGCAATTGAAATAAAAACGCAAGAGGAATTCCTTTGGGTAAGTGGGCCCCCTAAGCAATGTTTGCACTGCAGTGATATTATTTGTAGAGCTGAGAAGTAGTAAAGATATACAGAATGATCCATGAAAACCTGCTGAGCAAAACAGCGTGTCATAGCTAATGCAAAGGCCTCAAGTTCATCGCTGTTTGCGGCTTCATGATTATGCATATTTATGTGGGCCTTGAGATTATCCTGTATTATTTTTGATCTGCAGATAAAAAGGCAAGCTGAGAGCAGCCTCTGGGGATGAGCTTCAGCTGCTGCTGTCCATGTCTCCTGTGGTGTGTGAGTGTTTACCTGATTTACTCACAAGCCCGTCACTGAGCTAAATACTTTCTTACTGCCTCCAAAATGAGCAAAAACCTTGAAAAGAAAAACATATTCAGAGATTAAGAAGGAACATCAAACAGGTAGAAATGGGACGGCGTGTGTCGCGGCGCTTTGAGGAATTGTTAGCAATTCTAATTTGAAGAATTTTTAGAAGAACTTTTCTTCTTTTGCTGGAGGTGTCTGTTATGGCAACTTGACAAATGTGCTCTTTTATACAACAACATCAACTTACAGTATTATGCATATGAAAGGGGGGGGGTCCACATCTATAACAGCACACATAAAAAACATAACTAGAACAAATGGATGAGTGATTGTGAGATTTCATTGTGTAGAATTAAGCAGCATCATTTTGCCATTATCAAATCTGTGCTGTGAAAAACACAACTGGTTTCCCAGACTCTTAATTCCAAGGCTCTGAGGGAATATTTAGAGCCCACGTGTGAAGATGACATATGAAAATCATACAGCAATGCTCAATCCTGTCCCAGTTACTGGAAAGCCAATATATGGAGCGAACAGACTGTCTGTCATAGCGTAGTTATGTCCCAGTAGACAAATCTTGCTGGGAAGTTGATTCAAAATTATGCCTAAGAAAGAATAAACAAACACATACTGTGTTGCAAGACATTTTCAATTGTACCTACTGTATTCCCTGGGTGATGGGGATATTTTATAAAGAGCAACTCATAAAAGGGACAAAAACTCACTGCCATTATCCATTATCATTTCAGGAACTTCAGTTGAGGTAAATGATCATACATGTACTCTATATTGCCAAAAGTATTTGCTTACCCATCCCAATTATGGGAATCAGGTGTTCCAATCACTTCCATGGCCACAGGTGTATAAAACTAAGCACCTAGGAATGCAGACTGTTTTTACAAACATTTGTGAAAGAATGGGTCACTCTCAGGAGCTCAGTGAATTCCAGTGTGGAACTGTGATAGGATGCCATCTGTGCAACAAATCCAGTCGCAAAATTTCCTCCCTCCTAAATATTTCGCAGTCAACTGTCAGCTGTATTATGAGGTAATGGAAGTGTTTGGGAACAACAGCAACTTAGCCACGGAGTGGTAGGCCACGTAAACTGGCGGAGCGAGGTCAGCGGATGCTGAAGCACATAGTGCAAAGAGGTCACCAACTTTCTGCCGAGTCAATCACTACAGACCTTCAAACTGTGTGTGGCCTTCAAATTAGTTCAAAAACAGTGTGCAGAGAGCTTCATGGATGAGGTTTCCATGTTTGAGCAGCTGCATCCAAGCCATACATCACCAAGTGAAATGCAAAGCGTGGGATGCAGTGGTGTAAAGCATCCCACCACTGGACTCTAGAGCAGTGGAGGCGTTCTCTGGAGTGATGAATCACGCTTCTCCATCTGGCAATCTGATGAAGGAGTCTGGGATTGGCAGTTGCCAGCACAACAATACTTATCTGACTGCGCTGTGCCAAGGGTGAAGTTCAGTGGAGGGGGGATTATGGTGTGGGGTTGTTTTTCAGGAACTGGGCTTGTCTTCTTACTCTGAATGCTTCGGCATACCAAGACCTTTTGGACAATTCCATGCTCCCAACTTTGTGGGAACAGTTTGAAGCTGGCCCCTTCCTCTTCCAACATGACTGTGCACCAGCGCACAAAGCAGGTCCATAAAGACATGGATGGCAGAGTGTGGTGTGGAGGAACTTGACTGGCCTGCACAGAGTTCTGCCTTCAAGCCGATAGAACACCTTTGGGATGAATTAGAGTGGAGACTGAGAGCCAGGCTTTCTCATCCAACATTAGTGTGTGACCTCACAAATGTACTTCTGGAAGAACAGTCAAAATTCCTATAAACACACCTAAACCTTGTGGACAGCCTTCCCATAAGAGTTTAAACTGTTCCAGAAAAACATCATTTTGAACCCTATGGATTAGGAATGGGATGTCACTTAAAGTGCTGACCTCAACTTCAAGTAACTTTGCCATACAACAACACACCAAGATAAAATACTGTAAGCAGTTCTGTGCAGTTAGAAGTTAATCAGACATGTATTTACGTAAATATCCGATGTTAAAGAGGCACAGTTAAGCGCTCATAGTTTTTCACTAGCAAACCTGGCCCCTATGACGTGACGTCAGCGAGATACAGTTGTGGTCTGCTCATTGAGTTACTTATATAATCTAAGCCATGGAAAACATGAAAGATGGCTCCAGAACAGCTAGATTGGAACTGGTTTGTGTGGTGGGATCATCAGCCAGTTCAGAAGAGTGTAATAATGCTGAAGAATTTGGGTAAATCACCTTTAACAAGCTAGAACCGGAGTAGAACTGTAGCCAACTGCCTACAGTCTGTCTCCAGCCTCAAGTCCAAATGGTTCAGCTAAAAGCCTGCAAGACCTCTGAACTGTAAGGAGCGACCCAGAACAGTTAAAGTGGACCCAAATGTTAAGGAGCTGCACCAGTTTGACATAGAGTCAGTTGTGACAGAGGAGATGCACTCGTTCCCTGCGTTAGCTTACTGCTAACTGGCTAACGAGTTAGCTCACGGCTAACGGCTAGCTGTGGTGAATAATTTTGGGGGAGTGGGTGGCCTAGTGGTAGAGTCGTGGGCTTTGGCGCGGAGGACCCGGGTTCGAGTCCCCGACACAACTCCTAGGTTAAACACTGTGGATCCCTGAGCAAGATCCTTAACCCTCCAAATGCTCCCCGGGCGCTTTAAGTAGCAGCCCTCTGCTCTCTGATACTCAGTACAGAGATGGGTGAAATGCAGAGCCCTAATTTCCCCTCGGGGATCATACAAGTATAACAAAAAAAAAAAAAAATAATAATAATTAGCCTTTAAAAAATGAGAAGAGAATAACTTACATGGTTCCAGTTGAGTTTTAAATAGTTAAATAGTTAAAAGGATGAGGATGGAGCGAAGGATGCATCTTTGGAAGCAGCTGGAGGAGATCTGATGGCCAGAGAAGTCCTCATATAACCGAGCCACAGCTGTCTGTCTATACAGTAGCTGTATGACCGATGTGATGAAGCATCGATGGTCGAAAAAGAAAATTCCAGAGGACATGATCGCAGTTTGATGTGCTAGAAGTCTCAACAAGTTGATGGCTAAAGCTCCAGTAAACAGACGCTGTAGACAGGAGAGACATGCAGAGAGGTCCTACTGGTAACCGGTAAGTCCGACCTGCTTCTTTATCCTCTTCAAAATAAAATCCTGTTTCTGTAGGAAACCTAAATGAACTAATCCTGTGCTAATGAGCTTTTAGCCATTAACTAGCAATACAATTTGAAGGCTGAGTTGTTACTGTTTGTCTGTAAAACTGGAAAAGGAACTTAAAAACTGCATTGAAGCCATTGACTTCAATGTTAAATGAGCTGAGAACGTTCTCTGGCAGACGTCACGTCCGGTTTCAGCTAACAGCGCCACAGTCTGGTCAGATGTGCTGAAAAGCAGCAATGTTTCCCCCAATAACTCATCTATTTACTTTTCTCAACGCTATTCCCGAAAATTAATGAAGGGACGATTTTTAATAGAATAGAGGTCATTCTCAGAGGATTTACTGTAAATCATGTCTGCATGTTATCCAAAAAAGTGAACTCTGCTTGCTGAATTACAGCGATTTACAAATTTTTTACATGGATCTGTATATGATGGTATAACTTCCCCCATCACTCCAATTCCAAAGTTAATGCTTATTAAAGATCATAAACATAACAATTAAGAAGGATTCACCGTTTTTTGCCCCCCACCCATCATGCCTCATGCCTAATGGTGAGTAAATGTGAAAAAGTGTGTCCATTTTGCGAAAAAATGCTATATTGAAATGTCTGAAAACTGCTTCATGAGAGTGTCAAAACATTTTCCCAGTTCTGAAGTGTTTTTTTCTAGAAATTTAGGTGTTTCTATTACCAGTTTTTAATTGCGATATTTAAGTTTTGTGAAATTCTATGTGGAATGGATACACGGCTGCACTTGCAACCTTACATCCCACCCGCTAACAAAAAGGCATCTTATCATATCAAGTAAAAAGATGTTTTAGATCTTTTCAGTTTTTAAACATTTACATCCTTGGGATGTATTAGGTAGCAAGTATGCATTCTGTGCTTGAAGTTAATGTGTTTAAAGTAGTAAAAATTAGTAAGCATTAAAATTTCAGCAACTTTGACAAGCTTGTAGGTTATAATCTCATCACAGTTGTAACCCTCATAGGAGCTTCCCAGTCTGCTGTATCCATGACCTACCAAAACAGGTTCAAGAAGAGAAAAACAGATAAAATGGTTATTGTCGTGGGTGTCTAAAGGCTCACAAGTGCTCATGTGCAAATTCTATAGTCATTAGCCTGGACTATACTCTGATGCAATGCAAGAACTACTGTACTGTAGCTCAACTTCCCGCAAAAGTTCAAACTTTTTTGGACAGAAGTTTGCCAGAACACACGTCTAATTTGGGTTGCATTTGGAGCCTCATAGCCACAGATTGATTAGTGTGTCCATACTGACCCATGTCCATAACTGAAAATAGCTGGAGCAATGTGAGGTGGTGTGGTTGAACAAATTCTCTTTTACATCATGAGATGACTGGGTCCAGGTGTATTCCTTTAGGCAAAGTTCTCCTGGAAAACAATAAGTACTGCCTTCATGCAAATGTTGATTTGACAATTACCTGAACATTGTGACTAACCATGCCACCACTTTGTGGATTTGTTTTTTAGCCGGATTATGCTCTCCAAACTGCAACAATGGTTCAGTAGTTTAAGTCAAAATGATGACTTGGCCTCTAAATACCCAGATCTTATCGAGCATGTGGGGAATTTGTCAGACAGGCTATGCAGATCCACTGGATAGAGGCAGTAGAGGGATCTGCAACTGACAACTGGTTGCCGGATACAACTGCAAACCCATCAGAGGTGCCATGCACACAATGCTTTAACTGGTCAGGGATGATTTGATGGAAAAAATAAACCTATTTAAACCTACTGATCATCATGTCATGGCTGATCAGCATATACCTCAAAGTCATATTAATGAGGTGAATACATGTAAATATAATGGAGAATAAACAATAGAAACTATAAATGATAAAACGGAGGTATTAAAAATCTATCATTTGCATTCATTGCAGTCCAAACAGAAGCAAAAATGGGCAGTGGTAACATTTCCAGGCAGATGAGCCTGCTTCCAGGTCACAAAACTGGAGTTCATTTAGCTGTACCAGCTCCAAGACTCAGGGGGGTTTGCACCTGATTGCAAGTGAAGGGAGATTTAAAATGTCTTTTCCACCAATTTAATATGGGCTTTAGGAATAAATGGAAGGAAAAGATTTTGAAAGCCCAGACATTACACTCTGCCCCTACACAATGAACCCCAAAGGATTCAGTTTGACGATTCAGGACCAAGAATAGATATTTTTCACAATAAATATTTTGACATTCAAGAGCAGGAAATACACAAGTGTATTAATGATGGCTGCGTTCCACCTAGGGGAATTCCCTGTGTTGAGCATGCTGGTTCATTGTCGTTTGTTTACTGGGGCATTAACAGGAACAAAGTCATCATTAATTTAGTTTGCTACACCTGTGCTTTTATGGTGTGACAAAACAAAATGTTGGCTATGAAAAAACATGAAAATATAATTTGCAATTAGGTTTCATCTTAGTGCTAACCCTCTGTCATGGGAGACAATATCCATTGCATGAAAAAGCCTGTTGAACCAAATTTTAATTTCAACATTTAAATGTAACCTTTTCCAACTTAAACAGCATTATATTATTAAAATTGGCCATCGCACATCAGTGCATTCTGTAGCCAAATGTTAAAAAAAAAGTGAAATAAAATAAAAAGTTTTGCTTAAGTTCATGCCAAACACCTTCATCTAATGCAGATGAAAAGCTTGTTTGCTTCTCTGTTTGTAAAGAGATTAAATCTAAAAGCCTTGGAAAAATGTTAGAGATTAAAAAAAAAAAGATGATTTTAATTCACATTAGAGACGATGGTAATGTCTTTTCATGTTAGTTTTTACAACATATTTAAAATCATACAATGCACATCGCATTTAAGTATTTTTAGAAAGTTATCAAATGTGTTGGAAGTAGACCAAGACCTTAGTCAGGGCTAAAAAGAATAAGACAAAAACTCATCATCAGCATAGAAAGATACATTAAAGCAACCCTTACCGATCTTGCATTTCAGAAAGCACAGCAAGATTATTTGAATATAAACAATCCCGCCTCACTCCTAAGACACACCCCTTCATTCCCTCCACCTTCCAATGCAGAATCAAAGGTCTGACAGGCAGGTCCGTTGGACAATCCTAGAGGTGCACCCCACTTCAAGGATTGGTTGGAGTTTTCATTGAATATTTAGAGATTGGAAAAATATTTTATTTTGATTAATGGTGGGTCTGTCTTGTATTTTAGAGTTCCATTACCTCATTCATAGCATTTTACCCTGTTAGAAAAATAGTGTAAGAATGAAACATCGGTAAGGGTTGCTTTAAGACAGGTGATATTTTGATATGGTATTGAATAAATATGATGCACAATAATGATCCATGGACCACATGCTCATTTGCTGCATTTGAAAAGGAAGTTTTACATTTCCCTGCATGATAATTGGATATTTTGCTATATAAGGGGCACTCTGTTAACAAGCCATTCATTTTATATTTGAGTCAGGTGTGTTGGTGAAAGTCTGTTGTAAAAGTTCCAGGACAGAAGCTCTCAAGGAATGGACTTTGGCACCTCTGTGCTATATCAATCGTGTTTTGTAAAGATAGCATATTTTTAATAGATGTTATGACAGGAAGCAGTGAGAGCCTGGAATGGTAAACACCTGCCAGAAAAATTGCTGTTGATTGCGCTTGGGTATCTAATGTAATTCAAAACACTATTTTTTAGTGTATTTCAAGCTGTGTGATTGCTGGACTGATATACATTTACTCTCGTCTGATTATTTCATGAAGAAGCTAAGACATTTCTGCTGCTGCACAATATGGCACCTCCACTGCAGTATGGAGGCCTCCCACTCAAAATCCTTGACAATTCTGCACGTCTGAGAAAATAATATTGCACCAAGCACCGCCATATTCACTGAAGCAGTGCACTCAGCTCTATTCACAGATCAAAGACAGACAAATTGCAAGAAAATTGGTTTGAATGTGCAAAAACTGAAATTTCACCACAAAGTCTAAAATTGTGTTTTAACAGTGTTGATGTAATGCTCAGAATGAACCTATTTTGGCTTTCAACAAAGAAAAAAGGATGTTGAGTGTTGTTCTAAATGACCACCAAAAAATAAATATAAAAAATACGGCTCATAAACTTATATGCCCTCTTGTCATCGGGGTTTTATCCATACTTTTATGACTGAAATAAAATCCTCGTCTAACAGCCAATTTGTGAAACAGTTACAAAATATAAATCAGTAATTTGTCTTTGGGCAAATGTAAAGAACTAGTGAGCATTTTTCTCATGAGGTGAGTGTTTCCATCAAACCAAAGACACTCATATTTCAGTTCCTTTACAAGTGTTTTTATGTCAAGAGAAAACTGAAAGCTGTAAATGACTCCTCTTCTAAACATGTTATATTCAAATTTACCCCTTAACTTTTGACTAGCAAGTTATTGAATGTAAAAGCAAATCAGAATGTTGTTGTTTCCCGATCATGCAACAATGCAGGATGTCATTGTGCTTCAATCCCTTTCTCAAGGTAAAAAACTAGCCAGGTACACCAGCCTGACTAACGCCATGTATGAGATAGACGGCAAGTCAGTCTGGGTTCCCTCCACTGGAGACTGATTTCCAATGTGAGATGAGAGGCGGGACTAAGGGGAAAGTGAACTGGAGAGAACAAATCAGAGAAACACTGAAGTGATAAAAACGTCTTCTTCTAAGAGGAAAACATGGAGGAAAGCCTTCAGAACAGCAAATTGTTGTGGATTTAAGGACATGTGCAGCTCATTAAGACATCAGAAAGTGTATTCTTATATACAGTGGCTTGCAAAAGTATTCATACCCATGACCAAAACTAAATTGCTCAGAAAAGAACAAAGCAAAAGTGGGTTTCACCTTTTTATATGAAAGGAAATGGCACAAACTCAACAATCTATCACTGTTCTTGTTCGTAAGCGCTCTTTACTATGAATAGGTTGCATAAGTTTGTATGTCATTGTTGCAAAAGTATTCACACTAAGTCATTAAGTCACAATCAGTACTTGGTTGCAGCTCCTTTGGCAGCAATAACAGCTACCAATCGCTTTGGATAGCCAGCAATGAGTTTTGTGCAGTGGTCCTTGGACAGTTTCGCCCACTCCTCTTTGCAATACTGCTCCAGCTGAGTCAGGTTACTTGGTGACCTTCGGTGGACAGCAATCTTCAGATCCCTCCACAGGTTTTCTATTGGGTTGAGATCTGGGCTTTGACTGAGCCAGTCTAGAACCTTCACTTTCTTCTTCCTGAACCATTCTTGTGTCACTCGAGCCGTATTTTTTGGATCATTATCCTGTTGAAAGGTGAACTTCCTCCCAAGCTTCAGGCTTTTTGCAGATTTGAAGACGTTTTCCTCCAGGATGTTGATGTATTTTGCACTATTCATAATCCCTTGCACACGGACAAGCTCACCAGGACCGGAGGAAGAGAAACAGCCCCATAGCATTATATTCCCACCTCCATGTTTCACGGCAGGGATGGTATGAGCTGGATCATCAGCTGTGTTGGCTTTGCGCCAAACATACTTCTTGGCGTTCAGGCCAAAAAGTTCTATTTTGGTTTCATCTGACCAGATCACACGTTCCTACGTGTGTGGTGGCATACTGCAAACGAGCCTTGAGATGTTGTTTCTTCAGATATGGCTTCTTCTTTGCAACACGCCCATAGAGACCTTCCTTGTGTAAAGTGCGGGATATTGTGGACTTGTGTACGTTAGTCCCAGCACCCTGGAGAGACTTCTTCAGGTCTTCAAGAGTGACGGAGGGGTTTGCTCTGGCTTCCCTGAGCAATTTCCTTTTGCCTTTTGTCGTGATCTTGGAGGGGCGCCCTAATCTTTGGAGGTTCGCAGTGGTACTGTGGCGCTTCCACTTCTGGACCAGTGATGCAACTGTACTTTTTGGCACATTGAGTGAACTTGCGATGGCTACATAGCTTTGCCCATCTCTATGCTTCTCTACAACTTTCTTTCTGAGGTCTTCTGAGAGCTCCTTGGACTTCATGACTGTTGTCTGCTGACAAGCATGGGATGACTGTGGACAGGTGACTATTGGGCACTAATTATGGGGAGCAATCAAGGATATACAAATCACCTGGGACTGAATACTGCCCTGTGACACTGTGAGGCAATAGTTTATAGTGTGCAATCATTTTCGACTCAAAATAACGTCTTTGGTGCAAAGGTGTGAATACTTTTGCAACAGTGAAATACAGACTTATACAACCTATTCATAGTAAAGAGCGCTTACGAACAAGAACAGTGATGGATTGTTGAGTTTGTGCCGTTTCCTTTCATATAAAAAGGTGAAACCCACTTTTGCTTTGTTCTTTTCTGAGCAATTTAGTTTTGGTCATGGGTATGAATACTTTTGCAAGCCACTGTAGTCGCTCCTCTGTGGCCGACTGTTTATGGTGAGAGAAATGAGTTGCCGATAAAGATGTGTTGTTAAGTCCCGCCTCTCGCGGTGTGATTGGTGCGGTCAATTTTTTACCAGAGCGGAAATCACTTTCCAATGTAGGGGAAACCAGACTGACTTGCCGTGTATCTTATACATGGCAGTCAGGCTGGTGTACCATCGGTAAATACATCTACATTACTAGAGTAATGTGCAATGTCTGTCTGCATTTACTTCCAGGCAATGGGCTCACATTTATTTCCAAACTATGAGTTTCTCTATACCTTAATGGCTGAATTGGGTCTTGTATTGTGTAAAAACGGTTTAGGTAAAAACCAAACCACTGCAATGCTGCCACAGATATGCACCGAAAGATGAAAAAGAGACATGGAGCAAACAGATGCAAACCTCTGACTATAAGGAAGCAGAAGAAGAAGAAGTGGCGTCTCGGTTGTACACACAAAAAGGCAAAGGGTGGTATTCGCAGAGCTACTCACTATTGGAACCATTTTAGAAGAGGACTAAACGACTGTAGCACAAATATTTCTTCCTTTGTGGACGGAGCCTTGATCTTGCCATGCGTAGGATTAAAGGATGAGGGCAAAATGATCTTCATAATGAAAACCAAGATGTTGACATCATTGCTTAAAACAATTACGATTACCTCTTTCCAAAAGGCCAAAAGAGGCATAAAATAACATGCAAAAACCTTCAATTGAATGACACAAAAAGTTTATTATGTGTTAACATAACTTTCATTTGGGCTGCAAGGTGATGTGGTGATAATGGTGTGTTCCAGTCATCTCATAATTCATTTGAACCAACTCGTAAGAAACAGATGCCTCCAAAAGAGACAACTCATGAACTTCTACAACTGAAGTATAAGCTAGAAAAATCACAAACATTTAACAATGTCACCATGACAACACCAGCCAATTTTGGTGTTAGTGTCAATAAACAACACATATCCACAGCAATTTCTTTTTTTCAAATAAAAAGACCATCGTAGCATCATAATTATCAATAACAACAACTTTGTGTTGTTTATGCTAGAAACTTAAAGTAAGAATCGGGAGTTTTCCCCCTGAAAATAAATACTAGACTTGTGCAAATGAAATCTGTCTCAATCCACACCTTTGGGCCTCTACTCTCTTGTGGCTGCGACTTTGCTAGCAACTTCCTCTTCCCCTGACTGCATGTATTTATTTTTATTTGGGATGTTTCTGAGCGGAGATTTGCGTATTAGTCTCCAGTCAATGACAGAGCTAAGGGCGATGCACTCTATGGGGGTAAACTCATCGACTGAGCAGACACCATATTCACTCAAAATCTAAAAAAAAATGGCGGACATAGCAAAGAAAAGGAAGTACTCTGCTGCAAAAAGAGCTTAAGATAGTGCACCCTCAAAAACCAAGGTCAATATTGGTTTAAGTGTCACCTGCTTCTGAGCTTTGAAGGAGAGGATTGGATGGAAGAGTGATGTGGCCATCAGCCCGAAGGGAGGGGCAATTCAGTCTGAATAGTGTTAACAAAGAGAAACAGGGAAAAGCTCTGGATTTTACTTTTGATAATATAAAGAAGTTTAATGAAGACACTGTGGGTGCAGCCATCTTTAACACTTGCACTCGCAGAAATTTTCTGATTTTCCCCACACAACCACAACCCTCACCCCCTACTGCCATAGTTAAATTGGCCCGTTCACTCTCCATTGTTTTACAAATCAGGTCATCTGAATGTTGCAGCCAAGTTCTGAATGTCACTGCCATTATTTCATCAGTTCAGTGTGTAGTGAACAGCTGGTGTATGCTAGAAAAGGATGTATTATTATAATAACTAACAAACAACACAATAAACAGAAGTTACTGTACAATTTTTCATGTCATATGTATATACAGTATACATGGGGGAGGGGGGGGCAGTCAGTATTTGTATCTGTATTTGTATTTGCTGATGGGGAAAAAGTATTTGTATTTCAAATCGTGTGAATTAAAAAACAAACAAAAGACATTGAAGCCAACACGCAGAAAGACAGCCAAGCCTTGGAATCAAACCCACTACCACCTGTACACAAGCCCACTCTCTTATCCACTATACTATCCATTGGTACACATCCACTCAACATTCAGCCCCTCTCTGTCGCCATGGGCAGCCTGTGTCACCTCCGTTTACTGCGTTTCAAACACTCTTTTCAAAACACTTTCCCTTCTTATTTTAAGCAAGTCTGATAAAAGAAGATGGTTTTGACGGTTTTATTATCTATTATTATCTGTTTTATTTGGGCTTTTTACAGTGATCTGTAGCACGGAAAGGGTCCACGTGGTCTAACAGTGAACAGCTGACAGCATGTGGGCATGTGTTATCTGATGTAGAGATGTGAGATGCAGACACTTCATTATAAATCCTTATGTACATCTGATCTGAAAGAGTGCCGATATCATTATGACTTGAGCTGAATACAAGTATTACACACTGGCTGGACTCTGCAAGAACACTGTTTGTTCCTGGACGCATTTACATAAGAGAGGCTGAGTTGACAAGGCGTAAAAAACCCCAGGGAAATACCAGATGTTGACAAAATTCGACAGTTGGTAGGAATTATAAGAGAGCCAAAGTTTTTCAGCAGCTCGGCGTTAAATCTAGAATCTCGTGGGTCCTCTGCAAGTTACAGGTTCAAAGCTTGGAAAACGAGATCACTTTATTTCCAGCAAAAGTTTACCTTGGAAATCAAGTTCTGAAGACAACTGGAAAGCAGGAAAAATATTATTGCTTTACAGCAAGAGGGTTCCTGGTTTGTTCCGTAACTTAAGCCTTTCTGTGTTGAGTTTTCAAATAAAAAACCCATGCATGCATGTAATAGTGCATACCATCTCTACGGGTACTCCAGCCTCTCACCATCCTGAAACATCCTTACTTAGTGTCCCTCTAGGAAAGAGTGTGTGCCTGAGTGGTTGTTTGTCGTTGTTGGCCCTGTAAAGGACTAGCGACCTGTCCACAGCGTGCCCTGCCTCTTCTGAGGTTGCTGCTTGGATGGCCTCCAATTTCTCACATTTATTGTAATAGAACTTTACTGACCTTCACACATTCATATTAAACCCATTCAATATATTTTGATCCAATTATGGAGAGGGGGCTGAACAACAAGCCTCATCAGCCAATCTTAGCATCTGTCCTTGATAATTCTCTTGGGCACAAGAGATTATTTTGTCCAAACTGCTTCATGGTTTATTCAAGAGATATTCATATATTGTAAGAATTCATTAAAATACTTACAATTTCATTTCTATCTGTTAGAAAGGTACTGCAGCAGCAGCCAACTCGCAGAGGACAAATAAAACAAACACTCTTGTGTGTCTATCCAAACAGTGAATTGAGCCCCAGTCCACCTGTGCTCACAGTATGTATTTATATAGTCAAGACTGGTAATAGATGAGTGATTCACATGCTGGCAAACCATTGCCATCATGAATATGACTCTTTAATCACAAATTAATCAAGAAGGAACTTGGGAAATTTGCTGAAATAATGTTATGATAATACTTAACATCCTTTCACAAATTAATTGTAGTGATACTCTAATTTATTTCACCCCGAAACTGAAGAGAAAGTGGATATTTTACAGAGGCCACAGCGCTAACCAAAAAAAACAGGCAGCTATTGAATTCTTCATGCGCAGCCTCTGAGATTCTCAAACCTACTTTGTCTGTTTCCTACTGATATTTGCAGAACTGTGACACAGTGCTGAGAAGCAGAAAATACTTATTTCTGTTTTTTTCCATCATATTTTTTCTCATCTTGTTGGTCACATGTCTGTTTCTCTGTAATACTGACACACTTCCATTTGGCTGAAATAGGAAGGATGGACTCATTTATCAATGCCAGCATTTATTAAGGAAGACTGGTAGCATTCCATGCCCTGCCATCTGTGCTTTGTGAATAACATCCACATTTCACAGCTGGTGTTTAGTATTGACAGCTATACAGTATGTATGGTGGCATGAATGAAGAGAGAAAAATAAATAAATAAAATCTGTAGAAACATTTTCTTATATATAAATGAAGGTCATTCCTGCCTACACTTGCATTTCCCAGTGTTGATCTTTGCCATTGTTGATATTTCAAACAGTTTGCTTCCGGTAATCTACAACAGAAACCAATGATATTGTCTTCCAGAGAACTTTAAACTCACTTCTCAAATTTCTGAAAGGCTACATTAAAAACGTTTCACCAAACATCTGTTTAATTAGTGGCTGAGAAACAGGCAGAATAAATAGTTGTGAGTTAAAGCCAGAGTTGGTAATCCTGCTCAGAAACACTTTTTGTTATACTGGGTGAAATGGTCCTTTCATGGTCTCTTCCTGACAGTAGTCAGTACATCATGTGTTCATAAAAAAGAAGGAAAAAAGTCAGACCTCTGTGAGAGCTGTAGTTCTGTAAAAACTCTGAACAACCCCTGCCATTTGCTACAAAAGGCAGGAATTGGTCATTCACAACAGATAGAAAGAACAAATCAATGCCTAAATGTCTTGTCTTGGCGGCTGCGCCTCCGGCCGTAGGCTTTCTCATCAGGTCTGTGACTGCCCTGCGACTCCCAAGCCACTCTTCTTCTTCTCCATCGCTGCCTTGTCCTGAGCCCCCCCCCCCGAACCCGGGGATCTGGTGCCCAGCCGGCTGCGCCTCCCACGCCCGGTCCTCTCTTGCTCTCTGTTTTGCCCTCTCCTCTGTCTGCACACCTGCTTTTATCCTGTTGGTGTCCAATTAAGTCAGGGGAGGAGTCCTCCCCAGATGCTGCCAATCAGTTCATTAAAAGCTCCCACTAGCTTGGAGATAAAAACAAAATTAAAACCACACAAAACCATTAAAAAGCATTCTAATGTGACAGTGTGGGGTCCTGTCACTATGCCTCCAATAAACCATGCGCCATGGCTACTTGGCCACAGGGATGTCCCCTTTGGCTGAATGGTCAGCGTACATCACTCCCACCCGGGAGTCTGGGGATCAAATCCCGCCTGGGCGCTCCGTTGCGTACCTTGTCACACTAAAAACCAAGCTAATGGGCAGAAATCCAGTCTCTGGCTGCACCTGTTTATTCACCCTGTGACACTAAATAGCTAGTAAATCCCACAGGGAGTTTGAGATCTGCAATGGACTGGCAACCTGACCAGGGTGTGTCCTACCTCTCACCTTGTAGCTGCTGTTTAAACAAGCATATGGAAACACACATTGTGTGATTGTGGAAAAGATTTTAGTCTGTTTGAAAATTGTCAATTCACTGGCATGTTTAAGTACAAAAAGCACATCTAAAACTGGTTGAGAACTGTCCAATGCATTATTAAAAACTGAAAGAAAGTTAAGTTGAGGGGCAACGTTTAAGTTAGTTAACGTTACAAAATGGTCATTTTTCTTGGTGCTAATGTAGTTGTTTTATCAAGATAACAGCCTGTATAATGTGCTTGTACCAATAATGGTATAAGACGACCAGGCTGATGTCATCTCCCGTAGCCGCAGAGTTATCTAACGATAGTTCTGTTTCATTCCTTCAAGACTCCCAGTGGCAGTCAACAAAGTGGATATGTCTCCTCGCCCTCCTGGCGGGTCGAGTTCTAACGACAATTGTCAATCAGGTGACGTGCAGGCCAGCTGACTGGCAGTCATCCAGGAATTCACAGAACAACAGTTACCCATGTAATTTTCGCTATAGCTGGTGTTTACCATTCAATTGGCCATGGTATGCGGTGACAGCTGAATATTTCCATGGTTAGGCAGTGTTAGCAGTGCAAATAAATGTAAATAAAGTAAGTTCATCTTCTTCTTCTGAATTGACAGACTGAATGCCGCTTTGGCGTAATGCTGCCCCCCACAGTTTGAAGACGTATCTGCATTTAAGGGTGTCCTATTTCCAAGTCACAAAATAGCCCTTAACACTTGGTTTTGAGGGCTACTAATATTGAGGGTTGAGCTTGAGGGATAAGATTGAGGGTTAAGGAATTGGAATTGGCCCTAAGATCTGGGGTTGCTGAAGTTCGTACGTTCAGCAACATTATGTGATCAAAGAGTGAGGTTACATACTGAGGTGATACACACGGAATGACCAGGTTATTCCATTTATCGATTTTTTTTTTTTACTCAGTGGCGGGACTCTCCCACCATCAATACAAAATCTTGGTGAAAAATTATTGTAACACTGGGTGGAAATAGATCTTGGGACACTGCAGAAGCTTATCAAAACTATGCTACAGCAATTTTATGCTGTAATCAAAGCTAAAGGCAGTCCAATGAAATATTAGAGTGGGTGATTTTTTTAAAAATCTTTTTTCTCTTTTTTTTCTTGGTGGCAACTTTTTATTTTGGGCCACACAGTGTATTTCATCATTCCTCTGTTAGTTATCACAGCTCAGTGCAGTTCACAAGTAGTGCTGTATCTATAAAGAAAATGGATCCAATAATGGCAAAGAAGAAATGCCTTACATCTGCTGAGTTCAAACACAGCAGCTTGGTAAAGACTTTGGGCTCGACTCTGATGTGTCAGTAATACCCATGGGCACTCACTGCAGCAAGACCGAAAATACTAGCCATAACTCCTAGAAAGGCATTAAAGAGAAAAAGCTTGATGGTCATACATTGTGACATGCAGCATCTTAATGTAACTGTTATGATGAAGGGGCATGGCTATAGAGTATGCAACGAATGTCATTACAAGGCAAGGAAAATATATATATTTAAAGATCTAGATGTACAGATATACGGATGTGCATTGCTAGATCTATATAGAAAGAGATAGTAATAACACAACTTCCCTCTTGGATAAAGGGAGTATTTTTATCTATCTATCTATACATTAATTTTGAATTGTGGATTAACAAAAATATTAGAAACAAATCAACAAACAAACAAACAAACAAAAAAAACAAGCATGATGGGGCTCCTGGGCTAAAATGTTATAGGGGAACACTTTGACGCAATCACTACAATCAAATATTTTGCTAAAATTAATAATTTATTCATTTTTCATTGATTATTACTTTTTCCAGTTTCTTGTCATTTGAATAACTATTGTGCATTTAGCTTTTTCTTTGATGGGAACATTTGAGCACAACTGTTTACAGATTTCCCTTCACATTTAAGTTACTGTGCTCTCTGAAATTATTATTTTTTTTTGTTTATGCTCCACAGCAAGACATTAACTGGTTCAAGCCTCAGTTGGGGAGAGAATATAACAGTGACCTTTCTGTGTGGCGCCTGCATGTTGTCCATGTGTATAGGTGGGTTCTCTTCAGGTGCATGCATGCTAGCTTAATTGGTCACTGGAAATTCTCTCTAGGAGTGAGTGTGAGTGTTGTTTGTCTCTCTGTGTTGGAGCTGTGATAGATTGGCAACCTGTTCAGGGTGAACCCTGCCTCTCGCCGAAATGCTGGGATGGGCTCCAGCTTCCCATCTACCTTGAATTGGAATATGCTGTAAGGAAAATTACACGTTTATGCTTGCACAAAACAAAAACTAAGGTGGATTAAAGTTATATAGCAAAAGCTGAATTAAGCAATGTGCATCATGCTGATGTTAAACACATGGAAACTTCAATATCACCACTGGGTGACAACATCTGTATCTGGAAACATGAAACTCTTTGTCAGTCGGAAACAGTGCTTGGATGTTTCCTATAGTGACCAGAAACACCAGTCCAGATGTGGATGTTTTCACTCAGTGTAAATCCAAAGTATTTTTTACAGCTGTATGTCTGACACACCTTAAGGTACAACAGCAGAATTTGTGGAATGGCTGAAGGAAATAAGAAGTTGTGCCTTTTGGGCAACCAAATAAGTACAACTACATGCTTAAGGGATACATATAATGCAGAATTAGAATGCTTGTAAACATTGCAGTAGTGTAGGAGGGAAGTAAAGTGACTGTGAATAATTTAGCAGATTCTGCTCATTACTGTGTAAGTGGGATTATAAATGTAATATTCTTTATTCAACTCCTGCAAACACAATACTTTGAATATTGTCCTATGGAGAGAAAAAAGGCAATTTTCAAAACATTGCTGTCTATGTAAACAAAAACACTGAAATGCGCATAACCATACCGTACAATACACTGACAGTCTGTTTAAAGCAGAACCTGTAATTTACTGCTCTTTAACAAAGTGCAACACTGTAACAAATATAGAACAAATAAATTGTTGCTCCTTGAAATCATGTGCTGACACACTCCAAACTGCATTCAATAAAAACATACCATTAAAAAATAGCTTTTTAAAATAACAATTATAAAGCATGGATTCATTCTGCCTTTTATTCATCACGCATACTTGCACATGCATGCAACAACTGAGAAAAACATGCAGTATTTACAGCTGTCAGTGTTTGTTGCTACATTTATTGTTTTCTTTGCCATTATTATTTATTTCAGAGGGCAGAGGTTTTCACACTCCATTATTTCCAACAAGCTGTTCAATTTGCTGCCGGATTTGTAACTGCAGTGATCAGGTGCCCATGTTGAATGTGTGATTGTATGAACATGAAGCCTCATTAGACCTCTAGTGCCCTGGCTTGCCACAGTCCCATCTAGACACAATAGCCTATCTTATTATATCTGTCTCTTGCCCACCTGACCACTCTATTGAGAGCCCTGGCAGCCATAGTCAAGCTGTTCGGGTTCATAAGCGACTGGGACCTTCTGTGCATTGAAACATCTGCAGACCGGCTGCCTGCGACAAGGTCTGGTGTTGTGATCTCTCCCAGAACAGATAGATTTTTCATCCTCATTTTCCACCCTGAACTCTCTGCAATTCTCCTTTCTTTGTCTTTTTCTCTTTGGCTTTATATCACCACTGTTGCACCAGCTTTACTTGAAATTACAGAATATTTCCCCATCATGTCCTCCTGCCACTTTTCTGTGTTCCCTCTGTTTCCACAGGACCTTACTTTTTGCCTCTGATATTCTACCCCAATCTATTCTTGGTATTCCTGTCTTTTACTTTCTTTTTCTTTAAGACAAAGACAAAGCTGAGTACATTATATTGCCAAAAGTGTTTGCTCACCCATCCAAATTCTGGTAATCAGGTGTTTTAATCACTTCCATGGCCACAGGTGTATAAAATGACGCACCTAGGCATGCACGCTGTTTTTACAAACATTTGTGAAAGAATGGGTCACTCTCAGGAGCTCAGTGAATTCCAGTATGGAACTGTGATAGGATGCCACCTGTGCAACAAATCCAGTCATGAAATTTCCTCGCTCCTAAATATTCCACAATCAACTGTCAGCTGTATTATAAGAAAATGGAAGTTTTTGAGATCGATAGCAACTCAGCCACGAAGTGGTGGGCCACGTAAACTGTCAGAGTGGGGTCAGCTGATGCTGAGGCGCATAGTGCACAGAGGTCGCCAACTTTCTGCCGAGTCAGTCACTACAGACCTTCAAACTTCATGCGGCCTTCAGATCAGCTTAAGAACAGTGGGCAGAGCTTCATGGAATGGGTTTCTATGGTCAAGCAGCTGCATCCAAGCCATACATCACCATCACTTTGCAATGCAAAGCGTGGGATGCAGTGGTGTAAAGCACGCCGCCAATGGACTAGAGCAGTTAGGCGTTCTCTGAAGTGAAGAATTGCTTTTCCATCTGGCAATCTGATGGATGAGTCTGGGTTTGGCAGTTTCCAGGACAATGGTACTTGTCTGATTGCATTGTGCCAAGTGTAAAGTTTGGTGGCGGGGGATTATGGTGTGGGGTTGTTTTTCAGGAGCTGGGCTTGGCCCCTCATTTCCAGTGAAAGGAACTCTGAATGCTTCAGCATACCAAGACATTTTGGACAATTCCATGCTCCCAACTTAGTGGGAACAGTTTGGAGCTGGCCCCTTCCTCTTCCAACATGACTGTGCACCAGCGCACAAAGCAGGTCCATAAAGACATGGATGGCAGAGTGTGGTGTGGAGGAACTTGACTGGCCTGCAGAGTCCTGACTTCAAGCCGATAGAACACCTTTGGGATGAATTAGAACAAAGACTGAGAGCCAGGCCTTCTCGTCCAACATCAGTGTGTGACCTCACAAATGTACTTCTGGAAGAATGGTCAAAAATTCCCATAAACACACTCTTAAACCTTGTGGACAGCCTTTCCAGAAGCGTTGAAAAGAAGAAACAGGACCACATGACAAAAAATAGAAAGTAGGCTTTGTATTGAAAACTGCATTTAAACTAAAAAAGGCTGGTAATACGAAACATAAATATTTATAACCCTTTACAGAAACTTATCTTCAAGCAACTGCTGTAATGAAGATAAGGCTCCTCTTGATCATGTGAATTTAACTGGTCCTCCTTTCTTGATATAACCATCTCCTCTATTCCACATGCATGCACACCGCATGCATCTGTCTCCTGTATCTTCCTCCCTGCAAAGCTAAAACGGTCTGGCTCCCCACTTTAAGGCCCTTGGAGGATGTTGACTTTAAGTACCATATATTCTGGCATGGAATGCACCGCGGGGACACACTTTTATACAAGAGTGAGAAAGGTCATTGAGGATGTTTCACTTTTTCAATGTGTGAGCCTCAGGTGATAAAACAACTTAGATTAACATGTATGGACTATATAGGTCACTGTTATATGTTTGAATAGCTTTTGTTTATTTGGTTTAATTATACCAAAATGTCCCAAAATCTGCAGAAAGAAAGAAATGAAATCAGAATACCAGTCATTACACAGATGTTATCATCACATATCGAACACCTGCTGAGGAGTGCATGATAAAATCAACCAAGGTCAAGTATGTTTCTGATTAATGTGATCTTAATTGGTGCGAACACCAGAGAAGGTAAATTATACCAAAAGCGCAGACAATTCATCATGTTCAGCTGAACTCGGATCTGTTGTGACACACCCCTGCCTTCAGAGCCTGTGGCGAGATGACAGATTACCAAGACTCCGCATTGCAAACAAGCAGCGTGTTATTTTCTTGTGATGCTTGTACGCCTTGCTTTACTTACAAGTGGTAATAGAGTGCATGTTTCTGCTGCAGCATGGATAACACGTAGGCGTGACAACAACTACCAACAACAGATAATCATATCAAGCAAATCTGCAATATGCAGTTTTGAAAGCCTCGGGATAACATCATTAATAATGCTGTCGCTGAAGAGGAAGGTACTTTTAACATGGGGGAAAAAAAGAAATGCTATGATATGTCAACAAATTATTCAGACCAGAATTAGAACTGCATAAATGAACTCAAGGGACTGTGTTTAGTAGCTGTATAGATGGGTGGTTGTGAAGGTAACAGCAGAACTAGTATGACTGTACAATTGAATCCAGACAGAATTTGCGATTGCATGTAGTCAATGAGACAATCAGTTGGCTTTACAAACAGTTACACTGCACCACATCAGGGTTTTTTTTGTAAAGTGGTCTCGCTGGGAAGAGTCATGTGTGATGTATGTCGTGTATGTGGTGTTGGGTCTTCCTGACCCATTTTTAGTGTTTACTAACAAGAAAAAAATGCCATGAATTATTCTTTCAGCCTTACACTCACTGGCCTTGGCTCATTTCTTTTGAAGACCAAGCTAAAGACCATGTTTTGATTGAGCACATGCTGTGCACTGTTTGGGTCAGCGGGACCTGAGGGAAAAGTGGGAGCTGTAGGTCAAAGCATCTGTGAAAGCAGAAGAAAAAGGTTTCATGTAGGGATGTTCAATATTATTGGCGTACCAATATTGTCTGCCAATATCCGCGTAAAAATGTGATAGTTTTAATGAAAGAAAATATCAGTTTGGGGGGGGGGGGGGGGTTAGGGTACCATTAGCAGTGGTCCAGCATGTAGGAAAGTCCCTGTTTTTATGGAAGAACTTCATATCCCAGCATTTATTTTATAGTCATGTGACTACAGTGCAGCTGCTGCTGCTACAGACTTGCTTTGAAGCTGCTTATAATATTTATGGTTTTAAGTTGTTGGTTAAGTTACCAAGTTGTCAGAAACATTATAATTAGCTGCATGTTGGCTGATATCTTCTAGTATTTGATATATGGCAGCCAGATGTCCAAAATGAACCCCTCTGGCTGAGTTACAGATATTTTGGGATCTTTGCTCTCAGAGAAGAATATAGTTGTCTCTCAAAATATGAGATGCAAGCTCACAGTTGTTTGCATCAGTACTGGTTGATTTCAGATATCAGAAATTAAGGGTTGGACAATATTGGGTATCCAATATCAGTCAAAAAAGCCTATATGGAACATCCCTAGTTTCATGTGGAACTTCACTGTTTTCGTTTTATTTGGGGCTGCTGTGTTGGTTTAGGGTGCTTTCACACCTGTTAGTCCAGGAGAGTGGTTCGGTTCAGCCCAAAAGTTGCAACAATGTTGAAATTTTCAAATAGTCCGGTTTACATTCACACCAGTGTTTCTGCAAACGATATATCCTATGTAATATATTCTCCAGGCACATGGCGGCGCGGTTAATAAAATGCTGTGTTTTGTGTTGAAACTGATTGGCGAAGTACTGTTAAGGCATAAAACTTACATACGGCACAAGAGCATTGCAATTTTTTTTTTTTTTTTTTTTTCGATTTTATTTTATTTCTATTTTTTTTTGCATTGAGAAGATGTATTGCACTATTAGCAAACAGGCTAAACTCCAAACCTGATCCATCTTTATCTCAGAGACATCTTCGGCAATCTCTCCGGTAGCTTCGATTTAATTTATCATGAAGAATGAATGTTACTGCTGTAAATAGGCCGAATCAAGGCAGCATTCTCACCATCAGCGAACCGTACTGGAGTCTGCATGGAACCGTACCAAGACTGACCTTTGGAGGTGCTCTTGGTACAGTTCTTTAGTCCGTACCAAAACAAACTGGTTCACTTTCACACCTGCCCAAACGTTCCATAGTTGCAGATGTTCGGAACTCCAGTCCGTTTTAAACGGACCAAATCGTGTAGGTGTGAAAACCCCCTTAGATATGCAGCATATGAGCATGGCTGTCTCCACCATTTTTTTAAAAGCATCACTGGCTAATAACCTGACCTTTGATCCAAGTTCACCAATAAAAAGTGAAAAACAAGACACCACAAGGATAAAATCCCACAAGGAAGAACAATTCAAGGAAAACTACCTATTATAAAAGAATGATGTTTTCAATTTCTTCCAGCCAAAGCTAACAATTTGTCTGCTATCTTCTCTTGCTTGTTCAGTTTGGCATTTCACATGTTTAGATTTGGTCCAATGTGCAGCAGTATCAGTAAGGCATCCTAAATCAATTCTGCATTGCATGACGGTGACCTAAAACTAACTGAGCCATCTCAAGAAAAACAGGTTTGTTACAAATGGTTTGCCCCCTGCTGAGCTCAGATCTCATCATCATTGAGTTATCTGGCATTACATGAAGAGCCAGCCACATCTGAGACAGCATGAATTGACAGAGGAGCTGCGGAAATATCTCCAAGATGCTTCAAACAATGCACCTGCCAAGTGCTTTGAAAGACCGCTTTTAACACAGCACAACACATTAGACAGAGTTGTCATCTATGCAGTTTGAAAACATCCTTTAATGCCTTAAACTTTTACACATTACTCTTCTTCTTGACGAATCTTAGTTCACTTCTGCTATTGCAACCACTATGAATCCACTGCACCCTTTTCCTCATTTTTTAGCACTTTTATTGCTACCATACGTTACTTATCTGCAACGATTACAATTATTAGGCTATTTTCCCCACTCTTCCCCATTTAGGCCTACTTCTTCTTTTTGTCCTCCATTTCTGTTTCCACAAACTTTTTGTGCAGATATATGCTGAGTTCTTTCTCAGTTTGCTCTTTGGGACTTGCCTTGTTGGTGCAAACCACACTGTGTCTGTTAAGTTGGCATGTTAGCTGCTCTTTTTCATATATGCAAATAAAGAAATGTGAACCAATTATATGTCTTTGTGACAGGCGCCGATTAACAAAGTTATCTTATTCCTTACATTATACTTCACTTTGTAACAGATACAGGTCATGTAGAAAGGTTATTATGGCTCAGAAGGGAAGCAAAGTCAACCCAATGATCAGAAGCTGATGAACATGCTGTGACCGGGACTTCCACAGTGCTTGCTGCTTTATTACATATATTCATCAATGTTACAGAGCCTGGTTGGATAGGTGCTGCCTTATCATACGTGAACAAAACAGAAGATACAACTTGCATGTTAAAAATGAGTTGGGAATGCATATGAGCAAAGCAAGCGCTGAAAATATTCATCCATCCTCCACAAGGATGAATCCCAATCAATCGGCTGGTTGCTGTTTGACAACATCATTTCCAGTGAACAGTAGACACGTTGACGTAATCAACATAATCAATTATGTAAATTCATTGATGCAAATTTTGTGCGTCGACACGTCATGAATGATGTCATAATGATAGCGTCCTCCGAAGGAAGGTACCAGTGCCTCTAGAAGCAGTGGCTCTGAGCAGTGGTCAGCTATCAGCTGTTAAAAACCTGCTCTTCATGTGAACACATGCAGAGCAGATGTATGACACGCTCCCAGCAGAAAGGCGCTGGCTCCCGCCGTAAGTTTAAGGACGTGGTCGGAATAAACCCGCAGTGCAGCCAGTGTACTGTCTAAATGTGTTACCTTGTCAAACATGGCGCACTCGGACTTGTTATGAATGTGTATCGGCCATAAGACTGTATAGACCATAAACTTTAATAAGACGTATTTTTCAGTGGATTCACGTCATCATTGAATCTAGCAACCTACAGTGTAAAAATATGCTTCTTTCAAAGAGAAAATGCTAAATTCAGATTTTTAATATGACATAAGTAAAAATTTGTTACTTAGAAAATTAATAGCAATGTCACAGATTAATAGTCTCTGGTTTGTTTGACAGGAACTGTTCTTATTTACTGTGGTTCTCAAATTGTAGTAATTATGGTTTATCATGCAGATAACGCCTTTCATTTTGTGTTTGGCTCTACCATGATTCATTTTGTGGTTAATGCATTTCACTTAAGTACCTTTATATATCATGTTTGAAGAAAGATAGACAATATTGGTTGGGTATAAAGTTTTATGTTGTAGGTACATTACATTAACCATTAGCTACTGTATTTACACAGATATTTCTTAGTTCACATTAAGTTTTTATTCTTGGAGATATGAAGCTGCAACATTACCTTTTCTTGTAATTTCTCATTATTTTCACTGTTCTTTGACAAAGCACTTTAAAAAGTTTTTCTTTATTTGTTTTTTACATAAAGCAGCTCCATAATGTCCATAATCCATGTTTTGTCTTTCATTTTAAGAAAAGGTTGACATTGAATTACTCTTTTTTTTTTTTACTGTACTGCATTTACATTTTGTTGAAGATAATCGATAGATTAATCAATTAATCAAGAAAATAATTGTGAGATTAATCAAGAAAAAATAATAGATAGGTGCAGCTCAACTGGACAACCAAAAGGGCCTTTTCCATTGCAGCGGCACAGGACACGGTACAGCACAGTACAGCACTACATGCTAATGACAACCAGGACAGGGGCTTTTTTCCACACAGAGAAGCGGTAATCTTCTACCTGGAAGTGGGTGGAGTAGGCGCGGTCGAGACTGCTGTGACGTCACTGCCGTGCCAAAGTAAAAACAACAATGGAGGCATTGGATGATATTAAGATGTTACTGCTGTTGTTGTTTTCTCTGTGGCTTGTAGTCACCGAAAACAGAGCCAGATATTTTTATAAGAGGCAAGGTGAAACACGTATGACGTGTATGACAACAATTTTCTTTGACCAATCAGTGGAGAGCCGTTTTATGAAGGTTCAGCACGGTTAGAGCTAGTTCTGAAACGGGTAGGGAAAATTGTAACGGCTCGTGACTGGTTTTCCCAGAGGAAACACAAATAAAGCGTGCTGTGTGGAAGGGTTACAAAAATGTGCAGTGGAAAAGCCCCAAAAGTGGTCTTTAAGGGCCATTCCACAGTTATGACTGTTACAAGTTTATTGATCATTTGCTTGTTATCTGCTGCTATTCACCCTTGTTATTCTGATTTTTTGTAAAACTCACTAAATTAATGTAATCTTGTGTAAGAAGTAATTTGATTTTAAAAACTTTTGCAACTGTGCATCAACATCTTTAATGTTGCTGGTCCCTTTTAGTCACCCCAAACCCAGTGACATGTCAAATCACACAATGTAAGATCTAAGCAGCGTGATTTCATTCAGCTAATTAGAAAGCGTGTGTCCTGAACTCCAGGCTGACACTGATGTTATCCAGCAGATGTGAACTTATTTGCACTTCAGCTATTATATTATCAAACAGAGCACATAGTGTCACGGCTTTCCTGTGGACTCTTGGTTATTATGCTGTTGATTCTGCATGTGTACACTCTCAGCTGCCTGTCAACCCACTTGCTGCAGAGTCCATGATTAATGAGTCATTAAGTCTGGGAGGGGGGGACATCTCAGTTTGTGTCAGCAGCACCGACTGTGTGTGCTTGCGCTCCCAGCTCTCTATCACACACCGCCTGCTATTACCCTGTCTACGCTGGCTGCACAGTCCAAACAGTCCAACAGAGGAACCTGTCTGCAGTATACGTCCTAGTCAATTACCAACTTAGAGGGGTTGTTAGAAAAACACACCACTCCCCCTGGCAAAGACCTAAATTAACATCAACCATGGGTAGCGTGAAGAGAAAGGTCTATCCATCTCACTTTCTTCTCTCTGATAATGGCACCAAGTGTCTGGTGGTAATAGCCTCTCTCTTCCATGTTGAGTGCAGCCACATATTAATGAATCCTGCCATTTGCATGCACAAGCAGCTTCTGAGGGTTCATCAAGCCAAATTGCTTTATCCAGAATGAACGTGACCCCACCGATGGCTTGGGTTTGTAAATAAGCAATCATCCATCTAAGGCATAATTACATTGCTAATGTCAGTACGTTGCAGGGCCTTGCTGGTACTCCATAGATATGTACCTGAGTCCAATTGATTAACTTATACATTGGAATGCACATATTGGTAAAAGGAGGGGCCGTTCATCTGAAAGTTACATGATGTGGGGTTTCCATGGACTTAGGGTATCTTGGTGCATTGGATAGATGTTTGTTAAAATCCAGGTCCTCAGTATTTTCTTGAGTAATTATCCTACTTGTCCCCTTTTCCTTGATGGATGTCAAATCATTAAACCCTAATGCATCTCTTGTTTTTTATCCATAAATGTTTTTGCATCTTTTCAATCGCTTTTTGAGCTGCCGTAGTGAGAAATGCAGTATGGTGGTCCTCATAGAAGTGTACAAGAGTACAAAGCAGCCTCAGCTGTTGCATGAGGCTAATTCTATATTTTTTATCAAGGATATTTGATATTAACTTTCTTTTTTTTAACCAAATTCCAATATTCAGATATTGTCCAACTCTTAATTTCTGATACCAATACAAACCGATACTGATAGATGCAGGATCATCCCCTCAGGAAAAAAACTAACAAAAACATTTTTAAAAAGGGAAAAACTAAATAATTTTAGGCACCAACATCACGTATTTCCTGTCTTGGACTTAACTAAAGTATAATTTAGTTGAAGTATAATTTTGACATTAAACTGTAAACATTATTTGTGAAAATTATGACAGTTAATCTAATTTAAAGATAGAATCTGGAGTTTTTCCCCGTTTCTGTTTGTAAACACTATTCAAACTGAGTGTCCCTCCCCCTGGCTAATGGTCACATCGCTCTTCGGTCCAAGCTTCACCTTCAAAGCTCAGAAATGGGTAAAACCCAAACAAAAAACAATGGTTTTTGAACATACACTATCTAAAGCTCTTTTCGCTGCATCCGCCTTTTTTTTTTCTTTTTTGCGAGAATTCGAGTGAATCTGGTGTCTGCTCCAGTCAATGAGTTTATCCCCACAGAGCGCTATGCCTTTAGCTCCGTCATCGGCTGGAGACTAATACACAAATCTCCACCCAGAAACATCCCAAATACACCAAAACAAAGGGGGAAAAAAAACTAAATACAGTCAGGAAGAGAGGGAGTTGCAAACAAAGTCACTGCCACATGAGAGAATAGGCCCAAAGGTCCAGATTGAGAAGGATTTTACTTGCACAAGTTTCACGTTTATTTTTTGGGGAAAACTCCCTACTACGTAAACCCAGCTGTAGCTTGCAAACCAGAACCTGTTGCAAAATTGGGTGTGTTGTGTCGCAAAGTGGGCATGTTGTGTGGTGTCGTGGATGGGTCATGGTTGGGGTTAGGGGTAGATTTTACCATGCTCTCCTTGGTGTGGTGGGCGTTTCGTGTAGGGGCGTGGTTTGTTGGGGGTGTGGTTGGTAGCAGCTCCGGCAGCACATTAACTCTGACAAAGGTCCACTACATGGGGCAAATTTCTAACTCTTTACAAAATGTAAACAACATTATACCTTTACAACTGTGAGGTCGTATCTCTCATATTTTGACAATTTGATACATATGATACTTTGACAAGTATCATATGTATGAGAAGTATCATGATATGTAATATGTGCATGCTGTGTAAAAGTTGTCACTGAAAAAGTAAAATCTGATACCGATCATTTCCGATGTCACATTTTAATGCCTATATCAGCCATTAATAATGGTAGGTCAATAATATTGGAAATCTTTATTTTCTTAAATCTTCTTTTATGTTGTTTTATTCAGCTGAAGAGGCTGGATGATGGAGTCCAAACTGAATAAGTAGACTGGAAAAAAGACACGGATGGGCTGGCCAGTTTGAAAGAACCTCAGAAGTCCAGAGTTCAATGCAGCCACTGCTTGAATCATTTTCACTTTCTTTCACCTTGTAGCACGGTAACTCCGGCATTTCATTTAACATCACAGGAGAGCATAATCCAACATCAACACCTGGCAGCTTAATTTTACTTTTTGGAATACGTGTAACAAATGTCATCTCCTCTGTTATCCAGCCTTATCCATTAAGACGATTTACTGAGGTACACCCTGTTTCATACAAGTTAAAAAGCTCTGTGTTACCGCACATCAAGATGCTTTCCCAGATCCTATTACAAGCTTTCAGCTTTGCAACAAAAACCTTTGGTGGATTAACCCGTGTGAAACCCAAATAACTGAAGAACGATAGAGCGATGGCACGGTGTTAACATGTGTTTCCGGGAGCAGTGGATGAATGAATGAGTCATCATATTATCAGGTAAGTGTCAAAGTGAGGGAGCAGCATGCAGAGAGAAGTCTGACTGTGATACATTGATGTTTTGGTAATCAGCATGCTATCACAGCCGGTGTGTTTAGGTATGTCATCACTAATTAAATGTTCCCAGCTTCAATTGTTGGTATTCTGATTGCCACTGCTGTGGATTGTAAACACTCTAATCAAACCATTTACGCTGAGAATGTCTTGGTTTTAAGGGATTCTTTCATTTTGGCTTAAGAAGTATTTGTGGGTGTTTGCAAAACAGAGTAGGATCCTATTTTTCCCTCAAAAGTTCTTCTGAATTATTGATTACCTCAAGCTGAGTGCTGATCTTCAAATTGTTTACCATGGAGATGGATGCTTGTATGCTATCAGATTGCTGCCGTTAACGCAACAACCATGTTTGTACTTTTTGAAGCACTACTCAACCGCAACTTTTGTCTCTCTGTTTCCCACAAATGTAATTTCTGAATCGTCAAATGAGGCTTTTGCTAGATTTAGTCAATAATCTGAACCTGTTTGTGTCATATTCCGTTTCAGGATCAATCCCACACTCTTTTGTGGGTTACAAAAGCATCCTGCAAATTGCTGAATTAAAGTATTCACAAAAAAATTCATTTTTGAATTGTTGAACTTATGCTCAGCCTGTTTTTGAACAGTGCAGTGAGAATTAGTGAAAAACTGTATTAAATATAGTCTGGAATAAACATACACCGCATTAACACAATTCATTCACCGCTCATTCAATTTTATAGCCTCAGCAGGGAAATCAACATGACACTGGAACGTAAACGTCTCTGTTCGTTTTGCAGACGGTGTTCAGTGAACGCTTTGATGAGCTAGAATAAAACAACATCTATATAAAAGGAAGGCACAAAAGAAAAATGGCTTACAAGCGGCTGAAAACAGAGATTATGGGTCAGAATTCAGAATCCTAGTCGGCAATTAAAATCACGAGAATGCAAAGCAGGAAGCCCGATGTTGTCTGCGGCAAATGAAGTGAGGGGATCAGTGCACAGACACCGCCTTTGTGTTATAAACAAAGTGATAATACCCTGGTTGTGCTTCACCTGCATTTAATGTCTGTGCAGGCAGGCAGATATGCTAATGAGACGTGTATGTGAGGAGTATGTGCAATTGTTCAGCCAAGCCCTTCTCCCCTGAGCAGGGTGTGCTGAAGAGTGGTGTTCGACTTCCTTATTTTATTTTTTTGCAATCACTTCTGCTGCCAGGATGCACTGAGCATTCTGTAGCGGTGAGTAATTAAATGCAAAAATGGGATTAGTGCAGTGAACTCAGTTCCCCGTTTCCATGATTCCAGCAGTAAGATATGGGCCTGCTAAAGCCAGGGATAAAGATAACTGCTGTGTAGCATTGCAGCCTAGATTACATGTGATTAGGAAGCGCACATTTCTTTGCAAATGATTACCTCCCACTATTTTCTCAATAGAGTTCTCAAGCTGTATGTCAATGCACTTCTTTTTCTTTTTGAAGAGTTTTTCAATATGTTTCCTGACAGGGGAAAATGGCAATATTAGAGGGTTGCTTTTATTAATAGGCTGGACTGTCTTGATGCTGTATATGTTGCTACAGACTCATATACAGCAGCAGAGCGCTGTCCTTTTTTCTTCTCTCTATTGCAATCATCCCTAATAACCTTCAAATCTTACAGATGAGGACAAAAGTATTTCTAAATTTGCATGAAATTCCTATATTACAAAGCTATTTTTGTACTACATCAAAGACTACTAGGACCTCAGAGAGTGTGTATCAGATGGTATTGATAAGGACTGTGGCTTTCTGTGTATCCTTCCAAGAAATTTGATTAGAGTAAAATGTTTTTAGATACAGAGTTTAGTTGTACAAGTCTTATCTTTAGATGTCAGAATAATTTACTACAAGCTGGATTCATCAAACTTTTGAAAAATGCTGCCTTAGATGAGTAATTCTGAATAAAATAAATACATGTGGAGAATTATCAAAATCGTGTGCTGCTGGACCATGACAACCACTCATCTTTTGATTACTGCAGTGCACGTTCTGACTGCGGCTGATCCTGACTTTGGGTGCCATGCCAGTGTTTGCACCAACATGTAAAGAGGGTCAGCAGACATAACAGTGTATCCTGCTGATTCTTGCTTCTGTGTCGCATTCCTGCTGCATTTTCTGTCACACTTTTTCTGCTTCACTATCAAGCAGCCGAGCTGGTGGATATTGTTCAGTCTCACCTGGGCTTCTTTGTATTACTCAGGGCCATATAGGTGCAATTTAAGGATGGCTCCCTCATTATTAAAGCTACACTGGGCAGAATACAGATGCACACTGCCCCCCACATATACACAAAATCCAGATAAACCCATTTGCCATCCATTATTTCAAAGCCAACGGGAGCCATATTCTCTGACAGGTAAAAAGACAGAAGTTACAGTAAATGCATTCTGATAAAAGATGGTTCTTTTTCCCTCTACCGTTTTCTGGAGTAATATTCGGGACAGATTTGAAGACATCCAAGCATATAATCAGTAATCAAAATCTATGCTGGCTGTAATAGCCTTTGCCTGCTAGTAGATTGAATTTGAATGTGCTATAATGACTGCGTTTGGAAAGTCTTTCACAGCGCTTAATCACCTTGGATAATTAAGACTACACGGAGGAAATGTACAGCCATTCGTCTGGTAGCAGGCGACAGATTACACATGAAAAGTCTTTAAAATTGCTAACTGTTGCTCAGCTTGTAGGTACCTCTATATAATGGACCAATCAGACAGCGTTTAAGTTGCTTAGAAAAGTTCTTTATTTCTACCTTTTGGATTTTTGCAACTTTGCATCAGGGTTTTGATTTCCGCTGACTTGGGGTGCGTTCACACTGTGACTGTTTGGTCCACTTTAAACGGATAGTCCGCTTCGACTGGTGCAGTGTGAACACTAACCGTCTCATGGTGCGCACCAAAAAAGTGGACTCTGATCCTCCTGAAAACCGGGGGTCTCAGTTCACTTGCAAAAGGACTATCGGGACTATGCAGCAGACCTAAATGGAAGTGACGTTTGCCAACCGCAATAAAGCATCAAGAGGAAGAAGTAGGAGAAAGTGGAGTAGATAATCATTTGGGTAGGAGGAAAAAGAAAGCATGCACCATATGTTTAAAAAAACTATGGTCAAAAAAAAAAAAAAAGGATAATGTCTTGTAGACAGAGATGGGATTATAATAAGAGGCAGAGAGATTTTCACTTTCACTAATCACAAAGCCCGGCTTTCTTCTTCTGTCTGTGTCTTAATCATTGATCAGTGGTTGTTTTGGGGAGTGTACCCCCTAGTGAGCAGTTGTTTTAACTCTGGTGGTTTAACCAGGCAGTTTGGTCCGCTTCAGTTACTGCAGTTTGAACAGAAACCGAAGCAAAGAAAGGTGTAAATTTCACACCTTTCTTCTGTCAGAAATTCCCACCCAATTGGACCGAGTTCTCGGACTATCCTGGTGTGAATGCACCCTTAAAAACTTCCTACTAAGACTTTAAGATGATCTCAACGATCAACTTTAGAATAGTAAATATATTCAATAATAAGCAAGTCTGATCTGTATCAAAGCATACTAATCATTGTTTGTTCATCTCCATTTGGTACTTACCATATGCATATTCTAACTCATCACGATGGAAACCTTGCAGTTACATTTACGTCTTTGGTCAGTTGTGACCATTAGTTGGTCAGTCCTCTAAAACATCACTGAACAGAAATTGAAGGAAAGTTTTATTTTCTGTTCATAAACTATGGAGAATTGAAAAAAAAAAAAACTGTTGGGTGCTTGTTGTTCTGGGAAGGATCACTAATTATCTTATCATTTGTTTAGTTCCAGAGAGCCTGTCAGCATGAAAAAAATGCATAGTTGGCAGAAAGGAGAAATTATTGTACATAATTATGTAATGTGGGCTCACAGACAACAGTATAGATTCTGAATTTCAACCTTTTTTCTTTTGGACTGGAAGACATCTTCAACTCTTAATAGACCTCCAGTAAGCTCTGTTTATTTACTGGTGTGGATGGTTTCTAAAGTTAGTACACTGCAGTGGGTTGTGATCAAAATAAAAACAAGGCTCATGAGAAATACTTTTGCTTTAGTTGCTGTTCTACAGTATATCAGAGAGAGCAAGACAATGTATATGGCTGTTTGCTATTTTTGCCCATTGAAGAATACAATCAAAGTAAGTGAGTCCTAATAAAGTGGAGGCATGACACATTGAGAAATAGTTCCTCATGGAGCAAATGCAAGGTATGTAGTTTTGGGATTTTACTGTAATGTCTCGAACTTTCAAAACACAAAACATTGTGTCTGCACGTCCAGTCAGTTGTAGCCAGTGCAGTGTTTTTGGGGTTGTCTGATATGACCTTGAGGGACAGAAATCGGCTGGATAAGCTGGTCAGGAAGTGTGGGTCATGATGGGAGGGCAGGTGGACTCTGTGGGAGCTGTATTGAAGCGGAGGATGAGGACTCTGATGCGGAGCATCCTGAGCAACACCAGGCACCCTCTACATGACTGTCCATCTGCCCAAAGGAGCAACCGCAGCAACAGGCTCCTCTCCCTTCTCCAAAGAAAAATGACGACCCTTTTTTCGAAGGGTTGGCATGCCAGATTTCACTCCTCCGTATAAGGGTTGGGTAAGGTAATAATGTGCAGCTCTACCCAGAAACCAAGTTGACTTCATTTTGATTGGCTACAACCTTATTTGGCTATAACCTTATTTAGATAAAGCAGGTAAACTTGCCAGTAGCTAGCAGTCAGGGTTTGATAAAGGCTGTCTGTTAGGATCATGGGCACTTCAGACAGTGAACTATCAGACAAGACAGCATTTAAAAAAAAAAAAAAAAAAAAAACAAAGAACTTATGGGTAGTGACAACGTTGCGGTCACCTCCCTCAGTGTTGCTACATAAGTTTTCTTTTAAATCCATTTGTTCAAAAATCCAGACTTGAATTCACCCGTGTTGAATGTAAGAAGGGACATGAACAAGAGGGGGGAGGGGGAAGGAGAGGGGAGGGGAGGAGGCTATTCGCTTGATAGTGTGCTGTGATTGGAGAAAATGAATTATGAGAGGGTAGAACAAGAGTGTCCAGCTCCGGTCCTAAAGGGCTACAATCCTGCAGGTTTTCCATGCCTCCCTTCTCCAACACACCTGACTTAAAGGTTGAATATGGAATACGGACAGAACAGCGACATCACGTGTGTCTTGGTTGTAGTTGCAACGGCAGAAAAACAACTCCAGCCGCTGGGATGCCAGGCTCACTGCCGATACGCAAGTGACCAACAGTCTGCAGCATGTTTAACAAGTAACACAGAGAAGTTTATAACTGACAGCTAACGTTAGCCATGTTAGCAAACAAGCTAGCTTACCGATCCAGGAGAAAAGTCGCCATTTCCGTGTTTTACTCCGTGGAAAACGTTTATGTGGGTCCATTTAGTGAAGTCTTCACCTAAATTTACTCCAGATTTTGCTTTTCTCAGGTCACTCCTCCTCAGAAACAGATAACAGTATCTCCAGGGCTCTGAAGCAGCTGCTTCACTCGTCGTCTCTACGGTTTTCCCCTGTACAGGCCTGACTATGACCGAAATATTGTTTCCACACAGAGATCGTATTTGGCAACCTGCAATGGCGGCGTGGATTGGCTTATAGACATAAATAAAATGCCATTATCGAACCCGTAAAAATTTATTTTATAATTATTTTTAGGCTAAATATAATTTTTCTGGGAAACGTTGTACTTTCATTCTGTACACCCCCAAACGACCTTGGAGGTATTATTTTTGAAAAAATATAGCTTTTAATAAAAATGTTCCATATTCAACCTTTAAATTCATAGGCTTTTAGATTAATTTGAGTCAGTTGTGCTGGTACAAGGAGGCATGGAAAACTGTCAGGACAGCGACCCTTGCGGACCAACTTGGGACACCACTGGGGTAGAATGATAACCTACGCAGAATGATAAGCTGCTGTCCGATTAGACTGTTTCTGAAAAGAGACACAAAGCTGACTCACTCTGGACATTCACATGGTTTCATAAGTGGACAACAGATCATATTATACACCCAAACCCCAGAAAAGTTAAATTTTATGTCATGGCACCTTGAACAAAGCTCTATGTAAAATCAAGGTACAAATCCAGAATTTATTTTTCTCATTTTTCAAACATAAACATTCAGTTGAATTTTATCAAAGCGTCTGGGATAAAATATTTTACTTACTTCTTAGCTGAAAATATGATGCCTTTACGTGAAAGTGTCACATTGTATGGGCTATACAGTAAATAATCAAAGACTGAATAGAGATGGGCTCTGTTAACTTAGTAAACAGTCACTTAATTTTCGCTCTTCCACCACAAGTAACCTTTCACCTCAGCACTGGGGTGTGGTGAGTATTAACTGTTATAAACACTGGAAAATTCCCCTTCTAAGTATGACAATATTATAGACACTGTGGCAAAAGTTCCATTTGTGTCCACATCGACTGTACTCTGTTTATTTCCCTGAGTGGTTGGCTTTATTCTCAAAGTTTAATCTTAGAACAAAATTGTCATTTTCTTTTCAAGGTAGAATGGCATTTCTAAAAGTCTTATTTCAAACAATTACTTATTTGAACACTTTTTTCAACAATCATCTCTAACTATAAAGGTGGGGTAGATTTCCCATTCCTTGAACTGAGTGAGATCACTCAGAGCCTTGAGAATACCTTTTACCTTGCTCAAAGTCCTTAAGGTGCCTTGGAGATTTTGCTCTCTGGTGGGGTATTATTTCTACTGGTGTGGAGTCTGTGGAGTTGCAGAACCTGGCAGATTGCTGTTGCTAGTTTATGTACTGTAGTCAGGCAAATCTGGATTATGTGAATCCTTCTCCACAACGCGCAGATGGCCAGTCCACCTCTTCCTGTATCACAGTCAACAGACCCAAGACCAAGTTGAAGGAGGTCTGACAGATATCCATGTAGGCCAATGATGTTTAGCCAGACACAAGAAGCACTTAAAACACTGGTTTCCACATTCAGGACCAGACCAACTACATTTAAAGTTTTTGTGTTTGTTTGTTTGTTTTTGCCACACTGGATACACACCACCATTTTTTTTTAGGATAGTGAAACCATTCCTGCCCACCAGTCTGCTGGCTGTTCCTCTCTGGAGGTCACTCTGAGCTCTTTCATGCATGAGAACTTCATGCATGGAAGTGACAGATTTTACAACGAATCAACGGATTGCTGTGTATTAGCTCCACCTCTTTGGTCCGGATCAGTTAGATCAGTACCCCTACCAAAGGGTACCAAAAAAGTAGTCCAGGTCAGGTCAGATATAAGGGTACCCGTCCCAGTTTTTAACTGTGGAGACGCAAAAAAACGTGGACCGACCCAACCCAGACCCAGACCCGCTGGTGGAAACAGCTGTTAACATTTTTTTAGATCATACACAATTGCATACCTGTTTATCATCTGGTTTTGGTACTGGAACCATTCCTGCACACCAGTCTGCTGGCTGCTCCTCTTTGGAGGTCACTCTGAGCTCTTTCATGCATGAACACCTTTTTTTTACCTTTGGTAGGAGGGTAAGAGGGACACATCTGGGTGTTGACAATAGCTCTATTTTATATTTCACCAAATATTTTTGGAAACGGCTGTTTCACCAATTCTTTTACCAAACAAAGAACGTCACTTGTTGAGTGGCTAAGTAGGCCGTTTGTTTAGCCTTCCCCTACTTGGTCTTGACAATGTTTTTATTTATGGTGCTCCATTTTGCCATGAATTTCCCTCTGACTATCAGGGGGCACATGCCTCCACCTAAAGGTTTTTTCTGTGTAGACTGCAGCTTTCTGTGTTTTAAGACTTGATACTAATTCTCTGGTAGCAGAGTTACGTCTGCTCCTCTGTCTATTCTCTCCTCACAATCTTTATCATTTACTTTCACAGTTGCAAAGCACAGATTTTCTGTTGTAACTGATCCTAGAAATGTGACTTGGCCCTCATCATCCTCATCAGCAATCAGGATTTCTCCTATTGCTCCAGATCAGCACACTTCTGCAGTGTCCTTTTTTTTTTCTTTTGACTTTTTGCAAATAAAATCTTGGGCCAGGCACTGATGTTAACCCCGAGAAGGCAAACTACCACACATCTGTTGAATTGTAGCATCTCCCTGTCACCATTTTCTTTGGTTTCCATTTAGCCTGGGCTTTTTTCGGCTCCACAACTCTCACAGGTGTATATGGTTGTGACTATCCTTTTATGCAGTCCACGTTGCAGGGATGACCTTCAGACTTGAAATATTTTTTGAGCAGAACCTGATTTTTTTTTTTACTAGCTCACTGGTGAATTTGGGTGCCAGCTTTTTCTCGGGTAAGCTTTGGATCCGTCTCTAGCTGCTCTGAAAGTCTCCTGTCTCTTATTCCAACTACTAGTTGGTCTCTTATTATTTCACTGTCTAATGCTCCATAGCCACAATGCTCTGCTAAGTAGAGGGCAGAGATGAAAATGTCTGCAGTCTCACCAATTCTTACTGTCTTTGGTTGAACTTAGCTCATTCAAATATGACTTCTTCGCACAAAAAATATGTTCTCGTTCTTTTTCTTTCCTTTTTTCCAAGGTGTTATACTCTTGTAGGCCTCTTCCTCAGTTAGTCTCCATGAAGTAATCACTTCTTCTGCTTCACCCCCCCTCCCTCATATAAATGAGAGTATTCTCCTGGTTATTGTCTGCCTGTAATCCAGAAGAAATCCTCCATAACTCAAAGCAGCAGATCCACTTTAGCCATTCTTATGGCTTGGTGAAGTCAGCGTTTGGTAGTGGTACAACTTGAAATCATTCCATAATGTTAGGTAAGGAAGTCACCTGCTAGGTAGCTCCTTAGCTCAGCTCTGTGCTGTCATTCAAAAGAAAAAATATCTGTCACAGTATTGTGAGTTCTGTCAGGCTAAAGCTCCGTTTCCACCAGCGGGTCTGCATCTGGGTTGGGCCGGATCAGTCCATGTTTTTTTGCGTCTCCACAGTTAAAAACTGGGACGGGTACCCTTATATCCAACCCGACCCGGACTACTTTTTGGTTCCCTTTGGTAGGGGTACTGATCTAACTGATCCGGACCAAAGAGGTGGAGCTAATACACAGCAATCCGTTGATTCGTTGAAAAATCTGTCACTTCCATGCATGAAGTTCTCATGCATGAAAGAGCTCAGAGTGACCTCCAAAGAGGAACAGCCAGCAGACTGGTGGGCAGGAATGGTTCCACTATCCTAAAAAAAAAACATGGTGGTGTGTATCCCCCCCCCCCCCCTCAAAAAAAGAAAACTTTCATTTACTGCTACAAATGTTGTTCCTTCTATTCTGGAACACAAACACACAACAAGACGAATTTTTTTCACTTTCCCTGTTTTTGCCTCTAGCTACAAAAGTAATGATGCTGAGGTTGTAGGCCATGAGAGGGTCTATGAGCAGTTACAACTGACAAATTAGTAGGTGACATCTGTGTGGTTGCAGTGGGTCTGTCTTTTTACAGTCTAAAGATTGGCATGTTAACAAAGCTGTGCATTCAAAGGTCTTGGTCCTTGAAGTATGTCTGTTTTTTTCCAGGCAACTTTACACAATCAAAAGTTCAAGAGTTTAAAAAAAAAAAAAAAAACAGGCACGTTGTTATAAAGGCAATACATAACGGATACTAAATGTCAAGATGAGTAAAGGCCTACATGTTAAAGCAGTGTTTGGTTTTACCTTAAAATGTAAGAGATGAGGATAACTAATTTAACTACATGAGGATAACTACAGGGCTATCCTCATTAGCAATTATTTCCTCAATTCTGGAACAGTTTATGAAAGAAAGACATACTTTAAAATTTAGCAAAATTTGATACAAAACACAAACAAAAAAACAATGAGTTTCTGTTTTACTTCGTAAACTAAAAAGATTTGAAGAAACTTTTATAACCAAGGTCAGCGTACAACAGAATGAGTAGTCCTGTCTGGAGGGCAATACCCCAGTGTTCCTTCCAATAAATGCTTGAATTAAAAACCCATTCAGGCAGCCACAATTGCATCCTCCCATCCTATCAGCTGCTTGATGTGATGAGTGACCCTGCGGTTGTCACCCTTGCCACAGAGACCATCGATCGTACCGACCGTTCCAGTGGTCAGGGGGGAGCAGGCAACATTTTGTGTTCTAATGCTGTTGTGTTTATTGCCATTGCATCCCTCAGAGGAGCGCTTTAATGAGCGATGAGGACAATAAAGACCTGACCCACAAGAGCACACAGACACACACAAACACTGGCTGCTAGAAGCTGGTGATCATACAGTGTGAGTCACCAGAGAGAAGAAAGCTTTCGCAGTCAATGGGTAATGAAGCCATGGCAGAGATCAAGTCTAAAGGCAGAGAGGCTAACTGTAAGTCGCAAGAGTCCAGAAAATCAGTGGCCCGTTGAACTCGGCCCTTTTGATTTGGAGGAGGGAGTGAGGAGATAGTGTAGCCTTCAGTGTAAAGCAAAGTCTTTTGTAGTTTTGCAGTGAAAATTTGTACCAAATGCAGAAACCTCTCAGTGTCAAATGGCCACAGCAAATAAAATCAGTGGAGCCACAATCAGATTAGCTCAGTATCAATATTTCATGCAGGGATGCAGCTTATAAAGATGCGGGCATGAAAAAGCTCTGGCTTTTTCTGCCAGAACTGGTGCAGCGATAGTGTACTATTACTAAAATATCACTGGCTGAATGATTTTTCCCGCAAATACGTCATCATGCACGGTGTCCAAACTTGGCATGTGGAAACGACCTTGTTCCGGGCATTCATTTATGCTCTGAAATCGTTTCCCTTGGGCATTGGCGGAGCGGGGGGCGGCTTAGGGGGCTTAAGCCTGGAATGATTCTTCAAAAGCTCTGGATCTTTTTGGAGGTTTTTTTTTTTTTTATCTGTTTTTTTTTTTATTATTTTAGATTTGATTAAACAGTTTCTCATCAACTACAATATATGGAAAATGTAATGAAAAGGGGACGCTGCATTTTGTTACTAGGCTCCCCCCTCTATAAACTTGGTCTGGTCCAAACCTGTGGCGTTTGTGTGCCGCGCGCGCCTTGTGTTGGCACTTCACCTCACAAGAGCACACCGGTACCCAGCTCAGCCTGCAGCAGCTCCCACAGGCTCATTGATTCACAGCATTAGAGGACGTTAATCTAACGTTCATCTGGTAGGTAGCGGTCACGCCTTATATGTAAACAAACCTGTCATGAATGACGATGAATGATGTGTCCATTTCTTTCCCCTTGTAACTCATATAACAATCAGATGTCATTATGTTGTCATGCAGTGAGCACAGATGCAATTGTTTTAACAAGATGAGTGAATGTAATTATTGAAATAGCAATATGCTGCGTTTAGCATTGGTTTATGAAACAAGTACAGTAATGGGCTAAGCCCAAAAAATTTCCTTAAATTTATAATTAAATTGAACTGACTTTTGAATATATACAAACATATACAGTATATAGATATACTTTATTAATCCCAATTAGTGTGCCAATTAGGAAATTAATTCTCTGCATTTAACCCATCTCAGGTTTAACCTGAGAGCAGTGGGCTGCTATTTAAAGCACCCGCAGCTATATATCCTTTTTTTTTTTTGTGATTTGCCAACCATGGACATCAGGTCCTTTTTAAAAAAAAGAGAACAGCTCAGGTGAGAGAAAACAACTAAAGACAATTTTACAATGACATCATATGTCATATAACTTTGGATAATAATTTTACTCTGTTTGATATGAATGAAGGACAAAAAGAGAGGGATAGTAGTAAGAAAGAAAAATGCCAGCATGAGCATTTTAGATCACACTTACCCTAGTTTGTGTACTTTCTTTTGAAGTTCAGGTTAAATGATGTCATGTTTAAATGTTACAAATAGCAATAACACAAATAGGGATGCACCGATCCGATCTTCAGATCGGGGGCTCCGATATAGAAAAAAAAATCCTAGATCGGTAAAAATCGGTAGGGGTAAACATGAGCTGATCCGTAGGTGCAGATCTATTCAGTGTATCTCTATGCTGCCCCTTTAAGTGACATCACGGTCTGCCGACGCAGCACATGGAGGCTGTTTGTTTTCAAGGCCAGAGTCACAGCTGCTAGCTGCTAGCTGCTAGCTGCTAGCAGGCTGCCCTGTCTCCTTCTGTCTCTCAAACAACAGTCCCGCAGCGGTTTGGTTTCCACGTTTCACAGGTAAAAATCCCGCAGGTGCCGACAGGTCGTGGAGAAAGTTAACTGTTTTTGGGGGGGGTTTTTTTTTTTCCCGTTATTTTGTTTTTTTCTTTTTGTGTTTTCTTTTTTTTTAATAATTTTTTAAAAAGATATTTCTGTTTAATTTTTCCCCCCCTGTATTCCTTTGAGATTTTTTTCTATTTCCCCCCTTTATAGGCTTTTTTTTTTATTTTTTTTTTTTTTAACTCACTGACTGAACCAGGACGTTTTGTTATATTTTTACACATGTGAGCAAGCTTATGAAGCTGCTTTAAGATTGTTAAAGTTTATTTAAGATTGCTGTGTGGGCAGTTGTTAAATGAGTAATTCAGTACATTTATCTCCTTTTTCAAAAAAACAGGTAAAAATATTTCGAAGCCAAGTCCGATGTTGCCTTGCACAAAAGAAAGATCCCAGTCTGTTTTCACACAACGAGGTGTGCCGTCAAACAGTACCATGCTGTTTTTTTCCCCTCCTTTATCTGTATCGATATTGGATCGGTATCGGCAGATACCGAAACATCAAATATTGGATCGGATCGGTGCATCCCTAAACAACCTCGTGATTTTTTTCCGCATGCAGATATGATCTTTTACCTGTTTTACCTCCAAAACAAAGGTACAAATAACCTTATAATTGTGTGGAATATATTTGTGTAACAGTTTTTACAATAATATTTTTTGTGGCTCTGGTTGATCTTTGTGTGTTAGAACAAAGAGGGAAAGATAAAAGCAAGAATGAGAACAACATAGATGTGGAACAAGAACCAGACTTTTTTTTAAAAAAAGAAGAAAAGATGGGATTGTATTTTCGGTTATATTTACTTTGGGTGAAGTAGCATTTTTAAAAACAGTTTTTTATATATATTAATTTGGTTACATTTATGAATATTTCCCTGACTGAGTCCTGACTGAGTCCTGGGTTAGCCTATACCTGGTTTGTAAATTCCGTCCTGATGAGTCCCGGTTTAGAACTGGTTCTGGTTCTGTGAATTCTGTTCAGTGAGTCCTTGTTTAGTCCTGAACTTTATATTGATATTGTTCTTTGTGTAAGATGTGTGACACCAAGACTGAGTTTTAGCTTTAATGTGTATCCATTAATACATTAACTTGAAAACATAATGTAGTGTTATGATTATTAAAGTTATACCGTGTAACTTTTGGCCACTATGGGCACTAAACCTGTAACTTCCTACAGGCGCCACAACTGTCTCAAAATTAAACAGTCTCAGTCTGTGTTTTGGAAAAGTGTTGCAGACAACTTTGAAAAGCTGATTTTTAAGTCATCAAGCCATTAATCAAAGCGCCCCAGGTTACATGATCGAATGAGAGACGGCCCGCTCCTGAGAAGTTAAAAGCCTGATTTTTTAGAATGGCAGCCCCCTCGGAGCAACAACATGCGTCGTGTTCTATATTGACCGCAGATATCAGCTATAGTTACTTACATTGATAATAATGATAGAATATATTGTATCATAATATTTGGCTAACACTGGGTTCAAAAGTTACATGGTATAACTTTAAAGAACGTAGGCAGGACATGTTAAACGTTAGTTAGATAAAGGCAAATACTGAATATTTTTTGGTACCACACCAGTAGATTAAATTATTTATTACTTTTTTGGTGTACTGGATCACACTTGTAACGATTAATCTTTTTGTGGGCTAAGTCCCTGATGATGACAAAGTCTAGCTCCGCCCCTGCCCCTGGACACACAGGCTTTTCTCTGTGCGATTGAATTAGCAGACAAGTCGCTGGTAAGTGGCTGGCAGTTGGGTGGCTGAAGGGGGAACTTTTTCATGTCTGCATCTGTAAATACTGTTTCCATCAGTTTGCTGTAGGGTGAAAAAAATGAATCCTATAGATAAAGAGTGGAGCTGTTGCAACTATTGAGTCAAATTTCACACTTTGCTGAAATTATTCAGGAGTTCTGCTGCTCTGGTCACATCTCAGCCAAAGAGAAATAAACTTTGCTTGAGCTGAAATCAAAACAAAGTTAATATCTAAAATTAGGTATTCATTTTCTCTTGTGGCCTCTGATTTCAGAAGAAATTACTAGTACATGTAAAGACTTTATGTGTTTCCTTATTGATATGATTGAAATAAATCTAAAATTCTGCAAATATTAAATAAAAGTATATGAAAATGCTTTATTTATCCCAATGGGAATTTGTGTCTGTCTATTGTGTACTTGCTTTCTAAAATCAATTTAAGGGGAAAAAAAAGGCTTAATCAAATATGCAGCTTCTGTTTCATCTAGGAGCATGTTAAAGATCATATATTGATATTAAGTCACCTAGCTTTTCTAGCATATTTCTAAAGTCAGGCTTGTGTACTCTTGGTCAGATTAAGTGGCACCCCTGAATTGCAAAGAATTTAAAATATATTGGAAATGAAGGCAGACAAAGCAATTTGATTTAAACATAATTTCTTACTCATGTTTATGAAAGTTACTCCCAAAATGATATATATGATTACAATTATTTGCCACAATTTCATATATTTAAATTAGCTTATCAAACTGTATAAAAACAATAAGTTACTTGTGTCTAATTCACAGTAATCTGAACTTAACTGTGAAAGATGAGCATATTATATTCATATGACCTAAGTATTCATCTATTTTCTGTACTTTAATCATTCATGAAGAAATGCAAGCTGCCTCAGGACAGCAAAAGACACAAGACAACTGGCACAAACCTGGAAGTCTGTCTTTCAATATTTTTTTAAGTTATTGAGAAGTTTTAGAGTCAGAAAAATAAGAAGAGATTTTTAACACGTGATGAAGGAACATGAAACAATTCAGTTAAAGTTTCGTAGAAATTGTGGAAAAAGACAGCTGAAGTCATTTAAACAGCTTCAGGCAGGCCTGATGCAATCTGAAGGTTTGATTTCAGTCTGCATCATATGCTGCACTCTGACTCATGTAGGGCTTCATGTACAAAGGCCATGGAGGACATCACTATTGACAGAAAGGCCCAAAAAGGCCAGATGAAGAGTTGCAAAACTTGAGCAGATAGACACTGTCTTTCTAAGAGAATGTTCTGTGGACAGAGCGGGCCAAGCTGAAGCAGTTTTCAAACGTAATATTTGCAGTATTGCAATATTTATACACACTGAACAGAAGCCCAAAGGAACGGAGCAGCCCACCCACAGCGAGACAGGGTGGAGTTTTCCTCATGGTGCTTTTTTTGTTTTCAGGAACTTAATGTAATAAAAAGAAAGATAAAATCTTAATACAACCAACACATTTTAAAGATGTCACCTTTTTTTCCCCCTGACAGTCTTTAACATACCCAAACCTGATCTGAATTCCACTTAAAGGAGCCCTATCATGAAAAATGGACTTTTAAGAGCTTTTCAACATGTTTTCAGCCTTGTTTTTGATGTCCTGCTATGTAAAGCACTTTGGGCATCCAGCTGGATGCAGAAATCTGTGCTATATAAATGAAATGAATGAAATGAAATGAAATAAAATGTTACTGTGTTATTTTCTCATAAAAAACTTCATTTAAGTCATTTTTTTTCATTTGTGCATATTTGAGTAATATATATGAATATTCAGGCCAAGCTGTAGCTTCCCTAACATAACTGACTGACACCGGCATACGCAACGAGGTGGCACCAATCACAAAGCGTCAAACACGCATGCGCAGCATCGTAGCAAGACGCCCTCTTTGTTGAACAGAAACTCAAAGAGAATCCTAACCTATAATCAGTCTCAGAGGAAGAAACTAACAGCCTGCAGGAAGATTTCCTCAGAGACAAACAGCCATCAGCTATAACAGACATTTGCTCCAGAGTTCAGGAGAAAAGCTTTATTTTTTTAACCTCTAGAGGACGGCAAGTTGGGAAAAATGTGGTTGTGTTCGGCGTGGCAGTTTATTTGTTGTACTGGACGAATCGACTTGCCAGAAGTGGTTGGATTTTATCATCAGGAGCAGAAAAAAAAAACTCAACTTTGTGTGTGAACTTCACTCTTGACAACTTCATGAATCTCGGGCAGTAAAGTGTTTTTTTCTCGGGGATTACTACTGAAACCTGACGCAGTTCCACCATAAAAACGCCTTACAGACAGACAACAACACCACTGAGTGAAAAAACGTCTCTCAGCTCAATGATTTGTTTGCTAATGTACTTACTTTTCAGGGTCTCTTTGTACTTCAAACTCCATATCAGACTCTGGGTCGAGCGCATACAGCTCCATAACAGGCTGCTCCATTTTATCCCGCCGATCGGAGTCCGATTATCCATCAATGTTTCCAAATCACATCAATGTGAGTGCTGGTGCTAAAAACAATTCTGTGACCCTTCAGAATCTGTGTCTCTTTCGGGGCGACGTCACGAAATGGGCGTAAAACATGTTGCAATTGGTCGAGAGCTCCGCAGTTCAGGACAGTCAGCCATCTTACTTCCGTATTGGAAATTAGATGCACAAAAAAACAAATATTTAACACCAAATTAGTTTCTATAGTAGCGATGGGAACATATTTAGCTTATAAATGCCTGTATTTGACTTGGAACATTTGAAAAGCATGATACAGCCCATTTAAAACATTTGGAGCAGACACATTTGCTCTGGCAAAAAGCAAACAAGCCAAAAACTTTTAATTTAAGTACTGAAACAAAAGCTTAATTTAAAAAGTGATAATTATCAGTGTTGATCTTATGACTTGAGCTGTCATTTATTTTTATAACACTTTGTGTTTCTGTGGATTATTACCTTAACACTCATTTGAGCTTTGGTTCTAAGTTCTGCTCTAATCCCAGAGTGTATTAGCTCTTCAATTCTCAAAATGAGTTTTCACATGTTGTCAAACTTTCCTCCGTCGTTATTTCTGTGTTTCTATACTCTGGTGCAAAGATTTTATTGTCTGCTTTTTCTTTGTTAGCCGGTTTGTGCGAACACTGCTCTTCAAATCTCATGTTTTTGTCTTTTTCCTTCAAACCTTTTTTGTCAAGCAGCCGTCTTTTTTCATTTCTCCACCTCTTCATGATGTCTGAAGAGTCTCATTGCAAGTCTGCCATCTGCTAACACTCTTCTGTCATGGTGAACAGCTTCTACACTCTAGACAGCCTGTCCTATCCCATCCTTTTCTCATCAACCCTTAACCATGACTCATTGGAGTTTCTCTCTTTCACATCATCCCTTTATTAAACTGATGTGATCTTAGACTTTCAAACATGATCAAAATATTCCTGTATTAGGTTTGAAGAAAAAGTCTTGTTTCCAAGGACAAATTTTCTATCAGCACAAGTTAAATAAATGAAAAAAATGGTATTCGATGTTGGGTAAATGGGCAAAACACAGTCTGATGATCATCATGTTTAATCCAGACTGCTCATTGCTATGCATTCAGCCTGGTTACAGCTCAGGCTTGAGTACAGCACACAATTTGGATGCATTCAACCTTGCAGTATTGGAAAAATAGCCCAATATTGAACTTCCACACAGACGCACAGAAGCTACAGTAATTCAAGGGGAAACAGGTGTTTAATTCAAACAGTTTAAACAGGGAAGTTGAGTTGATTGCAAATTTCACAATCATGAATGGAAACAGAAAAGCAGTGGGGTTGATTTATAATCAGCCATTTCCTAAATGCTTTCATTACAAACACGCTTGAGCATAATATATAAGGTTATTAAGGAAGATACGGGTGTCTGATATTGTTATTAACCAACTATACATGTCTGAATAATTAATATCTTCCATTTTCTTGCTGTTGCTTTATCCTTTCACACAAATTAACAGGGCTTTTATAAGAGCCATGTGCTTTTTCAATTAAAAAGTCAGCTAGCTGGACAAATGGAGAAATTGAGATATGGAAGTTGTCAAGATTAATTTATCCATCGGATGGATTGGTACACTTGCAACACTTTTGACAGGCTTTAAAGGGCAGTGAAAAGTCATAGTGAGCTGAGGGAAGAAGGGTCACACAGTTCAAACCAGTCAAGCTGTTTGCTGAAATGGATACGAACCACCCTGACCTGATCTCATCTCCGGATAAACAATTTAATAATTTAGCAATGATTTGCTCATCATTTCAAATAAACCAAACAAGATTCTCATTTAAATGTTTAAGTATATAATGAAAGGAAACCGACATGTTGACCTGTTTGAAAGAGAAGGAAATTGGTCTGTTACTTTAAAAATGTAATGGTGTAAAAGTGTAACCGTGTATGTAATCTTATTTCTTATGTCATCAGATAGTTAACTCAGGCTATGTTCACACGGCGACGATCAGAAGAAAAGACGCAAAAGTGGCGTCTCGTCTTCATCTTTTTATCCGCGTTCACACAAGCATCGTCATGGAGAAATCTGCATGCATACGAGGACGCAAGTGTGTCCACCATGTCCACACGCATGCGTACAATCGTTCGTCTCTGTTCGCTTCAAAATCAAAACAACTATGGCGGCTGCAAGGAGGAACTTTTTTTGGACAGATGAGGAGGTAGAATGACTTCTCCAAACGACACTTAATTACAAGCTCGCAACGTGGAGATCCGCTGGTCTTAGGTAGACCGACATTGTTATTTTTCCTTTATTGTGTGACATCACGCGCATGCCACGTGAGCACGGCGTCAGTGGTTCTGTGGGTCCACCATCATTTCTGCGTTTTGGACCATGCAGACGAGGGCGCAACAGCGTTGCATCCTCATGAATTCCACTTTGGAATGAGTCTTCAGATTTTTGCGTCTTCAACCCAGAATAACGCTGTTGCCATGTGAACGAAAGGCACCTCTGATGAAATATTTAGCCATTTTTACCCCCAATCGTCCTCGAGTGAACGGCCCCTCAGTGGCATCTTGCCATGCCCTCGTCTCGGGTCCTCAGTGGAAAAGGTCAGCTTCTGATGTGGGCTATAGTGGGGGCAGCCGGTGATTACTCACATACTGCACTGTCCGATAGGCCACTCCCACCTTTTTTAAGTAATCCTAGCTTATTTTATTTTTACCCAAATGGAAAAGCATATAACAGGGGAACTGTAAGGCCAAATCACTTGTATGAGACACCATTTGAAAGCTGATACCTTTTAGTTTCTGAAAATACACATGATAAAAGTGTGACTAAAACACAGCCTATGCACATGGCTCATAGTTGTTTTTTTTCTTCTTGAAAATAATAGGTCTTTTTTGAATAACAGTAACAGGCACATACTTGACAGCAGGAATGTGTCATTACATTATAATTATTCTACATTATGTCAATCATAACTGTCATCACAAAGTTATGTTTGTTGACTCCTCTTAGTTATGATACATTGTAAGAGCTATAGACTTTTAATCATTTGGCCTGTCAGCCAGCTGTCCCCAATTTACCTCTCCAAATGTCGCCAAATGTGACACGGCAAGATAGCTTGGTAATACACGCCCAACTATTTGACCCATAAAATAACACTGAAGCAGTTGACCACATAAACATTTCAAGCATATTTGTTTTCAAGTTTTCCAAAAGAGCTTCCATCTAATTATTGTAACAGAGTGGCCCTCATTTATCAAACCATCGTACAACTAATATCTTGATTCATACGTCCAGTTCCATATTAGAGCATTTGATGAAAAAATGACACCCACTTTGAACTGAATCAAATCTCTCGACAGCTCTAATGTGTACGCAAGTTTGAGTCAGTGAGGGTATTGCAGCAAATAAGAAAATACATATTTGAACAAAATGCAAAGACATAATAAAAATAAGTATTCACATATCAGCAAAAATAAATAAATAGAAAGAACAATGTAAAAGTCAAGAAAGTGAAAAATAGAAAGTATTCAGTCAGCAAAATTGCAAAATATAAACTGTAGCTTTTGAATTTAATTCCTCCATTTAACAACTATAAATGATTAAAAATCTTTAACATACAGTTCTAGGAGACAAGTGCTTTGCACTCTCCCCTCATCCCTGAAAACTCCACAAGAGCGGAGAAAGGCATCAGTACGCCCCCGCAGGTCCCAGGTGGAGCGCCCGGCCAGGAAGGCAGGTGGGTGCGGACGGTCCACTCGGACCCGGCGGGATGATACGCCAGACTCTAGAAAATCACAACACCCTCCTCAGTGCCCCGCCGGACAGCTGGAGGTTTGATACGCAGCAGAGGAGAAGGCGCCGGCAGCCGCCCTCAGCCCCCACTGGGCAAATGGAGGAGACCGAGCGATCCGCATTTCAAAACAACACAGTTTTGTAAGTGCTCAGCAGCTGCCCACAAGTACTTTTCTTTCTTCACTCGACTCCGGCACCACCTCACCTAACGCATTGGGGGGGGGGGCGGTGCAACCTTTGTGGCGAGTTTCATACCCTTCTCCGCAATGTGCGTTGCCCGGGGGGCAATTAAATCTCATAACGAATAAAACGAAAAACCAACAGCCAGGCGTGATGAGACAAATACCAGCCGAGCGCACCCGGTGAGGCTGACTACCCTCCTAGCGTTGTTGTCCACGCTCTACTTCGAAACTCCAAACGGCACCCTAACTTCCCACCCAAAATGCACGACTTCTGTCTGTGACCCCAAAGTTCAGAATGTGTGCCTGTGGAATGGGGGAAGCCAGATTATGCATGTTTAAGGGCGTAACCGTGCGTCTGACGTGGATTTCAGCTGGATTTATCACTCTTTTGTTCCCAATTGACCGATACCACCCTGTGACTAAATCGCTAGGAGCACGTGAACCCTTTTTACCATCAAAGAACACCATTTCTACGAGTTGTTGATAAATGGGGTCAGAAGAGTCTTCCCCAGAAATGCAGCATGGGGGCATGGAAACACCCCCTTGTCATATCTGGTTCTATCCTTTCTATTAAGTGACGCGTCTCAACCAGTCGCTGCCGTCACCCCCCATCCCAAATAGGGGCCGCTGGGCAGTGATGGCTTGACAATGCGCATAATGAAAGTTGGTGGGCCATCAAAACAAGTGAAAAACCCAGATTTTTAAGTTCTAAAAGTTATGTTGTGTGTCTTTAGAGATGACTTGAAGCATTTGATGCCAGTGCACAGGCGGTTCAGCAAGGTCCGTAGATGGTAAGGCATGTCTTCTCCTTTCACACCACCTCCTAGGTCCTGGATGTATTAATTGAAAGTTGAAGGGCCCAGATGTCTCCCAGGACTGTCTCCAGGATGCTGCCACCCAAGCATCTCTGGACAAAACGTCAGGGATAGACTGTAGCGTCTCTTGTGCTACCTTATTTGGATGGTGAGACTTTAGTCTACATGGTGATGCCGGTGTTGTTGTGACTATGAGCAGAATGTGTCGGTCATACTTCTGTGTTTTTGTTGCCAGTGCAAGGGTACCTGCATCCTGACGGAGACTGGCAGGAGCAATTCCAGCTCAGACTGGCAGGTACAGTAGCACACAGGAGTGGGTTTCAGACAACAAGTTACTGTCAGGAGGTTGCTGTGAGAACAGGATCAACCTTGTCCACATGTGGACTTGTGCTCCAGGCAAGGGGGCAGTATTCTGCTACAGGTTGGACGAGTATGTGATTATAGTGTGTGCAATGAAGCAAAGTCATTACCTTGTTAACACAAAAGTAAAAAAAGTGGACTCAAATGCACAAACAAAAAAGCAGAATGTCTATTGCATTTCTATTTTTTATTGCACACTCTTCGCTGTCAGTATCAACAAGTTATTCAAAATTTTACTTTTGAAAAAAATATAAAAAACGAGGCAAAATCCAAAACTGAATATTTATCATCTTTATAGCTCATCCTTTTTTTCTTTATCTCTCATCCTAATGCTTTCACTTCCATCGAAGAACTTCTATATACAGTACTTTATTGCTGCATGGATGGAAAATAAATAAATAAAAAAGAAATGCTTTTCTTTTTTTGTCATTCTTCAAACATGACAGTCTGTCATTTAATTTTAGTGACAGCAAGTCTCTCAGAATCCAGAGTGACAGGCCTCCTCTCCATCACTAAGAGCATTGCTGCATTTACGCTGACGTTTCCATGGTGTCTTGGGGTAATTCTGCTGAGACTCTTGTCTGCAAAGCCCCAACGTTAACATTAACGCTCATGGAAGATATGTTTAAAAGTTAAACAAATGGGGTTACAATACTAATGGCTTTCTCAAATTCAAACTTATTTCCATTGTGTTCTCAGCTGTCTTCATGTTTAATGTTTTTGCACAAAATGGCACAATTAGATTAGGATTAGGGTCCAGCTGACATTCAGCAGTGCTGCCTGCCAGATAAAGAAGGCTTAACTGCTGACAGAAAGCCTTTGTGTTTTTGTAGACTACCATGCTACAAGGACTTCCAGACCAAACAATTTTGGGCAAAATTATGTAACAGAAGGATGCACATTTTGTCCAACAAGTAGGGCTGCATTGATTCAGACACAAAATGAACACTTAGTAATAAGTGTTTATGCACAAATACAGAATAATGTTTCCTGGCCAGCTATGGAATGAATACAAGATACTATGTTGTGCCATTATACGACATACTGTCTGGCCAAAGTAAGAAAAATGGGACTACAGCACACATTTTCTGTGGCATGTTCTGGATAAGCTGGTGCACTGTCACATTTTTCATCCAGAATTACATTTTTTCTTGCCAATATTTTATACTGATGGTGGTGAAATTGGATGCATGAAGTCTTCTCCTATCCCAGAAGTTTCCAGTGGGGTTAATGAGGTCTGTGTGGGCAGGCCATGTGTGAAAATGATGCTTTAGTCCCTCTCACTCAAGTAAAAGGTATTGTGATATCCACAAAAATTTTTTGGCAAAGAAAAAAGCTTTTTTGTGGACTCTGTTTAAGTTGTGGAAAGGAAAACTGGGTCTTTGGTTTGCCACATCAGATTTTGTAGCATCATTTCCTATGTGCAACATCAGGAATATGTGTCTTTTTTAAAAGGCAATGGTAAATTTAGCCATTGTAACACTGGTGCCAACCTTGATAGCAAAAAGTTTTCCATATTGTCACAAATTACAGAGTGAAAAGCTGAAAGGTGTAAGAATTTGTTATGGGAATAGACTGCTACATGAAATAAACAAAAAAAGGAAAAATTAAAATTCCAACTTTGTGATCAAAGTAGTTTGAGATAAAGGTGGTTTTTGCTGCATATAAAGCCATTCTCAAAATTCAAGGACATGACAAGGCCACTTGACCGAGAAGTTAAAAAGGTCAGATAAAGCTATAAGCTACTTCCTAGATATCATTCGAGTTTGATCAATAATGTATCTATAATAATAATAATAATAATAAAAATAATAATAATAAGAATAATATATATATATATATATAATATATATATATATATATATATTTTTTGCATGTTAGTCACACTTAAATGTTTCAGATCATCAAACAAATTTTAATGAGACAAAGATAACACAAGTAAACAAAAAAAAACATTTTTTAAATGAAGACTTTTATTAGTAAGGGGGAAAAAACAAACTTAAATGGCCCTGCATGAAAAAGGGATTGCCCCCTTAACCTGATAACTGGTTGGGCCACCTTAGCAGCAACAACTGCAATCAAGCATTTGTGATAACTGGCAATAAGTCTTCTACAGCGCTGTGGAGAAATTTTGGCCCACTCATCTTTGCAGAATTGTTGTAATTCAGCCACATTGGGGGTTTTCCAGAATGAACCGCCTTTTTAAGGTCATGCCACAGCATCTCAATGGGATTCAGGTCGGGACTTTGACTAGGCGATTCCAAGTTCTTCATTTTGTTTTTCTTAAGCCATTCAGAGGTGGTCTTGCTGGTGTGTTTTGGATCATTGTTCTGCTGCAGAACCCAAGTGCGCTTCAGCTTAAGGTCACCAACAGATGGCCGGACATTCTCCTTCAGGATTTTTTGGTAGACAGCAGAATTTATGGTTCCATTTACCACAGCAAGTCTTGCAGGTCCTGAAGCAGCAAAACAGCCCCAGACCATCACACTACCGCCACCATATTTTACTGTTGGTATGATGTTCCTTTTCTGAAATGCTGTGTTACTTTTACACCAGATGTAATGGGACTTACACCTTCCAAAAAGTTCAACTTTTGTCTCGGTAGTCCACAGAGTATTTTCCCAAAAGTCTTGGGGATCATCAGAATACTTTCTGGCAAAACTGACACGAGCCTTTATGTTCTTTTTGCTCAGCAGTGTTTTTGGTCTTGGAACTCTGCCTTGCAGGCCATTTTTGCCCAGTTTCTTTCTTATGGTGGAGTCATGAACACTGACCTTAACTCAAATCAAATCAAGTTTATTTATATAGCCCTTTACAGACCCATTGCCCCCATGCGGGGGAGAAAAAAAAACTCCCCCCCTACGGAACACCCAGACAACCGACCACCTCCCTGAGAGAGGAGGTCCAACCCAGCAGAACGCCCACAACAGGCACCCACCCCCACGGAGGCAAGTGAAGGACCTGCAGTTCTGTGGACATGTGTGTGTCAGATCGTGGGGTGTGTTTGCGTGAGCGAGAGCAGAGCCCCCGCGAGGTGAACAGCCTTGGCTGAGTTGTCGACTGTTCCCTTGGGGGAAGTTAGGCGGTCGCAGCCTCACTTGGGAAGGTTCACCACTGTTCCATTGGGGAGTAGATTTCATCAGTAGGATTGTTTGGATAATGGCTCTCACTGTGGTCTTGCCTGCCTTCAAGTCCCAAAGCTCTCCAAATGGCGGACTTCCAAACAGCCAAATCTTGGTCATTTCCATCAATTGCCGGTCCTCAATTTCTCCAAGCTTGTATCAATCTTGTCCAGCAAGTTCAGGATCTCCTCTTGCTTGTCTACTACTTAGTCAGAGTGGCTACAAGTTTTTGAATCTGCTCACAGATCGCATTAGTCTGAGTGTTGGCGACACGGCAAGCAGCCTCCGTGGCAGCTTGCCAATCGCTGCCATCAGCTTATGGTGTGTCTAGAGAAACCAGGTAGATGCATGCTCCAATCAGCAGAACGATGATGATAAACCACAGTTGTTTTGTCCTTTTTCTTCCACAGAAAGCACGGACAGGCACATTCCTCCACTTTCCCCATATCCATACATACCCGGCCGGGTGCGTTTCTGCAGGGCAAGAAGGCTGTCCCCGCCCTCACTGATGAAAAATCTTCATTCGAGAGACCACTGCATTTTCTGTTTACTTGTGTTAAACTTTGACTCATGACCCATGCAGGCCATTTTTGCCCAGTCTACTTTCTTATGGTGGAAGTCATGAACACTGACCTTAATTGAGGCAAGTGAGGCCTACAGTTCTTTGGATGTTGTTCTGGGGTCTTTTGTGACCTCTTGGATAAGTCATAGCTGTGCTCTTGGGGTAATTTTGGTCAGCTGGCCACTCCTGGGAAGGTTCACCACTGTTCCATGTTTTCACCAGTTGTGGATAATGCCTCTCACTGTGGTTTGCTGGAGTCCCATGGCTTGGGAACCTTGTAGTTACACTTTTTATTGGTCTTTCAGTGGATCTAAACGTTTGCTGACGGCAGAAGAATCCATAACTATCGCTTACAGTGTTTGAATTTACCTTGACCATCTTCTTCCTGTATTAAAACTGCAGATGTAGCGCCATTTGACATCACGTCCGCAGGGCAGCACATTGCAGCGCATTTTGCAGCAACCAGCCTGTTCAAGGCAACGGAGAGAAACTTGGGTGGAAACGTTATTTTTGGTATTAAGCGCTTCATCACCCATTAGTATTAAAAAAAATGGACATGCATGTTTGTTTGTTTTTTTAAATTCCTGCCTCTAGTCCCTTTAAGACCTAAACTACTAAAAACTAAATCCATAAACCAACAGAAACACCTGCAAACCAAAACTAAAGCAGCCCAACCTAACACAAACTAAAGTCACCAAAAATAAATGATGTTCCGGATGAACTGAGACAAGGAAGCATGCGTCGAGAAAAGGGGGCGTTCCTAATCAGGCTCCGTATTGGCGCTTTTGTTGTCAGCATAGGATTCACACAAAACGAGGCCTCGGTTTGTGCAGATGATGTAACATCCCCTGGCCCATGACAGAGATACTTTGAAGACTATTTGCATTAAAAGAAGAACCTGAACACTGGTTGAAGAAGCTCCTCTTCCTCAAACAGATTTCAGCCCCATGTCACCTCTTACCACAGAGTTCCATAAGCACTGCACTCAACACAGAAATAATTCTCACTATCACAACGGTTAATGCAAGTTAAACATAAAATTACATGACAAAACAGAATGCCGTTGTGTCAGATAGATCATGCACTTTTGTTGATGATGTGTCTCTATGTTACAGTGGTTAGTGTGTAGGTCTTTTACTTGGGAGTCTGTGGATTGAATCCCATTTGCAGTTTCTTTCTTACCCTGTAAAATTTTAATTTTAAACCGTAACCAATTATTAAGTCAAATTCTTAAAGACATGATTAATGCACATAGTGTGTGTTGTAGGCTGATCATTTATGAGATAAATCCTTTATTTCCTGGTCATGGGCACTGCTGAGATTGTTTGAGTGCAAAGTTGTTTGCCCTGCTGTGGACCCATTTGGACACTTAATGTCACTATAGAGGAATATGAATTAAACTGAGTACTGAGCCTTTTCCCAAACCAATGGGCTGGGAGGCCTCATTGCTTCAGGAAGCTTCATTTGGCCATCACTACCAAAAAGAAGCCTACAAAAGAAACAAACTAATGCCAGCCTTACATTAGAGGCCAACCTCCTGATCTACTGTAGGCCAGACTCTCCCAGGAAGCATTGTGGGGCGTTAACTGCTGCTAACAGCAATGAAACAGAGTTCTCTGTTCCTTGACAGACAGCTTGTTGAACTGAACAACCGTTTTCAGAGTAACTCTTTTAGAATAATGAAGCTACTTGTTTCACCAGTTGGGCGCATTACGCGCGCAGCACAGGCTTTATGGATTTGGTTTGGAGGCCTCTGAACTGACTGTTTGTGCAACTCATTAAATGGAAAGTGGACGGGGGACATCAGTTTCCCTCCATAACAGCAGCGTTGGACTCGTGACAAACATGTTATTCCCAACATGAACTGTTTACTGCACATTCAGGTAACACTGCAAGTACAAAGTTGTGCTGTGGAACACCTGTTTCCAGGTGTAAACAGGGTTAACTCCACCAACAGAGCTACAGAACTCAGACTGAACAGCATCTTCTACTCATCTTTGAAAAATAGCTCTCGGAGAAACTGTACTGATGAAACAACAAATGTGCCAAGCTGCTGTCTTCCCTTTAACCCAGGGTTTGTCAATCCAGGTCCTCAGGGACCCCTGCCCTGCATGTATTGCAGGTTTTCAACTCCACCACACCTGATTCAGATCAACTCAATTGCTCATCAAGTTCTTTGCAAGCTGCTAAGGAGCCATTCATCTGAGTCAGGTGTGTTGAAGTAGGAATATCTTGAAAACCACAAGGGACAGAGGTCCCTGAGGACCAAGATTGAGAAGCGCTGCTTTAAACTGAGAGCTGTGCTCAGGTAAACACCGATGTGGTTGTGTCTTTTACTGTGCTGATAAGCCCGACAGCTGTGTTCAGGTGTTAAACAGCTGTTGATCATGTGTAATGAATACATTATGGCTGTACGAGCATGAGTGTGTGAAATGACTGTATTTCACTATGTTGGTGTTATTGGGCAGCAATGACTGTTGGGGGGGGACAAAAAAACTTCCGATCTCAAAAAGGAAGGGAAAAAAAAAACTTTTTTGAGATCGAAAGGTTTTTTACTTTTTCCCCCTTTTTGAGATCGGAAAGTGTGCTCTTTATATTTGACTACTTTATTGATTCATTTGAGAGCATGTCACATGTGTGACCTGCTGTAAACTACTGGTGATTATTACTGATAGAACACACACATTGTGTGGAGATGCTTTGTGTTAATAATGTTGTATTCAAGAGAAACACATTCTTTTGAATTTTGATGGAGGTGGAACACTGGAACACTGTCAAAATAAATTTGACACACCCAGTACTTGCTGGTAACCTGACTCCGCCAGATGGATTTGCTCCTGCATATCCATCTGGGAATCATAGAGTAGTTTTGGGAAGGGGCGAAAATACTGGTTAGCTGATTGGATAAGGCATCTGTCCATTACCACCTTTGTTGGTGATAGACAGGTAGCCAGACTGATCTGCAAGTGAAAACCTGAAGCTCGCGAGATCAGGATGGTCTCACGAGGCTAACTTGCTGATGTACACTAATATCTTTTTTCTGCCTACGCTAGTGCTCTGAGTATTGACGGTTCTGGAGGTCGGACCTGAATACACTGCTGTCAGAGCTCATCCAGCTATTGGTTGTTGATTGTGTTGCATCACTGCAACAATATCAAACATGTTTGATATTGTCGCAAGCCCAAGACAAGGAAAAGATTGCTTTAAATCAGCGCAGATTACCATCTCAAACTTAACGATCGAGGCCGCTGGGCTTTGGCACGGAGGATCTGAATTCGAGTCCCTGACGCAACATTCAGGTGAACCACCATGGACCCCGAAGCAAGCTACTTAACCCCCACCAACTGCTCCCCAGGTGCTCTAAGTAGCAACCCACTGCTCCCTGGTACTAGTATACAGAGATGGGTAAAATGCAGAGCCTAATTTCCCCTTGGGGATCTAAACAGTATATAAAAAAAATTTAATTGTTTGCTGTGAGTCCGGCATAAGAGCAAACTGTTCCAAGTCCAAACAGTTGCCCTGACTAAGATCTGCCAGGTTCTTTTGTTGCTGATCAGCCAGTAGCTTCAGGTGTGACTGATCAGTCATTAGCAGGGAGGGAGGGGATGGTGGTGGTGTAGTGCCAGGCCAGTCAGACAGGAGAGGTGAAGCAGGATTTGCATGTGGAATGAGAGACAGATGAAGTTAGTAGACAGCCAGCCGTAACATGTGCATTCTAAGTTAGGCTATATAAAAAAAATGGAATTTGTTTGTGGTTTTCACCGTGAAAAGTCTCACTTTAAAAAAAAAAAAACAAACAAAAAAACAGGATATTAGTTTTTTGTGTGATTTTAGCCCTACTGTACATCATGTCAAAATGAAAAAAATTAAAATCCCAATAGTGAGGTTGTAATGACAAGAATGACACCAAAAAAGGAAGGTAAACTGCTTTGAAGGTAAAATAAAAGGTAAAAACAAAAGTAGTCAAAAACAACTAATTATTTCCGGTCCCCAGATCAAGTTGAGAGGAGAATTTCAGGACAGTTAACAACTCTTCCCTCAACGCGCTTTTACAAGTTTGCTGGGTTAGTGAAACTAGTGGCCTCTCATCAGCTAAACAAAATCCTCACCATAAGTGCAACAGCAGACCTTCCACAGTGGCTGTGAACAAAGTGTCCTCTTTGCCATCCCACCATAGTAAGTATTCAAATGGAGGGTAGGAAGATGTCATGCTCTCTGCTAAATGCATTAACTCCGTGGCTGAGCAAAGAGTGCCACGCACATCTGCAGTCCAACCCCCTATAATAACTTTCTAATTAAAAAGTGCCATGCACAATTAGAGCTCGGAATTCATGATCCAATAAAGTCATAGCATCAAGCATGATATTATCTTCCTCTAAAGTGAAAGGGCAAAGGACACATATATTATCTATGGGAGAGTAATTGTGATGATGAGAGTAGGGTGGCGTTTTTAACACTGCAGATGGTGTTGCATTATCTTAAGAATTTTTCTGTGATAACAAGCCACTGCATGGGTGGACTTAAGTTGTTTTATTCTTAAAATACAACACCATTGTCGCTATAATGCTGTGACAGCAAAGGTCAACTGGAATAGTGGTCAGTGAATAAAGTACCGCTCTGAAGAGTGGCAAAATTTGTAAGTAGATATTTCAAATTAAATACAATATGGCATAGGCAAGCTAAATATCACAAGGAAAAGATTTGTTTTGGTGACTTAATCAAAGAGGATAACTGTTTCCTTCTTTTAGAGAGGGTGTATTGACTTCTCCAACCTTTACAATTGGGTGAACACAAGCTATTCATCTTGAATTGTTTAGTGTGGGAATTGGCTGCTAAAATGTAATCTGCCTGAAATTGCTTTTTTTAGGGTGCATTTCCCCTAGATCCATACCTTGGTCTGCACACAAGATGCATAACACTTGATTTTTCCATCATTCAAAGAGGGTGACATTTTCTTAAGGTTGTGAAACAACTTCACTTTAACATGAAATTGTATTGAACTGGGTTGAGGCAAACCAGAACCACCATGTCTATTAAAGCTAGGATTGACAATGTTGGAAAAACGGTAGCAAGCGACATTAAAAAAAAAAACACACCACCTGAAACCACGCCTTTAGAGCACAGGGACGTGTGCGCCAATGTTTTACGAGCAGGCTAACGATAACAACTGAGTGGATAGCTTGTTAATTTGATAGTGAACAGCTGACAAACACCATTTTTAAAAGCTTTAATCCACTCACCTCCAACTCTTTCTGCAGTGTTAAAAGTCCACACTGCAAACATCAATGCCTCCAAGATTTAATCGTAAGCTGTAGTTTTGTTTTTTGGTTTTTTTTGGCGCAGCAGAGGTTAGCAGTCAGTTAGCTATATTTGTTTACAGTGAGTGGCGCACAAGGGGGTCACGTGGGGGATGATGAGAGGGGAGGGACAGAGACAAGACAAAGACATTGATTCCTTCTTTCTATATGTGTGAATGACCAATTCATACCTTTCAGTGTGAATGGCAGGGGTTGGTCAGAGTTTTGACAGAATTGCAGCTCTCACAGAGGTCTGATTTTTTTCCTTCTTTTTTATAAATACATGACTTATTGATTACTATCAGGATGAAAGGACCATTTCAGTCAGTAGCAAAAGTGTTTCTGAACAGGATTACCAACTCTGGCTTTAACATGTTTTACTGACTTTATTGGTATAGACAAAAATGGTGTCTTATAAGTTAAGAACAATTTTTTTTAAAATTCATTATTACTATTTTACAGAAAGAACACATTTGAACGAAGGTATGTGTTTTGATTAAATTTGATAGATGTGCGGTTATACGACATAAAAAGTGACGTCCAGTTCAAACCTTGCCATGCGTCAATGTCCTCAAACTTCTTTGTGTGTTTTGCATTAACATGGTTGTTGAGCCAGTTCATCCACTAGTCAGTAGTGCTGAGTTCAGAGTTCACTTCCATGACCCGATGTCACTTTCAAACTCTGTGGTAATAATGCACCACTATAAAGTTGATTATAACCACCCGACACACACACACAAAGCCTTTCTTCTAGAGCAGCTGTACAACTGTTGTCTTCTCTGGCTTTTTTTCCTGTTTTATCTACAGCTTCCCCTCTTCTCAGTTTTTTTCCTTTCTCTGGTCGCATGTCAGCGATACAGCTCAACACTGACCACGCAGTTTCCGGTGGTATTCAACGTTGAGTGACAGACTCATAGGAGGCTGAAAACGTACCAAATTATGCAGGTTTCCAATGCAGAAGGGTGAAACTGTCCGTCTACCTGCGTATCTGTCTTCTGCATCGAGCGTAAATGTTTAAGATCAGTTTTATATTTATATTGAGTTGCCACGTTACCATGGTGCAGGAGTTTGCATGTCCTGAAGATCATAGGAGCTACCTTGTCAGGGGCTTGATGCCCTGACAGGTTTACCCTGTTTGCCAAGGTTTACCCATGGCAAACAGGTCTTTAAGGAAGTTTAGCTTCTCCCGACGTGTGTTACTGGGGCCCCCCCTTTAGAGCCACACCTGGAAATGGGGCAAGGAGGTGAGTGCCTAGTCCCAGTTGGGCCCAGCCCGATATCATGTGGACTTACTCGGAGGGGCCATAGGGGTCAGGTGCATTGTGAGTTGGGTAGTGTCTGAAGCAGGGATCCTTGCAGACCAAGGATCAGACTGACATTCATCCAATGATGGATCATTAAATGGATGAATGGCGGCCCTGGGAGTCTACAAACTGTCACGCAGCAACTACCCCACAGGACTGAAATATTTTTAATAAATAGTTAGTATTCTTTTGATTTTTTTTTTTTTTTTATTCTAAAATCAAAAACATTTTATCTACACCTGTGTGGATTCATTTCTGTTAAATCAAATCATTCTTGGCATTATGACAGGAAAAGACAGATGTCTAAATATAGTATATAGGGATAAATCATTCATTAAATACATCTTGTTTCAGCAAAAAGGAGCAGTTAAATACGAAAGCAAGCAAAAACATATGAAAGAAGATTAATGCAAAAAGAGTAAATATCAAAAACTTTATAGCATCCGAAGGCAGTAAAAAACTGAAAGGGGTATATGGTCTTCTATGTTGACTGAGTTTAATGTTAACCCCTTCCTTTCGTTGCCCCCTAAAAATATTTTCTTTAACCCCCGCCCCCCTCGTCCCCCCCTTTCCTGGGGGGGCTTGGTGGCGGGCTGTTTTTATTATTCTTCTTCTTTCTAAATCAATTGTATTTTTGGCAGAAGAACACTGGGACACATGATCATCAGAGCACAACAAGCAGCCACCACCTTCTCAAGGAAAGTGCTGTTCTTATCTGCACATGGGGACTTCATCCAAATTGATACAGTTTCATGCAAAGTCCTGTTGCATATGCAGCCATATCAGGTGTGCCACATTATGTGTTTGCTCAACAATTAGCTGCTGATGTCCCTTTTGTAAATGCAGAGATCTTTTCTCATACCCCCACATGAAGCTGAAACTCTCCTGTATATCAAACTCACGGTGAGCCAAAACCACATCACCTGGTAAAAGTTTCTGCTGAAGTGTTCTGCTTGATGTGTTTATCACTTGCACTGACTCCAACATGGGAAACAGCAGAATGAAATTCTGTTTGCAAATTTCTTTTCTGTGTGCTGGTCATGTCAGCTGCTGTTGCAGCCGACTTTACAACTCTGAAATACTTGTCAGATTTTTCAGCCACTACTGAACTGCAGTCAACGGAGCACTTGGTCTACCAACGTGACAAATCATTCCCACAGTAATGTGCGATTGTCTGGATTCTCTACACAGCATCACACAGCCGTGCAGAATAAATTGATACAGTACTTAGAGATCTTTTTGTTTTGTTTGTTTTCTAAAATATAAAAGTTACTTTGCCCAACAAGAGCATTTCGTTTTCCTGTAAAAGTTCTAACATAACCCTGCAGTGTCCTATACCCTTACATGCATTTAAATTGATGCTTTAATTGGCTCTGCGGGTGGTCCGGTTGGTGTTTTGCTACACACCAAAACATGTTTACAACTGTTGTGTTGGTTGCCACAAACCTTGTTTCATGTGCTACCAATCGATTGATAAATATGTATACATGCACTTTGATTTCAAGCAACACCTCTTTTCTTTTTTGGATGTTTATTTGTGAAGATGACTAGTTGAAAGGATAAGAAGCTGGCCTGAAGTGCATTTTAGATTCAACTGTGAGATCCCAGTGCCTCAAGGGTCACATTCGTAATCTGCCTAATTGGTCCCCTGTTATTCTGAAATATGTCTTCATATTCCTTATCACTCTCACATTCTTTAACACTTAAAAATAAACTCATACTAATGTAAAAAAAACTCTTTAAACCAATTATGTAAACAAAGCCATTGTGGAAATGCTTGCTGTGACACTTAACATTGGGAACAATTATGTTAATAACATTCTAACCTGAGGGAAGGGATACACTGAAATGTCACACTAAAAACATTTAGTTTCCTTTTGCACTTCCCATTACTTGAATGAATATATTATGCAACCACTCCATGTTTAAAGGATTCTGTGCAAGATAATTTTATGAAAAGGTCGTCTATTTTCCCATTATTTAGGATAGAAATGATCAAAAAGGACAAAATTAGGAATCAGATTAATACATGCAAAAATCCATGCAATTTAATTCAAGCAGGCAATTGAGGTTTGGTACATGTGAGTTTTTGGTACTTTTGAGAGATTACCTCCACTTTTCATAAATGTTTCCACAGTATTTAACTTTCCTCTTTTAGATCAACACTATCCCTTAGAAGAAAAAATAAAAGGTGTTTTAGCATTGGGTTTCTTCTCTGTTTGACTAGTAGTCTCCACTTCAAGCACAGTGATTGGTACGTGTGCAGCAGGATGAAGGAGGGCACAGCTGGGGTTAGATCCCCAGACTCTCGGGTTACAGTCATGTGCGCGACCAGAAAGCCAAAGGGATATCCCCTTGGCCAAGTAGCCAGGGCGCATGATCACTTGGAGGCATAGTGACAGGACCGCCAACTGTCACATTTCTCCCTCTGTTTTCACAAGCATGTCCTCATGCTCCGCATAGGCTGCCACCCATCCAGAATCCATGAACCCATCCCCAGTGCTACATGGATCCCTAATTGCAAGCACCAGATTGTGGCAGGACAAAAGGGGAGCCCAGGCAGGATTTGAGCCCCAAACTCCCAGGTGAGAGTCATGCATGCTTACCAGTAAGCCAAAGGAACCCTTGTCCCATTAGCCAAGGCGCATGATCACTCGGAGGCGTAATGGCAGGACCGTCAACTGTCAGGTGCAAGAATTTTTAATAATTAATTTGTAGCTGAACCACCAAGTCAACTTGCCCCAGCCCGAAGGTTGCCAGGGAAAGCTTTTCAGAGCTCTGTACATCAGTTTTGTGTATGCAATTTCAAAATGCAGTAAAACACGTTTCCTCTTTTATTCCATTAGACTATGTTAAACAATATTCAATACTGTAACACGCTTGACTCTTTCTGGAACTGCCCTTTTTGGCTATCATTCCATTTACACGGTTGTTGTCCTGTGAAAACTCGCCTCCACACAGGATTTTACTGTGAGACCTCTTCATCAAAAGCTGTTTCACGTCAGATGCACATCTCTCATTGTAGGAAAAATTGATATTATTCTATTTCCAGGTACCTCAGACTACAGTTGAGCCTGTCAATGACAAAAAAAAAGCACTTTCACTAAAATAATGACATTTGCTTTTTAGATTACATTGCTGCTGTTTCTCATTAAGTTTTAAAGGTGCCATGACATCAAATTTCACTTTTCTGGGGTTTTGGGGGTATAATATGATCTCTTGTGCACTGATGAGGCCATGTGAATGTCCAGAGTGAGAATCAAAGTTTCTGTTTATGGTCTGTCAGCTTTGTTTCTTTGTTCAAAAACGGTTGAATCAGAAAGCAGCTTATCATTCTACGTAGTTCTATCATTCTGCATAATTCAATTGCTCCAATAAGAGCACACTGTCAGGCAAACAGAAGTTTTTTTCTTTAGAGCATTTACATATGCAGTAATGTCAACTACATGAACCAGTTTTTACCGCTATGTCATCACTCCTGTAGCCTCTTAAACCCCAAGTTCCCCCAATTGGGGGACTTTGAGACTCACTGCAGCAAAAGACGCACAATGTTGCACTAATTATGTAGCAATATAGCCATACAATACATCAAATTAAACAGGAGAAACTCTACTACAAGCACATATAAGTCATTTTAACATACACCGAGCATATTAATGTTTAAATATCAAAATCTAAATAATGTCACAGCATCCACCTACTCTGCACATTTTCATTGCTACCTCTCTGATACTTAATGGTAGACAAACAAACAGTATATCATATGAAAGCTAAGATCCTGACAATTTCAACAGTACCACTATTATTTCTCTACGACAAAAACTCAGTGAACCAGCAGCCAAAGAATACAAACATAAACAACCGCTTACTTACTGTAGAATGACTAACAGAAATTCTGTCTTACACACTTGAACAAAAGTCCCAAGTGTTCCCTTTATTATGACCCCAAAATTACTCAAATAGACCTTGTAGATGCAGAGATATACTCTATTCATTTAGGGTATGTCATTTTCAAGCAGAAACCTTAAAAAGAGCTATAGAGCTTAAGGGGTTTAAGGCCCAATCGCATTTCTTTTTTTTTTTTTTTTTTACCCTTACACCTTTGCCCTTGCCACTTAAAACAGAGCCAAAAGAGGTAGGACTGAAAGTCAGGCCCTACAAATTGGGACACCCCTTCAACTCATACGTCATCAGTAATCCCCGCCAGCATGTATGTAAGCAGATGCGCTGAGCTGTCGCTGGAAATCTTGAGCCGTCTACAACTGTTGTTATGTAATGTTACCAATCAAGTCCGATTTGTGCATGACATTCCCTCTTGTGTCATACCCCATGACGCCCTTCATGTCACTGAAGAACAGCAGCGATGTTGCAAGTTTTTATTGATTGCGCTATCATTGTAAATTTTCTGGGCTGCCTACAGAGCACTGCAGATTTTCAGCTTGGTAGCGTTTACAGGTATACCACTAAAAATTTTATGTAATAGTAGCAAATTTTTTCATGTGCATTTAACACAGAATAAGACTCATTAAACATTAAAGCAACGTTAAACTAGACAATCCAATAGTTGTCATACATTTTAAACCTCATCTACAGAGAAAATATTTACATTTGTGGATTTTTTTGGGACTCAATAGCAGCTGCCTTGCCGGTGATTTGCAAATTTGTCATACCTCTTCAGTTTAAAGATCCACAATGTCACTTTCAGACATTAGAAATATGCATTTTTGACTCGTTTTGATGGCACATCAGCATTCATTATGCACATTTTCGAGGCATCCCTGCCCAGTAGGGTACCAAAGCTCAGAAACTGCACTATGTAACTTTTGCATCCGGGACACAGCCGTGACGTAGCAGACTATTGGTTGCACACCGCGTACTAGCAAACTGATGTGAAGCAGATATGAACACAGCAGGTGTTTTTAACGTGCATCATGTTGGATTTGGCAAAGAAACGCCAGGAAACATTACCAGAGGAAGAGAGGGAAAGAGAGAGAGGAAGGGACAGAACAGGAGTCAAGACAAGACTGGCTGGAGTGAGGTCACAGTATAAGTAGGATTCAAGATGGGTGCTATTTTAGCTGTCGATAAGGGGTGCGTCAGTAAGAAAATTGCAAAAAATTACGTTGTGGGTCTTTAAGTGTGCAGCTGAAAATACTTCGTTGGAACTTACCACTTGACCACTATTCCTGTATTCTAACAGGATTGAGACACCCCTACCCCTGCACGTGAATGCACAAAATAGAGGGACAGGACTAAAGGCCCATTTATGCTTGATGCAGAAGACGGGTACGCAGACGGGCGGACAGTTTCGGCCATTGTCAGCGTCGGAAACACGTAATTTGGTGCGTTTTCGGGGGGCTTGTTGATCCATCACTCGGCGCAGAAGACGGAGCAATACCACCGGAAACCACGGGGTCAGTGTTGAGCTGTGTAGCTGATATGCAGCTGGGGAAAGAAACAAACCAAAGAGGGACAGGAACCGGAACATTAACAACACAAAATAGCCAAATTAAAGCACCTGAAAATGAAGACACCAAACAAACAGAGAGCATCTGTAGACGTGGCTGGAGCTTTTGAGGAGAGACTGTGCGAATGTGTCCGAAAAATACTCATACCTATGACATCACATCGCCACGGCACAGGGCCAGGTAGCACTGCCGCCTAGTGGACAAACTGATTTATGAACCATAGAAACGCAGAAGACGCATGCAAGTATGAAGGCAGCCACGCAGGGTGACGCATGAAACAGACGTTGCCATTTATGTACGTAAGGGAGCATAAATGGACCTTAAGGGGGAGAATTGAGATTGGGCCTAAACTAATTCCACTTATTTTCTCCATATCATAAATATATAACTTTTCGTTTAATGTCTTAGAAGTAAAGGGGACAACTTTGCAAATGCTGGTAGAAAAGTGTAGGACACAAACTATGAATGTTGGTGTAAAAGGCCTTGTGACTCAACCAAGGTCTTCCAAAGAAGGATGAGAAATATTAAGGGAAGTTGACCTCATTATTTATACATTTAGATTTTTCAGGGGTCCTTTGTACGAAGATTTTTCTCACTAATGATCATGAGGTGACCCTGTACACTGAAGACATTAGCATGGTTCAAGCAAGTGTAGTTTTTTTCTGTTGGGTTGTGTCATGCTACTGGTTTCAAATGAACCTGCTGTTGAAGACATTAAACATGATTCAGTGTAAAAGGTAGCTTCACAGGGATGTAGTTGTTCATCTGGATTATTAATGAATAATCAACTTGACTACATGTTTACATTTATAGCGGGCCTCCCTTAAATCGAAATCGACCCAGACTTTACAGACCCAGGTTTTCCTAGGTATTCATTCCATTGTTATCAAATGTAAAAGTTTGATCTCAGGTAATACTTGTAAGATCACTTCCCTGATGGCAGCTTACCTTGTTGATCTATGTGCCAACAGAGAAATATACCCTGCCTCCTAGCAAGATCTGTGCTGTGTAACAGACTTCTGATATTAAGGTGTGGGTAGGAACAGCTCCAACATACACTTTTTTTTTTTCTTTTTTTTTTTTTTAACCAGGGGAACATGAAGCCTGGGGCTTGTGGCCTTGTTATTTTGACAGAGCTAAGCTAACCTTGCTGATGTGAGTGTGCAAAATGACTTTCAAAACCAGCAGTCAGTCAGTCTTTTTTTTTTTCTTTGTACATGGAGAGCAAGTAAAGCACAATTCTTTTCTTTCATATCAGTTTTAAAATGAAATTATTCTCAAAGCCATAAAGACTCATGGAAATAATATTTGAATAACTGATCTCCAACAGGGTCAAAGTGGTCACTTCTTTCAATACTACCTGAAGAAAAAAAATCTTAAAGGTATCACATTTCAGTTGTTCAATCTCTTCTCCCACTGTGGTTTCATGTCTCCCTTTCAACTGCCTAGTTGGAGCTGTAAAACTGACTGTGTTTGAAATCATCATCTCGGTAGAGGATAATGGGAAACCCATGGGAGTCCTGCCAAAGACAGGAGACAATGCAGTTTGCACCTCACCAATCAACCCTTAGTGAGAATGTACATGTAATGCTCTTTCATCTGTTCAGCTGAGCTCCAGTGCTATCGAACAGAACAGCAATGAGACAGCAACTCCACAGCAATTTGCCACTAGCATAGCAATAAAATCTTAGGCGGCCGTCCAGACAGCCTGTTCTAATTTCTTGGGTGCTAGTGGAGAGATATGTACAAGATCTTTTTTGGCATTGATGCTCTCCCCACAGCAAACACTTACATGTCACTTTAGAGTGTTTACTTTAAAACAGGTGGCAAAATGTTTACAAAGGGGAGGGGGGGGGGGGGGGGGGTGTAACAGTTCAATCCATCACTTGTTTTTTTTGTGCTTTTCAATTCTTTTTTTTTTTTTTTATACCTTGATAACTTTAAATTGATTTGGAAGCTAAGAAATTAGAGACAGAATTTAGTGCAGGCTTAGTAGAAACAAAGGTGAGCAATGAGATGCTGTATTTTTCAAGCAAGTGAGGTGTTTCCTCTCTTGCTTACAGTTAAGAGAACTGCAAAAGGCGCAATTTCTGCAGCCAAGCTAACCAATGAGCTAGCATGATTAGCTCTCAGCACACAGTAAAAGCAAGGCAAAGTACAAAACCAGTTCACTTGGCCAGACATCCTACTGTAGCTATTAGCTCCAGGAGCTAGGCCTTTTTGTGGCCTCTTGAGCTCAATTCCATAACAACTGTTCACAACACATTTGCTGACAAGACAAATGCTCATGACGTAAACAGAAAAAGAGACAACTGCTCACGAATTATTTTATAACATAGGCTACATTTACAGCAAAAAATACTAGCATACAGAGATACAAATTTGAAATATGCTCACATATTTATTCAACTAAGAAAATACTGAAAAATGAAAACAAAAAACAGTTTACTAGTGAAATATGTTGCCTATTTAAAAATGTGTAGTTCTATCACAATAAGTTCACACTTTGTTGCAGTAGTGTGACAAAGTTAAAAGGTTTATGACTACTTTATAGATGCTGCTTGTAAACACCTTTAGTTTGTCTTGCTATCACACCTTTATTTTCGGTGCATTTTGGGCATTTGAGGGGTTCAAGCATTTTTATTTCAAACACATTTTTTTTCAAATGTACTGTAAACTAAGTTAGACTTCAGTCTGTTCTTCTTTATCAGTATCTCTCTCCAGCTTTGGAGAAGACTATTTCAGATAGCATATAAGTAGCTGGAATATGTAGATATCTCTTGACAAGCTGAATATTTGTGCTTGAGTTTCAGTATTTTAATGTGTCTTTTGCTCTGGAGCAGGGGTGTCTCCAGCCTTTCAGGACAACCTGGGCTTAGCCTGGAGTCACATGTAAATTTTAAAAAAAATTAGACGAGCTTTTTTCTTGTCTTTCGCTACAAAAAATGTGTTTTAGAAGGCAATAATAGACATAATGGAGTGGATAAATTGTCATTTTAATAAAAAAAAAAAATTAACCACAAAATTAACAATGAAATGTTTACCATTATGTTGCTAAAACACATTTGCTGCACTCACGTAGAAATGTTCATACGGTATTCACCCTTTTGTCGTCTCTTTGACTCATCACTGACCCTCCTCATCATCACATGTTCTCTCTTTACCTGCTCTTCTTATCTCATTATTTGCTCTTCTTTTTCTTCCTAATTTGTTCTCTTCTCCTCATCACTTGTTCTCCTTTTCTCCCACTCATTTGTTTTCTTCTCCTCATTTGTTCTCATTTTCTCCTCATTTATTCATTTATAGGTTTCACAAATCAGAAACAGAGCTTTAATTAACCTACCGTCCCTAAAGAACATCTGAGTCCAGGTTTGAAAAGTCTTCGTGTTGTAGTTTTTACATAGGACCTCGTTATGGCTTTTTTTTCTTTTTTTTTTCTTTTAATGTTGTCAGTAGAAAATTATTTGAGTGGAATTACCCCTTAAGCCCAAATCGAAACGAAAGCTGGGACAGGAGTTGCTGCTAACTTCTGCCTCATTTTTTATGTTGGGGGGGTTTCATGTTGACTTTTTTATATTGTTTTTAAGGAGAAAAAAAGCGTCAACACTGTGATATCTTACCTTTTACTTTCCTGCTGAAAAGCTGAGGATGTATTTGCTGCTTTCTCTCATATTTTCTGTCCATCTCCGCTCTCATCATCCGCTGATACTTTAATTTGACTGCTCCTCTCTTCTGCACATGCGCACACGGAGCTGACAAACTTTTAAGCTTTGTCTGACATCAGATGGGGGGGCTTCACACACACACACCCCACTCACACACCATACCAACAGAAGCTAGGCTGGACCCGCACATTCATGGTGCGTTCAAGTGCTGGTAGAAAGTTGGGTCATTTGGATTTTCATCAGATTTTTTTCAGGAAAAGGTGGTTTATACAGTGAATTCATACCGAAGGCTAGACTCAAAACATCTGGGGCTGAAGCCCCGGGAAAATCAGCTGGTGACGCCACTGCTCTGCAGATACAGGACTCAGCCAAATAAAGCTGAACCTCCACCTCTTTTCCCCCTGCAGGAAATCAGAGTAAAAGGTGAAGAAACCCACTGTATGCATTTTGTCTTAGACGAAGCGAGTTTATTTGTATTGCACATTTCATGTACAGTTCAAAGTACTTTATATACAATATTAAAAGCATTACTGTATAAACTAGACCATTGTGAGCATATTTGTTTCTTATTCCATTTGGGTAAAATTTATTTTCCTCATTTCTTTTTTAAAACTGGTAAAACAATTTGTTAGCAATTTTCTCTTTATCTGGTAGCCTTGTGAGCAATTGTATTGTGAGCCCAGTACTTGTACGTTCCTTTGGCAGCAACCATGCTTCCTTTCAGAATCCAAGACTTCGCTCTGCTTGTTTCCAAGCTACATGTAGCCCAGCAGTCCCGGAGCTAGAAGCTTACAGCATGCAAGGTTCACATTTGTGCTAACATGACCATGAGAGTTCCATGTGTTTTTTCTTTTAGTATTCTCTTTAGTGAAAAGATCAGATCTATGGGTGGTTTTTGTTTTTTCTTGGCTTTCTGAACAAGTTATAAAAATCTGGTAGAATTACACATGTAGAATTAGTCATTGCTTAGCAGAGATGGAGAAGGCTGGTGTGGGGGATGAGGCAGGGTCAGATTAGCATATTCATAGATTTATATTGAGGTAATAAGATAGATACAGACAGATAAAAGACAGCTAAATCTTTAGAGAATTTATGACTGCCAGACTGGCAGTAAATTCAGACAGCAGCTGTTGCTGAAGAAAATTTAACTCTCTCCATTCTAATGTTGGTCTGCAACCAACCCAAAGGGAGTTGGCTAAATTTAATAACTTACAGGTATTTTCAATGTTTTGCCTCCCTTAATCATTATTTATACAATTACAGATCCTGTTTAAGTGCAAATAACCCTTAATTTTAGACATGATGCTGAACAAGTTAAGAAAAATGTTTTTAAAAATGTGTCAAAATCTGCTTTGTCAGAGCTGGATTAAGATTGGTAAGTAAACCGTGAATTGACAAAGTCTCTTTGAACTAATTGAGACTTCATTGATTTGTGATTAATTCTAAAGTGGGTGTGAGAGGGAGGGTGGAAATGCTTTAGCTTAGCTGATTAAACGATGCAAGTGAAAAAAGATCTTTTTGTTCAAGATGAATGCAGGACGGGAGTAATTTGTCGATAAAGTCATCTTTCTGACTGAACTTTAACTAAGCCTGCTTTAACGGTAGAAGATATCCAATGGATTTCCCTTTTAAGCAGCTAGAGGGTGGTTTTTTTTATCCAGGGTGAATTACAATTAGAGAGCAGGTATAGTCTTGCTCACGTACTCGACTGATGAGTGACTAGTGATCTTTCTGCTGCCATGAAGATTAAACTTGTGACCTTTTTAGTAGTCTCTCTTGACACTTAAAAACCTTCCAAATAACGAATAAAGCAGATGAGCTTATCATTTGATTCAACCTTTAATATCATCTCCATCCTTCACCTATCTGGCCCATGAGACTCATCAGCCAATCAAAACCATATGCCCTTTCCATGAAGTGCTCACATGTTCATTTGTTATTACTAGAATATTATAAGTGATGTCTTCTTCTTCCATCATCACTATCACTTGCCTCAACAATGTTTTTGCAATGTAACCAGCTGGAAAATTCACATTTCATGACTTATTCATTGCATAAACAAACACACTTCCAGACAGCTGTATAGCAAACGCTTCCTGCACAAATTCTCCTTGCAGTCCTCACTGCTTGCTTAATTGGTATTCCTTGCTCTGAGTGTAATTTGGCCAGGTTCACAATTCAAATCTACAATTAGCCTATGACTTTGTGCTGTAGATATAGCCGCTGTCCCAGTCGTGAAGCATGAAAAAGCCCTAGAGATCTCTGCCTACACGGTCAGGGTGACATTGGAGTACTTCCTCTCTTTAACGCAGCAATACCAGGTTGCAGCTGAATACTGACTGAAGCTTTCCAACTCATTCCTTACCATGAAAAAGAGCTATAATTGTTTACTCTGCATTCACAGTCGAATAGCTCGGAGTACTGAGCCTTATTATGTAGCAAGTGTTGCAGCAGAGACAGAGAGAAGAGATGCCTGCTTGCCCTGGTTGCCCCAAAGGGAGCTCCATTCAACAGCAGCCTGATGGATGCTCATGCTTTTGTTCTCAGGGTTTTTCCACAGGCTAACCACAATGCTTCTCTGCTGTCTAGTTGCCCTCTACATTTATGAGAGCGACTCTCTGGCTTTTGCTCCTTTTGTTTTAGATTTCCTTAAATTAAAAAAAAAAAGATACCCCTAGCAGACTTTTCCAACTATAAGAGTGACAGCTGTATGTGGCATTTTAATTTATTTGCTTCTCAAGAATACAAACGACTTTCAGCAGGTATAATTTTGATGTATATTGTGTTGCAACAGATATTCAATGAGTGTTTTCTTGATTATCTTGTCATTAACATGCAAAACAGAAGCCTTACAAAGCAGCTATTGAGAAGGCTTTTGCACACAAATATATAACAATATATATAAATATAGCATTCTTTGTCAATAAAAAATGCTGTTGAACCTGAAACAGGAATGTTTTACCCATTTGAGTTACATGCAGAATTCTCTGGACTAAAAATGACTTGTAAAATGCATCAAAGGCCTTTATTGGCTACTTAAATGCATGAGTTGAAACACAATCCTGCATAAAAATCCTTGCTTTCTTGAGTTTCTGTCCAACTGTTAGATGAAATCATTTCTCTGATACTGACAGCAGGTTATAAAGTTGGTTTTCAGATTGTTTTCAATCTGAAAAAGGCTCAAGTAGCTCAGTGTTTATAACCAAAGCACCTCTTTCCCCCTGTGACCCCAGGAATGAAATGAGTGTGCTGTGCCCAGTAGTAATCTTGTCATGGGCCCATCTATCTTCTCCACCAAGAGTAAAACTGTCATTTAATCTTAATCCATCAATAAACCTTGTAAAACTCTGTGTATAGGTCCTTTGTGGCCAACACTTAATGCATCAATCTAATAAACCTCTCAGTTGCATTCGAACAGAATGTGTAGCAAATGACCCAAATGCGGATGTCAGGCAGAAGGTAAGCAAGTAAACAAAAAATGCATTTAATCAAAAAAAGAATAAGTGATAATGATAATAATAATCCAAAACAACAGCTGTTGCAGGTTGACCTATAACAGAAATACAAAAACGTCAGCCAAGAACTAAATAAGAAAACTGCAAACAATAACCTGCCAATGCAAAGATGAAACCAAGAGCCATTAGTAGGAAGCAGGTTCAACATATTCAGGGTACAATTAGGCATTCTGGCTTAAATGACCCAAACTATGGAGATCTTGCTAAGTGGAACTGCAACATGCTTTTTACCATTTTCAGTCAACCGAGGTTTCCTAACTGTACCCAGACTTACTGTAGAAATTTGAGTTTTCCTTGTGGGTTTATTTAAAACAGGCACAGGTATTAGATGACACCATAGCCCCTTTCAGACTTGCACTAAAAAGCGGTAATATTGCGGACTCTGTCCTTTATACCGCCTACATTCAGACATGCGTTCCGGTCTTTTACCTCGGAGATGTAGCGGACATGTACCAGCTGGTCTCCATGTTGCGGCACATCGTTTTGGCTGAACGCCCAAGAAAATGTTCTGGACTGAGTTGAAGGGAGAGCGGGGCTGTGCTGACTTTTCCACAACATTTGCTGATGTCTGAAAGCACCCGGGATGCGATAAGTCCGCGAGGAAGCGGCATGTTTGAAAAGACGAGTCTGTCTAAACAGCAGGTGGACTTTACCGCTAATGTTCCGCAATGCAAGTCTGAAAGCATTTACGATACTGTATATTCCAAGCCAAGGGAAAAGCAAGATGCCTGCTGTAGTCAAAGCAGGAAGGAAAGATGACAAAAAGTAAAAGAGTGCAGACTAATAGTGTAAATGTGTAAATAATCTGGTCAGAGTCACTGTCGCATCATGTAGGAAATTCATAAATGGCTGGTACAGCTTTGTCAAACGCAGTAAACATTGGCTGTTTTGAAATGTTCTGTGTATCAAGTATTTAAAAAAATGGGTTGGGGCAGGAAGCAAAAATTAAAAGATAACAGTGGGAATATTCTCAATAACTGAATTCATTTTTTTGGAATCTGTGCTTTGATATAATTAGAATTAGAGGTACTTGACCCACCAATGCATGAAATTTGTCTTTGGTCTCACCTGCAACAATAAGGTAGATACTCAACACAAATCCATTCACTGTGCAAATCAGTAAACATCTCAAACACATTCAACCATCTACAGACAACATGCACTCTGATGTTCAGCTCTCTGTTGTTTGTTGACTACAGTAACTGTCTTGGGGATAAAAGAACTTGTGTATATCTTTTTTCTTTGCCTGGGGTGCTCTACAACACCGCCCTGAGGAGAGCAGCTCAATCTCAAATGCAGTGTGTGGTACCTCTGATTATTGATAGAACTTTCCTCTGAACTGCAGAGCTATAAAGTTGATCAAAAGCCTTTTGTTGGTTGTTTTCACTACTCTGTTCAGTTTATTTCTATTTGCTTGAGTTAAAGGGATACCGTGTAACTTTCTACGATGGGCACTTTAGACTTATCTGACAAGCATTTTGTGTGTTGCGCCATCTTGTGGTGCCACCATTGCAAGGGGAACGAGTCCCAATGGGCTCTATGCACAGCTCCACTACTTCCTGAACTTAAGGTAGCTCCTTTGTTTCCTGTCTTTCATTACCGGATGAACTGATTAATCCAGGTGTGTCTGGCCAGTTTCTGAGATCAGACACACCTGGGTTAATCAGTTCATCAAATTCATCACTCTCATCCCAGTCCAAGTGGTCCAAGTGGGCCCGTGCTATGGTTCTGACCGTGGTGTAGACCCAGGCTTGCCCTGATCTGTGTTTATCGTTTCCTCACCTTATTGTCAGGCCATATGTTTATCTTAAGTTATATTTTATGTAAACAATAAACGATGTACACAATGTTAATGCTTATGTTGAGAAAGGTGAGTGGGGGGGGGGGGGGGGGGTATTTGTGTATTATATGAGTGTGATTGTGTTAATGTGTGTGAAGAAGAGTGTGATCAGGGGTGTGTTCTTATGTGAATACAGTATGTGTGTATTGCATTTGTTTTTATACTTGGATTCAGAAACAGTTTTTATTGTTTTCATCATGTAAAGGACTTGCACTGCTTTGGCATGAAAGGAACTTCATGAATAAAGTTTGATTTGGTTTGATAAAGAGATGTTTCGTGGGAAACATTGACAACAACAAATATATTTTAACTGTGCTAATTAATCTGGCTTATAATTGAACACATCTTTGTGTATTGCTAATCACACCATATCACTATTGCACCAACACATATAAATTAATAGTGACTTAATCTAATCAACACTCAGGTTTATATGATTTGGAGTTTGGAAAATGTGCACAGAAATAATGAGGTCAATTATGAAGTGAATGAATGGTTTCCAGATAATAGGACTGATCATGAAATCAATTGTGCTGGAACATGGAGCCAAGACCTACGAGTATTCCTGTCCAACAGCTATGCATCATGATGAGATAGGGCAGAGGTTACTCTAAAGCTAAGAAGAGTATTGGAGATTGCCAGACTTTCTTTAATCCACTGCCTCTATGTGCAGCACTGACCCTGGGCTTTTTTTTTTTTTTTTTTTTTTGACAAGTTTTGCTCCAAACACAGCTGCAGACTGTTATCAGAGCAGAGTAAAACACTCAAGAACAGAGGCTTGGTTATGAATGATGCAATTTCCCCACCAAGAAACCAGCAGCTTCAGCCTGTTACAAGTGAATGAGCTCTCTTTGAGCACTTTAAGTATTTTACTGTTTTCATTTCATCACTTTTAATGAAATATGAATGGACGTTGTATCTATTATTGATAAGCACATAAAATAGCATGTATATTGTACAGTTATATTAACCAGCAGGAAGGAAAGAATATAGGAAGGGTCCAACCAAAAATATTAAGAAAAGAATCGTCCAAAAGAAAAAAAAAAAAAAGGACTGCACTATCAAGATCTATACAGGCTGATTAGAAAATATGATGGCTTGAATTTGACATTTAGCAATGATTTCTGCTATTTCTATTCCCCAGAGAACACAATTCGACCTTTAAATACTCAATTGAACCTGTGAAAAAAGATAAAATCACTCATGTGTTGAGCAAGACAATGTAATGTGACAGCTGCCGAGGAAGAGGAACATCATTAGTTCCTTGTGGTATGTCAGGGAGATTTGTCCACGGCGTGATAGCCCATTGTCAGAAAGGCAATATAACTGAACAGATGACACCACATTATATCAGCACATAGGAGGAATTCATTTACATGATCTTATTGTCATCTCAGTTCAGAAAGCAGGAAAAGAGAAGAACATTACAATCATCCCAGATCGGTAACTTGCTGATAGAGTACCCTTTAAATGGCTGCATGTTCCTCTATCTCTGCTGTCATTTCATAAATGGCATCATTTGTCCAACATGCCATGTATGACAGCTACGGCTTGGCGTCCTGGTTGGACCGGCTTTTTGTGTATTAAGGCTATCGTTGAGTCAACAATGACATTTTCTAAGTTATTACAAAACCTGAATCTTGAGTTTATCCCAGATGTTTTGCAGCTCAAGCTGTCTAAGCTTGGGACAAAAGAGAATGGGAGTTAAAAAAGATGCAAATGATTACCATAAAAGTGAGCCTAGGAGCGGACATGAGAGAGATCTATGCTCCTTATATCTGAATTCAAATGTATCCTTCACTGTTAGTAACAGAATGGGGGCAACACTGCTTTCAACAGTTCCTTTCCTAGATGGAGCCATGCCGCGGCTACATGCTGCTGTCTGTCTGCTTGTGTTGTTTTCTTCTTTTATTTCTTCTCTCCAACTAAGTCCAATGTGCTGACTGACTGGTGAATATCTGCAAAGTAAGTGCTCTAATTTAGATGGTCAAATATAGCATTTGTTACTTTATTCCAATCTAGTGATACAATCAAAGAGAAAGCCTTAAAGATTTAGTTGATATAAGGTCTTCGGGTAGAGAAACAAAAGTCGTGACAACACTTTTTTTTTTGGGGGGCTTTTTTGAAATAATGACAAACCGGCTGGGCAAGAGATCAGGACAGATGTCAACCAGAAAGTGATTCTTAATGAGTCAAATTGAGCAGTCTATTGGGCTGTATCTGAAGAAAACTGAAGGTGAACTGAGGGGATGTTGAATGCATCAATCACACCTGAAAATGACGGCTGCCAGCAGCAGAAAAAGAAACAGATTTCAGAGTGCTAACAGCAACAAGCTCTCACTACGTCTTGGTACAGTGTTGAGTGCTGTTGAAGTGAAAAGTGTGAACACTTATTCAGATAATTGAACTGGAAGCACCAACAGGAAAAACAACTTGCTTTAAAAGTGGAAAAGATAATATTCCTCATTGAACTTTGACAGTTTATTGGATTGTCTTTATGCTAACATATTATTTGGCTCTCTTGAGAGCAATGCAAAAAGTTGGCACAAAACAATATTTTTATGAAGCTGTCATGGTAACTAATGCTTATTTATGCTTCTGACAAACAGAAAAACCTTAATTTAAAATCTGAGCATCCCATAGACGTTCAATATGCACATTCCTTAGTTCTGTATTTATTTTCCCTGATTATGAAAAGGAATTGAAACATGTTTCCAGTTTATCTTTGTTTTTACTTCTTGCTAAAGTTAATGCATAATTATTATTTTTTTAAATACTTTGCTCAAATATTTCATAGTGCCTTGACAAGTTTGGATTGGGTGTAAAATGGTTGCTCTGATATAAGTAAAAAACATTCAGTCCATATTTCCACATGTAAAAGACTTTTAAAAAAATGCACTAATATATCTGATTTTTACCGAAGAAATCTAAATCCTACGAAATACACTAAAAGAAATTAAAAAACTTAAATACACTTAAAGGAATTAAGAGAACAAAATTTAAGAAATCCTCTTAATAAATATATTATTTGTTTAAAAGATTAAACTTCCGCAATAAGGTGACTAGAAGGTGGGGCTCAGGTCTCCTCCATCTTTACACCAGTATATTGTAATAGTAACTTTTCTCCCTAAGGGTAGAGTGGAGTCTCCACCATTTCTGTTTGTAAACACTGTGAACTCCAATTCTCCCTTTAGCCCTAGCCCTTGGCCCTAACCCTTTGTTTTGCCTGTTCATGTGAAGGGGTAGTGATGTGCCAATTCTGGTTCAGACCAAGGGCGAGGGCAAGTGGTAGGGCTATCTGGCCCTCGAAACGGAGATTTTCCAGGGGCACACTAGAAAACAAGTGGTATGTGATTGTGTTACTACAATTCCATGCAAAATATGGGCAAAAGGGCGAGGAAATCGTCAACAGCAGCCAAAGAACTGTATAAATGTTTTTTTTTTTTATAAAATATGAAAATCGCTATTTAAGGTCACTGTGATGTATTAAAGACAGTTTTATTAGAAATGTGAACAAAGTCGCTACTTTTGTAACATTACATGCAACTGATAATGTCAGAAAAGTAACATTAACGGCACGTTTGAGTCGAAGGCATCTTCTTTTCCTTTCATTTTTATGTTGTTATGTTATGATGTTCGGCCGAAAGCCAAAGAAATAATCCAGTCGCCCAGGAAAGGGAGGTCATTGCTGCTGCATGTGGCTCTTTTCTTTATCAACAAAACTTTATTGATCATTTAATGCTGCAGACGGCATTGCGAACTCTTCTGGAAACAGCTGTGATGTCAGTTTACTGCGCCATGGACAACTATTGGTGATGCATGAGGATTTTGAAGTGCTGTCCCATTTCTTAGAGGAATGATTCAATCATTAACACTTGAAACTGAGTTTCAAGTGTTGGGGCCAAGGGGAAGGGCTAGGGGTAGGGATGAAAAGAGGAATTGGAATTTGGCCAAACTACTCCTCCCCTCAGGCTAATGGCTGCCTCACACCTCACCCTCTTCAGTTTCAAGCCTCTCCCTCAAAGCTCGGGAGCGGGTAAAAGCCAAACCAATACTAACCCTGTTTTTCATGCGTGCACTATCTAAAGCTCTTTTCACCGCAGAGTACTTCCTTTTCTTTGCAGCATCTGCCGTTTTTCTTCCTTCTTTTTTTTCTTTGAGAGTTCAAGTGACTGGCGTTTGCTCCAATCATGAGCTTATTCCCACACACTGTCATGCCCTTAACTCTGTCATTGGCTGGTGGTATATACAGAAATCTCCACCCAGAACCGTCCTGACCACACCAAAACAAACGGAAAAGGCAAATTACAGACAGGGGGAGAGGGAGTTGCAAACAGACTCCCCACTACACCAGAGTAGAGGGCCAAAGGCACGGATCGAGACGGATTTCACTTGCACAAGTCTAACATTTATTTTTTGGGGGGAAACTCTGGACTCTAACCTTAATTTACTCTGGGTTTTGGAACTGGACTTCCAAGAGCATCCTTTGCCTTTATGATTTATTTTGGGGCCCAGCTTAATGTTTTTCAGCCCCTTAACAGATAAATACAACATTTACAAAAACACTTTGTCCAGATTTACAGATAAGGGACCTCAGAAGGATGCTGCCTTACCAATAACTCAGTTACTCAAGTCCACAAGTTTGATTTTTAAAATGCAAAGGGAGAATTCAATAAGCTTATCACATACTGGAAAAAAGACAAGTCATTACTAATACTAGTCATTTAAAGCAGAGCTCAGTAACTTTTTCACCTCCAGAAATGCTTTTCAGAATGCCTGTGGGGCTAAACAAAGTGTTCACAGAGCAATTCGATGTTTCCTAGCCCCCCCCCTGGTGTCTCTGGCCTATAAGCGGCACTTGCAAGTCTGCCTGAGCAGACCCGACACAGATCTTGCGACAACAGAAACCACTCTACAGCACTCGTGTCCCCTATCCACTGACATGCTTCCAGTGCTGGTTTGCGCCAGAACCAGACTAAAAAATGACTCTTTAGCTTCCCACCACCTAAACACCGGCTCCTGGCCCTAAAACGAACTCTTTAGGCCCATTCAGACAGAGAGGTTCTAAGAACGCAGTTCCTATAACTACGCCTCCCGAGTTTAGTTATAAGAACTACCCTTCTTCTTCAGCGTGCGTTTGCACACGAGGGAGGACGTTGTTAGGAACCATGTGTGACGCAATCATTGCGACAGTGACAAATTTATGCCCCACCAGATCTGATACAAAACTGAGGTTTCTCGTCTATTTTATTCAAAGCTAATATAAAAGCTAACTTAACAGCTTTCCCTCATCACGGTCATATCATGTAACGGAGCACCCCCCCGTTGGAAAGCTGCCCGAACGTCTTGTTTACGTTTCGTTGAAGTACGCCCGGACACTTTAGTGGACGGGCCGGAGTTCATTCACTAAAGTCGTGCAGATTGTTCTGACACTATTTGCAACTGTAGTTGGCTTTTCCATCTCTTTTATTCAAAGCTATTATAAAAGCTAACTTACCAGCTTTCCCTTCTTTTCTCTTGTTTACCTTTTGTTGAAGTGCGCCCGGAACCTGAGCGGCCGGTCCGTCCACTAATGTGTCCAGGCGGCAGCCGCAGATTCTACTGCTATACTTTGCAGTTGTGTTTGGTCATTAAATTAATATGAAAATAATTGCTTTTGGACGTTTCAAAATAGTTTTCGATTCGGGGCGTGCACCATTGTGATCGATTTAATGATGAATTGGTACACTCCTATTGTAATAGTTCTTGTTATTACGATCTTGGTAAACAGTTAAACAGCTGTGAGACTTTTTAAATATGGCGGGGCCAGAAGAGGCAGAGCTCACGCAAGGGGCGTGGCTTGATTGGTGATTCTACCAATCACCAAACACCTACGTATTTCAGTTCCTTTGGAACCCCCAAGAGACCCTGCCTTGGAGTAGGAGCTAAAAAGGTTATAGGAACTGTGGTCTGAGGTCCCTAATTCTTACATGTCCGAATGCGCAAAAAAAACTGCCCGGTTCCCCGAAAAGGTTATAGGAATTCAAAAAGGTTCCTACAGTCGGAAAGCACCTTTTGTGAGTGAAGATAGGTTCGCATAGCTTGTGCTGCCTGGTCGCCGGGTGAAGCACCGAGCCTCACGGCCGAATAGGCTCAATAATTACTTGTCATGTCTACAAAAAGTAAGTAAAAGTTCATATATTTACCTGCTACCCACCAACACCTGAGAAAAATATAATCCATGGCATATTTACCTGCAAAACGCAGGTAAAACATCCTGCTGCAGGAGACACAGGACTCTGTTTGAGCAGAGGGAGATGAGCTGTAGCATCAACAAGCTAGTAAAAGTTTAGAAATATATTCCGGGATTAAAATAGAGGAAAGACATATAGAGAAGACATCTGTGTGCTATGGGGGGGTAGGGGGAGTACGAACTTTAGGACAGTGAAAGGACGCCACTAGGGGGAGCCCCGAGTTGAAATAACTGAATTCTGCTTTAAAACGAAAATGGCAATGGCAACTTCATGATGTTATTACAGATGATCAGTAGGATAGAGCTTAGAAAAGTTTAAAGACATTAGGTATTTACAATTGAATGGAAACTACTATGGATCATATACATCCCTATCTTAGTATCAGAAGTTTGACCCAAGACTTTTACCCCTTTGCCTCAGTGCAAAGCAGAGACGGCCAAATGATCCATTGTTTATGGTTGTTTTGAAAAATACAGAAGTTTCGAAATTTGGTTGGGCAGAAAATAGCTCTTAGTCTGGAGAAAGAGCTAAAATGGATGTAGCTTATGATGCTATTGGTGACATATACAAAAGAAATCTGTATGGAGCGTTAACATTTTGCACAGGCATGGGGTAAAAGAGAAGGAAGACAAGACAGTGCCGTTTTTGAGAAGCGGGAGTTATGGCTGAGACAGCAGCTCTATAGGCTCAAGTGGAGATATGAAAAACAAAAAAAAGACCATGAGGAGCTCTGGGCCGCTGCGTTTGCACATAACGCCCGAGTTCAATAGCTGGTATTACAATTACCGGCTCAATTGTACTCTCCATCATTTGTCAAAACCAGGATCCACTGTTTCATCTGAAGCTGCCATGAGATTTGCTTGCAGGACCTGCAGGTTCCAATGCAGGGCTTTACACAGCACCCTCTCAGCCAGCAGGGGTGCGTGCAGCAGCAGGGGGTGCCAATTTGCTGATTCTTGACACAGTGACATGACAGATATTAAAAAACCATGTAGCGGCACAGACTTTAAAAAAATTTTCCAAGCACTTATGCTGCCCCCCTTGTGCCATGACAAAATCTTGCCCCAGGCAGCTGCCCGGTTCACCCGTGCTTTAAACCACAACTGTTAAGGCACCAGTAAATATTATTGTCATGATCAAACTTTTCATTTTCCATAGTGAACTCAAACCAAAGTAAATTTCCTCTATGACCTCTCCTTTAAAGACTTAAACACAGATGGCACTGACAGCAAAATAAGAGATTTCCCATCTTAACTTATCTCAGGCAGCAGTTCTGCCGGCCACCTTCTCTCTGATCCTACAACATCCAAGGCTGTAGCTAACAAGCAGGACAAGTTGGCCAACCTTATTAGCTTCAATTTGGACATTACAGAGTCTAGGCTCTGTGATGTGTATCGCCAAAGTCTAAGTCAATGATAAAACTTCTGAAATCTGCTTGACACTGGCAGACCTTCTGCTTGACTTCAGACACATCTGTCAATTGGTAATTCAAATGGAGCCTGGATATAACTGCACAGAGAGAAATTTTCATATCAAAAAGTCATTGAGATTTTAATAGATAAAAGAAACAGCCAAAGCTCTTGATGAATCAGTTAATGGCTTTATTTTACTGAACTTGCCATAATTATGAGTTAAAATCTGGAAATAATTTATACTTTATTAGATTGCTTAAGTGCTGCGGATCATATTTTTCTACATAATTACAAGAGGATTGGCCCTGCTATAATCCGATTTTAGTATTGCTCTTCATTGATGTTTCTCTTGCAAAAAAAACAAAGAAAAAGAAAAAATCCCAATCAAATATAATGTCAAAGCTCTCCTGTAACCTGCTCAAATGAGCATTTGGTTGGTGGCAGAGATGAGATAGAAATCCTAAGTTAGTGAAGAAATGTCTAATTTAGTTCCAGTCCTTTTAGCAGCCTGCTGTGGAAAATTCTCTAGCTCATCCTGGGGAAGGACTTGTTGACATTGCAAGCCAGGGCCAATGCTGCAGCTCAGCGGATATTTGGCCACACCATGGGAGTGAGCAGCTGAGCCCATGAGTTGGCAGTGGGAATATTTGGAGTCTTCAGCTACTGTCGGCTTATTTGACATAAGCTCTAATCACACAGGACCAATTATGAACTACCTGAGAACATGTGGTGATTTCCCAAAAACTGCTGAGAGTGTTGAAGATTTTAATCCAATACAATTACCCTACGACTGTAAATCCAGCTCAAGTTGAACTGGTACACAGACAAAAATCTCCAGAGAACAACTCATCTCTCGATTGGCTGATAGTTTTAATTTTACACACTCCTAACTTCAACCTCTCTTCTTTATAAATGGAGGAACACGGGGAAGTGTGCCTGCTTTCACTATCGCCAGTGTTTCACGTGAACACCGAGGTTGTGGAGAAAATCATTAATCAAATTGAATCCCTATAATACCAGTCCCATGCTAATAGGGCTACCGTCAGGGACTGTCAAGGTACAAGCAAGAGCAGGCCACCACCAGAGTGAATTAAAGGAACATTAGTTTTGCTGAGGTTTTAGAAAAGTCATGAAAAGGTGATATTGCTGGCCTAGTTTTCACCAAGGAAGGACAAAAGATGCAAGGGAAAGCAAAACTAGGCACAGGTGACAAAAAAGTCAGACTCTTTAGTACAGACTGAATTACAAATGTGAGTTCAATTTCTGCCGTAAGCCTTGTTCTCTTGCCTAGGTGCCGAGTCTAATATGCTGATTCTTAAGCACTACAGATATTGCAAGTGGCAGCAGCTCAGCAGTGAGTAAAAATAAAAGTGAGATTTGGTAAATGTGGAAAAACTGGGGATATTTTAAACCTCAAATTTGGCAAAGTGGATCATTTCAAGTGGCAGCTTTAGACAGTGTAATTTTTAAGCAGCGTAGTGGTTATTAAAGAAGAGCACAAGTCTTGATTCAGGAGACAGAAAATAAACTCTGGTAACTGAAGTAGGCAATTGGTGCCATTGATGTCTCCAAAGGTACTACATTGTTAATATAAAGTCTGAGAAGCAAGAGTTTAGCTCAGACAACAAGCTGTCGCTTGTCTTTCACTGGCTGACTGACTCAAGTGTCAGCAGAGACCACACGACCAGCCATCTGTAATTACATAACTACAGAGCAATGATATAATTATGGGATTCCTATTTGCTCATATTTCCATTGTGAGTACCTTTTCATCTGGCAAACGAAACTGAGTACTTGGCCCTCTGTAACAAGGATTGCTGTGATGATGCATTAGAGTACTGATGTCAAAGGACACCGTGAGGGACTCTTGACATAACTCGATTTGACACCTTGGGATGAGAACGTGTTGGAATGCTGGGTAAGGGCTATCCTAAGGGGTGATGTTAAAATGGGTCAAAAGAATACAGTTTCAAGGAGACCCAGTTCAACCTTTCAATGGAACATTATTCAAATGTTGGGCTTGACAAAGACATAATATGCCTTCACACAAAAGAACTAGACAACCTTTATCCCAGCGGCTATAGTTTATTCATGACTTGTTTACTGGCTGCTTTTATCCTAAACTAGAAAAGCACTCAGAGAGCACAGACCTCCGCAAAGCAGCTCGAATCCCTTATTTTTATGCGTTCTGGATCATAATATCCGGACTTTTCTGTGGATCAACTTTGGAAATATTATAGAACTCACTGACATCTTTTCTTGTAATTTTTTACCAGTTCAAAGCTATAGTGATGATATTATGTCTGCGCTAAATCTTTTTTTTTTTTTTTTCTATCTATCTATCTATCTATCTATCTATCTATCTATCTATCTATCTATCTATCTATCTAGTGTTATTGCAATTTCTACAACTGGAAAATACAGTAAACAGGTTACCGTACCACTTTTCATATTTTTGTAAAAAAAACAAACATTTATACAGTAATGTATCCTGTATTCATGTGTGTATTGAAGTGTGATCAAGCTGGAAGATAAACGGATATCAGGTTTTTTATTTGATTTGATTTCGATCTCATTCTCAGTTTTACTTGAGGTGGAAAAACTTCTCCTACATCAACATCAGGGCTGATTACACTCCAAAGCTGAGGGAGTATAAGTTTTGCTTTCTGGCCTCTCATTTACACAATTACAGAGTTTGGGGGTAAAAACGCAAATATCTGACAACAACCTGCTGAGTGACACTTTCTGACGGTGCCAGGTGAGTCTGGACATTTTTTATCTCATCCTGCACGTGCGTTCTTAGACCCAGCGGATCCGGTTCTGTAGAGCATTTTTGTCGCTGTGGAGGGTGCAGAGATTATATGAGCGGTGGCGTGCACAGGTAGACACTAGGTGGTGCTAGAGCACCTGCCCTTTGCCCTCTGGACCTAGCAAGCGCTCTTTTGAAAGTTTTTTTTTTTTTTTTACCGTGTATGTTGCCCATGCTGACATGATCACCTTAAAAAAAGCTCGGATATTAAAAGGGTGTGATAATAATGCCCCAGTTAATATTCTCCACCCCCCACCCCTCCCCACCTGCACTCGCCTCTCTTACCTGGTCAACATGAGCGCACAGAGCAAACACAAACGGGCAGCAGACATGTGCAGCTGCAACCCACAGCCGCAGAGCCGAGGAGAAATTAGCCGACTGCTCACCAGCTTAACAAGCTAGTCGCTAGACAAAATCATTATGACGTGATGGCGACCAAGTTTTTCATACGTTTACATGACTTAAACTTCAGGGGTAACTTTCGGGTTTTTAATTAAAAAGCCGTATATCAGCATATTCAGGTTTTTGCCTGTGTTTATATGGCTGCGGGAGAACCAGGTTATTGCGGTTATGAAAGGGTTAATGGCTGCACGTAAACGGAGTGAGATACAGCACTTGAATGTATCAGCAGCAAGTATCTATACATAAGCTAAATATTTACTAGGGTATTGTGTAGGTTTACATCAGGCTACATAACTAACACTTGCAGTAATTTATTTGCTAAATACGGAAGAGGATTAGGGGCACTAGAAAAAAAAAAAATTCTGAGAAAAAAGTCAGAATTCTGACTTTAATCTCAGAATTCTGACTTTTTTCTCAGAATTCTGACTTTAATCTCAGAATTCTGAGAAAAAAGTCAGAATTCTGACTTTTTCGGAAATTGAAAAAAAAAAATCCAGAAATTTCTTTTTTTTTTTTTACTGTTCTGAAAAAAGTCAGAATTCTGAGATTAAAGTCAGATATTCTGACTTTTTTCTCTCAGAATTCTGAGATTAAAGTCAGAATTCTGAGTAAAAAGCCCCCCCCTCAGAATTCCGAGATTATGCACCGTCCGCTCCCCCTCCCTACCTTCTATTCACTTCGTGATGAGCAGAGACCGCAGTCAGGTCTGGGTTTTCAAACAAATGGATTTAAAAGCAGAATTCTGCAGTAACACTGAGGCAGGCGACCACAACCTTGTCATTACCTGTAAGTTTATTTATTTTCTTGAAGATGCAGATCATGTCTGATGAACGAGCTCACAGTCTGAATTGTTGCTAGCAGTTAGCCTTTAGCAAAGTCCGACCGCAGCTTCCATCTCAAATAAGGTCAGCCAAATAAGGTGTAGCCATCAAAATAAGTCTGTGGTCCCGGGAGCTCCCCCCGGCCCCTACTAGAAGAGGTCTCGTCAAACAATCGCTAAAAATCCGTTTTTCTAGATACACACAACCAACAACAAACTGTTCCTCTAATCTGCTATTGACATCATCCTTTAAAAACTGTCCACATTTTAACAACACAAAGTGGTTTGGCTACTGAATCAGGCATGAAGCTATTTTAGCTGATTATATGATGTTGTACAAACTAAAAGATATTTTTGTGTTACAAGACTTGCAGAAATCTTGTATTTTCCTTAATAGGCTATTATTAAATCTTAAAGATAGGCTATGATCACAACTATTATTCTATTGTAGGAAGCTACAGCAGGGAAGCAGCTCTGTGCTTCCTGCAGTAGAACATCAACCAGCATGGAGGATGAGGGAGATGAATCCCAGAATACTCAGATAAAGCTGTGGTGCAGCTGCTGGTTCAGAGCGGTGAGGAACTGATCACCTGACACCTGTTGGACAGGGAACTAACTAGTGATCATGTTGGTTATGTGGCAGTATTTCACTCTGGATTCTCCCTCCAGCAAGACTGCATAAAATAAATGGCTTTAATCTGCTCGATTGATTAATGTTGTACAAAGGGTTAAATCTGAGCCAGGCATTACCACAATGATGATCATATCATTCATGCAGGTAAAATATATATTTTTCTTAATAACGTGGTGGTATTAGTACTACTCAGTATCGGCCGATACCCATTGCACAAGTATCGGAATCGAAATATTTCTACCGGCAGTTCCACATGCTGCACAAAGTGCCCTTATTTTTCACTGAGCGCCTGCCCCCCCCCCCCCCCCCCCCCCCCCCCCCCCCCCCCCCAAATGTCTGTGCACGTTACTGTATATGAGTCATAATCAGCTCCTCCTTACACATCTGGATGTGTGGATGAAAAGTTTCACCACTCACTAGACACCTGGAAGGCGTTCCGTTTCTGCTCATGTTTGCGTTTTTCCTGCACGGAGAGTTTCACCCGCTGCTGCGTAAAGTTTGCCTGCTTTACTCCTGTTGTATGTCTTTTTAATTACCATGTGCAGCACTTTGTTTGGAAGCCTTTTAGAAAGCTATTATTATTATTCTCATTTGTTAGACTGAAGAGCCCAATCCTCATTATTTGAGTGGTGGCTCTGAACAGCTGTTTGAGTGTGTAGCAAGAAGCCACTGAAATAAGAATTTAGCTACTGGGACAAGCTAACCGACAGCTACCAGCTGCCTAGCTCAAGAGATCCACCAAGTGCAAGCTAGCTCCAATAAAGTAAAAGCTCAAATTCATGAACATGTCTGCACTGAAGCCGCAGTTTCCATCCTTTTGCCAAAAATGGGCCAGTTATCATACTGACAATATGTTGTTGACAGGTGGTGGTGATGATGTTTGGTGCTAGCGAAGGGAGTTTGACAGCAGCTGTCAGTATAAGTAATGGCCAATTAGTGTAGTGATACACTTAAGACCAAAGCAGCACACAAGGTGTTTTTTTTTTCTCTTCTTTATTTATATAAGTAAAAGTGCAACTTCTAATTTGAGAAAATGACAGCAATCATGCTTCTAAGATTAACTCTCTGTTTGCATATGTGTGTATGTCTGCAGCAGAGAGGGAAGCACAGTATTCTCCAGATAGCTACAAGTACAGGTAAAACCGAGACAAAAAGATGTGGGAATTGGTCTATAACTTTGGGAAGAAGCACTATAAATGCAGCAGCAAGTTTATCCCTGTGTCACTCAGTGTAAACAAACATGACTAGAAGCCTGCTCGCTGCTGCTACGCCAAAAAACAAACAAACAAACAAGCAAAACAGATATGGATGAAGTGGTGGCAGTGTTGACATTTGCACTGTGGATGTTTTGCACCACAGAACAAGTTGGAGTTGAGCGAATTAATTCTTTTAGGAACTCTGTTCATCAGCTGGTTATGAGCTAGCTAACAGGCTATCCACTTGACTTGGTTATCTTTCCAAACCTGCTAATGAACCATCAATGCGCACATTCCTGCGATCTAAAGGCGTGGCTTGGGCGGGTGTTTTGAAGTGTGGTTTTTCAAAATGTAGCTTGCTCAAACTGTTTTTCCAGGATTGCCAACCCCAGCTTTAAAGGCATATGCCACCACTGGGTGAAATTGAGCCTCCCCCCGCAGTCTCCTGAGTTGAACAAGTGGGCAGAAGGGACTTCTAGCCAACCCAGTCATTCTACTTGTACAAACGAGAAGACAATTTCACATCAAAGGACTGACTAGGCGGCATTCAGTGGGGGAACTACATGCCGCAGAAGTACAGGCAAGAAGCAAAGGCAGCACACATGCATAGCATCCCCGACTTCGTAAACAGGGTTGGCACTGGATGCTGCGCATGTGTGCTGCCTTTGCTACCATCCGCGGTGCTTCGCCTGTCATTGTCCTGTGATTGTCCTTGTAGCGTCACCATGTATGATATTAATATTAATATTAATATTCCTATTATTATCAGTAATAACATAGCCTTCATAGTAAAAATCTAAGCCTTCAATGCTTAGATTTATTTAATAAAGTGATCAGTCTCAGGACGCTTTCATGAGTTCTCGCTTAAAGTGACCTTTCATGATACATCAGAAAAAAACACAAACAACCACTAGTTAAGATAATACAGAACATTTATTAACTAGTCTACAAACTACATGAAATAATGTATGAACAAAATATATACAAGAAATATGTGAGCATGATGATCAACCAAAAGTTATCTGGTGAAAGAAATGTGATATGGTATGAAAATGAAACATCAATTAATTAAACCTCAGTTAATCAATGAATGTTCAAAGAAAAGGAAGGAAGAATTTCTTAATCCAACAAAACAAAGTTAAATTGGGTTTGGTAAACCGTAGGCCTGGATTAATTCACTATCACCAACTTCCCGTGGCATCAGATCATATTTCATAGCAAATGAGCAGGATTCTCCTCAGAGGTTCAGCTTGACTGAGATGATTGACTCACGCCCTGGTTCTGTTGGACTGTTCCCCAATCCTTTGGAAGATTGTCGGGTGAATTAACCCCAAAAATCTTCCCGATCTCCTGGAAGTTCGTCCGGCTCTCTGCGGGCTGTCAGCTCAGTTGTGGTTCTGGTTCGTCCTCTCTCTCATCCGTCTCCCCAGAGACTTGCAGCTTCAGGACTGATGTCACAAGATGGTTGATCGTAAAAATGCTGGCAGATAATCATGGGAGTGATTCAAAAATCAAAAATGGCTTTTGCCGGAAAAAGTACAAACATATGTAACTGGTTTACATAAAGGTTGAAGTCATCTTCTTCTCTCCATCACTCCTCCCTCAGTGATCCATGATTCTGAACTCTGCTGAGTTCAAAGCATATTTAGTGATGTTGGTGTGTATCCTTTTGCTGAGACTTTTGGGCTTGAGATCCCTACATCCTGCACTTCCGCAGCATATAGTTCCCCTATTGAATGTCAGTCTTTTGTTGTGAAATCGGCTTCTCGTTTGTACTCGATCAGAATGCATGGGTCAAGAAACGTAATTACAAAAAATTTTGAGTTAATTAGTTGACTTTCGCCAAGTGGTGCTACTGGATACACCAGATTACAGCAACTATGCTAAGCTAAGCTAAAGTCAGTGCTGCCAGATTCAGAGAATGAATGGGTTGGTTAGAAAACGCTTTTGCCCACTTGTCAAACTCAGGGAACTGTGGGGGGAGGATAAATTTCACGCAGGGGTGGCATGGCATATGCCTTTAAAGCAAAGCTTTCGTTTTTATCAACTTGGACCTTATTTCTAGGACTTTATACTGTACTGTTCATTCTACTTGAAATGAAGGATTTTTTGCTGCAGATAATGCCTTATAGAAAGTCTGCCCCATCTCTCCCTTTATATAGATGTACACCGAAGGGCGACTCAACGTTATATCTTCCAAAGGAGTCAAAGTGATGCAGAAATTTTACTGGTGAGTAAATGCATGTATAAACTCCTAGAAATAAGGTCCAGGTTGAAAAAAACTAAACTTATCTTTTAGTTTACACACACTGCATTCAGCGGCTTTATTCTAAAGCACTGCACCCCCTTGTGGGCAGGTTCAGATATGCATACATCTTTCACAGATGGAATAAAGAGCAACTACTCATTTTAAGGTATACATATTGCCATTTTTGGACATGAGATCTTTTTTTTTTTTTTCCTAGCAAAGCTTTAAATGTTCGATGCTGAGCAATACAGTTTGACATGGTACTGATTTTTTTTTTTTTTTTTTTTTTTGGGGGGGGGGACCCATCAAAATTGATAGCAGAATTATTCATATGCTTTAAATAAATGTGGTAAAATTAATTATTTTATTTTTTGATGATGTTCTGTGGATGTATTATTTTTTTGAAAGAATATTGTTTTGATGAAAAGTTCTAGCTATCATCTTTAAATAGGTCTTGTTTTTACAGTTGTTTGTATAAAAAGACATTAAAGAGTATTTTCTAAAGTAGATCTCTGAAGCGTGAATTGAATTAACGCCTAATATCTTTCACCTGATAGTTATAAAATGTTATCTACACAATTTATTTGAAGCTATCACACAATCTCTCTGCTCAGTAGAGGAAGCCCACATGTCAGCAAATATTATGACAAGACTCCTGCAATAGTAGAACATGTTTGCTTTTCAAGTGGGGGGAAATGAATAAATAAAATATTTAATAAGAAGCTTTTTATTTATTTTAATAAGTTCTGCTGTCCAGGAAGCACAGATGAGGTTTAACAGCATGGCAGTGGGGAATCTTGCCAGCTGGAGCCAATGCTAAGCAGCAGTATCTTCACACATTGCCAGCAACCTGCTGAGCAATCTACTTAGCCGAATACTGAGCAAAATTCACCTCAACAAATTATGCATTAGTTTAGGGAGGGCTTATCTCAACACGACCGGTTTCCCCATTATTAGAATAGTAAACAAATGAGATTCCATATGGAGATTCACTGTCATGTCTCAGATCATTTTTCACCACTTAGGCCTTCAGGGCTCAACCACCCACACATTGGGGCTGGTCATTGATTACAGCGAAGCATTCATTATGAGCATGTCATCATTCAGTAGAAAGATCCCTGCAGCGGGATGTTAATCACACTTTATGTCACTCTGTGCTGTAGTTTTTGCTAAAGTGAAGACTTCAACAGAAACAAAGCTTTGTAATTATGTCGCTGTTCAATCTCTGTTGGCTTGTAGCTATTTGGTCAAGATGGGGATGTATACTGTATAACTGATTTAACTGATTATTGACCTAGATGACAGGCAGGACTTCAGAAGAAGATGGGGTCCAAAGATTAATGTAAAGGCATAGGTGAAGCGTGCAGAGATGATCGGTGGTGCAGACATACAAAGGAAAAAGGACAATGAAATTAATTTGCAGAGGACATACATGGAAACACAAGCAAAAAAACTGAAGAAGAGAAACAAGTGGTGAGAAAACACATACTAGGGCAATTTGGCAAGAAGCAATTAAATTTGGGTTGTATAAAGCCACACCACGTTCAAACAGTTTCACAAGTAAAACAAAACATACAGAAAACACCTTCTGTCAGCACTTGGGCTATTTTCATGCTACAAAATCTTTCCTCTGACAGATTCAGATTTTATCCACATTGGGATGTGGTTTGAAAATGGGTCCAAATGGGATTTTTACAGATGCATGTCAGTGTGGATTCTTTGACTGCTCAAAATGGAACCTAAAGTAACCTCTGCATCTCTTCACTTTGTATAACAACGTGGAACATTTGAAGAGATTAGGTGTACAGATAAATTTAGCTAAAATACAAATAAATTGAACTATACACTTGCACAAAGCTGTGGTGGTAGTTCTTTCGAAAGGTCAGATTTAGTGGACAAAATTTATTTACAGTACTCAGTCTGAATTTACCATTAGAGAATCTGACCACTTCTTATGGTGGCCACTTAAACATTTCCAGATTATTTCACAGATTTGGAGATCTGCCTGAGATTAGGATGTCATTTATTAGAGAAGCTTCAAATGAGTCAATCTTCCTAAGCAGTATAATAAAATAGCAATGTGCCATGTCCATTTAAGTTTCCACCACAGTGGTACTTCCCCCAACCAAAGCTGGATTTATACTCACTGTCCCTGCCCAATGTTCTGCATAGGTCCGCAGAGACTCAGCTTGCATCTCTTCCAGATGTCACGTGCACCCTGCTACGCGAACAAGGTTACATGAACGCACTCCCTTCTTATTGGCCAATGATTACGTGTTTATGTGAGTTTTGGATCTTCATGCTGAACGAGTGTCCATAGATACATAAACATTAAAGGTAGAGTGTTCCCCCATTTCCCTCCCCTCGAGCCAATGGCCACATCACTCCTCAGCCCCAAGCATCTTCTTCAAAGCTAGACAGTGGGTGAAAGCCAAACCAATATTAACCCATGGTTTGTGAGCGTGTACTATTTAAAACTCTTTGCCACAAAATACTTCCTTTTCTTTGCTGCATCCGCCATTTTTATCAAGAATTCGAGTGAATCTGGTGTAGGCACCAGTCGACGTTTAAAAAAAGAAAAAAAAAAGTTTGCTCCAATCGATGAGTTTATCCCAACAGAACACTACGCCCTTTGCTCATGTCATTGGCTGGAGGCAACACACAAATCTCCACCCAGAAACGTCCTGAACACACCAAAACAAAAGGAAAAAGTGAAACACAGTCAGGGGAGGGGGTTGCAAACAAAACTCGCTGCCACACAAAAGCAGAGGCCAAAGGGTGCGTTTTAAGCCGGATTTTACTCACACAAGTCTAGCGTTTATTTTCAGGGGGAAACTCCAGACTCTACCATTAAATTTGTCATGACAGAGTTTCAAACATCTGCACTGGTGGCCATCTTGCCACAGTCTGCTGACCCTCTAATTACATGGTGTGCTTTTTAAAAAGCCCTAATCAATGTTCTACTGAGTTTCAAATGGTTTGGTTTGTTACAAACGTCAGAGATGTAGTACAGATTTGTTTTGAATTTTGTGCCTATCACAACAGGGCAGTACCATCGTCTGAGGTAAAACTTAATATTTGGAGTGCACAGGTATATAATTGAAAAGAATAAGTACAGCCAATGAATGTCTCTTGGGCCTGGAATACACTTGCTGCTGGCAACGCGTTCATACTGTATACGCATCATGGTACTCAGGACATTTACTCAGGACATACATCTCATGTATGTCCTGGAAACACAATCTGACCGGCAAGTTGACCTTTTCACAATTTTAATGTCCAAGCTGTTTACTGCTCCTAGCGGTGACCTCCGAGTGTTTTGGCTGCCATGTGCTGCAGCAAGAATATTCACAGACAACGCAGACTATTTGCGTGAATGTTTGCGTACACAGCAAGTATATCCAGCCCATACATGCTTCAAATACAGTACTCATACTGTTCAAGTATGTATTCAAACTCATTTGTTTTGGGCATTTAAGTGGCATTTACTCAAATGGTTTGTATAGAATAAACTTTTGGGTTAACAGTATGGACTAGATCCATTTGCCCAGTATATGCCATTCTTTCTGGAATGTCCCAACCCCCAGCAGCTGTCGTCAGACTTCAGTCATGCTCCTTGTCACTTTTATGCAGCACCCACCTGACTTATTCCCAATCACCTGTTTGCTTCCTATATATTTTACTTGCTTTCAGCCTCCACTCTTCACTAGATTGTATATTCTATCTAAACTCTACCTCTGCTTTACTTGCCATTTTCCAGGATTGGCTGCTTGACAATCTTTTCCTGTTGATGTCCCTGCTCAGCCTCTGGTTTCGTTTGCCTGCCATCCACCCACCCTTCTAGCTTCCACATTAACATTGCATCAGTAAACATCTTTACCCTATTCCTGCACAGCTGCTTTAGTCTGCATTTGGATTCTTCTTTCCTCCCCCATAACACCACCTTCCCTTTTCTTCCTTGCTTATATTTTGCGGTTTTCAGTTTGAAGAATTACAAACTCTAGGATGAGATATGAAGACCTTGATTAAAAAAGATCAAGTGAAAGAATGGAAGAAAATTTATCAATGTCAAATGGATCACTTTCAAAGATTTTTGTTCAGTGATTAGATACTGGTCATAAAAGAATGTGGATAAGATAAGACAGTAAGAGTATACATGTTTTTGGTGGTTGTGGATGAACAAATTTCACATATCGCTGACACTTGGACTTAAACTTCTGATTTCATGAAGACGAGATGGGGATGAGGAGGGATGGGTAAAGACAGTATAGGGGAGATGGGATGTAAAGGGGAGGGATAAGGCTGATAAACTCAAACAAAAGAAGGGCAGAAGATCATTGGACCAGAAGAGTGACATTGGAATTAAGTGTAAGGTGAGTTAGGCATCGTGGGAAAATGGAATTAACAGCAAGAGAAGTGGAGAAAAAGCTAGTAGATAAGTGCAGGTGAGATGGTACCAATCTTCTATTTTGAACATATTGTCATATGTAAATCGCCAGATTAAGTATTTACACCCAGCTTTTTCAGCTTCTTTCATTATATTTGTTTTTCTGAAGGGAGCACAATACAAGTGTGAAAAGTGTGAAATGCATGACGTTCATTTGTAATGTTTTCAGACAAAATCTAATCTAGAACAGCACAGCATTCCCTTTTCATTATGTTTTCATTAGCTTTTCGAAAGAGTATCACAGAAAGAGTCCACAGTGATTTGAAAAGTAATAGAATGATCATGCTGTACCAACATGAAACTAGGAATAACAGTTCATTTTCAGACATTTGAAATAGGGTGCAGTTTGTCTGTTTGTGTTGTTTTGTATTTCTGTTTTAAAGTTCGGTCTAAAGAGAAGCACTTCCTCACATGCCAATTATTTCAGCTGCTTGTGGTTTTCTTCACTTGTTTGTTTTGTGGGTGTCTATGTTCGCGCTCTAACAGCCAAGCTGCAATGGGTGCAAAAATCATGACATTTTTCCTTTTTTTTTTCCTTTCAGGTTAATTATGTTAGATTTATGTACTGTCATGGAGACACTGGTAAATCTGCATGCCTCAGGATCCAATTTTGCACCACACATGCAGATCAGAGTGGGAAGACAAATGTTTCTCCATGCATCTTTATGCTTTTCTTGTTCATCGGATCTGTGCCGCAGGTGACATTACACATCAGTATTGAGTCTTTCAGTTCCAGCAAAATGTACCTTAGCTCCATTACTTTGTACTCTCAGCCAGGGGCAGACTGGGACAAAAGTCGTTCCTGGCATTTTGGCCGACCACCCCATATAATCATGAACACCATGGGACTTTGCACTCCCTTAAATGTGAATATCAAGCGTGCAACTCCTTGCACCCACTAAAGTCATGCAATGAGTTAGCAGGAAAGGGGGAGTGTAGACATGTTAATGCTTCCAGAATTGTAATTTCTAAACAAAATTAGTATACTCCAGCAAAGTGATGGATATTAGAGCAACATCTCTGACTTTGTGTCTGAAGGAGAGAGAAGAACAGAAAGAACAGACATGAGAAATGATGGCTCAGATGTAAAATGTTCCTGGATAAAGTGTAGAAACAGTGTCTCTGTGTCTACCTACTATCCTCCTCTGGAGATTTTATCTCTGGTTATCTCAATCAGGTTTAACCAACAAATGAAAGGATTTTTTTTTCTTTTTTTTATCTAACATATTGCAGTAGGGGTGTAACGATATAGAAATTTAATATACGATTATTGTGACCAAAAACTATCACGGTTATCATTTTTATCACGGTATTATAAAAATACCCCCCAGCATCTTTAAAAATATTCAAAATGGGTCTAAATGTCTACTTTGTCCTTTATAAAGGAGGAAAAATCTCAAGAGAACTGTCCACGTGGGTGCCTTTGTTGCCTACCATGTTTTCATAAGTTTAACATTGCAAACTACGACTACTACTTCTTTTCCAGCCAATGGGCAGCATCACTGGGAGTTTTTCAAAGTTCGGTAATCAGTCACGGTTTTAACGATAATTAAAATTTGAAACGGTATTACTAATCATTGGGAATTTTATCACGGTTAACCATTAACCAGTAATCGCTACATCCCTACAATGCAGTCAAGTCCACAATTATTGGATTCTCTGATAACATATAACTATAACAAAAAGACAAAATGTAAATAGATTTACCATTTTAAAAGGTATTTCTGTATTATTTTCATTTATTGTCCATCAACACTAACAGAGAAGCTGCCTCTAACACATCTTGACCCAAAAGTATCTATCAGCCCACAACTGATTACAGACAGGCAAACACTCAGAAAACTGCTGACTCACTGTTGTTTAATGATGGTTAAAATTCATCTTCTCATTTTCAATAAGATGATTTAGTTCATAAGACATAAGACTAAATTTAAGATAGATTTTTTTTTTTACCAGTAAACATTACCAGTTAACCAGTAAACACAACTCAGGTGTTTTCCTGCTTGAAACACTGTCATCACCCAATTTCATGAATGTAATGAGACGAGCTAGCATGGTGATAAAACGGCTGTTTTATTGACACGTGTTCATCACTTCATCACAACTTTATAAACAGCTAGCATGTTCTGCTAACAGGTTGTGATGTGAAAGTAGTGCAGCTCACCACAGCATCTATCATCACTATCATCATCCTCAACAGCTGATGAAGGTCCTGCTGTGCCAAACTGTCAATCCATTTTGGAAATTTGGCAGCAACTTTTTTTCTTTTAAATTGTTCAGTTTCTCTGCACTTCTGTTTCCTCTCTATGGTTCTGACAGTCAGCTGCATCCTCTGGTGCAGAACCAGAAGGGTTGCTGATTGATTCAGCCTGGTATCACTTAAAGATGGGATTTGTGTGATTCTCAGGTGCATAATCCCTTTTAATAGCACAATAACTGTGCTACTTAAAGTTGTTTTAAAACACTGTATAAATAAAAAAAAAAAAACAACCTAAAAAAATGGCTTTGCTCTATGTCTGTATCTAACACTTCAAATATTTGCCACAGCCCCCTTAAGACGCCTCCTACCATTTCTGACACGTCCGTTTCACACTTATCACAACACTGTCTCATGCTGTCATTTACTAATGCTCTTTTGCAAAAGAGCGACATATTATAACATTGTGTAAAATGGCAACACGGGATATTGTACAACTGTACGCATCCCATTTCTGACCAGGAGAATGACTTTTTCCGAAGAAGTCTAGCAAATACACAGTATGTCATGTACAGAACACATGTGTGTTCTGATTAACATTAAGGCTACCAGTGGCTACAGCTATGGCTTAGCTGTCTTCTGAAAAATGCACAAAAATTTATAGGCTATAGGCAAGGGTTTCTCAATTTGGTCCTACAAAGGCCGTTTTCCATGTTTCCGTGCTCCAATGCACATTTATGAGTCACTGAGCTTAGCTTGATTTGCTATTGGATCTACTGAGTCAGTTGTGTTTGGCTATGCATTGCTGTGATAATTAATTTGTTGATACGAAGACGTATTACTGTTTGATTTTCTCCTTAGGAAGCACCATCAACAATATCAGTGTCTCGGCCCACGGAGTACAGCTTAATCATGGAATCAGAGGTGAAAGTAATCCAGAACTGCGTTCCCAGAAGAAATATTCAGACCTCTTCTAACGGAACGCAGCTGGAACACGTTGAAAAAGCAACTTTCATCAGTGGTGGACTGGCCATCGGGAGCACGGGACATTTCCAAGTGGCCTGCCTGCCAAACTACCCTGGTTGGCCATTGCAGATGTTCAGGTCGTGCTTGAGATTTAAATAAACAATCCTACATGCGGTTTATTAGGGTATCTACCCCACTGAAGCTTACACAAAGTAGCAACATTGGGCAAAAACAAACACCCTCCTCTTTCTGTGAGGCTGTCTGTTACAGCGCTGTAGACGTGCCTCCGCCCCCCTCCTCCCACACTTTTGCAAAGGTCAAGTGGAGCTAGCTCAATAAGCTAAAAGGAAAGGTGGACCAGAGGAGAGAGACTTAAAAAAAAAAAAAAAAAGCACTAGCCAGAGATGCAGCAAAGTTCTGCAAGATAACCAAAATGGTGGTCGGTAAAGGAGCAGGTGAGACACCAGACCATCCAGCACGGCCAGTTTAATAAGGAGGAGCTGATGGCTAAAACTAACTTGATAAAACAAAAGTTTTAAGTTGCAACAAAGGATATTGCAAATTTTAGAAGATGGCTAACTACAAAAAAGCAAACTTATTCATGAAATGAATGCTGAATTCCTTTGGCTATATGATATTTTGTTTAAAATCCCATCAAGTTTAGGAACAATTGTTGTTATATGATCATAGCCAGTGCATATAAAAACACATTTAATTAATCTAAATAGCATACCAAATCTTCTGAATTTTGGTACATTCCCAAAAGGAACTCAATAAGGGATCTTTACTTCCACATTTCAGGCTGGTATCTGGTGTGTTGCTATAGTACCTATTAATTTTATCTTGAGTGTAGTAGATTCCATACATGATTTTATGCTGGATCAAGCACAAGTTTTCATTTATTGTGATATCGTCTGTGTAATTCCAGCACTCTTTCCATTTTTGGCCCCATGTCAGTTCTTCCTAGTTCTTCATTCCACATCTGTATAGTGGCATTAGCCACTACACTATCCACTGGCACACATCCACCTCACCATTCAGCTCCTTTTTCTCTGTCGCCATGGGCAGCCTGTGTTGTCTCCGTGTACCGCGTTTCAAACACTCCTTTCAAAACACTTTACTTCTTCTTTTAGACAAGTCTGATAAAAAGACGATGCTTTTGATGGTTTTATTTTTTGTTATCTGTTTTATTTGGGCTTTTTACAGTGATCTGATATAGCACGGAAGGGCTCCACTTGCTCTAACAGTGAACAGCTGACAGCATGTGGACACGTTTTATCTGATGTAGAGATGTGAGATGCAGGCATTTTATTATAAATCCTTATGTACATCTGATATAAAAGAGTGCCGAGATCATTATGACTCAAGCTGAATACATGTATTACACGCTGATTAGGGCTGGACTCTGTAAGAACATGCTGTTTGTTCCTAGGTGCATTTATGTAAGAGGCCGAGGTGACAAGGCGTGAAAAACCCCCGGGAAATACCAGACGCTGAAAAAACTCGGCAGTTTGTAGGAACCCTAGGGGATCCGAATTTTTTCGGCAGTTCGGTAGTTGTAGTGTTAAATAAGAATTTGAAAATAAATAGTCAAAAGAACTTGTTCAAATAATTACTCATTGAGTACTGTTACTTTGTTGTATTTGGCAATGTGTCTTTCTGTACATTTTGGCCTCAATATAGACGGTGTTCCTGGATTAAAAACTATACATGTACATCTATGGATAAAATTATACAGTTCCAGACCATACTGGGGTTCCACCAGGAGTTTGCCTGCTGCAGCTACTTTGCTGAGAGTGGGATGCAGAGCTCTGCAAGGGAGGGGGAGGAGGTTTACCAAATAGAAGGTGCTATGCAGTACAGATTCGAGCATGAAAAAGTTCCCCTTTCTGCCGACTGCCAGCCACTTACCAGTGACTTGTCTGCTAATTCAATCGCACAGAGAAACGCCTGTGTGCCCAGGGGAAACGATTTCAGAGCATAAATGAACGCCCGGAACAAGGATGTTTCCACACGCCAAGTTTGGACACCATGCGTGATGACGTATTCGCGGGACAAATCGTTCAGCCAGTGATAGTGCAGTAATGGTGCACTATTACTGCACCACTTCTGGCAGAAAAAGGCGGAACTTTTTCATGCCCGCATCTGTAGCAGCAGTTTTTGCAGCCTTGTTGGCTTCCATAGTAGATTCGGGGATTTCTCAAATATGCATGAATAAGTCAAAGCAATCCCCAAGACATGTTTTAGAGAGGTATGATAACATGATAAAAAGCTCAAGAAAGTCAGTGTCGCATGCCCCCCACACCATCAGCATTCTTCTTAAGTAAAGAAGCAATGGGCTGTAGGTTTGCAGGTTTCATGGGTGCATGGTCAGGAATCAAAGTTCTGTGCTGACTAGACGAATGGATTCCAGGAACCACAAGGAACTTGAGAATTTAAATGGGCTGGATTAGTGTTTGTTAGGTTCCTGATCTACTAAGTTTTATGGACCAGTCTGAGGCCGGATATAGGCATGGGCAAGGAGGGGCAATGCCCCCCTAAATGCCATGACTGCCCCCCCAAACATGATGGCATGCAAAAATCCGAAATTGAAAAATTATTTCAAGGAAAATGGTCAGAGCGCATTCTGCTCTCTCTCTCTCTCTCTCTCTCTCTCTCTCCCTCAATCAAAGTAGCTACTGATTGGTAGCTATGGTAGATACATAGGAAGGGTGTGTCCAGTCATGGGCCGGTCGCTTCACTTACCTCTGGTCAGCCTGAGCTCCGCGTCTCGCTTACAGTCACAGTCCAGCACACAGACATGCTGCCATTAGCTCAGCCACTGTTTTGAGATTTCTTCCGCCCTCTGTCACGAAATTATTTGGTTACTCTTTCTCTCAACGTGTTCTCGTTCTCTCTAAGTCTCTCTTATCGCTCTCTCTGTTGTAATTTGAACAGTCGAGTCACTATGTGCAGATTTCTGGTTGCTAAAGCTAAAGCTAGCACAGCGAAGTTGCCGGTAGCAGAACTTTTGCATTAGCAGCAGCAGAGCGATCATTACTGCTCCTCCATAGTGACTCACCACAAATTCTAACCATTCTAATGTGAGAGCTCTTTCTCCTCTTTGTCTCGTGTTTTTCCCCCTTCCACCACACAATGCTACATGTGAGAAAAATCAAGTTATTCTGGTTCACAAGAAGGCTATAACAACAGGTGTGAATATGGACGCATTTGTTAGGACTTTAACGCAGAAAAGCAGACGACTGATGTTATGACTGATAAAAGCCATGCTGTGTAAAGAACTAAAGAAATAAAAATGACAAAAAATACACAAAAAAGATAGAAATAAAAAGGAAAGATAGATAGATGGATTTAAAAAGTAAAAAAAATAAACGCACACAAAAAAAAAAGATAAATGCAGCCTCAACAGGACACAACAGACCTAGATATGGACGCATTTGTTAGGACTTTTGATGAATGAATGATATGAGCCACACTGTGTAAAGAACTAAAGAAAAAAAAATGACAGAAAAATAAATGGAGATAAAAATAAAAGGATGGACGGACGGACGGACGGACGGACGGACAGACAGATCAATCGATCCGCAGCAGACACAAGCCAGTGTCCTTTTTGTGCTGGTCCCAAGCCCGGGTAATTGCAGAGGTTAGTGTCAGGAAGAGCAAACAACATAAAACCTAATAAGACCAATCAAATGGATCAAAGAGAGACAGAGATATGGACAGGTGTACTGACATGATGACAGCATAGTTAGTTAGTATAGTTTTCTATGCATTTTAGGGGTTTGGGGGATTTGACACCTCCAAAATTTTCTGGCTCTGCTGCCCTTGCCCCCCCCTTATATGCTACCTGCACCTCCTAGTGGGGCTGGCTAATCGGCCTGGACCAGTCAGACCAATAAATAAACTGTTTCCCCCCCCCAAAAAAAACAGCAGCCAGTTTGTCCCTGCTCCCAGAAGAGGCTAAAATCTAAATTGATATTCACAGATGTAGTCAACATTTATCAATTTTTGTGCAAGCTGAAATGTGGTTACTGCAGTCATCCATCAATGGAAGCCCTCAGTGCTTTTAGACCAGAGCTCCCAGGGTGGCAATTTTCCACAGGCTTTGTCATTAATGCTTGGCAGTCTGTCAATATGTTTGTTATGAAAATTTGAATATCGTCAGAAAGTCTTGAGCCATCCCTGAATTTGTTCATTTATTTTTTGGTTGCCTCCATGTAACCTGTCTTGTAAATCTCTTGGAATGATTCTCTTTGGACATTTGATCCTTTTTCCACACATTATCAATCTTGCTTGTTTCTGATCATTTTCAGAATATACTCTATCTTAGTTTCTTTCTTTTTTTTTTTTCAATTTAGCCAGCTATTGTGTTTAATGTCTGTCTGATTTGTTCATTGCATGTCCTTTTCTTTTCTTTTTAAAATTCATTTCTATCCATTCGTTACTGACTCCTTTCATTTTAAGTAAAAATAAATTTACAACATAAAAACATAACACGAATCACGTTAATTATCATGCAGAACACAATAAAGCTATATGTGGCTTTTCCCCAAGATGGAAAAATAGAAATAAATCAGTATCCCATTTTTAGACATTTTTAGCTATCGCTGTAGCCATTTTCACAAATGGGTGTCACCATATCACTGAAAACAAAGAAGAATTTATGCAAATTCTATTTGCATACGCACACATACAAAAGTGGTTCAGCTCAGCAATATTAAATGCAATGAGTTGCTATTGTTAAATAATTCGAGTAAAGATGATTACATAAGCTAAAAACGGTAACAATACAGTACATGCATTCTAGTCGCCAGTCCAGAAAAAAAATTGCAAATTCTGCATCACATTTCAGTCTTCTACTGCCTGATATTTCCGCTTGCCTGGTATGTTATTTCATATTTGATGCTGAATGCGTTTTACCTTGGGGGGGGTTGAAGATTTGTTTATTAGAGCAGAGGTCACCAGCTAGTGGGCCATTATCCGGATCCCGACCATATATGCGACAATATCTGACAGGTTGCTTTCATTATAATTTGAGCAACTTTTGTAGCATTTACAGTTGAAATAAGGAAACAAGTGGACCGAGAGGAAACACTACTCCTTGACATTGACTCAGGGCTATATTGTAAGCGAATTAAATCATTTCACATACCAAAATTTCTGAATTGAAGCTGCTCTACCACCTCCACAAGCACAGCAGCGCTAGGACACACTGCTGTTGACATCTGCTCTGCATGTGAAAAGACAGCATGCAGAGAGGCAGGACCTGATTAAGTTTCTGATAGGTTACTGGTATGACATGATGCACTGCGATGGTCGGCTCAAAACCGCAACCAAGCCTGAGTGCCGCACACATGGACCTGGTGTGAATGAGCCATGAAGCTCTAAAAATATCATGCATTTCACAAATTAGGAGGATTAAGTATTTTTTAGTAGATTCAGTGATGGCACCGAATCATTTACTCTCAGTGAGTTAATACTAAACTGGGATTTTCAATGACATGAATAATAATTCAGTTGTTTAGAAAATTAACGCATCAACTTCACAGATTAATCTTGTATCAGCACATTGATTTTGACTGTCCTAATTTATTATTTGTCTTGTTGTGATTGTTTTACAATGATCCAGAAATCCCCTGAAATTATCTTGGGACCCCCAGTTTGGGGAGGCTGGTGTGGGTAATCATATACACACAGTGCCCTGATATCCACCTTATTTTGCCCTGCCCACTTCTAAATGTCAGCAACTTCTGTAAATGTGTTGACAGCTATTGCTATCGCACTGGAAGACATGTTAGCCTACACAGAAAGATGCAGCTACTTAGAAAAAAAAAATATTAAAAAAAAATATCAGATGGAGTTTTAGTTTACCAAATGGGTAGATGAATGCAGATTTGGAATATCAAGCATGAAAAATCTGATACTCTGCTGGAAAATCGATTAGCATATGGTGCGCTCTCGAGTGGACATCTTACACAAATCAGAGGAGAGAGATTTTGTATAATCTGTCTTTTGTTACTGTGACAGTGTGGGGTCCTGTCACTATGCCTCCGATTGATCATGCGCCCTGGCTACTTGGCCACAGGGATGACCCTTTGGCTGAACGGTCGATGCGCATGACTCTCACCTGGGAGTCTGGAGATTAAATCCTGCCCGGGCCCTCTGTTGACCTGGCCACATTACTATCAAGTGTGTGGCATCTAAATCTGTGGAGAAGAGTCCAATAATGTGTGCCTTTGTAGTTTATGCTTTGTATTTTAGCATAACTAACTCCCCTGATGCTAGAATGTACTCTAATCAAATCATATCAAGGTTTATTTATAAAGCACATTTAACAAGAACTTTCGTTGACCAAAGTGTTTTACAAGGAATACATAAAAAAAAGACTAAAAAATATTTTAAACAACAAAATCAATAAAATCAAATACAATCTTAAAATTTAAAAATTCTGACACAAAATACACCAAAGACATAAAGAACATGTCACCATCAGCCTACATTGAATTGAAAGCCAAAGCAAATAAGAAAGTTTTAATCTTTGTATTCGTCCACGGACTAAGCAGATTGGACCTGGGAAGGTAGGCTATTCCAGCTATTAGGGGGCAACAACTGAAGAAGCTCAGTCTCCTCTGTACACAAGCCTAGATTTAGAAACGGTCAATAGGAGCTGATCTGCTGACCGTAGAGCTCTACCTGGAGCTTAAGGCTGCAGCATCTCAGACATGTACTGTGGGGCCAGCGAGTTCAAACACTTGTAGACTATCAATAGAACTTTAAACTTAATTCTAAAAGCAACTGGGAGCCAGTGCAGAGAATAAAGAACAGGAGTAATGTGCTCCCATTTTTTAGAGACAGTCAGCATTCAGGCTGCGGCATTTTGCATTCCTTGGAGTTGCTGGAGAGACTTCTGATCCAGCCCAAAATACAGGGAGATGCAGTAATCCAACCAAGATGTGATAAAACAATGGATAGCTCTCTCAAGGTCGTCTTGTGGTAGATAGGCTTTAATTTTACCCAGAAGTGTCAAGTTACTAGTTTTAACAACAGAACTAATCTGTTTCTCAGATGTAGAGCCTGAATCAAAGGTCACACTGAGATTTTTAACATGTGGGCTCAAATAAGAAGCCAGTGGCCCAATAAAACTATTAACATTCAAGTTGGCCATATAAATTGAGCCACCAAAGATAAGAATTTACATTTTATTTTTGTTTAGGGACAAAAGAATTGAGGACATCCAGTTCTGCACTTCACTCAGACAGATAACTTTTCTAAGGATGCCGTGTAGTTCCCATCTGTTATTTGCATGTAAATTTGGATGCTGTCCACAAAACAATGAAATAAAACATTGCATTTGATAAAAATCGACTCTAGTGGCAACATATATAAAGAAAATAGGATTGGGCCCAGAATGGATCCTTGGGGAACCCCACAACCAAGTGAGGTAGCAACCCTACACTGTAAACCCGAACACTACTACTGACTCAAAAGTACTGTATTGTGAGAACAGCAATCAAAATCCGCTATCAAGTCAACCCAACTTAAAGTAACTAAGTGTTCCGAATGAGGAATGTAGTTAGACAATTTAAGTAACACGAAATTATGAGTGGTCATCACTGCCTTACTCAAAAGCTTTGAATGCACAGATGCGTGCAACGTAATGACGTCAGTGCATCATTACGTTGGCAGGACCTAAGGAGGCAAATTCAGACCAGCATGGCGGTCGTGAAGCGAGCGAATTGCATCGGTTTCTGAAGTTAAGAACACTGGTAAGTACAAGCGTAAAGTCTTCCCAAACCCACCCGAATGTTTTTTAATTGCATAAATGCCACAGCGAAATCTTTTTTTTTTTGTTTGCCTGCGCTTTATTTTGTACACTCAGCGTAACATGCAGGCACAGTTAACAGTCTTTGGCGAGGACGTGATGAACTGAGTGCAGTTATGATAATGATGATAAATATTTTCAGTTTTTTTTTTTTTTTTTTTAAAATGTATTTCTGCTGGTAAAGCGAACATTTGGTTGAAAATAAGCCGGCATGTTACAGTAGAGCCGCCACCTCTCGTCTCCCTCGAAGTAAGAAGACGTTGTGTGTGCGTGTGCGTGTGGGTGTGTGCGCGCGTGCGTGAGGATCTCGCTTGTGTATTATTGGAGCAGACGAATGTTAAACTTTTCAGACTATTCACCGATATCATGAGGTGAACTGTTGTTAATATCAAGAAAGCAGACATACACATTTTTTTAAGACTTGGAACGTAAGTCTTAATATATTTTTATAGAAGATCTCATCACTAATCACCTTTTACCATTGGAGATATTTTGAAGTGCCTTAGTGTTGTAAGTAGGACCCTAAGGCAGAGTCCTGCAACGGGTCGGGTACCCGCGGGTCCCCGACGGGTCACCCGCAAAAATGCTCTTTTGCGGGTGAAAAATGCATAAATAAAAATAAACGGGTACGGGATCGGGCGGATATTTATTTAGTGCGGGCGGGTAGTCGGGGATTTTTTCTACCCCTTTTTTCTATTTTTTCTATTTTTTCTAAAACATCAACTACAAGACTCCCAAAGAGGATCCTTTTGATCTGCTGTGTTGGTGGAGGGAGCATGCAACGGTATTTCCGAACCTGGCGCTGATAGCAAGAAGCGTTCTCGCCATCCCGGCGTCCAACGCAGCAAGCGAGAGAGATTTTTCCGCGGCAGGGTTTGTAATCCAGGAACGGAGAACACAGCTGAAGCCAGGAACGGTGGATGACATTTTGTTTATGCACAGCAATCTCCGAATTAAATAACTTTGCTCCTAGTGGCGAAATAAAAGACGGTGGTTTGGTTCAGTCTTCACGAATGGTTCAGTAGGTATTCAATAAGCGGTTAAATGGTTGCACTTGTTGAGCGACGTCCTGCTTTAAATAAACCGTCTGTTTTCTCTGTGTTGTTGTTGTTTTTATATATTTAAATTATGACAAAACATTAACATAACTAACAAAGAAAAAGAAGATCCAAGGGAGAGACGGGTGCAGCCCAGCATATATTAATTGATGTGTTAACGGGTCGGGTTGCAGGTTAAATGTCAACGGGTCGGGTCGGGTTCGGATTTGAATGGAAGCTATCCGCGGGTGACGGGTCGGGTTCAGTTGTCATCCTAACGGGTTTGGGCGGGTGCGGGTTAGTAAAACTGGACCCGTGCAGGACTCTGCCCTAAGGCTTGTTTTCTCACCATCAAATACAGTACTCATTCCTCTCTTTCTTGTGTCTCTCAGACACACACACCCATACACAGGTTGAGATGGCACCCCCACCAGAGATCCCAGGGATTCCTCAAAATTTTTGAGAGGACATGTTTTAATTGAGCCACTTAAAAGTTAAATTATTTTTTTTTCAACCTGGACCTTATTTCTAGGAGTTTATACGTGCATTTACTCAGCAGTAAAATTTTTGAATCACTTTGACTCCTTTGGGCAATATTTAGATTAAGCTACCCTCCGGCATGCATCTATATAATGGGAGACGGAGCAGCCTCTGTACAAGACATTATCTACAGCAAAACTCTTTCATTTCACCAATTCTTTAAGTAGAATGAATGAACAAACGCATATTATTGTTCCATGAGTTCAAAGTTTTGCAGATTGCAGTTTGTTGGCGTCTGGGTAGCGAGCCGTGCTTCTCAACTATGCTGCATCAGCACCCATTTGGGGCGCGCAGCCTGAAGAGTGCAGAGAAACCCCCAATAACTAACAGAGTTAACTCTGTACTCACAGGATAGTAGTACTCGTTCGTTCATTGTACTGAAAGTATTGGTGAAATGAAGGAGTTTTACTGCAGATAATGCCTTATAAGTTATCCTTTAACCTGAAATGGAGGGGCAGAGGAGTAGTGGAGGGGGTTAACTTATCTTTGCTGTTAAAGTCATATACTTAATTTTTGAGTGGGCAGCTGTATAAGTATTCAGAAATACTTACCAGTGTACTTTTGCATTTTTCAGAGGGAGGAATCAGAGGAGCCGGACATCGGGGACACACCCATTGGTATTGTCACAGTGATCAGAGGAAGAAGTGCATCTCCACTTCACTTCAGGCCTGTATCCACAGCCATTGTGATGGAAGCTGAATTTGTGAGGGACATTGCCACGTTTGCAGATGCACGTGTTACTGTTTGGGCTGGTTTATCTTTGCATCTGGACTACCCAAAGACGCTTTTTGGCACCTTCCCCTTCATTCAGAAGGTTCTAATGAGGTTGAATGTTGATGCACCCTGAAACCTTCTCTGCTCTCTTTGAAAAATTATCTAATGACAATGTCGATGTTATGAAAATGTCCAGACAACTGTATGATAACAGCATGTTTGTTGTTGCAGTGATTTATTGATTTAAAGCATAAGTTTCCTTTTTTTTCAACCCCTGGACCTTATTTCTAAGAGTTTATACGTGCATTTACTCACCGGTAAAGCTCCTGCATTACTTTGACTCATTGGGAAGATATTACATTGAGTTGCTTTTTGGTGAACGTCCAGTATCACGGCGGAGACGGGGCAGTCACTATATTAGACATTATCTGCAGCAAAACTCCAAAAAGGGTGTGTTTACATTTTCAGACTGTGCATTGGTTGGCCTGTGCCCATACATAAATGATTTTAAGATGCCATTTTTTATCTTGACCACTGAAGTTCCTGGCGCTCTTGTGATTTATGCGCACACACCCATACAGATGTGTGTACAGTATGTGGTGTTTATTATACCTCTGTTGCTGTGAACAAAATGTTTTGAAGAAATAGACAAATAAAACATTTGAAATATTCTGCATTTGTTGTGTGATAAACTTTGAGTTATCTGAACTTGTAAATGCTCCCCCCCCCCCCCCCCTGTTTTCCTTTTTTTTTTTTTCCCTTATTTCATTAAATTTTTTTTTTTTTTTTATAAATAATCAAAAAATTTTTTTATTTCTTTTAAACAAGTAGTTTATGAGCTGTGTAAAATTATCTTTTTGGTTACTAACAAGTATTTTTTGAGTTTAAAAATGTTGTTAAATTAAGTACAATACTGTAACCATAACAAATTATTACTAAGAAATTAAAAGATGTATACAAATTAAAAACAAATGTTCTGAGTGCAGTTCGCTCAATTTTTTTTTTTATAATCAGCACTATTTGAGTGTAAATGATGTAAAAAATTAAAGTTCTTCAAACTTAAATATTTTAACTTGCTTACTCAAAAACTTTGAGGTAATCGGTTTCCACAAAAGTTTTGAGGATTCTGAACTTATTCGGGTTTACAGTGTAGAGATATCCTACAACACATTTATATCGACCACGGCAAAACATGGCCCAAATATTAAAGGTCTGTCATTTACAAGAGTACCCTGTTCTGATAAAAACAAGCAAAATTAATATTTCTTCTCCATTTGTTGTGACACCTTCTAACGTCACAAATAATATGGTTAAAGAACTTAAAGAACTGTTTAGTGCACTGATGGAAATCGCTATGAAATGTCAACACATCCGGAAGTCAAATGGTGCCACCCTTGAAACCTGCATCATAAAATGGGTATAGACCTCTCCAAAGCCAGTGAATAATTCAAACGCTGAATTCCAGATTTTCTCTAACTGAACCTTTTAACATTTCATTCTTGCAAGACTCAGATCTCATCTTAGGGTACAAAGTTACAAAGTTAAAAACACACCACAGCTAAAGTTTCCATGTTAAAATATGTTATGTTTAAAGTACACAAGCATTTTTACATGTTGTTTTTGCCCCCCGCCCAATTCTGTTGATACTTGTACTTTAAAGATTTTTTGTTTTCTACAAAGACTACATTTAAGCCACTTAAGACTTGCCTTTGAATCATTAAGGCATAAAAAGGGCATCTAGCTCAAGGGATGGACCAGGTATGAGTGGCTTTTGTAGCAACAGTGATTTTCATATCTCAATCGGCATGGTGTGTTAAGTGTAAAGAAATGATCTCCATGAAAGGGTGGCTGTCAGAAAGTTATTATTAAGAGGGGGAAAAAAAGACTGAGCTAGGCCAAATAAAAAATATCGCCCAAAAATCAGAAGCAACGGGTCCAATCCTCCCAAGGGCAACAATAATGGAGCAATGCAGGATCATGTTGACTAAGAATAACACAAAATGCAGCCAAGATCCAAAAGAAGAGCTCTGGAAAGTCATTTAAAGGAACCTGGAGAACTTGTCCTGAGGACTACTTAAACAATTCCAAGAAACCTTGTTTTCGAAGGTTCGGGCAATACTTAAAAATAAAGTCTGTAATACAAAACATTGACTTTCAAATCTGGAAAAACTAGTCCATGCATTCATCTTCAGTCGGCTTGACTACTGTAACAGCGTCTTTACTGGTCTCCCTAAAAAATCAGTTAAACAGCTGCAGCTCATTCAGAACTCTGCTGCCCGAGTTCTCACAAAGACCAGAAAAGTGGACCACATCAGTCCAGTTCTCAGGTCTTTACACTGGCTGCCGGTCCATCAGAGAATAGACTTTAAAGTTCTGCTGCTGGTCTATAAAGCTCTGAATGGTTTAGGCCCAAAATACATCAGTGACCTCTTGACCCAGTATGAACCTGCTAGACCCCTCAGGTCATCTGGATCCGGCCTTTTATCAGTTCCCAGAGTCAGAACCAGACATGGAGAAGCTGCGTTCAGCTTCTATGCTCCACATGTCTGGAACAAACTCCCAGAAAGTCTCAGATCAGCTGAAACACTTAGTTTATTTAAATCCAGGCTGAAGACCCACCTGTTCTCAGCTGCATTTACGTAGATTTTATTCAAAAGTTAAAATCTGCACGTCTCTGTATTCTCTCTTTTTAATCCTAAATGCTTTTAATTCTGAATCATGCTTCTAATTGGTTTTTTTTTTTGGTTTTTTTATCTCCCTTTTGCTTATAATGTTTTATGTAAAGCACTTTGAATTGTTCTGTACATGAAATGTGCTAAACAAATAAACTTGCCTTGCCTTGCCTTTCAAATTAATTAGATTTGTACAAATTGTTTTTGTCAGATATCCTGCAAAAAATTATCATCTGCTCCTATTTCCCATTTTCTGATAGCAACATAGAAATGACGTGAAGTGGATGGAGGGGGTGGCACAAGATTTAAGCACTGTATGTAGGGTGAGTATGGGTAAAGTGGGACACTTTCTGAAAATGTAACCTCAACGTAAATTCTGATTATGAACCAAACATCCACATCATCCACACAGAACCTTTTTGTTTAAATTTTTTGCTGCCCTATAATGAGCTCAATGTTGATTTTTAGCAACAGAAGTAAACGCATGTAAAGATTAAGCTTAACTGTCCCAGATTGCCCATTGTCCCACTTTACCCATACTCACCCTATTTCTAGAAAGAAAAAGGTGTAATGTTAGGGATATTTGGCTCTTTGTATGATGTCAGAATGAACCTAAATCCACTGCAATCTTTCCAGGTGAACTGAATTAGACTTTCTCTCAACTTTTCAATACACATGTACATTGTTCAGCAGTTAAATATTAACTGTGCATCATGCCGTTCTCCAAAAAGAAGACTAACCACAAAAAAAGAAGAAAAAAGTCAAGATGGCTTGACCTCTAAATGTTTTGGTTCAATGACATCTTCTTTCTAAGCAGTCGTCTTTATCATCATGTTCACATTTAGACGTCATCACACCAAGACGACACTGAACACCTTACAAGTTATTGAGACATCATCATATTTATGTATGGCATACCCACCATTCTTGTTAAAGGTAGATTCCGACATTTCCCCCCTGAAAATAAACACTAGACTTGTCATAGTGAAATCCGTCTCTACTTGCATGCAGTGGTGCGTAATTTTGTGCGTAATTGCATAAAATACAGTCTCTAATGTTACTGTTAGCCCTGTTACCTATTTCATTTGTTTATTTTTTTATTTTATGTTGGAAAATTTCAAGTTGAATTGGGCATGTCAGCAAACGATTCCAAAATACATAAATAGCGATTCATCTTTGCGTCAGAGACGCTGTGTATTGTGCGTCTCTGCAACAGACGCACTTAGGGAAGCGCGTGTAGCAGGGCATTGAGAAGCAGCTCAGCGTGTGTTTTTAGACGTTTGTTGTAAACGAATTGGCTACAAGTAATTACAGTTCAAGTAGCTCTTGAAAAAATAGCTTCTGGCCAGTGGTGTATTTCACGTGTGGTTGAAGACCCGGAAGTGGGAGGGCCCCGACTAACACACTCCATCCAGAGTGGAGAGCGTTGAATCGCCCTGTTACAGTAAGAATACCGAATAATTATATTGACAATAAGAAATGAAGTAAAATGAAATAATGTGTGAACAATATTGCATTTTCTACTCAGTTTCCTTTAGCAATACAGATGAGAGAAGTGTAGCTTGCGCCCCTCTCTGCATTGCAAAGCATTCCTGATTTTAATCCCCCCCCCCCCCATGCAAACAGATACATTATGTAAACAGCAGCTTCTGCTTGTTTTCTCTTTTGTTTAGATCAAATTTAAAGGGGTTTGAGGGAGAATTGCCCCCAAAGTTACTGATCCAGGCTGATATATTCAAGAAGGCCACAGCAGATCCAGGGCCCACAGCTAGATTCCCACTTGGCCAAAATTGGGCTTCAGATGTGAGGTAAGACATTCTACAGCACCCTGACACTCACTGTTGTAACCCAAAATCATTGTTATGGCATTTCATGCCACATAAGAAGGAAAATTGGCATCAGTAACCGTAAACGAATGGGAGTTTTTGCCGCTATGTTCCATTTTTTAACATTTGTGTGATAGTTACAGGTTTATTACTTATCACCATTATCCCCAAGACCCCAAATAACATTTCTATACTGTCTAAATAGTTCGTTATAGCAGTTTACTGTGCGTTTTCAATGAATGTTTGTGAAACAAATTTTTCGTTTTATTTTTTTCCTTGTTTTTATGATTCTACAAACTTTATTCCGTTCACATGACACCAATACAGCATGAATATTATAAAAGCCCCACTTTTAATGAAAAAATAGATGTGTATTACTTGATTGTGCCCTGCAAGATGACCTTTTAATGGGCAATTTTACACAGAGTGCCAGGCGAGAATATGCCCAAAAAATGGCCTGATTCCAGAGGTCAACAAAGATGCCTGAAGCAGAGAGCTGTCACCTCCGAATTTCCACAGATGCGAGGTTGAACGGATCATTTTAATAAAAAGCTGATCAAGGTGGTGAGAAAGTACAAAAATGTAAACTACATATGTGGCATTTAAATACACGGACACCACCACGCGCACAACTCCATCCTTCCACGGCCGAATTAGTGGAATTACCCCCCCCCTTGCTTCTCGTGGAGTATGTAACAAGCTTTTAAAGCAGGGTGGATAATGTTTTCCAGGTGCATTTTTTTCACTATATTGCTTAAAATCTCAATCACGCCCTGATAGCAGCCAATTAAATAAATGCTCTGAAAATAAAAAAAATTAGTGGAACGGACAAGACTCAAAAAAAACCCATCCAGTCGTCTTGAATGACCCGTTCTCAACGACTGAATGATGATACAGTATGTCCATCAAACTCAACTGCTGTTTGTCTCTCCCTCTAAACACCTCCTCCACCATGTACTCATGCTGCTCTATGAATGTCTCAGTGTAAACCAACATGGTAGCTTGCTGCTGTAGTCTGTGCAGAAAAGTGTATTGAAATAACTGCCATGCTTGTCAGTAAGGGAGCAGGTGCGATATAAACGCATTAGTGGTGAAAAGTGACAACAGATGCACACCCATCCATCCAGCTAGCTTAATGCTTAGCTGATGAGCTAAAACTAGCTTGATAAAAATAAGTTTCAAATTGTAACATAGGATATTGTAAATTTTAGAAGAGGGTTAAGTATACAGATGTAAGATAATACATGATTATGAATATTGAAATCCTTGTATATTTTATTTAACTTTTAGTTAAGCTGGTAAAAAAAAAAGAGATTAAAAAAATATTAACATAGCCAATGCATACAAAATGGTCAATTTCTGAATCCAAAAATCTGGGATATTATGGGTGGCTTTTGGATTTTTTTTTTTTAAACAAAGATAAAAGGGAGCAATACCAGTGGGCCGACTTTCAGCAGCATTAGTGCTGCAAGAGCTCCTGCAGATACGGCAGTGGTGGACAGCAGCAGCAGTGAGGAATCAACAAGAACTTTCAAGTACAATTTAAGTACAAACCAAACATGCTGGTGATCGTTTTAGAATAGTTTTTCTGTGTTGGAAGTTTTCTTGTTGAGCGTTACAGAAAATAAACCCACACATCTGCAGTGTGCAATCGGTGTACCTCTCATCTATGGTATGATACCATGGTTGACACAGTAGTCAGTCTGGTACCTGTTTTTGGAATAGGCTAAGTATCAAGTTTAGGTGGATGACGGTGAAACCTATTTTATTTTATTTACTATATGCTTAATTGTACAGACTGCATATTTAACCTTATTGCAGTTGATTAAGTAGAATTTCAGTTTATGTGATTTGCATGCAGGTTGTTGCAGCACAGAAAATATTTATTTTGTAAGGGAAATAAACAAAAAGACATGTGTGGTCACATATTGAGCCTTTGTTTTATTATTTTAAAGTCTTACATCAGTAGGGGCCCAGCCTAATTAGCTCTTAGTGTTTTGCATTAATTTGGTGGCGGTGGCCTGGAATGGTATCAAATTCCTGGCCTGAATTATTGTCCCAGTCCGCACCTGCATCGGGGTGCACATTCTTGGCTTCAAGTAGGTGTATTTTTTTTTTAAATGTAGCTTGCTCAAACCATTTTTTTCAGGATCCCTTACTCTGCCTTTAAATGTCCAACATTTACGATATAATAATGAGGTATGAACATTTCACATTTTCCTAAAGTTATGACCTAAAGTTGAATACCCAACTTTTTGTGAGTAGTGTATGTACAGTAGATAGTTTGTTATCCTTTCATTCATTCCAGACTGAAATCTTTGCCTGTACAACACAAAGAAGTTTAACAATCAAAGTTAAGCATGTTTAAATTTGAGCACTCTTTTGCAATTAACAGTTTCTGAATTGTGTCTGGTAGCAAATTATTTCTGTTGTTTTCATAACAAAATCAGGCTTGGTGGGGTGTTGGAGGCACACCTCTGAACTACAGGCTTCCAGTAAGCTAGTGATAAGCACCTGCTGCTTCCTTAAAGACAAGTATTACAAAGTGTGGTAAGTGTTGTCTTTGACTGGATGCAATAAGCACTTCAGAAGAAAAAAAATATTTTATCCACCCTCAGTTAAACTCTGTTTTCTGCTTTGTAAGCTGTCACTGCTTTATCTTGGGCACACTATATTTCTTTACATGTTTGCTGAGATGGAAATAAAGTAGTCAATCTTGAATTTCTAAATGTGGGTTTAGGCTATTAGTATGCATATGCATTGGCAGCAGACATTAGTATGCGTTTCATCTTGCCAGCCTGTCATTAACATAAAAATCAAACTGACTGAATTTGAAAAGATATTAGTCTGCTTTTCACTGTCAAGGAATCAACACCAAATCACTCTAAATGTGTTTTGTTTAGAAAGGTAAAGTGTTTACCCTGAATGGATTTATTTTGGACATCTTTGCTTTCTCTGTTTTGCCAGTGTCTTAATGGTACAAGCCCTACGGGACTGTGATGAATATTTCAGGAACAAATTTTTGCACTGATCTGTCTCTCAGCTTCACAATGAATACAAATTCCTAGAGTAAAATCCTACCGCCTGATTAATATTTAACAATATGACTCACAAAGACAGGTGTGCTCGTCTTTACTGTATGAGCAGAGCTTTATCTTTATGTCACTCTCTGGGCATTGTCAAAATTCTGTGTGGATAGTTTTTGTGTGTATTTTTTTTAAAATCTCCTTTTACTTTTAAGACTGAATAAGACATAATTTTGTGAACTGTTGAAAAAAGATTTAAGTCTAATATAATGGGGCAATCTTAAAGGTCTTTTAATGACAGAAAAAAATGATATATCATGAAAAACTGTTTCTATTTTTTATGTATTCACCCTGTTGTGGAGTTTATTCTCTGAGAATGACCCAGTTATATTTATTTTCTTTGACTCCTCATACAGCTGCCATATTAGAATCCTCTTAGCTTCAATACTAGCAATACTAGCTTTGTTTGATTGGTGCAAGAGCACTGTTTGGGGTAAGTAACATCTGAAAAGACAAAATATAAATGAGATATACACAATTTTGAAGCAGTTACTTCTAGTCATCACGGCAGTGTTGCCAACTTAGTGACTCGCTATATTTAGCAAGTTTTCAGACCCCTCTGGCAACTTTTTTTTTAATTCTTTTTCATAAAAGCATCTAGTGACTTCATATGGTGGTGTTGCAGACTGACGGGAAAGCACATATTATCCTGTGCGCCCTGCCTCCTTTGACAACACCGAGACTGTCCGTTGCATGCACCTCTGCTCCATGAACCACACTGAAAATTAAATGCTCAAAGCGTCCACTGGCTGATCCTGCCCTGGTTTACTGTTAGATAATAATGCTTATTGTGGACCAAGTGTATGGACAAAAAAAAAAGATATCACTCATTAACCCCCTGGGGGAATGTGTAGCATAGTGGTAATGTCACAGGCTTTGGCACCACAGACCCAGGTTCGACTACCTGACACAGCACTCAGGCAAACCACTATGAACCTCTGAGCAGGGTCCTTAACCCCCACCAACTTTTTTCCCAACTGCTCCTGTGATTTAATTGGCTGCCCACTGCTCTCAGGTTCAACCTGAGATGGGTTAAATACAGAGAATGAATGAAGAATATTATTATTATTAACAATACGACAAAGAAAATGTTGACAGGTTTTGTTTTTTTCTGTTATAAACATATTTAGGGTCTTTCCTCTCCCTTTTTGCCTCTCCTACAACATTATTCGGCCTTGCTGCTGCCTCTATTGCAATTATATGTACTACACTAATTTTGCAAATTAGACACCATAGACACCATAGTTTATAGACACCATCTATAAACTTATAGCAACTTTTAGGACAGCCAATAGTGACTTCTCTTACTGAGGAGTTGACAACACAGGATTACGCCACCTAACTGCATCACTGCACTTTAAAGCTGTCAACGATTATTCTAAATTCGAATATTTGTCCAACAATTAATAAAAACCCGTGATTCGGATGTGAAAATTAATATTCAAAATTTTACATAAACAGTTGGACAGTGGGAAAAATAACCTATTACTAGGCCTATTATTATTATTATTATTATTATTATTATTATTATTATTATTATAGTTATTATTATCTATTTGTCCTACATTTGCTACATTGGTTTGATTATAGGCCGGCCGTTTCAAGTTGTTCCATGCTTATTGCAGCTTGTGCGGAGCATTCAATGTTCGTTAATTTAATTTTAATTTGTTGAGACCTTTAATGGCTCGCACAAGTTAGGGAGATGCAGGGGGGCGGGGGAACTGCAGGGAGTTCATTTTCTAATTTCCTGGACGTTGTTAAAGATGTTAATATTGAAATAAACATAAAAAAACCAAACAAAAAAAACTATAGACTAATCCTATAGACTAAACGCCACAACTAGACCATCCACCATTGCCTGGGAAGCGTTTCTGTACATGTGTAATTAGAACAGATTAGAACAAAGTCAGACTTTTTTCTGAACAACATGGAGGAAATCTGGAAGGACTCACATTCCTGGTTGTTGGAACAGCAGTGGAAAACTTTAACTGTGGTAATAAGTGAGTAAGAAGATCACGGACATTTACTTCATGAAGATTTCTGCTGTCTGTGACAAAACTGGACATTTCTGCTGCTCAGCCCACTGATGTCCGGGAGGAATGCCGGACACACAAAGAAGAGGAGGAATATATTGCTGCCACAGCAGAGAAAACACTGGATTTAATTCACAACAACAAAAACACGGTAAATTATGGTGAACACTCATTAATCTGACACTTTATTTCACGTATCTATGCGCCACCAAATATGATGCATCGAATAACGTTCTTATGCTAGCTAATGCTCACAGAGACAGCTGTGTGTTGCTGCGAGTTAATGACTAATCTGGGAGATATTGTGAAATATAACGTTATTTGCTCTGATCAGGGAATGGTTGGGATCAGAAAATAAGTTCAGTCGCAAACACAAACGGATCACGAAGACAGTGTCCTGCAGCCTTTAGTTTCATCTGCAGGACATGTGAAGGCTACGCGATCTGTACAGTCCTTAAAGGTGCCATGACATCAAATTTCACTTTACTGGGGTTTTGGGGGTATAATATCGTCTCTTTTACACTGGTGAGGCCATGTGAATGTCCAGAGTGAGTATCAAAGTCCCTGTTCATAGTCTGTCAGCTTTGTTTCTTTGTTCAAAAATGGTTGAATCAGACAGCAGCTTATCATTCTACGTAGGTTTATCATTCTACGCAATTCATCCCCCCCCCCCCCCTAACTGTCTATGTACCGTAAGCTTCGCGCCCCCAACGGCTGATTCAACTGCGTGAGTGGAGCGTAGTAACTTCTGTGCAGTCAGGTCTGGGTTTTCAAACAAATGGATTTTAAAGAAAACTTCTGCCGCAACACTGAGCGAGGCGACCACAACCTTGTCATTACATGAAAGTTTATTTATTTTCTAAATGCTGTCTTGTCTGATAAACATAGTTAACTATCTGAAATGCACATGTTGCTAACAGATAGCCTTTAGAAAAGTCCGACCGCTAGGGCTGCTTGACCTACTTTCTCCAAATAAGGTTATAGCCAAATAAGCTTGGTGTGGCCAATTAAAAATGAAGTCAACTTGGTCTCCTGGTAAAGCTGCATATCATTACCCCACCCAACTCTTTTACTAAGGAAGGGAGGTCTAACATGCCAAAACAATCTCCCGCTGTAAAAAGTGCAGTTTTTTTTTTCTTTGGAGAACTACCCCATGTAGCAATGTCAGCTACATGAACTAGTCTTTACTGCTATGTCATCACTCCTTTAAAGGTGTCATAACCTGCTGTTTTACATACACAATCCTTCTTAAATTATCTTCAAATGAATTTTTAATTCTAGTTGGGTGGGAGGAAAATTTAATGAGCTCATTTTAACCTCTTTTAATCTCCAACTATTGTTTGTTGCGAGAATACGCACGAGAGTTGGACCTGTCTGTAAGCGCGTTCACGAGGCAAACGTCAAAGCCAAAACAAAGTTTTACCAGGACAGACCAAGTGAAGGAAATTATGTCCCAGCAGAGAAAAATGTGATAAAGACGTAACTGTGCGGTTGATGGAGAGGATCCGCGGAGTAAAAGGGCTGGACTCTGATGAATATAAGAGGCGGACGTCTGACGTTAACTTAACCAAACACTGTTAGCTTCTGTAGCTACATTAGCAGCTTGTCCACTCGTCAACCATCGTTTACTGGTCTCTTACACAAAAGATAATAAGTTACACAAGCAGCAACACTTACCGACTGCACATCCTCACTGATAAATATAATCCACTCCTCCCTGGTAAAGGTGTCCGTCCTGTTATAGCAATGAAAACTGCTGAATTTCTGCTGCGGCAACTCAGCATGGCATTCTTCCCCTTCTCCTCCTCCTCGTCGCCGGCGTCCTTTCTGACAAAGCTGGTCTAGTCCGTGGCAGGTAATCAGCTGCCTTCAGGTGGTGCTAAAGACCCTAGCTTAGTAGCTCGCTCGCAGCCTCTCTAGTTCACGTCATAACAGCTGATCATAACGACTCCACGGCAGGTGATCAGCTGCTTTTAGGTGGCGCTAAAGAGGCTAGTTTAGCAGCTAGCAGCCTCTCTCGTTCACGTCATTCGGAGAAAGAAATCCAATTCGCGTACTGTGGAGAGCGCGTGCTTGTGGCCGGTTCTGGTTAGAAGAGAGAGCCCGCAGTCAAAGACGAAGTTACTTTCACTTTCCAGAGTTTCTGGCATGTTATAACTGAGGTCCTGTTCCAATACACGTTTTAACGTGAAAAAGTGGGATTTGCGGGTGATGACACCTTTAAACAATACCAAAAGCCAAATATATGATAAAATAGAAATGTAACAACCTTTGAAAGAACTTTGATAAGTAATCATGAGATGTGTGTGTTATTCCAGTGTGGAAAATACAAAAAAGGGCAAAGAGACGAGGAGTTGTAAGTGTAGGGTGAATGAGCTATCTTTAGCTAAGAGCTATTGGAGATAGACAGGCTAATGCCTTGGGGGTGCTGTTTCCCAGCTAAAAACTGTGGCTGTGCTACTGTGCTACTGACTGAGGCCATCCTGGTAGCAAGCAGAAAGCAAGCCACCAGCACTAGCGCTAACAGCTAATCTGTTGCCTGTCAACTTGACCTATCAAACCTAAAATGATTTTTTTGAATCAGACTGTAAATATATTTATTTCTGCTGTTAAGTTGGCCTTTTTAACATGATTCCAAAGAACCAAAGTTGTTTTCCACAGACAGAGGAATAGTGCTGCGTCATACACATAGACCGTTAATAGAGATGGACGTAGTATCCAGTCTTGTCTGAATAGAGAAAAATGACGCCAGTTGGGCCTGTCCCACCATCGCCATCTTGCCGTGTCACACGTGTCGTCACTCCCGTAAAAGACTAAAATGGGCACAGCACGGCTGCGGGGCAAATGATTGACAGCTGACGTACTCTAGGCTAAATGCAAACCAAGCTAACTCGAAACTAACAGGAGCTAACGAAAATTAGCCCCCTAAGCGGCAGGATAAAGGTAAGACATGTTTGGACTTGCTATTATCTGACTAAAAACCACAGTTGTGCTACTCTGCAAAAAAACTGAGATCCTTACCGATAGCAAACAAGGAGCTAACTAGGAGCCACCGGTTGGCAGGCCGGGCTTCCGGTCTGCCGTATGTCAATCAAAAGGACACACCCTTAATTATGTGTAATTAAAAGATAAATGGTATCTGAACGGATGAGTTATGAAAAATTCACCTCCCTCACAGTTGACAAAAAGGTAAACTTGACCTATTAAAGTGCCGGTGGCATGAAATTCCCGGCGACTTTTGGTCCCTTTTTAGTCAGACTCTAAGTACCCAAATACTGTATGAAAGGATCATTCGTCGTAACTCAGCTTTGTCATAGAATAGCGGGCGCTACGAGTTAGCACTACTGTTAGCACCGGCATACAATGACCGAGGTTCGGTGGGCGGGACCAGAAGGCACGCTTGCTTTTGTTGTCATGGTGCTCTGGTGGAGAGGAGGCCGAGTGATACGGAGTTACCTGGAGACATTCGCCCATACACTCAGCAGTAACCTGCAGACATGAGCTTCTCCACACACTCATGTTGGAGTAAAAAAAAAAAGAGTTGCTGTGTTCTGTTGAACACGGCCGCACATCAGGCTTGAAGAAGTTCGTATTTGAGCCTCTGTGGATCTATAAAGGACATACGGTGGTCATGACACAGACACTGATGCCCCGTGAGCATGAATCGTGTTTAAGAAGAAAACAGCATCATATTCCAGCAACAAGTTTCCCTGAATTATTTACTTCACCCATGACCCGAATTCAGTTAATAGTTAATACTAAAGATATATTACACTAGTTCTGCTCGATAGATCTGTCTTTGTCTGACCGGAGCGGTACAGAAACAGTGATGATGATGATGATGATAATGATAAAGAAGAAGGTCTGATTGCAAACCCGAGTCCGCAGCCGAACACACGCGCACAACGGGAAGAATTATAAACTGGAATCATAACAAACATCAGTTTCCCTCAGAGATAAAAGACACGAACATGATGGGAAACGTATATTAGAAACTTTGTGTTTCTTTGTGCTAGGAGCAAAATAGGCCAAACTGCCAATCAGCCCATTTGTGAATGCTAACTTTGCCATGTAGGCAGACCCACCCATGGGAAAAAGGAAACGCAAATCTATAATTTGAGTCCTTAGGTGACATAGGCAGGCTGGGGAAACTAAAATATATGATCAAAAACCTCAAAAAACGCAAATTTCGTGCCAGGGGCACTTTAAAGCAGAACTCAGTAACTTCAGCTCGGGGCTCCCCCTAGTGGCGTCCTTTCACTGTCGTAAAGTTCAACCCCCCCCCCCCCCTGCACCCCCACAGCACACAGACGGCTTCTCTACCTGTCTTTCCTCTATTTTGATCCCTGGATATATTTCTAAGCTTTTACTAGCTTGTTGATGCTACTTTGCTGCGTTGGTAGCAGCACCACGTCTCCCTCTGCTCAAAGCAAAGTCCTGTCTCTTCTGAAACGGGACGTTTTACCCGCGATTTGCGGGTAAATATGCCGTGGATTATATTTTTCTCTGGTGTTGGCGAGTAGCAGGTAAGAATATGAACTTTTATTTATTTTTTGCGGACGTGACAAGTGATCATTGAGCCTGAAGCAGTGATGCTTCACCCGGCGCCCAGGCAGCGCAAGCTACGTGAATCACTCTGGTCCAGCAAAGAGTTGGTTATGAGAGCCAGGAGCCGGTGTTTAGGTGGTGTGAAGCTAAAGAAATGTTTTCTTCGAATAAGCGCTGGTAGTCTGGTTCAAATCAGAGCTGGAAGCAGCTCGGTAGATAGGGGACCTGAGTACCGTACAGCGGTTTCTTTTGTCGCAAGTTTTGCTCGGGTCGGCGCAGGCAAAGTTGCATAGAGCTGCTCGCAGGCCAGAGGCCCCGGCAGGAGGGGGGGGGACATTGAATCGCTCCATAAACACTTTGTTTAGCCCCACGGGGATTCCGAAAAGCATTTATTGAGGTAAAAAAGTTACTGAGTACCCCTTTAAACCTAAAATGACATTTTTGAGCCAGGCTGTAAACATGTTTATTTCTGCTGTGAAGTTGGCCTTTTTAACATGGGGGTCTATGGGGATTTGCTCTGTTTTGCAGCCAGCCCCTAGTGCAGTGTTTCTCAATTCCAGTCCTCAGGAGCCACTGCCCTGCATAACTTCTAGGCAACCCTGCTTTTACACACCTGAATCAAATGAATGCCTCGTTTACACATTAACACACTGCAAAGAACTTGATGAGGAAGTTCATTTATCTGTATCAGGTGTGTTGAAGTAGGAACACATCAAAGCTATGCAGGGCAGTAAGTCCTGAGGACCAGAATTGAGAAAGACTGCCCTAGCGGATCAAGAAAAAATTTCAATTGAAAACTTCACTTCCTGGTTTCACACTTTTCCACCGGAGTTTTCCCCTTGGCCTTAATTGGTATGGGGATATGGGGATTTTTATTATTATTATTATTATCATTACCTCTGCCAAGGAGTGGTGGAGGTAAAGCAATTTTAATGGGAGCTATGGGAATTGACCCCCTTTTTGGAACCAGCCCCTAGTGGATGAGAGGTGAACTGCAATTTTAGGAACTTCCACAAAGACCTCACATTCTACGACTGGAGTTTGCCACTTGGTTACTGTTGGTGATACATAATACAGAAAAAAAAAAGGTGTTTACTGCAGTTTCAGTTACATCTGGCAGGATATTCAATAGATACACCTTCAATATACTGTAAAGCCATACCTCAATTTATATCTGGACGGCCATTTATTGCCTTTACCAAAAACCCATTCATTCCCTGAAAAGCATTTTTCTCTCAACTCGAGGGCTTGATATGTTCGTAAGTCTAAAGTGAGTACCAGTTTGCATTAGAAGCTCCATTTCAACTCTTTGAGAAATACTAGTGAGTAGATAAAAGATGAGAGCAAAGTCCCTCTCTGCCTCTGAGGGTCACATTGTCTCATTAATTTCTCATGAGTTATCGCTATACATATGTGAAACAGCTGGGGTGGGGGTGCACTGTCTTTTAGCGGGATAAAATCCCCTTAAGAGCTAAAGGCAGTGTTGGAACATCATGTTTGCTAGTTGTTTAGTCCAACCCCTCCCAACAAAAAAGAAAGGAAAAGTTGGAACAAACAGGAAAATAAAATGTTTCCTTACTCTTCATGCCCTGCTCTTATCAGCCAACACAACGAGGCAGGTGACTCATTAACATTCCCTCGCTACTACAGGATTATGAGCTTTGCAGGTTAAAAAAAAAAAAGGGGCCATAATCAAATTATTCAAATGACCCTTACTTGGCTTCAACCTTCAAAGCACCATTTATAAGACAATTATGCCAAGCAAGTTGTGCCTGAAACCATTTCATATCAGAAGAAAGAAAAGTGGAAGATTGAAGAGAAAAATGGGAAGGGGGGTGTAAGGGAAGCGATAGATACAGAAGACAAAATGTCTAAAAGAGCAGTTAATTAAAAGTGTTCCCTCAAAGACGTACTTTTTCCTAGTGGATAAGGAAAGTCCCCGTGCTGTGCCATTGGAATTTGATATCTTCTTGGTTCACTGGCCTAAAAGCAGGCTCACTGTCATCCTGCGAACTTCAAGTTCTTTAGATGAATGTGCCTGGAGGAATTTTTCTCTTATCAAACTATGGGAATTTGCTGCCTTTGTTTTATTATAGCACAACCAAAATTTCTACATGCATGAGCGAATGTCAGCTGCATATGATCAACAGCAACAGCAAGTAACACAAAGAACAATCATGAAAATTTTTTCTGAACTTTTTTTTTGTTGTTGTTTGACAAGCAATTAGAGGTATTGCTTTTCAAGCGTGCACATCCTTTATCATCAGACAGAGGCAGGACCACACAAACTATTTCAGTCTTTAATCATGCATCACTTCATCCGTCCAAATTCTAGAGCCAATTATGAAAAGATTGTTTGTTGTCCTTGATGTGATTTGCTTTGCTACCCTTAGCACTTGGGGGAAATTTAAGAAACAATTTGCTGTCATCTCATCATTTTTTAACAATGCTCCTGTCGGCCTCCAGGTAATTAGCGCGGGGCCTTGTGGGGGAAGCCAGCGTGGGTCTCCATCACCAGACGTGATAAATATTGACTTAGTAATACTCTTTCTTCTGCAGAGTTAATTAAAGTGGGGACTGTTTATTTTTCTGACTCTGCCAACTTGAATACGATGAACTGTATTAATCAACACCCACCATACTTTCTGTGTGTGTGTGACCACCATCACCTTCCTCTCTGGCAAATAACTGGAAGGTATGTCTGCGCATGGTCTTTCTTATTGTGAGCTGGTGATTTAGACTTTGAAATTTAAATATTCTTGCAGGCAAAATATAAAAGTGGGATATGTGCTTATGGTTCATAAATTAAAACCCTCAACAATAAACTCGGTATAACAGATCTCATTCTTCAGTAAATGGTTTGGGAAGAGTAAAATAAGAATTTCAATGTTATTTAATCATTTTCCACAATTCTCATCTGGTAGCCAGAAAGCTCTTAAATCACGGGTGCCCAAGTCCAGTCCTCGAGAGCTACTATCCTGCACATTTTGGTTGCATCCCCTTCACCAACACACCTGAATCAAATAAATGGCTCGTTACCTGGCTTCTGCAGAGCTGAATGACATGCACATGAGAGAATTGGCTATTTGATTCAGGTATGTTGGAGGGGGCATGTTCTAAAAATTGCAGGATAGTAGTCTTGCGGACCGGACTTAGGCACCCCTGCCTTAAAGGATAACTTTCTTTTTTTTCAACCTGGACCTTATTTCTAGTAGTTTTTACGTGCATTTACTAACCGGTAAAATTTCTGTATCACTTTGACTCCTTCGGAAGATATTACGTTGAGTCGCCCTTCGGCGTACATCTATATAATGAGAGACATGGGGTAGCCTCTCTACAAGGCATTATCTGCAGCAAAAACTCCTTCATTTCATAAATGCTTTAAGTACAATGAATGAATGAATGAGTACTATTGTCCTGTGAGGTCAGAATTAACTTTCCGTTCATTATTGGGAGGCAGACACCGGCAAACTGAAAACTTTGAACCTCTGAACTCACAGGACAATAGCACTCGTTTGTTCCTTCATTCTACTTAAAGCATTGATGAAGTGAAGGAGTTTTGCTGCAGTTAATGCCTTATAGAGAGACTGCCCTGTCGCTCCCATTATATGGATGTACACTGAAGGGCGACTCAGCGTAATATCTAATGAAGGAGTCAAAGTGATACAGAAATTTAATGGAGAGTAAAGCCCATATAAACTCCAAGAAATAAGGTCCAGGTTGAAAAACAAGAATGTTATCCTTTAACAACTTGTTGTTTCCAAATTGTAGATTTTAACTATACATCATCATGTTCACTCAGTAGGTAGTTATCTATGAAAATGCTAACATACCCCCACCCGTATCGCCATTCACCCGCAGATGACCATGCCTGCTATGTAAACTTTGATTCTGCTTTAACTGGGCTCTTTGAGGCAGGTCTAATTTCGGGGGAATTCAGATACAGTGTTTGACAGAAAAACAGATTCTCAAGAAGAAAAAAATAAATAAAACAAAGCTACGTGCAAGTGTTAGTATCAGAATGGTAAAGTATTCACTTTGTAGCTCTATAAAGTGAATTCCCCTTGCTGGTTGAAAGTCTTTTGGCTAACTCAACCCAGCTGTTGAGGCTTTTCTTAACAGTGAATCCTGTGCTTGTTGTTGTGTTACAGAGACTGCATTGTCTTCAGATTACAGTGCAGTGAGTGATTTACCTCAGAAATCCTGATGATGAGATTCTCATAAAATGATGGCTCATGGTTAGTGATCTGAAGAATCATGGCCAAAAATCAACTGCTTTTCCTTTCTTGATCACCTAGCTTGTACTTACTTTTCCACCTGTGAGCTGGCTGTTTATTCATCTGTTTCTTACAGCACATGCAAATAGCCCTTTTTCCACTGAGCTGGTTCAGTTACTAAGCATCAGCTCCTGGCTCTCATAACTGCTTCTAAAAGGCACCAACTCTTTGCTGGGTCAGAGTGAAGATCTGCTTCACATCAGTTGGGATGGGGCAGGGAAACCTGGCCAACTGTTTTTACATGGACCCTGATCTTCAAACCAGCGGAGCAATGGATTATTATTATTATTATCATTATTATTATTGTTGTTGTTATTATTTTCATTAATAATAATAATAATAATAATAATAATAATAATAATAATAATAATAAATAATATACTTTATTAATGCCAATTAGAGTGCCAATTAGGAAATTCGTTCTCTGAATTTAACCCATCAGAGATTGAACCTGAGAGCAGTGGGCAGCCAATTGCACCAATAGCGACCGGGGAGCAGTTGGTGGGGGTTAAGGACTTTGCTCAGGGATTTATGGTGATTCACCTGTGTGCCATGTCGGGGACCCAAGCCTGGGTTTGCCGTGCCAAAGCCCGCAACATTGCCACTGGGTTACCCACTCCCCCGCAAATTATATACAGTAAATCACTAATTATAAAAACAAACTTAACTGGTCTGAAGAGAAGACCTGGGGCCTCATGTACAAAGAGTTGCATGGATTTCCTACTGAAATCCGGCCTACAATAAAATCCTGAAAACGTGGTACATGTGCACAAAATTTTCAGATGTATGAATCTGTGCGTACGCATTGATCCAAGTACATCCCAATCAGTGTTATATAGTAATGAAGTAAACATACTTTGTTACTTGACTTAAGTAGTATTTTTCTATATTTGTACTTTACTTTACTACTTCTATTTGTGATTACTTTTTTTCCGAAAGAAATCAATACTACTCTGTTACATTTACCTGAGCATCCTCGTTATTTGTAACAAAATAAGGAGGAACGTGATAGCCAATGACATTCTTTGTTTTGTTGTCATGGGACTAGTAGCCAATGATGTTGGAGATACAGACCGCAAGACGTTATCGTTGGTTTATCCTGTTGTGCAGCAAATGAAAACAGCGGCCAGCTGGTAAATTTCAAATTAATGGTCGCATTATTGTGTCAGGAGTCTCAGATATTTTTGTAAATGGTTGGATTCATGAAAGAAGGTATTGAAGCTCCTTTACACTTTGCAAATTAAACAAAACTTAAAAACCAAATTAAACAGGAATAAAGAAAATGTTAAATTTCTGATTGCATTTTATTAACAGTACTTTTTACTTTTGATACTTAAGTGCAGTAAATACAAGCTACTTTTTCCCTATTACTCAAGTAATATTCTAGCAGGTAACTTTCACTTTTACTTGGGTAAAAACAAGAGTACCTTAATGGAAAATTACTCAAGTATGGTTTGGGGTACTTTATACTGTACAACACTGATCCCAATCAACATGGAATTGAGCGCACATACTTGAGTACCTGACACCTCACTGTACACACCCCTGACAGAAATGCGCAAACCATATTTAAATGAGCCCTGCACCAGAGATTTTCCTCTCTGTATGATCAGGAGGGCAAGATATAAATGTGACAGAAAAACAAAGAATTTAACTGAGAAGGAACTTGAGGCTGCTTAAGTGGAAACGGGCAAAAATGTGTTCTTTGGTATCTGTTCAGTACTTTTTGAGTTATCATACTAACAGACGGACGGACAAACAGACAGTCAAATGCCAGCGATTACTTTACCTCCACCACTCCTACGTGGAGGTAATGAAAAATATGCCCATATCAATTTAGTGAAGCAATAACTCGGCTCCATTTGTGAAAACACAATTTTCGGAAGCACCAGAGTTGAACCATTTTGGCTCTTGCTTTAAAAGTAGAGTCTGGAGTTCCTCCCCGTTTCTGTTTGTTTAACAAAACTATTCAAACTGACAGCCCCTCCCCTCGGGCTAATGGTCAGATCACTCCTCAGCTTCACACCTCTTCTTCAGAGCTTGGAAGTGGGCGAAAGTCAAACCAATATTAACCCTGGTTTTCCAACGTGCACTATCTAAAGCTCTTACTGCAGAGTACTTCCTTCTCTTTGCCGCGTCTGCGGATACAAAGATATTAATTATCTGAATTAAGAAAGGCACTGAAATAAACAAAACAGATAAACAGAGTTAATCTTGATGATTTTAGATTCCTGTAAAGAGAATACATGTGCTGGACATTAGTTGATGTAAGGAAGTCCATTTCTAACATGAAGGTGGATTTGAACAGCGGGGTAAAGTGTCTCTTTCTTCACCCTTTATGCAGCAAATCCTGGAATGCATGTGACGTGAATTTGGGGAAGAAACATCTATTTTCTAATCATCGAAGTATGTCATGTTGTATATCAAAAGAAAAGTCTTCATCATGACATCAACATGAGCTTACTTTCCTAATAATATCAAATACTTCTTAAATGTTAGGAACACATTACAAAATTGCCTATAAGGGACCCAGTTTAGCAGGTCGTAAATACTGTGAAGAGGGTTTTCTGTGGTATCTCCAAGCTAGGAGGATGGGTTCAAAGTTCAACAATTGGCCTTTGTTTTGCCAAAATGCAGGTCCTGATCTGGTCAGGGTTATCTGGAGTATCTGGTAGATGTGGTCATCCTGAGTTGCCCTCAGGACAGTAAATCAAGCAGATAACTCCTTGGGACATCTGTTTTAAATCCAACTGTGGCCTTTATTGATTAATAAGTGTTCCAAAGCATATTTAGTTATGTTGGTGTGTATCCTTTTTCTGAGGCCTTTGGGCTTGAGATCACTACAGAAAACAAAGGGAAAAAAGCAAATTACAGACAGGGGAGAGGGAATTGCATTCAAACTCACCACCTCACGAGAGTAGAGGCCCAAAGGCGCAGATTGAGACGGATTTCACTTGCGCAAGTCTAGCATTTATTTTTAGGGGGGGGGAAACTACTCCAGACTCTACCTTAAAGTTCCAGCACCAAACTGGCACCAGTTCATAGATATCTGGATTGGTTCTTCTAATATTTCATGGATATTTTATGGGCATATAGGCTGTATGGACATACTTTTCTGGGACTGTAGGTGATGCTTTGGAGATGTAAAGCAAAAGTTCTTAGCCATAGTCATTATTGTTGATAAATACCTTGTCGACATGCTAATAAGGCAGATTTAAAGCAGACTGTGATATTTAAATTGTTTTACAACATTACTAAATGCATTCTCTTTGTGATTCTCTCATTTTTGAGGAGGAAGATGCTCTTGTCATTTAACCCTACAAATCTTCATCAATATAAAATGAATGAAACAGCCAGCTTTGTGTTTAACATGGAAGTGAAGTTGATGAGGAAGGGTTGTTCAACAAATCTTGAAGCACCCAGACAGCCAAACAAGACACTTTGTTTCTCCTTGGGATCACGAAAGTGCACCTCTTCACGACGTGTTTGTTGTTGCTGGGTAATTGAGTTGCACTGCTGTCACGGCGTGACTCATCAGTAGCTCATTATTCCAGTGGCTGCCAGAGAAAGAGGCAGCAACATCAGCCCCAGACGACTGTGGTCATTATAATAGCAGTGGACCTGGAGTCATAGATGGGAAAGCATCTCTGGATCCTGTCAGAAAGACAGCCACTCCAGAGTCATAAATGATGCACTCATGCATGGCTAAAATATTAATCAAAGATGTCAAACTAAGCTCTTTCTTTTGCATTAACAATTCAGGGGGTCGACTTGGAGTCTTTCTTAATTGTTTTTTAAACTTTTTTACAGGCTGCAACTCATAACTACATGGTAGTTCAGGCCAGGATCTCAAACGACTGGACAAACAGGCCTGGTTTTAGTTTTCTGTTTAAAACTAAACTAATAATATGAGCCAGTTAAACAGTAGCCTACACTGACTGTAGATTGAAAACATCCAAATTTCAAACAATAACAACCCAAAACTGATGCCTGAGAACATCATTAGGTTTCATAAAGGTTTTGAGAATCAAAGGGCAGGCCAGGCTTTTCAAATCATTGATCTATGTGGATAGCACATTTAAGGGCGAGCAAAGCAGGCCCTTAGCACAATAGATAGGCCTCTAACAATGCATGGACTAGCAACTAGCTGGTGAATTATTCTGCATTCATACCACATTAAGCAGAAAATAGGTTAACTTAAACTTTAAAGGAACAATGAAAACAGAAAAGCGGATTAATTTTGTGATGCGTAAAGCTGAAATCCACCACAGACCTAGCAAGACTACAGCAGAGCTAGCAGCATCTTGGGTTCAGGGGCAGCACATGACTAAGATGTAAAACTCAATATTTGTATTTACACAGCAAAGACCCACTCATACGCTTTACTCAATAAATACAGAAAACACAGTGTTATTCCTCAGCGCAGCTTCTGCATCACTTGCTTCTCCTGCTCACTCTACATGGCTGCACTCCTTCACCTCCTCCCTTGCAGATGGGAGAGCACATCTCTAGACGAAAGACTCCTGCTGTGATGAGCTTCTGTGAACAGCAAGTGATAGGAAAAAAAAGACTGGACTAAATTGAAAGTGTTTGAAAATATTTTAAGTTTCATAATTTAACAATTTTGGTAACTTAGTTCAAAGCTTTAGAGCAACCAAAATGCATGCAGCATGCAGATGGTATCTCAGTTTGATGCTCTGCCCTGTTTCCCCCATGTGTTTTAATAAAACTGATCCGAGATCCATAAATCAGGGTGCTCTGTGAGAACATCCCCAATTTAAGAGCTGTATGTACTGCAACTTTTTTTCCCCTCTTTTTTTTTTTTAAATGTTATTAAATTGCATGTATTTTGTGATTGCTTTAGTCATTGGAGTCTGGTTACCACATTTATCTGCGATGTTAAAAACACAGAACTTAAATTTATTTTATTTTGACTTTAAAGTTTGTTCTTAACCTTATAGGACAAAATAGTCTTATTTCAGTGTTTATTTCCAGCTGTATGTCTGTTTTCAAAAGCATACGTACATGTCAAACCATGACAAAATATGGGCAAAGCTCTGAATATGCTCGTGCACAAAATCCAGTGCTAGAACTGGTAATATGCAAAAAAGCTCTGCTGGTGTCAACACAAACTCAGCATTCATGTTCTTCATCTTTTCTAAATATTTTTTATTTAGTCAGTAATTAATGTTGATCTGATGGTGAGAGCACCGATAAGAAACCGCTTCCCAAAGGAGATGCTTGGAACCAGTGTTAAAGAATACTAAAAGCACAAAAACACTAGCACAAAAAACAAAACAAAAGCACAAAAAATGCACATCCAAGGGGTGGGGGTCGGTTCCCAAAGAGAGGTAGGAGACAAAATTGGTATTTCTCATCCATCACGGAGCTGGTTTTATGCCATCTGTGCTGGATGCTGACATTTTCTGAGCCCAGAATGTATTCAGTTCCCTTAGACACCTCAACACCAAACTAACATCAGATGAGGAAGAGCTGCATCTCCAGTGATGCTGGGAGTCCATGTGTGCAAGTCAAGTCAGATCAAATCACCTTTATTTATGTAACACATTTAACAAAAACAACCGAGGTTAACCAAAGTGCTTCATAGGAGGAAGTGCTATCATGCTGTTTTTCAGTGGTAAGCAATCTTTTTTCTTTTTTTTCACAGAGAAGCACAAGCAATTTCCATGTGCTTTGTAAAGGGATGTGTTGTCACCATATATGGTTTTATTGGGGCATTTCTGAGTGCAGATGACATACAAGCATGGTAGTCTGGAACATGAGAGGTTTATCAACAGCCCGTGTGATTAATGTGTGTATGACTGGCCTGCGCATGTTTGATGACAACAGATTTTTGTGCGGCTGCACGGTGGCGTGGTGGTTAGCATTGCAGCCTCACAGTAAGAAGGTTGCTAGTTCAATTCTAGCCGGCTGGGGAGGGGGTTCGAACAGTTCCAACAGTGGCCTTCCTGTGTGGAGTTTGCATGTTCTTCCCATGTATGCGTGGGTTTGTACTCCAGCTTCCTCCCACCGTCCAAAGACATGCGTGTTTGGTTAATTGGTTACTCTAAACTGCCCCTAGGTATGAATGTGAGTGTGAATGGTTGTCTGTCTCTCTATGTTGGCCCTGCGACAGACTGGCGACCTGTCCGGGGTGTACCCCGCCTCTTGCCTGATAATAGCTGGGATAGGCTCCAGCAACCCTGCAACCCTGAACTGGACAATCAGTACAGAAAATGACTGACTGACTGACAGATTTTTGTGCCTCTAAAAGTAGCTATACTTTATTTTGTATTAATCCCGTTATGGAAAATGGTTTTATGCAATACATTATGTAGTTAAGGAAGTAATTTGATTAAAAAAAAAAAAAAAAAGATTGTGCTACAAATGCGGGCATGAAAAAGTTCCCCTTTCTGCCAACTGCCAGCCACTTACCAGTGACTTGTCTGCTAATTCAATCGCACAGAGAAACATCTGTGTGCCCAGGGGAAAACGATATCAGAGCATAAATGAATGCCTGGAACAAGGACGTTTCCACATGCCGAGTTTGGACACCATGCGTGCTGACGTATTTGTGATAGTGATATTGCAGTAATAGTGCAATAATAGTGCACTATTACTGCACCACTTCTGGCAGAAAAAGGCAGAACTTTTTCATGCCTGCATCTGTATGTACTACAAGTCCAGGCTTCTTTAGTTGGTGGAAACTGTTAATGCTAAGTAGTTTCTAACTTTCTGTGATGGCTTTTCTCTGCCAATTGATAAACCAGAGGAGTTGCCATAGCAACTCTCCGAGCGTGTGCATGAGAGATCTTGTAAATAAAACAGCATGGCCACTGAAGGGAAAGTTGGGATGCCTTCACTGGCTGTCTCTGCATACACAGCAAAACAGCCGATGAGGTTCAAAACTGAGGAAGGGAGACTTGAAGCATGGGAACAAAGCTGGTGTAAATCTTATACGTTGAGGTAGGTAAAGAGTTTTGCAGGACCACCTCAGACTAAATTTGGACTGGAAACTGGCTGTAGTCCTAGACAGGTATCTTTCCAATCACTTTCTTCTTTAGTAACATTTTCTATGTCCTCGGCTACGCTACCTCTGGTGGTTTGACCATGTCCACCTCTGTGTCCCTGCACCGTATAATACATAATATTTACACCATAACTTGACTAAGTCCATGGTAAGTTGACTGCTGTAGATCACTGTCAATCGCTGGGGCAGATCAGATACTTTATATATTGGGAGGTCAATTTGGAATGTAGCCTGTAACATCATAACATCATAATTGTGCATCTGTACAAAACAGTAGCAGTCAGACTAAAGGGGAGTGGATATCCTAGTGGTTAATGCTGCAGCCTTTGTTCAGGAAAACCTGGGTTCAAACACCCTGACACTGCATTTAGGTTAACCACTATGGGTTCTTGAGCAAGATCCTTAACCCCAACGACTCCCCGGGTGCTGTAATTGGCAGCCCACTGCTCTCTGGTTAATCCAGAGATCCCCACTTGGAATTAATGAAGTAAAAATGATTATTATTACTACGGTAAACTAAGACAGTTTGTGGAAGAGATGGCTCGTTATGCTATTATTTGCACTGGGGATTTAAGTGACAGAAAATCTCATTTAGCTGAAACGCAGCCATTTACTTCAACCACAACAGTAATATCACTGGAAGACGCGAGTTTCCTCTGGAGTATTGTGCACGAGTATGAGATGTGCACATTATTTTTGGCAGGTTGAGTGGAAGGAGAGCACAAGGGAGAGTAGGATTGTTTTTCACTAGAAAAAATTAGGGGCGGGGCTTACAGTTGGAATTAAACTGTTCTCATTCATGGTTCAAAACTGCAGATTTCTGGAAAGCTAATACTATTAATTGAATGAAATTTTGAATATTTGATATCAAAGGTTTGCTAAATGGGAGCCTCGGTATGTACTGTAGATACAATGAAGTGCTGTGTGAGTTAAGAAAAAAAAACAGCAAATTCCAATTAGAATAAGTATTTCTTAAGTCAGTATAGTCTCATGGCAGAATTAAAATAGCTACATCCGTCCACAATTTAAAAGGCTGCGGTTCGATGAGGCTTCACATCTGCACAAAGGCTGTTTTTACTGTTGCATTTCCCATTATTAATAATGACAGCTCACATGCTGCATGATTACACTACCATTACTCATCTCCACATGAATGTTTATTGTCTCCCAATGTTCTTCCAACAACATGAATTTCATCTGTGACATGTGGTTCCCTTGACAATATACAGATTCCCCACACTTGTTTTGGTTTTCTGAACAGATGAGGAATCAGTGCTAGCCTGTTAGATCAAGACCAGTTATACAACAAGATCTCAACATTCCTTATATTTTTCCACTTTACTGTTAATTGTAAATGACTAAGCCTAGGATGGAAAAAAAATACACATTCTTAGGAAAAGAATTGATAGACTGTTTATTGTTAACACTAAATACAAGATTAAGAGTACAAACAAAAGAAGTGTTTAGGTTTTACATTCAGTATGATGTGCCATTTTATGCTAATTTGACTGAGCTCACAAAAAAAGCCAAACCAGAAATAAGAAATAACTGTAAAACTTATTGTTTATCTTGCAACAGTTTTTTATATATTTTTACCTCCACCAAGGAGGTAATGTAATCACGGGCATTTGTCTGTCTGTGCATAAGCAAAATAACTAACAAGAGCCTGAATAAGTTAAGATTTACACACACAAAAAAAAAGTTGGGGGCGGGGTATTCTTTTTTTTAACTTGTCCTGTCCAGCATCATAGCAAGCAGAATGGTGGTCTGGTTCCCTTTTTGTGTTGAACAGATTTGCTTTGCCAAAGGGAGCTATAAGGCAAGTATAAGGCTCCTCTTTATATTCTGAATTAATTCAGTTTATTTCATTTCATGTAATTAAATGCTTATTTATAACTCCATTTTATATAATATTGCTGGACCCGACAAGAGGAAAGAGACAGTTAAGAAAAGAAATGACAAGGAGAGGACCAAAAGAAACAGAGAGGAAAAAAAGGGGAAAAAACAGAGTGGAGAGAAAGGAAAAAGAAAAAAAAAACACATTTAAAAAAAAAAACAAAGAAGGAACAAATATTGCTTGCAAGCAGAGAGTGTAACACAGAAAGCAAGATCTGTGCCTGGGGCCGTCTGAGGAGGTTCTGACCCAGAGGAAGGGAAAGATTGTTTTTGACAAAGAAAGCTAAGACGTAACCAGAAGAGATAAAACCCTTAAAGATATTCTCTCCATAATTTTAGACTGACGTGGGCAAGCACAGAAATCATACACTGACATGTAAGAGAAAGATGAATGACAAAGCCAGGGTCAGCGTGACACTCAATAAGAAAATGTATTTCAACATGATGACAAATCGTGCAGCATTTACGGCATAATGATGTCATGGGAGTCTGTTATCCTACTGGTCTCATGATCCTTTGTTAAATCTGACTGGTTGGAAACAGTTAAACTGAGAGACAAATGTGGTCTTCCTCAGAATTATTCATACCTCCAATCAAAGAAGGAAAAAAAATCAGCTTTCTGTGAAATTAGTAGAAATTGACAAAAGTAATGATAAATAAAAATTCTATGAAAACATAAGATTGATTTTGAATTGTGGTTCCAAAGAAATATTAAAAACAAACAAAAACAAGCATGATGGGGCTCCGAGGCAAAAATTTTGTTGAACAACACTTTGAGGCAATCACTGCAAACAAGTGTTTTCTTTAATGTTCAAAAACACTTCTGAACCTGTTGACATGTATTTTGGTCCACTGTTCATGGAAAAAGTGCTGTAATGTGTCTGGGACAGTTTTTTTTTTTTTTTTTTTTTAAATGATTATATCCAATCACAATTCATAAGTAATATTTTATTTCACTAAATTATAATTTTGTACTTTTTTTAAAATTCATGATTAGTTTCTTGTTATTTTAATTACATTTGTGAATTTAGCCTTTTCTTTAATTGGAGGGTATGAATAATTTTGAGAACAACTGTGTACTGTATATATTCCATAAATAGTTAATAAAGGAAATAACTGAAGAAAAAAAAAAGTATTGTCCATGTAGTGACTTTAATGGGCACTAAACAAATCCACATATTTCTAACTGAAATGGTTGTATAATGTAGGATTTGGTGGTCTAGGCTTCCTGCCTCTTACAGTAACAGTCCAGCTCCATCTTTCAACAGCTGTGGTTAGCTTTACAGTGCCTCCCTCTGGCCTTCTTTAAATCCCTTCTGCCAGCTTCCTCATCCCCTTTAGTCATGCATCATGTTCTTCCATCTGGAAAATTATTCATTTGTCATTTGATCTGGACTCTGGAAAATGAGCTAAATCTCCCCTCAAAAAGATTGTTGCCTGTTGCCTCAGAAGACCCCATCTCCCCGACATCTTGAAAGGGCTGAGGATGTGTTGCAGTGTGGTTAATTTATACTGTATCACAAATGGGACTGAATGTTGGATGAGTGATGCCTCCTGTCAGGTTCTTTGTCAGCAGCCATCAGCGCTTTATTTTGTGACATTTTTTTGTGTAGTTATCTCCCTTGATATGGAAGGATGTGATTCTGCCTCAAGAGCCTGATTAGAAAGCTAGATGCAAAGATAATGGGAGGGAACAAATGAGATTAATGTGAGTTTGCTGAACAAGATATGCGATTCACGCTGCGTTCGAGCTCGTGTCTCACACATTTTCCTTATCAGCATTAACCTAACACACAAGTCAATTGCCTTGTTTGTAAGGATACAGGAGTAATAAAGACAAAAAAAAAAAAAAAAAAAAAAAGATTTTAAAAGGTCTGCAGCAACTGCTGCTGGGAGGGGGGATATTTTATGTTTGCCTCTGCAAATGCACCAAATGATATGCAGCTGCCAGACACAGTCGTTGAATAACACCATCAAACATCCAATCATGCTTGAATGTATTTTTAATATTGAATGTCACAGTGATGATAAAGAGCGAGTTGGATCTCCATTTGTGGCACCAGCTGACAGGCACTTCAGGTAATGGATCTGAAAGTTGTCACAGGGGAAATATCCCCATGTCTAAAACCCAATACAAAAGTACTTCTCTCATGCATTTCCCTCTGTCAATACATTAATAACATTACTCACACAGACTCAAAAGAAAAATCAGCATATCATGCAAGACTCCACCCAGAGACGATAACTGATTCACCCCTCCTGTGTGGATACTTTGCCTCTGGTCATGTTACTCCTGAGACAGCAAGACAGCTACCTGCAGGATTTCTCCCTTGATCAACTGCAGGACAGGGCCCTTTGATACCATCCACTCCCTCCTCATTTCACTGCCACTGACCATACCACATAACATAAGGCTCCCAGAGGAAAAAAAAAAACATAAGAGATCCAGAAAAAAAGAAAAAGAAACAGAGTAGGCTGTATTTGTTGACCATGGTGCTAAATAAGATAATGAGCAAAATCATCCTAGTTGCAGGGGATGGACCTGGACCACAGCCAGTCAGAGAAGACTCATCTGGCATGCCCCTGCTTATTACAGAAAAACACAATGCAACTTCCATCTCCACAGCTTTTCAGAGCATACGGCTTCCCCATTAGAGCAGCCAGCCGAAGAAGTCTTGTTTAGTACTCCCTGCTGCTCCTGCTGCCTTCTCTGTCGGTAGTGATCAAGAGCTGCTGGTGGAGTGACAAACAAGAAAGAAACAAGGGAGAACAGACAGAAGGAAGGCCAGGATGGAGCAAGAAAAAAAAAAAAGTCAAAATTTCTACTTCCTGCACAGTAGTGGCTCCACTTTAACGCCTCAGTGCAAACTGAGAGCAAAAATTAAAAGGGAAGATGGTCGCCACGTTAAATGCCAATCTTTTAATAAGTCTGACATGCACTTATAAAGCATCAGGCCTATCATTTAACAAAAAAATCATTGGCAATATTCTTCTCTGCTGAAAATAAACTTTCAAGTATAAGCAGGGGTAGCAGAAAAAGTGCAATTTGTTTGTTTCATTTCTCTCAGTTGTGGTATTTTATATCATGAGCACAAAAAATTTACCTAGTGAGGGTTTGGGAGAACTTCTCTGAAAAAGAGCTTATCTTAATGGTCCCTTTTCTCTGACTACATTCAAACCACAGGTAAGAGTCTGAGGTGACATAACCAGCAAACTGATGGTGGAAGAGTCCTTATTCACAAAGATGGGTTTTCGAGCAATGTCAAAAGATGCTTGCGCAACCAGGGGGCAAGAAAAAACAGGAAAAGTATTATTGAACTACAAGAAGACTTGGGTTTTTATGCAAGACTCAAGTTTGAATGGAGGTGCTGTCATGATATGATGTGCAAATCTAAGGGAAATGTAAGGTTTGAGCCCTCGTATTTGTTCGGTTACAAAAATCAAAATGTTCATGCATGTAAACAGTTAAAACAGTGTTTCTCACTTCCGGTCCTCAGGACCCAGTGCCCCACATGTCTTTGATGTGTTCGTACTCCAACACATATGACTCAGATGCATAAACTGTTAACGAGCTATTCATTTGATTCAGGTGTGTGAAAGTAGAGTGGCCCAGAAGACATGCAGGGCAGTGGGTCCTGAGGACCGGAGTTGAGAAACACTGAGTTATAAAACGGTAATGATGGGACACTAAGAGTCACTGCTCTTCAAAAAAATCCTCCCAGATAACATTATGACTACATGAATTATTTAGTCTTTTACGATGGTCACCATGTCAGATTAAATGACTACAGTGGTAAAAAATGTTACCATCTTTTATGAGACTGGTAGCAATACCAGTATCACCACCACAACCAGTCATTGATTATGACCCAGCTGAGTTCATGGCCCATGGCTGCATCACAGCATTGTCAATCATACTGTAGCTGTGTATGATAGCGGCCCTCTGCTCAGAAATGGAAAATGAAAAGAAAAACTGATTATGGAGCTGTTTGCCAACACCCACATCACAAAACAATGCATCAACAAAGTTTAATACGAAACATGGGGGTCAATGTAAATCAGATGTTTTTTATACCATTAGCATCTACTGTTAGCCTTGTAAGTAGTTAGCTAGTCCAGTGTTTCCCAGTGCTGGTCCTCAAGGAACCCTGCCCTGCTGGTTTTCAAGATGTTCCTACTTTAACACACCTGACTCAGATGAAAGGCTCGTTAGCAGGCTTGCAAAGAACTTGATGACCAGTTTAGTTGATTTGAATCAGGTGTGGTGGAGTTGGAAACCTGGATTCGGGCAGGGCGGGGGTCCCTGAGGACCAGGATTGGGAAACCCTGGGCTAGTCTGTCTGCTGTCAACCAGGATCTTAAACACAATAAAGCATAATGTTATACAAGCAGCAAGACTTACTGACAGCAATGCAGGTGAGTTCCTAACAGTTGGAATTGCCCCCCCCCTTTCCAAACTTAGGGTTGATGCCATCTTCGCCTGGTTTTATCCCAAACTTGTGAAAGTCTGTTCCTCGGTGGAGGTGGTGAAGATAACACAGGAGCAGAACCTAAATCTGCTGTGGGGAGTGAAGAGTGCCACTGTTGTGGCATAATTCGGTTTAAACCAAAGACTAAAAAAATGGACATAGTATCCAGTTACGTCTGAAGGGCTGAAAGTGAAGCTAGTTGAGCATTTTCCTCTGTCACTATCTTGCCATGTCGCGTGGGTCGTCAATCCCAGAGGACACTTAAATGGGCAAAGACAGGGTGCTGCAGGGCATATGATTGAGAGCTAAGCTAAATGCTAACCAAGCTAAGTGAACATTTATGTACAAAGAGACGGTTGAGAGGTACACTGCAAAAACTCAAATCTTAGCAAGTATATTTTTCTCATTTCTAGACAAAATATCTCATCACACTCGAAATAAGACTAAATTGCTTGAAGAGAAACATTTCAGTGAGATATGAGATCTTATTTCAAGATTTGTTTTGCTTGTATTAAGCAAACAAAAAAAAAAAAAAAAACTGCCAATGGAACAAGCAAAATTTTCTTGATAAGATTTCTTGAAATAAGATGCATTGCCTTAAAATAAGTTTAAAAAACAAATAGATTTTGTTGCTTAAGCACAAAAATTCTGCCAATGGGACAAGCAATTTTTTTCTTGATGTCTTGAAATGAGATGCATTATCTTAAAACAAGATCTTATATCTTACCAAAATGTTTGTATTTAAGCAATTTTAATGAGAAAAATATACTTGCTAAGATTTGAGTTTTTGCATTGTAAGACAAGTTCAGACTTGCTGTTAAAGGTACTATGACATCGAATTTCACTCTTCTGGGATTTGGGGGTACAATATGTTCTGTTGTGCACTGATGAGGCCATGTGAATGTCGAGAGTGAGTATCAAAGTGTCTGTTCATGTGCATTCAGCTTTGTGTCTTTGTTCAAAAATGGTTTAATCTTTTTATGGAATGTATATTCTCCAGTTAGAGCACACTATCAAACAAACAGCTGCCCCTCTGCTCAGCTCCCCCCTTCCCCTCCTCCCACAAATGATACACGATGTGATTGGAGCTCGCATGTCTGACTGTATTCAGTGAATTCAGGTCTGGGCTTTTGAACAAATGGATTTAAAAGAAAACCTCTGCAGCAATACAGAGGGAAGTGACCACAACCAAATTATTTATAAACATAGTTCACTGTCTGAAGTGCTCATGTTGCTAACAGATAGCCTTCAGTAAAGTCTGACCGCTAGCTAATTGACCTACTTTTCAAATAAGGATCCAAACTTTTACTGAGGAGTGAAATCTAATGTGCCAAAACAATCCCCAACTGTAAAAGAGAAGTTATTTTTTCTTTGGATAATTTATGCAGCAATATTAACTACATAAAATAGTTTATACTGCTATGTCATCACTATTTAATAAGCTAAAAAACAACCATTTGCAACTCTACTACAGGCTGAGGTCTTCGTGGTAGCAAGCAGGGAGCTAACTACTAGCCACCATGGCTAAAACCGGCACCTAATCTGCCGCCTGTCAGTCAAAAGGACATGCCTCTTATTTATTCAAGTTTAAATAACATTTAAACTGTTCTCAAAAATATTCACACACACACACACACCCCTCACTGTTGACATGAAGGTAAACTTTACCTATTTTTTTTTCTCTCTCACTCTGATATAAAGAAAAAAAAAGTTGACCTATTAAACAGAAAAAAATATTTTTGAATGAGGCTGTAAACATGTTTATTTCTGCTGTGAAGTAGGCCTTTTTAACATGGGAGTCTACAGGGATTTCCTCTGTTTTGGAGCCAGCCTGGAAGTGGCTTCACTTTTCTACAGCAGAGGTTGCCCCTTGGTTTGAGCCTAAATGAAAAAAAATTCAAGCCACTTTCAAACTGAAGTTTTTTCAGGTGAATTTCAATTGAGGTCCAACACTATTACATGTTTTAACTAGGAAAGTGCCATTTCAGGGTGATGACTCCTTAACAACTTTAGTACTGTATAATGGAAGAGCACTCTAAGTCTGCATTTTTTATTTGTCATCAAAAACAGATTTACAATATATTTTAAAGCTATAGTCTACTCTTTGATCATATTTGATCAAGTTTGATATTTATTAATAACCTCATTTAGATGGTGGTTATGGTCCTATAGTACAATCTACACAATGTGAAGAGCAAAAAAAACAAAGACAAAAAAAAGAAAAATAAATCCATCCACTGTTGTGGCTATAGTACTGCAGAGACTTTAGGTAATTTTTTACTTTTATTGTGCGAGTTGTACATAAATAACTTTTTTATAAGACTACAGTGCTGGCTTATGACTTTAAACGCTGCTGGTTGTTTTCTCTGTGTGGACAGACTGAGTCGAAAAGTTAGCTGTTTATTTTTAGCATTGAAAACTAGCATTGCTGTCATCACTGTTGTGCCTGAATGCATTCAATGAACTAATGAAGTCGCTCAAATGTCCGATTGATGAGTGTTCTTGTGAACATGTTCATTGTGGCATTTGTGAATGGCGCGCTCTCTCACTGATCTGGAAACCTCTGCTAAAACACACCGCAAACAACCCCGTGATTGAAAAAGGCAAATATTTTATGTGACCAGATGTTGTTCATTTGTGTGGAATAAATATAGCACTGTGGAGCCGTTGTCGTATGGCTAGCTCTGGTTGAGAGGGACGGCCATACTTGCTCAGTGGGACAGATCAGCGAGCACAGATGGGAAGGTTGTGTGTGTATGGGAAGGTTGCTTTTTTTAAAAGTTCTCAACTGATTCTGACATCGTAGACTATAGCTTTAAAACACAATGATCTCTGGTTGTTTTGTCAGGTTACTTTACCTTTATGTAAATGATATGAGTGGGGGGTTTGCCCTTAGACTGACAGTAAAAGTACAGGCTTTTTACCACCTGGTTGTATATGCAACTGCCATTGGCCGCGTTTCCCAGTTAAGATTCTTCTTTGGATTAAAGAAGGCCTCAAGGAAGCTCTTCCCAACAAAGGATCGCAAAGATACGCCCGTTTCCCAGATTGCTTCTTTCACGCGTTCTTATTTCCTGAGAAACGTCTTGACTACGCTACATCTTTAGAAGGTCCTAACAGAAGCTATCCACTTCCGGGGTGCTGAAAAAAAAAAAAGCAATCGAGGTCAGGTATACTGATCGACACCATTCATTTAGTGTGGAGGTTATTTTCCGACGCTGATATTGAGCCCATTTATACGTTTATGTGTTTGTGCAAGAAGACAAACTGTTAAAAATATGCATGTGATTACTAGTGATTGCAAATATTCATTGAAAAGCTCATTGTATATTGTGTAATTGGCCAAATTGTGCTAAACAGGTGTAGGCGATTGGAAATTTACAGATGCCCTATAAATAATGGTCATTCTGACGCTTTTTGGTGACGTAATGGCTGAAGGGAACCCCACCAAGAGGATTCCTGAAACATGCGTGTGTGTCATATCGATGCTCAGTAGTAGAATCGGGAAACGGTGGCTAGGTGATTGAAACACTGAAAAAGGGTAACATTTTCTTGTTCGTAAAAAAATAGATCAACTCCTGGAACTCCTGACAAGCTTCAGCCAAAAACGATATGCACCAAACTTTCAAAAACTTTTTGTTGGGTTACTGTTGTCTGGGGAAATCTTGGAGGATGTAATCACCTACACACATCTTATGTTAAATGAGCTCCACATGGCAGCATTTGGTAAATGGGCGACATACTGTATCTGGTGCGTAAAGTGTGCGTCCAGGATGACGCACGTGCATTCAACAAACAGTAATCCCGCAAATGGTTGACGTGACTTAATAAAGAATGGCTTGTTCTGCCACTCACTCGTGCCCAATTCTTCAAAGGCCTGCAACGCAAAGTAATGGGAATGCTCCACATACTACACTGAGAGGTTGTGTTTGCCATTTTTGAATCACTGCCCAGTGCCACCTATGATTTTTAACATGACCTTTGTGCTGAGGTTGGCAGAGAAAGGTAGTCAGGGGGACCTAAATAGGTGGTTCGGGTGGTACTGAAGTGTTTTATAGTTCAATATCAAAGTGTGGCCGGAGGGGGTGGTTTGGTGACTGGAGGGGGGTGGTTTGGTTTGGGGGTGGTTTGGTGACTGGAGGGGGTGGTTTGGTTTGGTTCTCTGCACAGACATCTGAGGTGGGAATATTGTGCCCATTAATGGAAGAGCTCGATCAATTCTTGTCTAACCCGGACACCGGCCTGATGGAGAGCTGCTCGATCTTCATGAGCATTGTATGGGGCAAGATCGTCGTCCTCGTCTTCCTCTTCCTCTTCCTCTACATGGGGTGGATCCTCAACCCCTAGGAGTATTGCCCGATTGTGCAGCATGGCCGTCACCACAATGACGCCACAGGACTTGGCTGGTGACAAGCGCAGCGCCCCCGACGAGCGATGGATGGCTCGAAATCTTGCTTTCCACCTGCCGAACACCCGCTCTATGTGAGTCCTTGTGGAGGCATGCGCTTCATTAAACAGCTCCTCCGCTGCTGTAGCGGGATGGGTGACTGGAGTGACGAGATGACTCCTAAGAGGATAGCCACTGTCACCAAGGAAAAAGCTCCCCCCGAAATCACCCCTGGCAGCCCTCTGCCCCACAGCTGAGTTGGCCCAAATGAAGCTGTCGTGTGTTGCGCCTGGCCACTTAGCAACCACGTCTGTAATTCGCCCCCGATGGTCCACCACAACCTGAACGTTTATGGCTGCAAAATGCTTCCTCCCAATCCAGCATGGGTCAGCCAAGGAGGGGTTTAGGATGGGAATAAGGGTGCCATCCACTACTCCAATCACTCTGGGGATTCCAGCCATCTGGAAAAAGCCCTGGTGAACGTCGTTGGTTTCCTGTATGGTTGAAGCCATCTGTATGTGCTCCCTGGAATGACGGAGCAGAATTGATGTGACGGCTGCCACACTCCGAGACACCGACGCCTTGCTGAGTCCGGTTCCATCCCCCACTACCTCCAGAAAGCTCCCCACCTCGTAGAAACGCAACGCAGCCAGGCACTGCACCTCTGGGCTCAGAGCAAAGTTGCACCTTGTGGGCCTCCTGATGTGTGGAGCAACTATTTGAATGATCCGCTCGATTTCGTTGCGCGGTAGCCTGTAACGCATCTGAATAGCGCGATCTGACAGCACATCTAGAGGACTGAAATGCTGGTGCATGAAAGCATGTACATACACAGTGTCACTCCGTCTACGGCGACGCTGTTGGTTTGCTACCAAAATTTGCTGTAAAGCAGCCATGATGTCTGTTACGGGTATGCGTAAATGGCCATGCTTTTATTGAGCGAAGCAGGTGCATCTCATCATGAACAGCTGACAAATGTGTAAATATGACGTGAGTCCTCATAGATTGCGTATAATTTGCGTACAATTCCTACCGCAATGTTTTTGTTTCTGTGGTTGATACCCACAGCTTTATCTAACGTAAGCTAAGTATAGGGAAGCCTATCTTGCCATAATGATTAAACTTAACCACAATATTTTCTGTCATTCACTCGGTAACTACAGTTTTCTTCCATCATAGATGATTGACATTATGACATGAGTGAGAAAACATGACTCAAAATACAACAACTGATCCGTGAATAGGTCCATTTTTAATAATTTCCATTTTCTACTTTTTTTTTTCACGGGAAATAGTGTCGTTTCCAAAAGTGACCAGTAGATGGGCCTGTTGTTCCCTTAGCAGGGGGAACGTTAAAGAAGGGTCGAAAGAGTGGGTCTGGCCGCTCCTGAAAATAAAGAAGCTACTGAGTTAAGAGCGCATCTGGGAAACGCAACGTCCAAACAAGGCACCTTTAAGAAGTGACTTAAGGAGGACCTCAGCGTTAAGAGTGTCTTAACTAATCTGGGAAACGCGCGGCCATTGTTTGTTAATTCGGAAACCCATCTATACGGGCTCAGTATGTTTTGGGTAGTAGGTTCTTTTGTGCTTCTTATACAGTTATGCAGATGATACGCAGCTTTATGTGTCTCTGTCACCAGGCAACTGCAGCCCAACAGACTCACTGTGTCAGTGTCTGGAGGAGAGAGAAAATTATCTACAGCTAAATGAGGCCAAAACTGAGATTATGTTTGGTAGCAAAAGGGTCAGCGTTGTTATCTATGAGCAGCCACATCAAAGCTGTCATCAAGGCGTTTTTTTGTTTGTTTTTTTTTACAAACTGAGACAATACCAGATTTGAAAGTTTTGTCTTCTAGAAAGACCAGGAGAAATCATCCATGAGTTCATCTCCACTAGACTGGAAGTTCAGTCTTTTAACTGAACTTCCAAAAAAGAGCAACAGCTGCGGCTCATTCAGAACATTACGACTGCTAAAGTTCTAACCAGGACAAAAGATTTTAACACCACACCAGTTTAAAAATCTGAGTGTGGTTCAGGTTCAGGCCTAGAATACATCCGTGTTATATTCCGAGTATAAAACCGGCAGGGCTCTTAGATCCAAGGACTTGGGTCCAGACCAGAGTGCAGACTAAACATGGAGAAGCAGCATTTGCAGCAGAAGTTGCCATATTGCAAAAAAGTGGAACAAACTGCCAGTAAAGATTAAACTTTCACCAACTGTAGGCACTTTAACTTTGTTATTTTATATTATCTTGTTATAAGTGTTATGATTTTGTTACTCTCTTCACTTTGAATTGTCTTGTACATGAATTGTGCTGTACAAATAAACTTGTTGGCTTGCTTGCATTATTTCAGGGAAAATGTTAGCCCTGGTTATGTTTGTTTTACCAGTTGTTTCAGGTGTCTTAGCTCTTCTATCAAATGCTCTAAGGACTTCAAAACAAAACCAATGACAAACGAAAGAAAGCAAAAAGAGAGAAAGGGAAAAATCAATTCAATCAGCAGCACTTGTTTTGTTTTGTTTTGTTTTCCACTAAAACTTGAATGGATGTCCTTTAGCAACCTGTAAGACTCTACTTCTCAGAAAATCCAAACAAGGTTGGCTGTAGTGTTTTTTCTCTCTCTGTGAGCCTGCTCTCTTTGCTATGATCAGGAAAGAATCTCTAGGTGCAAAATGATGCACAAGCAAAACTGTCATTAAATAACAGCCAGTTGCTGTATTGTACTGTTGCTGTACTGAGAAGAGAAGGCTGAAATATGTTTCGCTTTCTCTTTCATGCAATAATCTTTTAAGAAATATATGTTTAAGTTCCAACATCTTAATCAGAAGAAAGAAATGAAATCATAGTGATACTTTTTAATCAACAAGGTCCAGTCTTGTCAGGATTTGGTACAACAGTGCAATTTTTCCTGCAAGTAGACAATTAGATATCATCTCATCCCATTTTCCCACCTTTCTGTATGCTAGTGTCCCAAATTTTGTGTAGTATATTTAACCTTCCGTAAATCCTCAAATAGTGAAGAGGGCTTTTATTTGTTTCAGGGCACCAAAGATGGGGCTTTTTTTGGAGGGAGGGCTTTTATTAGAAGAGATGTTTATTACGGTAAATCAACTTGAATTTTACTGTACTTATTATTATTATGATGGTTCGACCTGGAAATAATTTAGTGTTGTTTGTTTGCTTATTCAGTTTGAGCCATTTCTTTGTCCTATTTTTTGTCTTCATTTTCATATGTTAGACACCCCCCCCCCCCCACACACACACACACGCACACATTCTTCTTTTCTCCCTCATCTCATAACATTGTGCAACAATGTTATAAATCAACTGACAAGTGATAGATCATAAGACAACTGTTAGAGAGTAATAACAACTTCAGGAAAATCTTACAAAAATGCCAACAAATCATGAAGCAAGAATTGAGAAACACTTGAATCATATGACTCAATACAGGCTCGGGTTTGTATCATCCACAGTCATCATGTCATGTTGATTCTGATGTTGTGAGACATTTTCATCATTCTGTGTGGAAACATTACAGAAGAGTTATTCTCTTCTTTGAAGCAACATTTAACATTTTATACACATCATGTAGCTGTTCCTGTGCACCCCGGAACCTGCATGTTCCCTTATCATCGCATATTGTTTTCCAGTGTGATGCATCATATGTGTGGACATCCTGAACTGGAAACGGTAGATCCATGCTTCTTCCTTCTCTTTGCACTTTTGGGAAATCCCACCACTGGTTTTCTTTCCCCTTTTTGGGTTTGCACAGACTTTCTGCGGTTGGGGATTTAAAATCATACAAGCCTATGTGGTTGCTTAATTATCCAACAATATTTTAATCCTTTTTTTTCTGTCAAAATGTATTAAAAGAAATAAAACTCAATAGGACTAGAAATATTTTTCGATTAGCTGGTGGTTTTATGCACAAATACAATTAATAAAATATTAAATTTAAACACACTGTTAGCATAGTCCCCCTCAAGGAGTACCCCAGATTGCAAAATATTACCCTGAGGCAACAGAAAGAACAATAGATTTCTGAACATGCAAAATAAACAATAGCCTACTTAATAAAACCGGACTAAAACTTTCTCCATAACTTTATACACACTATAGTTTGATTCACAGTTTTTGTCATTTTGAATATGATTACTAAGCGCACCAGGTGTGAGAAGTAGGTAAGAATATTTGCGTGTGACTATATACCAGTTCATGCTCTCAAGTCATGTTTGACAAGGGTGCCCAAGTCCAGTCCTCGAGAGCTATTATCTTGCACATTTTGGTTTTATCTCTTCTCAAACACACCTGAATAAAATGAATAGCTCGTTACCAGGCCTCTGCAGAGCTGAATGACATGTGCATGAGGGGAATTAACCATTTGATTCAGGTGTGTTGAAGGGGGTATGTTCTTAAAATTGCAGGATAGTAGCTCTCAAGGACAGGACTAGGGCACACCTGATGTTTGATAATGACTCCCACATTTTATCGTCCTGAAAATGAAAACCTTTTGAAATACTGTGATTGATTATTATTATTCAAATTCACATACATACCGAGCATGGGGCTTAAAACCTTTCATTGCCCAAGGGCAGTGCTGCGCTGTGGAGGGTTAAAGCCCCTCAAATGAACATCTTGTCTCTTGAGATTTCTCCAGTCAATGTAATGCTGACTCTTGTCCTATGTCTTGTTCTGTCACTTTCTCACTCCCTCCAATGATGTCTTCTTGTTTCAGTGCTAAATTAACTATGGTGATAATTCAGAACAGCTAATGTGTTGACATCCAGTTGCTGACTCTTTAGAGGGAGAAATATCTTTAAAGTTGTACTTCCATGGTCATTTCATTAATATTTCTGTGTTCTCCATTATTATTGAATGCATTCTGCATCGTTTCTGTTAAAAAAAACCTCCTGGTATCTTTGTATCCAGCTGTATTTGTATACTAGAAGAGAGGCTTGTGGTCCAACGGCAGGCTTTTCCGGGTCCTTTCTCATGAATTTCCATCTGATTGGCTGCCTCCTATGAGTGTATGAGAAGGAAGCTCCGCCCTCCGCTCTTATTTTGTTACAGACAGGAAATAGAGCCGACAAACAAGTTTGTTCCGCCATGCTAACAAACAGTTAGCTAATTAGCTTCTCAACTCCGAAGCTACAGTCGTGCCGTCTTTACTTCTAGTGTGTAGTGGAGGGTTACCTGCCTTCCAATGGACAGATAGAAACCCCACGTGGGATACGCTATTTGAAATGTGACGTAGAAGTGCGAGGCTGTTCCCGATTCGCTCTTTTCTTCGTATTGTTTCTCTGATGAGAAAGCACAGCCGACTGGGGGGAACGCAACGCTAGCAAGTCAGCATGTGTTAGTAAACAAGGGGAAAACCTCCGTATTTCAGAAGGAGCAAGTTAAACGGGATTTCAGTGGAAGGAGGCCTTTAAAGGGACATTGTGTAATCGCGAGCAGCTCCATCGTACTTTTCATGCTGCATTCGCGTGAAACCGGGCAGACCGACGACAGCCGATGCATGTAAAGTTATCACCAGCCTCTATGTGAAGATGTGGTCCGTCAGTTACAGTGACATCAGTCCACATCTGATTTGTTGTCATGGCGATGTCGTATTGTTTTCCCTGACCCATGTTTTACCGTCTTTCGCTCGGCTTCATTGATTAAAATGACATCTGGTTTGTTACCAACGGCCGTCTGCCCGACTGCACGTGAACCCAGCATCAGTGAGACGCTAGTTTCTCCCCACTGCAGTGCGGTGACTTTTCAAAGGCATTACCTCGAACTGAGCTGAAAACTCCGGTGT